>CM014729.1:6263866-7010495 GCA_004329165.1 Spatholobus suberectus | reverse complement strand
TTATTTTTTTGGGTTAATTAAACAAGATATTTAACTATTTTACCTTTTTTTTTTTTAAATTGGACCAATATGATTTTATTTAATATTTTCATTCATGCAAATAACTCATGGTCCGTGACTTATAATCATTTTGATCTCATATGATTAATTTAATCCATTATCATATTAGCCCATGTGCTTTTACATAGTGTTTGTTTGAAGAGAATGGAGGAGAGGGAAGGGATTTTTTAAAATTTTTCTTATTTGGTTCAATTCTTAGGAGACAAAGAGAGAGGAGGGAAATGAAGGAGAGCAAAATCCCTCCTCATCTAACTTTTGCTCCCTTCTAATATTGGGGGGTTTGGAGGGGAAGGGAACGAATTTATAATATTTCAAGTATATTGACTAAAATATCCATATTAATGTTTTAAAATCCAAAATAATAAGGGTATAAAAGTAAATGAATTTTTAAAATTCCTCCCCTTTCCTTGTAAACCAAAGAAAAAATGGTTATTCTCCTTTCTTCTACTAAAATCCCTTTCGTCCCCTCCTCTTAACTAAACACAATGTGTAATCAAAATCTCTCCCCTCCCTTCCCCTCCCCTTTCCTCCATTAAAATCTCTCCTCCCCTTTCCCCTCCTTTGAACCAAATGGTCCCTTCGTGTATCACTTTTTTGGTTATATAATTAAATTGGTTCAAATCAAGTTGCAAATTTAGTTGTATATTATTAACCTAACTTGAAGACAATTTTGGATTTGGATGATTGATTCAATTTTGTTTTAGATTAACAATGACTTATAATTAGGGACAATATTATTTATAAGAACTTCTGGGATGGATAAACTTGCAATAGTAACCAACGAGGATTGGTTTAGCAAAAGGGGCTAGTCCTCGCAACATGATGAACTAAGGTTTGAATTCTTGTTAGGAGAGGTTCCCACATTTAATATCCAAACTAGGTTGTTTAGTAGGAAAGAAAATAAAATAAAGTTAAAAGTTTTTTTTCCTATTGTTGGGTTATGTAGAAAAGTAAAAAAAAGGGAAAGAGGGGGGGGGGGGGGGGGGGGGCATGTATGTAAAAATAACATAAATATTCCTGATTAAGCAATGAAGTATGACAATTGATCTTTAAGTAAAGTATATATTTAATAAAAGAATACTTTTTATATAGAAGAGTTTTTTTTGTATTTTTCCTTACAATTTAAAAAATATAAAACAATCTAGCTAGTAAGAAAATTTTATTACTTATTGTTTTTATTATTATTATTTATTTATTTATATATTATAATTTTGAGTACTCACTTTGAAGAGTGAGACTCTCACTCTTGTCACTTTCTTAATTAATTTAGTTTTTTATATTCTCTCTTTTATCTCATACATTTTTTAAAATTTAAATTATTTTTATTATGAGCATATTATTATCTTTAAAATTAAATTTATATTAAACCATATTTTAATTTAAATTATACACATAAATATTATTTTTAAATTTAGATTAAATTATATTAATTATTGTTATTACGAGTATGTTATTATCTTTAAATTTAAATTAAATCCTATTTTATTTTAAGTTCTAATAAATCTTATCCTCTTTAAAATATTATTATAAGATATAAGATTATTCAAATAGGTGCATATAATTAAAAAAAAAATCCTTATTTTGATTGTATTCATTTAATTATTTGAATTGAATACTTCATGGGATAGCATATATAACTCACAAAATTTCAAATTTCATTAGCAAGTACGATTCACAATAACATAATAATAGCTTCTTCTTCTTCTTCTTCTTCTTCTTCTTGATCAAAAGTGGTAGAATGTGGAGATACTCCTAATACTATTAGGTATGACGTTAATGACATGTTAGGACTAGCAAATTCATTTAAAAGATTACTGCACAAGCTAACATAATAATAGCTTTTGTATTGTGAAGCATACTTCACAATTTTTTAAACAAACCTAAGAGTAAGAAAATAAGAAGATAAAGATCATTGAATCTTTTTATGGAGTCCAAAATATTTGTGGAGCACCAAGACAATATCTTAGAACATTTTATTTTTCCTTTAGACTTAGTTAGGAACCTTTTAGTTTATTTTGCATTTTTGGGCTTTAATTAAAGACTTTTTAGTTTTATTTCTTATTAGGCTTAGTTTCTAAATCATAATTATAAAAAGAGTTTAAAAATACTTAGTAAGAACTTTTGCTACTTTGACATGTCACCATGATGTCTAGGTTAGAATTCTCTCTTTCTTTTTTGTTTTTCTTTTCTTTTCTCCTTGTATTTCCATGACTTCGATGAGGAGTTAAACCTTTTTTTTCTACTCTAAGGTTAATTGAAATGTAGTTTTCCATGATCATGAGGTCTAATTACTCTTAATTGCTTTTATAATTTTAAGTATTTACATTTCTACCATTTTTAACAATAAACATCGTTCTGTGCGTTGAGTAAAAGGGTCATTTGAATAATTTATGAAATTGTGTAAAATCAATTAGGATTATAGATTTGTAATTGTGTATTAGTACTAATAATTAAAGGTAAACAACGACTTTCGTTGTGTAGAAATATAAACTAGCTTAAATAAATTGAGCTTCTGCATTTGTTAACTAAAATTGGGTCTTTCTATAACTTAATGTTGTTGATAGGTTAAATCCTAAGAGCTTGTGTACGATTTTTTATTGGTAAAGGAAGTAAACATTAATGAGCTTCTCTTGGTTGTCGAAAAAGGAAGGAGAGATGAATTATTAAAACTTCTCAATAACTAGAACTAATCTATCTAAAAAAAATTGCATCTTTGAACCAATGATCATCCTAGAAAACTAAAGCAAAGATTACACCTTAGACTAGAGTTTTCAATTATTAATTTTTTTTTCTTTTCTTATTTTAATCAGTGCTTTTAATTCTTGTTTTCTTTTAGCTAAATTGCATACTCAAAACCTTTACTGCATTGTTGTTTTAATTTAACAAAAGAAACAAATATTTACCAATCTCTATGAATTCAACTCCACTCTCCACTTTACTAAAATATTTTATGAAAAAATAGGTTTTAAAAGTTGTTGGTTTAACACTCATCAATGTCTCTTCAAGGATCCTTTATCCCTTATCTTTTTTATTTTTATTTCTATTTTCTTGATGTTTAGCTAAACCCCTTTTTTGTTGGGGTCAAGTGAATTTCAATGTAATCCATGAATGTTTGATATGGGTTATTAATGAAAATTTAGTTTCTTTCTCTTTGTATTTGTGTTCTTTGTATCTAATTTTTTTTTTAGACTTGATCACCCTTAAAATGATTTTAGATCTATTTAGTAAATGAAAATTCACTTTATGGATGTGCTTTAAGATATAAACCTTATAATCTTTTATCCTAGGAATAGTCATTGGATGTTCATTATCTTTAGGAATTTCAACTCTAAAAGCTTATTCCTTTTTAATAACAATGAAAATACATTTCTGTATTCTCTTTGAGAACCATCTTTCTCTTTCTCCCACTTTCATCCCATTTTGATTTCTAAGATCAAGGGCCTTAAAAGTTTAAATTCTGAATCATTTATGTTATACATAATCTTGCAAGTCCAGTGTAAAGTTATGTTTATTCAGAACATGAATGATAAGTTACAAAGAAATTCATTTTGCTTGTCTCTCTAACCATAATTCTATAAGTGGCATATTGTCAAAACAATGAAATCTGTACTCCTTTTTTTCCAGATTATACCATGTGACATGACATACATAATAAATCAATAAATAAATAACTGGTAAGGCATTTGTGAGACTCATTTATTTTATTTTTGGTCAATTAACAAAGCAGAATTATGCAGATAATGGATACCAATCTTTCATTAACTTTTAGAGAGAAAAGGTTAGTCCAGTGATTTCGTTCAATGAGGAGCGTGAATGCAGAGTAATAAAACACATACTAAGAAATAAACCTGTTTGATTTTGTTCAGATTTTTTGTAAAAGCCACACATCTTAATACCTAACTCGTCACTAATTTCTCTGGATGGTTATTGACCTTTCCATTATTTGTGTTCTTGACCTTAAACATATAATCTTGGTTATCAGTTGAATGCAGTGTTTAAGACATAGATCCCCAGGTTGTTTGCACATTAAGTAATGCATCCATTGAATGGGAATTGACATGTTACACACACACACACACACTATAAGTAGCACAGCCCTTCACTGAGAAAGGGAGTTAGTTGGGAATGAAATCAATCTCACATGAAGCATAAGAATGTGCACGACTGTATGACTTCTCACCCAAATTAAAAGACAGCTTTATTGCACAAAACAACTTAAAAAAAGCAAACATAGTTTGTATATTACACAAGATAGTATGAGTGTATCTTGAACAGCTAGTGTACCTCATCCTCATCCTGAAAGGTAATAGCCCCTTTATATAATGGAATAGATGATTCTTATAGACCACAAAGATCTTACTTTTTATGAAATGTAGAGATTACTAAATGAAATTTTGTCTCTCTTGATAAAGCTTTTTTCATAAATCAAAATTTAGTTAACATGTTTTAAGAACTCAGCTATGTACCAAGTGTATCAAACTATGTTAATATATATTCTTGTCATGGTGCCCTATTGGATAGTTGTGAAACTTTTGTAAAAATGAAATTGTTGATCTGTGATTGGGTTGGGTAAATATAAGCTTATGAGCCAAGAGGCCCTTTTACTTTTCTTAAATTCTAGATGGATCACTGCAAGAGGTGCTTTTATGAGAATGTTAAAGAGTTAACTGTTGAATTATAAGCATTCATCTCTTTAAAAATGTCAAGATATGGTTGACACAGTTACAAGGAAACTGCAGTAAAAGTCCCTTCCATTAGAATAGGTCTAAGCCATTTTGAAATCAGCTACAATTACTTAGTCACAAATACATCGTTTAGTATACCCTTCTTTTTGTTTGACTGTAAGTAATCTCCTTTTTTAACTCTTAGAACCTGCCATAGTAACTCCCTAATTAGAAAAGATAATAGATTCTTTATTGAAGTTATTTTTATATTTTATTTTTTTAATTAGTTGCGTTTATAAATATTATGTTCATGTAAAAATTACTGATGAAAAGATGAAAAAAAGGTGTGACCATCATCATGTATGATGTGCACTGCTTTGAAGGGAAATGTGATAGCTTTTTCTTATTTTGGATCCGGTCTATTTATTTACCTTTCTTTGGCAAATTTCAAAAGGTTGATAGAGTAGGGTAAGATAGGGTCTCTTATTTGAGTCTAGAAACTTTTTCTACCTTAGACTGAAGCATCATCCTCTCTTCCTAAATTTATTTCTACCTAAAGGCTAAGCTGGCACCTGGCAGTGAATTCCATTGTAATTATATGCCCCATTGGTCAAAATTACCACATAATGCGTGCATTAACTGTGTCCCATGTGAACCAACTAATACTTAATTTCTAATAGCCACCCACTCTCACCCCTCTCTCTTATTGTTATGGTGGTCAATGCCGTGTAGTAGAACTTCTCTAAATTGAGGTGTAAGCAGACCATCAAATTCGTGATGGTAGCTGAATTTAAGGGAATAAAAACTTGATTAGAAACATTAAACGTAAATTGGATATTGGTTCCATAATGAGATGTCGTAAATGGTAATCATAGTGGGGTGGAAAAGCTAGAAATAGAATTGGACAGTGACAGACAGTTTGGAAGGGAAACGAATAATAAAATAGAGGAAACATGAGTCCCTTTCGATGCTTATAATGTAGGAATGATAGGAGATTAGGAGTAAATCACAATGAAAATCAAAGAAACACTTTTCCTTTAAGAGCATCTAATTATATTAAAGATGTTTGGAGGACCACTCCCTCAACCACTTTTGGTCTTAAAATTCTCATTGGTTTGATCGAGAATAGATTTGCAGATTTAAATCATCAAATGTTTCACTAAACATGTCCTATTAATTGGGCATGAACAGATATTTCTATGACAGATTTATAGACTCCAATAGGCAATACCCATTGATTTGAAACAGGACTGCAAACAGAACATTTTCAACATCATATTTAAGCAAAGTAGATAGAAAATCTTCAATCAGGAATTTTATCAAATAGTTTATGAGCAAAATTTAAGTCAGACATCAAATGTGCAACTTTTAAACTTTGTATCCAAAATAAAGTAGAATGCATTTCAGACAATAAATAAAACCAAAAACCCCATTTTAGAAAACATGTGGGCTTCTCACTTTCACTTATTCACACCATCGAAATATGATCTTTCTCTAAGAACCCAATAGAAACTAAGAAAATAAAGGGTTGATTAAGCATATGTGGGAAACCCCAGAAGAAAAAATGATTACCTTTAACTTTGGGGACAGAGAAACCAAGCACCGTGAAAGAGATGGCAGAGCTCGTGGAGTAAAAGGTTGGTGGTGGTGCTGGGTGTGGTTTACCGGAAGAGAAAGAACGTACAATGGCGGTACTGCTAGATGTAGCAACTTGCGATCAATCTACGATCTGTTAAAATTTCACGTGACGGAGAAAAAGAAAAGAAATTAGGGTTCAGAATGATTAAAAACTATTTAAAACAATAATGAGATTTTTCAGTGGAAATGAACAAAGGCGGTCCTGTCGGAGGTGGCAACTTCCGATCAATCTCAAATGTGTTGAAGTTTCATGCGACGGAGACGGAGAAAAGAGAGAAAAGGGTTCAAGAGTGTGAAGTAAAACAGAAAGGGTTCAGAAAGATTAAAAAATATTTAAAACAATAATTAGATTTTTTAAGTTAAAATAATTATAATTTTAAATTTTAAAAAATAAATTTTAATTAAGGACCAAATAGAAATAAACAAAAGTTTTTACACTAGATAGCAAATAGATGACATGGCAATTTAATTGGTGTAAAAACTGACTGTTCCAAAACCCTCCAATTTATCAGGGTACCATAGTAACTCCTATTATAAAAACCCCAAGATGACCTAAAAGAAAAAAAAAGAAACTATTTTTGCCTTGCCGTCACTCTGCCACCTTGAGTATTCACACTGCTAGGTTTTGAGTCACGTTCAACACTGCTGTGTGGCTTCCTTGGAGCTGTTACTCATAGCCATTGGAGTTTTCGTTCATAGCTAGTATAGGAAAAATGGGTAATCTTCTACTCTGCTCTACCCTCCATTTTCATGCTACATGATGTGATACTACTCTGTTTTATCTTTTTTGTTTATGTAGTCAGCTTATATATTGTAATATAGATGTTTCATCTTCTTTTTACTGTATTTGCTATGTGCTACGTCGTTGTAATCATGTAATAACCCAAAGGAATAATAAGCCATAAAGGGAGGTGATAAGTATGCTAAAACAGGGACCTAGGTACCCTATACAAAATAAAGGTGAACCCAACGAAACTAAGTTATACACACTCGCATAACTCACTGAGAAGCTTCCTTGTGTATTGCTTTTAAAAAAAGGGAACTATTAGATGCCTCATTGGTGAGGTTGAGATTTCCGATGCGCAAACAATAATGACGACGTTGTGTGTCCTGCATTCTCGTGTTCTCAAAACAAAAGGCATTTCGTTCGTTTTTTTCCTATATACGCTGTCTTATCTCGAATTTATCATTCTATTTGTATTTTGTGGATTCGAGTCCCACTATGATTCCCACCAGGGGGCATAATTTAGATTTTAATAATTTGGATTTCCAAAAAAAAAAAATGTTATTATTTTTTTTTCTTCACTCACGATTAGTAGCCAATGTATGTTAGCTTAATTTATAATTCCAAATCCTGTAAAGTAAAGTAAATAAAAGCTAACGGATGGAATTAAGTGTAATAGCCAATAAAAAATAAAAAGAAAAGGAATTGACATAAAATGATAGCCACGTGAATTTATATTGCAAACGCCACCTGGTAACTATTTTGTGATTATTATATTTTTTTTAAGTATGGATTAAATACAATAAATGATAAAATATGTAAATTTTATTAGTTGTATTACGAAATATAATATAGGTTACTAGTAATAGTCATTTTGGATCTATTTCCTGTTTGGCTATTACGAAAACCTTAGGTTGTTAACAATAATCATTTTGGATCTACTTCCTATTTGATTATTGTGAAAATCTTTCTTTTCTAAAATATTTTATTATAATATAGGTTATTAGTAATAATCATTTTGGATCTACTTCCTATTTGATTATTATGAAAACCTTGTCTTAATAAAAATATTTTCAATAAAATAAGGTTGTTAGCAATAACTATTTTAGATCCATTTCCAATTTGGGTATTGTGAAAACCTTGCCAAATGTTAATTTCTAAAAATAGTTTAAATAAATAATAATATGAGTTATTAGTGATAACCATTTTGGATCTACTTTCTATTTGATTATTACGAAGACCTAGCTTAAAACAAAAGTAAGTATTTTCTTAAAAAACAAAAGTTCTCACTAAATTTTTTTTTCAAAATATAAAAAATTAATCCACAAAATGATCTTTTTTACCTAAAGAACTACATGAGTTTGATTCCTCATTGCACCGGAGGATACCTAAGAGCAGGGGCTTACCCTTGTCGATCTCAAAAATAATAAAATTAATCTCTTCTATAAAATAAATTTTCTTCTGATAAATAAATAATAAAATTTGTAAAAAAATAATATTTTGAGAGGTAAAATAAATATTTTTGAAATTATCTTAATTTTGCACATTTAATTAGGGGTAACCGTCTTCATGCGGACGTTGTAGGGTGCTAACACCTTCTCTACATATAAAAGACTCCCGAACTCGATCTTTAATTCAAGACCATGTTTTGGGTTTTTCCATACGTTTTTCTTTAATAAATGATGGTGGCGACTCCTTTATTTTTCGTCGTGACCTTTGGTTGCAACAGGGAGCGAAAAGCTCTCAAGAGATTATGAAAGAGAGCAGAAAATGGAGATATGGCATAAGAAAAGGAAACCTAAAACACCATTAGTTTATGATTTTCAAAGCAATGCCTAAAGACAGATTGATTTTGTATACTGTACTCTTGATTATTTATTGGGTGCTCTAGAGTTGTGTAAAATTCAAAATAGAATCTCGTTTTACCTCACAATAAGGTGCATAGCCATTTGCCTCAGTTCTCTGAAACATATTTGATAAAGGATATGCATACAAAGGTGTGTATCCTCCTAAATACGTTTTTAATTTTTTTTCCATGAGAAAAATAAATACGCGATTATTATATATCAAATTATGTTGAAGATACACAAGTTGATACTTTGATGAATTAGGATTTACCTTTACATTAGAGAAAATTTTAGGTTCAATGTAGTAGCCTTTGTTGCCCACTATTGTGGCAAAATATACATGAAGAGGACTAACCAGGTGAGCAATAACATCACAGTCACTTCCTGTACAGAGCCTAGCAATAGAAGACATCACTATGCAGTTAAAACGAGGAAACAAATTATATGCCTGACACATATTATAAGCACCATTTTGATGGTTTTTTCAATCTCTTTTTAGTATATGTAAATATAAATAAAATAATAATTTATACAGCTTATTAATTATATTTTAGTATATTGGTAACTAAAAATATTAGTTCTTTTACCACCCCTATATGGCTCCTTGTGCAGAATAGTGAACTCAATGAGATTTCTTTGATAAAACACCGTCTTAGTTCCAATTTCCTATCATTACTTAACTAAAAGTAACCTATGGTTACAAGACCCAAACAAGAATCATTTGAAACAAACAAAACACATTATCATTTGCTCAATTAAATCTAGAAGATATATTATTAGTTTTCTTGAAATACAATTTACTCTCAAAAATCCTCAATTAATAGACATTCACCTTCTTGAACAACAAGCACAATTTAAAGTTTCCTCAACATCTATATAACAGCCTCCCAAAAAACATGTGAAGGCATTGACAACATATCAAGTCAAATCAAATATTATTTAACCACCCAATGCTACAGAGGTTCAAGAGGATGGAAGATGAGCCAAACCAATCTAGATAAAGCGTTGTCATTCAAGATAATTAGAAAGTAAATGAAAAAAGAGATACTTGAGATTAATTTTTTTTAAAATCAAACCCATAGATGACTTCAATTTTTTCTTGATATAAAAATCATAATTTCAATAAAAAGGCAACAACGAAATTTACATCCAATTGAAAGAAAAATAGAAAGAGCTAACCGTTTTTTTTTAAAGGCAAAATAAATTTTTATGAGAGAGCTAACCTTTATAACAATACAATGTTCTAGATCACCAAATTTGTTCATATAACTTTCAAGCCCTGCATATCAACGTCCTACATGATACCTACAATTTTTATAAGCATAATAAGTATACATATAATTAATATTAAAAAAAAGAAAGAAAACAATAGTTACTTAACGGGGGAAAAAACCTCAAAAGTCAAATCTTGCTTCAACAAGGCTTAATGAAGTTGCAGGGGATAAAATTCCTAAAACTTGAAAAGTAAAAAAAAATAAAAAAAATCCCCCCAACTCCTCTTTGGGTATCTCTCGGGTCTGAGCATTCTCACCCTTTCTTGAATACAATTTTCATTGTCCTTATCATCATTTATCAATTGAAAATTCAGCGTTTGTGAGCTTCAAGTTCCACTGCATTCTTGTTACAACTCAAAAAAGAAAATTAAACCAAAAAGAATTTGCAAGAAATTTAATGGATTACGCGCTTACTGACCTTGCAATATTAAGTAGGGGTGGCAAAGCACCCGACCCGCCATCAACCCGTCAAAAGCGGGGTGGTATGGGTTGACCCTGTCAGCAAGAAGTGGGTTCAAAAGTTGAACCCTTCCCGCCTAGTAGTGGGTTGGCGGGTTAGTGGGTTGACCCGCCAAAAAATAATGAGTGGATTGATAGGTTGTACAAAAGGCCAGTTGGTGGGTCAACCCGCTAAAAATAGGTTGGCAGGGTTGAAAAATGTGAGGTTGGCGGTTGACCCACCCCACCTTTTTTTTATAAAAAAAAACTCAATTAAATTTAATTTTTTTTTGTTATCATCTAATTGAATTGGATTTAATAATTTTTATTTTAATACATATTATATCACTTTGAATCTTTGATTGTTTGACTTATAATTTTATTATTATTTTATTATACATTAAATATATGAAAGAGAAATTATATTTTTTCATTCAAAAGTTATAAAAATAATTTACTTGAAAATAAATAACACATCTCATTTAAAAGTATGAGGGATTATATTTTTTAGTATAGTATTGAATTGTATTTAATTACAAGTAGAACTAACCCCAAACGCATGTGTTATTATTGTCATTATATTTTTTAGGATAACATTGCGAATGTGGAGTAGTGTGTGTAGAACATCTTGTACTTTTTTTTTTTTAATTAATGTCTTTGGTACAATAACTAAGGAAGAAGAAAATTAAAAAAAAAAGTGGCGGGTTGCGGGTTGACCCGCCTAACCCGCGGGTTGGCCCGCCGGGTTAACGAGTTGGGCAGGGTTGAGGCGGGTTGGTGGGTTTTACTGGCTTACTCACCCCGCCAAAAATGGTGGGTCAAGCAGGTCGACCCGGCAGGTTGAACCCGCTTTGCCACCCCTAATATTAAGAAAAATGGAAACCCTAAATCACAAATGACGCGTGATAGGGAAACAGTTCAATCAGGAGTCGAGGGAGAGTGAAAGGAAAAGACAGCCACGGAGAAGCATCTCTGCAACAATATTGATGTTTTGGAGATCTAGCAAAATCGCGAGAGCAAGTAAAAGAAAAAAGAGAGTGCACAATGAAAAATTGAAAACTTATTACGAGAAAGGTTTATTAAAAGATATTTCTATAATTATTTTTAAAAGTTAAGAGAACAATTTTTTTTCACAATTTATAATAAAAAGATAAACAACAGTTTTTAATTGTTGTTAAAAAAATAAAAATATCTAGACACAAAATCGTTGTCTATCAAATTTTAGAATAGTTTTTAACTGTTGTAT
The DNA here is from genome assembly GCA_004329165.1 of Spatholobus suberectus. NCBI lineage: Eukaryota > Viridiplantae > Streptophyta > Magnoliopsida > Fabales > Fabaceae > Spatholobus > Spatholobus suberectus. Next base: position 6,998,604 of record CM014729.1, on the reverse strand, counting down.
CTAAAAATATATAATTTTATTGGCTAAACCAACAGAATAAAAAATCGTTTTCTATTATGACTTAAGAGAATGGTTTTTTTGGTATTGTAGAGATAGGCATTGTTGTAGGCCAAAAATGTTGTAGTGAGGTCATCTATTTCATTTGTTACATTCAATGATTAGGGGTTTTAAGTGTTTGCAATCCATTTTTACTCCCACTATTCATAAAAGAGTAGTAAGCTTTTGAGTCAAAAGTATACAATGTTATGTTGTTTTGACTCATAATACAATGTTCTTTTCTTTTTAGGCCTTGTGTGCTCACAAAACTCTAATTAAGATTTTATTTTTTGCACTTTTTAATTTTATTTTTTTATTTTTGCTCTTGTTTATGTAATACTTGATAGAGGGTGTCTTGTTTATATGTTCACAGTGTTGTTATTGTTTTGTTTATTTCATTAGAAAACCTATTTACAAAACAAACTCCTGTGTTTATGTCAACAACTTGATGCTATGTTTATTTTTTTATGATAATGGTGCTCTATTAGTTAATACTCTTGTTCTATTTTCATGTTTACAAAATGTTAGTAACAAAAAAAAAAAAGACTATTTACAAAACAAACTCATGATGATGGTGCTCTGTTAGTTAATATTTTGTTTGCTCTATTCTATATTCCTATCCTTTTGTTTCTTATTATTGACCTTCACCTAGCAATACAGTCCTCTGTTCTATATTCCTATTATAATGTGAATAAGTTATTATCATTGTATTAAATTTTTGATACAATATTTGGAAATTAAATATTTATTGGTTTATTTATAGGCTTAAGTTCATTGAAGTTTAGTTCTCTCAGTTGTTGACTTATTTAATAAGTCTTATTTTATGTATCATTGGCTATTTGCTTGTGCACTGATCATTTTTCCACAATGATCCTAATAAGATGTGTATTTGGCTATAAAGGATTTCATAGTTTTTTGGTTGAACCAAAAAATAACTTGAATGACATCATTTACATCCAAGTACACTTCCTTTTAAAACTATACAAAGTGGCTTATCTGTGGGAGTTGGTGCACTTTCACAAAATGGACCATTTAGGACCAAGGGAAAGGCCTTGGTCAAGAACCAATTCAATTAGAACAAAGGTACCTTCCTAAAACAACCATTGTCTACATAGAATTGCAGTCCCTGTAATGAGTTGTATTTCCCATTTTTACTTTTTAGAGTGTTCTGGTTTATATAATACATTTTTTTAAAATTTTAACTTATTTAGTTGCTAAATTGATTTTTCATTCTTTAAATTCAAATATCTTGTCCTTGTTTTATTGCCTACATTCATCATTTTGCCTTCCTTGGGGAACCTTGATTGATTTTAAGTTTGCCACTATGGTCATACATGTTAGGTGATTGTCGTCGATCATAATATCTTCAATACCACCTTGCTTCATTCCTTCCTTATTTCACATATCATCCAAGCCTCCCATCTCAAATGAACAAGTCAATTACACCTTTTATTAGCACGTGTTAGTCGATCATACACATGGTGGAAAGCACAATATTTGCTTTTGTCACGTTGGTTTTGCTTCTTCATAAAAGGAGATGTTACACATTGACAAATTTTGTGTACATGACTTCCTATTATATCTTACTAGGTGGAGTGTTTAATATGGTATATTTGTTAAAGTGTCCCTTAATAAGGTCCCTTTTTTGTCCTTTTCCAACTCTTATATCATCTCCATTGCTTTTGGGTTTCACTAGACGATCCTTATTGTGTCCTAGAAACAAAGGACTAACACCAAGTAAGTTATATTCCATTTTAATGTAGTTTTCCACTCTCTAATGAAATTCAACCATGGTTGCAAGCTTAGATTTGGGGAAAGTTACTACAAACAAGGTGCCTTTCCTAATCACCTTTATTATTATATGGAGTTGATGACTAGTTGTAAGTTTAACACAAGGAAGTGTTCTTCTAAAATCAATCAAGCAAGTTATAAAACAATCTTTCCTTTTCCTTGTCAAGTCCAAGTGAAAGAATGTGATGTCTTTGGAATTTCGCTACAAGTAATGAAATAATGGGAGAACTGAAAGACTACATCATTCCTATTGTCAATAAATCTGTTAAGGAAGGTTACAAACCAACTAAGAGTTTCCTCTCTAAGTGTTCAAGGCAAGGTTCTACAAATAATGATGTAAAATGCCCTAACAAAAAGTATCTCCTTGCAGAAGATGTCCAAGTGTTCTTAAGGTTTAGAGTCTCCTTGGTATGGGTTAATGAGTAGAGTTTATGTATAACAATTAGGAATCTAGAAATAAGCAATGACCTCTATGAACAAGCACTTAAACATGGCTAATGCATCTACCTGCTACATTAGGTTCATCTAAGAATGCTAAAAACCATCAATTTATTGATGGTGTGTTCCTTGTGAAATAAAGTGGTCCACGTCCACAAGCTTCTTAGATTGGTCATTGATGAGGAAAAACCGTAAGTGTACTATTGTTGTCAAGTACTAAAAATATCATTCTTTCACAGGGACCATGTTCTATGATTACCAATTTATTGTGATTCAATAAAATTTAAACATGAGAGAATATTTGATTGAAAAGAGAATAATGAGAATAAAATAAAAAATGAAAGATTAAGAGCAAAGAACAAGAACACAAGAATTATCAAGATCGAGGGAAATCCATATCAAGATGATTTTCGAGATTAGGTTTCACTCGATGATGATTAATGGATTAATCTTTATTACCTACATGTTCTGATTTATTCCAATTTTGAAGGTGAATTAACCTAAGGTATCCTACGTTCTCTTTGAAGACATGGAGGTGTATCTAATTGAGTTGACTCATACTTTCATGATAGTTATGTTCAATTAGACTTATTATGTTCTTTGTTAGTTCATGTGATCCTTGAAAGATTAAACCTACTTTCATGATTTAAAGCCTAAGTTTGTTTCTTATGGGTTCAATGTTTAGGTTTACCTTTTAGTCCTTCCCTAAAATGCCTAAGGTTATGCAAAAAGGCAATCAAGCAATTCATGTAATTAAGCTTGATAAAAGAATAATCAAAGAGAAGAACACAAACTTTGCATATAGAAATAAAAATCACAAAAATCCATTAAAGACATCAAAGGGATACGCCTAATCGTAGAAACAATAATGACTACTCAAGCATAGCCATGGAGAAAGTCAAAGAAAAGAAAGGAACATTCAAACCCGAAATCCCAAAAGAAGGAAGAAAAAGAGAAGAATCCTACCTCCATTGGGATTTAAGGAAGGAAGGGTTCATTCAGAGTTGTGTCTGGTTCTTTTTAAATCGGTTTAAAGAAAAACCAATTTAAAAAGCTTGTTCTAGCTCAATTTTAAAAGGAATCAATTTAAAAAGACTAATCTAACTCGGTTCCATTTTAAACCGATTTAAAAGTGTTTCACATATTTACAAAAAGGATAGCATCAATTGGTTTTTTAACTCAATTCTAAAAAGAACTGATTTGAAAATACAGTCTAAATCGGTTAGGCAAGAACCGATTTATAAAAGTTGCAAATTATTACAAAAGTGTCACCACGTTCTTCTTTTAAAATAGTTACCATATAACCAAGTTAGAGTATCCAATCTAAAAACAGAATTTTGCACTAACGTGTAGATTGAATAGTAGAAAAGTAATAATATAAGAGATTTTGAGTTGTTTAAATATTAATATATTATTATTATTAAAAGTACATGTCCTTGAGTAACATCCTGTGATATGGTTGCCAAATTGAGCACGTACATGTGGTGGGTCTACATATATGAAAAAGCATATATTAAAAGATGTCAGCCTCTTAAATACTTCATGAGACACTTGGTTCCAACAAACCAAAAAAAAAGGTCAGTCCTTGTCAAATGATTCATTGTCAGAAGTAGTGGTAGATCTATATGGTGGTTTTTGAACATTAAAATTTTTCTTAATGTAACATATCTATGTAATTATAATTAATTGCCTCCATAATTTAAAATGTAGTATAAAAAGTAATTTACACTATGAACATTACCCCCAATAAATTTATGTATAGGTATTTTCCCCACAATATAAAATTTCTGGATCTAGCTCAGAAGCTCATTTTGCTCAAATTGAATCATATAAAGCTCTAACTTAACGGTGTATTATATGTTAAACAGGCATTCATTATCCTAAACTGTGCGATTTAGACATACAAATTCTTAATTGAATTCAACAAATACATTCTATTTCGCTGGTACATGTTATCTGGTCAAGATAACCCATAGATAGCTTCAGCCTTTCAGAATCAAACCAGGGTTTATAGCCCTCCCATAGGGCTCTTATAGTTTTGTGCATATCAACCATCTTTGGCCTTTGCTTCAAAGAAGCCTTAACACAGTCACATGCAACTTCAAGGAGACGAAGGATTTTATCATCAAAACCCTTCCCATTGATAGATTTGTCAATGGCATCATAAAAATCAGCAGGATCAGTGAACAAGTTGTTACTGATATAGTTCATCAAATGGCCATTAACACTGTCAGAAGAATCAGTCGTTGAACTAATCTTTTCGCTGTTATTAGTTCAAAAAGGATTATTCCAAAGTCATAGACATCCCTCTCAACAGAACCCTTCACGCCAAGTTCATCAATCAAAAACAATTTCATCCTCACATGATCTTCAACCGTCTGGTTTAGGAATTTAGCCTTGCCAAAATTGGAAACTTTTGGCTCAAAATTCTTGTCCAACAAGACACACTCTGAATCTAAATTGAGATGGACTATCTTGCACCTTTTATGGAGCCAGGATAAACCTCTTGCAAGTCCAAGTGCAATGTGAATTCTCTCCGGCCATTCTAATTTTATTGTTTGATGTCCCTCATCAGAATGTAACCAATCACTGAGCCTCCCATTAGAGATGTACTTATACACCAAAATCCTTTCCTCTTTTTCTATGCAGAATCCAAGCGGTGGAGCTATGTTTCTATGCTTGTGTCTACGCGGAATCATTGTTTCAAGTAAGAATTCCCTCTTGTACTTCTCAGCACCATATAGTCTCTTAACTGCCAGAAAACAGTTATTTGGTACCTTTGCCTTGTACATAATCCCTGTCGTTCCTATCCCCAATACGTTATCTGTGCTAAAGTAATCAGTTGCCTTGCATAATTCCATAAAGCTCACGCTAGGAATCAATCTTTCCAACAATCTTGATAGCTGTAGATGGAATATCACACTACAATATCATGGACATACAGTGAAATTTTGAAAGTAAATATGTGACATGACCTTCATATGAGATACAAACTGAGATTAGATTAGATTAGATTTTCCTAATATGAAAAGTGATGTGACACAAGTGTTCATCCCTCCCAAAAATAAAATAGAGCTAAAGTAATGACTAATGACATAGATCAGTGTTTGAGCTCAAATATAGTATTGCGTGCTCGCAACTGAAGAGAAAGAGAGAGAGAGAACCTCTTTGCTTCCTTGATCTTGCAAGGTCAGTGGTAACAATTCAGCTTCTTGTCTAGTGTCCTTTTGATAGTTTTGCTTGTTTCTTAAAGGATGTACAGAGTTACTCCTCCTCTTTTTGAATTCTGTCCAAGGTGCATAATAGTACATGAAAGATACTAGCACAGAAGCTGCTGAAGAAACGAAACCAATAATAAAACTATACCAAAACGATCTACCAAACAAGCTTTCGTCACAACTTCCTAGTATGCCCCCACATAGTCCACTGTTGTTGGCGTAGCTCAAACTCACACCAACATTGCTAACCAAAACAGGCACTAGCCCTTCCAACAAATTGGCCAGTAAACTGGTTGCCATCAAGTCTAAGGGTAATTAACTCAGACAAATTGGCAATACCCTTTGGAATTTCCCCATTAAAATTGTTATTTGAGAGATCAAGTGAGGTCAGGTATGGCAGCTTAGTTGATATATCAGGTGGGATATATCCAGAGAACTCGTTATGTGAGAGGTCTAGCATTTGTAACCATGTGAAATTTTCAACGCAACGCGGAAACTGGCCCTTCAGCCCCATATTAGAAAGCCGGAGACTGATTACTCTATCTTCCACATGGTTCCAGCATTCAACACCACTAAATCTACATATGTCACCTTCCTTATTGCTCTCGGAATCCCAGCTAGACAAGTGATTAAATAGGTCTAATTTCTTGATGGTTTGCAAGCAATAGATGTCACTTTCAGCACCATAACCCGCCATAAAGAGACAAAACAATGAACCCAAGAAAATAAGGAGAACATTCGAGTTTCTTGTGGTAGGCTTCATTTTTGTAGACCTACACGGGTATAGCATAGCTAGTGAAAATGGACAACTTGAAACATAGTTCATTTTACGTTTTTACTTTCTGAGGTAGTTTGCCTCTATTGAAATCTCAAAGATCAAATAAGTAACAGGTTCAGGGAAGGTAAGAATCGTAGGCAAGGCTATAAATATCATGAAATGCATGTCAAAAACAACACGGCAATGAGTTTAATTGGTTTTCACTTTTCACGTTGCCGTGTGTTGTAATTACTAGTCAGTTGTTTGTTATCATGACGAAGACATCAAATGCCTTGACTGTGTCATAGTTTTTGTTCTTCGTTACTAAATAAACTGGATCAAGATCCATAGCAATTTCCTATAAGTTCAAATTGAATTTTCACATACGCACTATATGACTAGAACGTTAGAATATAGACTTAAGAACTTATTTTAAAAATTTTATAGTCTTTTGCAATTTATACTAAAAAAAAAAGTCACCTAACTTTTGTTTCAAAGGAGATTTGTCTGTACTCTGCAATTTCTTTGGAGAGTAGGGATGGTAATGAACCCTGTATCCATTAGTTACCTATAAAAAAATCTATAAAAAGAATTCATAATGAGTAAGAAAATTACCCGCTTGACAGGTTTGAGTTAGGATATTGGTAAATACATAAATGATTTGTGTTGACCCTATTTAACACTTGGTGAAAAAAGAAATAAAAGCGAGAAAACTGTAAGAATAATAGCTAATATGACGTGATAGGAAGAAACAAATTAAAAAAAAAAGGTGTTAATGAAATGTATAGAAAAGAGAATTGTACATATATCATTACTCGGTCAAATATATGAAAATTTTATGGATATGGATAATATAGTATTCATATCCATTTACTTGCAATATTTCCACAAATTAGTTTTCAAAACACAACCATTTCAGTAGATCCACGTAAACTGAAAAATAAAATAAAATAAAATAAAACAAACTAGCAAAACTTACTAATGCAAACAGTGGGAAGAGTAAGGGCAGGGACAGAACTATATACGTTTGTACAGGGGCAGCCGCCCCCCTAACATGAATAAATCCCTTATACTTATACTTAAAAATAATAAATTGCCCCCCAAAACTAATTATCGGCCTTAAGAGAGAAAGCCCACACCGCTTGCTTGTGGTCATGTGGGACAGATTACTAATTATTTTATTGTTACATCTATTTTTAAAATTTTTATAACAGACAAAATTCTACTTTTTCAAGATATTTCAACACTTTCTAAGTTGCATAGAGTATTATCATCTTCAAGAAAATCAACAATTTACCATTTGATTGATAGAACAATTCGTCTTATGTTGACTCTCCCAATTTCAATTGCTTCCACAGAACGTGCTTTTTCAGCAATGAAGCTTGTGAAAACAAGGCTTCGCAATAAAATGGAAGAGAGGGTGCAAATGAGGGGTGCAAAGGGTGTGTAAGAGAACAAAACATTTTGGGGCCGAAAGGAGGGCACGATTTAAAATTAAAAGTTATATTATTCATATAACAATTTATTTAACATTTTTTTTATCTTTTTTCATCACATTTTATATTTTTCTTTTTTTTCTTTTTTGCTCTCATTGTTATAAAGTTTGTTATATAAATAACATTATTCTTAAATTAAAATAGGGATGGAGTATTTTGAAATTAAAAATTTTCAAAAAAAAAAAAATGAGGGTGTATTTAGAGGGGGGGGGGGGAGGTACAAAAAGAAGCACCTTAATTTAAATTATCCAAGATTGACCTGATCCAACACTTTTCAGGCTTAGAAAACAGACATGGACTCAGCTTCTCGTAGTAGTCCCAAGCATTATCAGACCCAAGTGGCCTAAGAACAAACAAATGTATCCTCGAAAAAAAAGGAAACAGCCCAAGACAGCAAGAGTAATCATATTTGTCCTCCAGCTGGGTTATGTCTACCCAGTATTTACTCAGACTAGCGGTTAACTATATATATGGTTAATTTTGCTTTATAATGGTTAAGAATAAATGAAAGTGAGTGTATATAATTATTGATATGGTTAATATTAATTACTTGTAAAAAACTTAACCATATTATTAGACATTTCAATAACCTCATGACGTTATTAATCACTTGTAAAGTGAAGTCAACCATCATTAAACATTTCACAATAACCTCATGACGACACCATTAATCACCGATTGATAATTATATATACTCACAATCATTTATTTTTAGGGATGACAACTCCACCCAGACCCTATGAGTACTTGCAAAAAATGTCTGCAACGGATAGGGTAAATACTTGATTAATGGGGATGGGGTCAGGGCTGTAGATTTACTGGCAAAATTTAATGGAGATGAGTGCGGGTATGAGTATGGGTACTATAGCACACACACACACACACACACATATATATTAAAAAAATAATTCTAGTGAGTATTATAATATTAAAAATGTTGATTCATTTTTTAAAAAAAAAAGACATTACAAGAAATACAAATAATATAGGAGTTTAATTTATATGCATTACTAGTGTAAAACTTTTTATATATATATACAAAGAATTCATCATACTATCGTATCATATTAATGAACGGAATGATATGATGAAATAATCAAATTTTATTAAACGTTTGTGTAAAAAAATTTGCACTGTCATTATATATAAATTAGATTCTAAAATTAATTTATACTCCATTAGAAATAAATTATATAAAAAATATATATTCTTTTTCAAATGCATGCATTGTTCCTAAAATATTAGGAATAATACTTATTTATTATTATTGTTGAATGTAGGTTTTTTAAAATTAAAATTATTTAAATTTATTTGATATTAACTATGTTAAAGGATAGATTAAATGAATTTGCCTTTGTATATTAAAAGAAATATTAGAAAAACTTAATTACGAAAATTTGATCAATAATTTTGTAATTGATAAAAAAATAAAATAAGATTTAACAAACTATATTAAATTAAATTTTGAATATGAATTTTGTCTAAGGCCTCAAATTTTTTTTTTCACATTTCTATATTTAAGTAAAGTGCGGGAAGCGAGTGCGGATAAGGGTATATAGGTACCCAGCGGGCATGGGGCTAGATACGGGTTTTTTTTTTAAACACGGGCATGGGGGCGGGTACTATAGTATCCTACCTAGATCCTACTCATTGTCATCCCTATTTACTTTTAACTACTTACGAGATAAAGTTAATTATATTTACATATGTAGCTAACCCTATGACACTAATAACAATTTGTGAGACAAAGTTAATCACTATTAGACATTAATTTTAATAATTTCATAACATTATTAACCACATATCAATAATTGTATATAATCATACACGATCATTTACATTTAATTATTTGTGAAATAAAATTAATTATACTTACACATATAATTAATCATTAATCCAGATGGGACACGTTTCTTTTTTCCGAGACAATAAGCTGCGAACTTGAAAACAATATTCATTCAAAGCAACATGCTATTTTTCTGATACTATCCCTTTTTTCTATTCTGATATATTGCTTCTTAATATCGTCAATATCATCATTGTCGTAATTATTTTTTAACAAAATAAATAGAAAAAGTGAAAAATAAATAAAATAAGTGGATAAAATTGGTAATATACGAATTTTATTATTTCAAAATCATAAAAAAATTGAGTGGGACAGATGTAATGAAAATTTAGCTGGAACATTTAAAATTTTTCTTCTTTCATAAATAATGTCATCAGATAATAATTTTCATATGCTATTGTAAACAATATTTGGCTTGCTTATAGTATTCATGTGAAGGAAAAATGCAGTCGATAATGCATAAATACTCAAATTTTGAAAAAGAAAATAAGATCAACTTTGTTAGTCTAATAAAATCAAAGATATGTGAACACATCCATTTAAATTTTATATTCAAATTTGAAATAAGAGTACTTAAATTAAAATTGAATGAAAATATTTAAAAATCTTCAAATTCATATAAAAATATTTAAGTAAAAGTTAGTATAAAATACTACTTCCGGTCTTTTATATAAGCAACAAATAATTAATTTAACAAAATCAATAAAAATAGTTAAGTTTGTCAATTTTAATTAATAATATCATAAATTTAAATTTTATTTCAAAAATGTCCATAAAATTAAATAGTTTAAGTAGTGTTTATATTTAATGATACTACTCATAATTCAAGAAGTAATTTTCTCTACCAATGAGTATAATTTATATTGTCAATTTATCAATGAATGCATCTACTTGCATAGAGAATGAATGAATATCTCATTAATAGACTTTACAATATATTAAGGACATAAAAGAAAGATAATAATTAATACATCTTATGTTGTTTATAATTTGAACCAAAAAAATATTTCTATTTGTTGTTTATATAAAGGACCAGAGATAGTAATAAGATAAAAGAATTGGACAAGTATTTGTTTAAAAAGTGACACATGGCAAAACTTTTCAAGAAACGAAATCTAAAATTTTGTGTTATAAATTAGAGATTAGTACGAGTTATGAAGTATGACGAACACTATTTTATTATTATTTCAATACATGCATTGAAAAGCATTACAACATGAATTTAAAAGTCGTCGCCTAAATTCATGATATTATGGTTGCATGTTATTATTATTTATTCTTAATATATAAGCAGTCTGAAGTGGTAGCTGCTATATATTGAAACTACTTAGTAGGGTCTTTGCCCAATATAGTTGCCAGGGGGATCATAGTTGCAACCGATGAAAGTGCCTCCATTATTACATTTTACTTTGGCACATCCAAGGCGTACCGAGTTTTTTCCAACAACCTGAGTGTAGTGTCTGCACTCCCCACCAACACACGAGTTAGACTTGTAGTCATAGTTGGGTTTCTCATTTACCCACGATTGCACTGCATCTTTGCCACTTAGGTTACCAGTGCTTCCTGCGATATTCTCCCCGTATTTGCCACCGCCACCGAGGTGGACCAGAAGTCACCAAAGTAAAAGATATGAAGCGGAGAAAGAGATATGAAGAAAAAGAGAGAAGAGAAATGAGTTGAAAATGGCAAAAAGAGATTAAAAATGTAAAAAGGGATGAAGAGAGAGAGAGATACCAGATGATCATACTAGTTAAATTAATCGGACACCAAGCTTCGCTCCATTGATCCAAAAAAAATGCATAATATGGCACTTATTAATAAGACTATTCAACAGAGAACTTATGTAATGTAGTCAAAAATATATATGAATAGTGAAAATTAAAGATTACTTAAAATTACGTTATTATTTCAAAAAGTTATATCACTTTTTAAATACATTTTAATTTTTATCATTTATAATAAAACCTCAAAATTAATATATTTATCTTTCTTTTTTTTACATAAAAAATATATATATAATACTCACACCTGATTTGTCTCCTCTAAGTTTGTAAAAGAATCAGGTAAAAAATAAAAATGCGAAAGGAGTTAATCTTTAACTGTATATTAAAATAGAAAATTATTAGATTTAAATAAAACAATTTTAACTATCCATGTAGTATAATTATATAATCATATTTCTCTCATCTTTCATACTTTCACTATGTGTGTGTAAAGTTACTATAATAGGTACTAATAAAACATTCATTTGATACAAACAATTAAAATAATAAATAGTTTTAATTTAAAAATTAGATGATTTTTTTGAGAATAACAGTTAGATGATAAAGATTAAATATTATAAGATATCAAATGTTATATTGATATAAACTGATTACTACTCAAATGTGTGTGGATAAGATGAGTTTATACCAGATATCAAAATTTTTAAAAAATGATATCTTTAATATCGCATTTACAAAAAAAAAATTAATTAATTTTATCAATCTGACATTTAAAATTCTTATGAAATAAGTTTTGCTTACAAAAGACTTACATAATTTAAGAAATAATTTAATACTTCATTACATCTCTTTATTTTATTACATAATATATTATTTAAAATATATGTAAATATTTATTATTAAATTACATATTTTCAAATAACTAAATCATTAATTTGAAATATATATATATATATATATATATATATATATATATAATTAAGATAATATCATATAATTTAATGATTAAATTAATAAAATTTATTTTTTATAAAAAATTATTATAAACGTACCATTTTACAAAATTTAACACCTAATCAATTAATCGAAGCATGTGTGTGGCTGCGTTTGAGTCTGACACGTTCCTAACAATTATTAGGTTCCTATTAAAGTCAACTATGTTTAATTAGAGCCTGTTTTAGTGGTGTTGAGTCTATATAAGTTGCACAACATTAAAGATGTGTTATGAAGCTTTTGTGTTTTGCTGATTCAGTTTTCCTAGTGTGATTCAGATGAAAAGTTCATGCATTGGGGTTTTAACGGAATTTTGTTGTGGTTATGTAATTATTTGACAAATATTTCTAGGTTAAATTACTTTTTATATTTTATTCAATATATAAAATTTTGCCTATAAAAAAAAAAAGGTGACCTTGTTTGAGATAGAGACATAAATTTTATTAAGTCAAGACTTATCATAATTAACTATAGGTATACTAATTTATTAAAAAAAATGTGTTTTTTTTTTCCTTATTAAAGAACAAGAGATGATTTATTTCTTTAAGTTTTTTGTTGCCTGTACTTATTTAATTTTCTATGGTTGGATTGTTCCACATTTTTAGTCTAAACAAAACTGGAAGTCATGTGTGTTAAGGGATTAAAATCGAATTAAGAGTGCGAATTATTTGACCAGATTATATATATAGGTTATAGAGAATATTATCCAATAAACTAAGATTAGTTTATTTCATATATTAACATCGAATGATCCCTACCTTTTTATATGAAATATAAATAGAGTTGAATGGTTATGCACTGTCAGCGTAAAAAGTTTTACACTATCAACTAATTAAAAATCACCATTGATATGAATTTTAAAATATTTATTATAAAAGTCAATAAACTTACAATAAATGGTGGTTTGTAATTGGATGACAGTATAAAATTACTTTATACCGTCAATGCATGACCTGTTTTCTCATATAAATAACCATAGCAATTAATCACAATTTTCTCTACACTTGTCATTTCTTCCAGTATATATGGGATTTGAATTTGATCGGATGACATAATCTCGATTAAGATGTGTGATGGTAGGAAGACTTGGTCACCACTGCCCTTGCCCATACGATCATACCGCCGTGTAAAAAAAGGTAAACAGAAAGAAAAAGTTAAGAGGCATTCTAATTAAGATGCATCCCTTCTAGTTTGTTAATTGGTGCATGGATGTACCAAAGTCTGTAGCCATAGATTAATTAATTTTTATGGAAAGTTGGAGCATGAATCATGGAAGTAAGCAAGGTGCAAGTTAGGCCGCAAGAAGAATACATAGACCTTGTGAAAATGGAGAGTACATGCAGAAACGTGACGAACATGCGCTGAATTTTCTTCTCTTGGAAAGCGCTGCCGCTGCCTCGTCACATGCTTCAATCAAGGCGGGTCATGCGTTTTCACCAATTCAGGGGAAAAGAAAAACAGCAAAGTGCAGCAACCTTTGTGTTTTCTTGGTCAATGGATGCGCATATACAAGGTCTATTGGGTTATTTCGTATTCCACCAGAAATATCTGGATATTTTTTAATACAAGAGACGGATATATTACAGAATGCCTGTTTACGGATTTTAAAATTCAATATTTAAAATAAAGGCTTTTTAACTAATAAATAAATATATTATACATACTTTAATTAGTAATTCAAGAAAAATATAATTAAAGTGTTTAAAATATAATCTATGATTAAATAAAATTTATTATAAGAAATAGATAAAAACATACTTATGATCTCATAAAATATGACAAAAAACTCATTTTTAGTATAATAAGTACATAACTTAATTTTGTGTCATTTGCTTGTATAATATTTTAAAATATATTTTTATCTTCATATACACATAAATCATTATTTTTATATTAACATATGAAACGAATTTTGGTAGAACATAGAAAACTTTATATTAGTTCAATTAATATTTATCACTCAAACTTCATTATTCTTTTTAGTTATTTTATTAGAAATTTTATTATTTTATCCAATAAAATGTTTTCGATAGAAATTAAAATTAAATAAATATTTTTTTATAATATATAAAATTTCAATTAACATGTAATCTTATATATATTTATAAATTTTTTAATGCGCCTTATGTTAATATTATTATTATAAATAAAATTTAAATTTCTTATCAATAAAATAGATAAAAATGATTATATAAATGTTATTCAATTTTTTTTCATTATACCTCAGAACAACAACATTAAAAAAATAGAATGTATAAATAAGTCAAAAAAATAGTACTTAACAGGATATTATATTAATATAGTTACATTTAACTTTCTATAGTTGAGATTGATATATCTAATAAAATATATATTTTTCTAAATTTATTGAAAATTAATTATTTGAATTATTATTAACATTTTAATCCTTGTAAATGCATGGGATAAATTTTCATACATAATTATTTAATTATATAAATTAAAATTTCTTTATTATATTTTTTAATGAATTAAATTAATATAAAAATATATAAATAACATTTAATTTGATCTAAATTTAAAGATAAAAGTATACTTATAACAATAATATTTTAAAAAATTATTAAAATTTAATTTAGAGATAGGAATAAAAAATGACAGATTAAAAGGGATAAATGGTTAAAAAAAAAAATTCAAATATACACATGAAGATAAAAGTGGGTAGATGATGATGGTTGAAACAAATTTTGTTGGTTAGTTGCGAGGGTGGTTAGTGTGTGAAAAAACACATCCAAAGAAAACAAGAGAATATTAACAATGTCTGATTGAGAGAATAAGTCTCATATATTCTAATTTATAATATGTAAGTAAATATTTTTTCAAGATCATATCCTTATCAAAGGAAATAAATCAAATCATATCTTTATCAAGAGGAATCAAATTAAAACCTATTTACAAAATAAAGGTATTTATAACACTCTCCTTGGATGTCTATTACTAAAGAATATTGATAAAACCATATAGGACAAAAAATTAGCGAAAGAAAAAGAGTGCATCATTCTTCAATGTACTATATCAAATATTGTTTCATTGAAAACATTGCTAGGAAAATTCAATGAGAAAAATCATAGTTAAGGGGGGGAAAATATAGTGTATATAATAATATCAATTAAGACTTTTAAATGGATAAGCTTCAATATTATGAACAAGCTTTCCAAATAATGCAGCAGGAAGTGCTTTCTCAACCAAATTAGTCTTTATGGAATCCTTCCTTTACTTGGGTGATGCATACACTATAATCTTCATATAAAATTGAGAAGAAAGAAATAAGATAGAAACATGTTGCAGAGAAGAGAAAATGAATAAAAAAAATGGATAGATTTTCATATTACTTTTTTTTAGGAATTGTTTTAGATTACTTTTTAGATTATTTAGGTTAAGAGAACTAAGGAAGAAATTGAAGAGAAAGGAATATTTGTTTCCTTTTCATTTATTTGATTATATAGAAAAGAGGGAAGAAACAAAATATAATTATATTAAGTATGGGTATTCATGACTTCTCTTGTGTCATTATCTCGACTCAATTTGAAGATACTTTTGACGGCTTTAGGTTTAAGTAATTAATTTAGATGTATTTTGACACGAATTTGAGTTATATTTTGAGTTGCCTTGACCTAGTCCAATGTGGTGAGGGGGTTTAGATAATATGTACAAGGTTCTAAATTCTAATACTGTCACTATTGTACACTAAAAAGAAAAAAAAATGTACACCATAAAGAAAAAATCATATTTTTAAAATAAGAATGTATTAGAAATACAATTTCTTAGCTTAATTAATAAATAATGTTTTATATAACATGATATTATATTTATGCATATTGATATTAATTATCATGAAATATAGATTATAAAATATATCTTAATTTTAGTTGGATTTTTTTAATTTTATGATTGAACTATATATAATGTTAAGATTGATATCTTATGTCAACAAATCGAGCTCACTATGTCTTAATTTGTATGTTATTGGGTCATGTTCATGTTTAAATAAATAATTTTATCAAAATATTGGGTTGAGTAAAGATATAGGTACCCTATTCCATGAACACCCTTAATATTAAGTGAGGTTTAAACTATTCTGTTATAAATAAAAAATAGGATATTTTTGTCGTGATTACCTACCATGCTTTCTTGATTGTCTTTTTAGGTTGGAAAAAAGAAGATAAACGTGAATTTCCGCACAAAATTCTTTTACCCCCATTTTTCTCTCATTTCAAACGAGGAAGTGCACCTCCACATTCAAATTTTATGTTGTTCCAAACATACTTTAAAATGTATGTCATTAATTAAATTCAAAAATATGATAACATAAAATACCAAATACACACCACAATGTTCAAGACTAACATCATTATTAATTATGTGAGTTATAAACTCACATGTATTCCAATACATGGGAAAATATCATAACATGAATTTATAGTCCTCACATAGCTAGCTAAATTCATGATGTTATTATTTATTCTTATTCTTAATATATGAGGAGTCTAAAGGGGTAGCTACTACACTAGTAGGGTCTTTGCCCAACATAGTTGCTAGGGGGAACATAGTTGCAACAGATGAATGTGCCTCCATTATCACATCTTACTTTGGCACATCCAAGGCGTACTGAGTCTCTCCAAACGACTTGAGTGTAGTGCAAGCACTCCCCACCAATGCACGAGTTTGAATTGTAGTCATAGCTGGCTTTCTCATCCACCCATAATTTCACTGCATCTGTGCCACTTAGGTCACCAGTGCTTCCTACGAGATTCTCCTCGTATTGGCCACCACCACCAGAGTGGACCAGTTGACAGTCACCTTTGCATTGATCAGCGTAGTTCTGTGCAAAAGCAACAACTATATCATCCCAGGCCAAATTTTGAACACCCACCTATGACCTTGCAGCGTTGTGTGCATTGACATAGTCTTGCGGTGAGTCCAGAGTGTAGGCAACGTGACCCACAATGACCAACCCCAACACGCACAACAGAGAAAATGAAACCTTGCTCAACCCCATTTTGATTAATTAATATTAATTTCCTCAGCTATGTAGAAATTAAAAACTTAAATAAATATTAATATGTTGGAACCAAAGAAGAATGAAGCGTCTAAGTCCCTCAAGTTTTGAAGATAATAATAACTTATTAAATTTTAAGTTTTCTTGGGTTTCTGCTAAAAAGGCGGCCTTTCAAGCGTCCAACACGTTTATGATATCTAGCGTCCAACGTGCCAGTATATAGCAAGTGTCCAAAGAGTTCTTGTATGATACTTGTCTATATGATAAGTTTTCTTTAACATCTAAGTATTAAAATGCTCTAACTTTGTGTATTCACATATACATTGAGACTAGTGCTTTACTTTCTTAAAATGATCTAACGTTCAAATGTCTGAGCATTTAATGAAAGACAGGATGTTTTTACGTATAAGCAGAACTTTGCAGAAAAAGGAAGTCAACTTATCAAGTTGTCAAACCGAATATGGAATGTTCAGAAAAATAGCTCCGAAACGCAGAACTTCACCTTCTATTTTTATGCAAAACAAAAGTTACTTTTCTATCTCTGCTACAAACTCGATATACGCGCATACATGTAGAAGAAGCATTGGAATTCTCTCTCTTGAGGACTGAAGCCTAAAACCTCAATAACTATCTACTAAAAGGCTATGTATATATATATATATATGTATATATATAAGTTCAGAAGAGAAGAAAGACAAGAGAGAACTGAGATGAACTTTTTGTTGCCTAGACGACTATGAGAAATTATCAAATTCTTTTTCTTTGTGTAGAAAAGTTCTTGTACTACTCTTAAACTTTTACATCCTCATATTATGAGTTGATCTTACAAAAACAACTGTTTCACATTGTGAAAGCCTAGAAAGGCATGGTGATTAAAGAATACTTGGGTGGTTAAGTGATCTGGGTTGGTCACTTTGTAAAGCGTGAAGAGGCAGAGAAAAATACTTGCTTGTAACCAATAGGTTGGCTAGTAGAAAACTTTCTAGACGAAGGGACTAGACGTAGCTCAAGTTGAGTGAACTAGTATAAAATCTTTTGTCTGCCTTCTTTCCCTTATCCATATATACGTTTTGATTAAACGTTTATTTTAACTCTGTTTTAATTGGTTAAAAAGTTTTTAGAACACATAATTCAACCCTCTTCTTATGTGTTCTATTCCTTCAATTGATATCAGAGCTTGGCTTCTTGGGGTTAAACATCTAATAGTGCAGGGATGAAAAGATCCTAAGTATACATGGATAACGAAGGACAAGCAGTCAACATACCACCTCTTTTCAAAGGTCAAAATTATGACTATTGAAAGCAAAGGATGATAGCCTTCTTCGATGCATGTCACATCGATATATGGGATGTTGTGGAGATAGGCAACTATCTACTTGTTGATGAGAATGGAATAAAACTACCGAGAGGTTAGTGGACAAAAACACATAAACAAAGGTATTTGCTAAACTCTAAAGCTCGAAATGCTATTGTGTATGCTTTATTTGAATCTGAGTACGAGAAAGTGCACAGCTTAAAAAGTGCAAAAAAGATGTGGGATACTCTAACTTATGAGGATACCTCACAAGTAAAAAATCCAAGCTAAGCTTACTTGTATGACAATATGAGTTATTTACTATGGAAGATAATGAAACCATTGAACTTATGTTTGGTAGATTTCAAACTATTGTAAATAACTTAAGATCTCTAGGTAAAACTTATGACAATTATGATCATATTGACAAAAACTTGAGAAGTTTGCCTAAACAGTGAAGACCATAAGTTACAGCCCTAAGAGCGTCCAAGGATTTAACAATTCTTTCTATGGAAGAACTACTTGGAACACTTAAGATTCATGAGTTGGAACTAAAGCAGGACGAAGGATTGAGAAGAGGAAAATCCATTGCTCTAAGCGCTCAATGTCCAGTGAAGGGATCATCGTCCAAAACTCTAAACGCGGAAGAATCCTATGTGGAAACGTTTGAAGATGGCTCTAATGAGGATGAAATCTCTTTCATATCCAAAAAAATACAAGCAACGTGGAAGAAGAAAGGAGGATCTAGAGCTAGAAACTTTGCTAAAAAACTTACTAAGGAACCTAAGGAAAAGAGTCCACCTGTCTGCTTTATATGCAAAAGGCTTGAACATTTCAAAGCTGACTGTTCAAGCCTACAAAAAGAGAAAAAGAAAACCTTTTTCAAAAAAAAAAAAAAAGAAATGACTCATGGCAACTTGGAAAGATATGGATCTATCCTCCTCTGAAGAAGGAGAGGAAGAAGCAAACATGTGCCTTATGGTTGAAACAAGTCTAGAAAGCTCAAAGAATGAGCAAGAAAAAGAGGTAAACTTCAATGACTTATCTTCTTTTTAAGAAGCATATAATGAGCTGCTTCAACTCTCTGTTGGTTATAAAGAATTGAAAAGGAAGTTTTCAAAAATGTTAAAAGAATTTAATTTGTCTGAAAAAAATTATGAAAATCTTATGAGAGAGAATGAAAAATTAAAGATAGATAGATCAAAGGATTTCTTGAAGTAAAACATCCTGATGAAGCATTAGAACTCTATAAGGAAGTAAACCACTTAAAAGAAAGTCTATCCAAATTCTTCAATGGAACTAAAAACTTAAACAATATTTTACTTATAGACAAAATCCACATAACAAATCTAAATTTGGCTTTGTTAAAAAGGAAGAAGTCTCTGGAACAGCCAAAGCTATTGCCTTTGGTAAATATTGTGGAAAAAATGGACATAATTAATCTCGATGTATTCATCGTCCAATTACGAAGGTGTCCAGTACCTTTAGAACTAACATGAAAGGACCCAAGTCCATTTGGATACCTAAATCCATGCTTATTCCTATTGCAGACTTGCTTGACAACAGAAAAGAAACCCACCTGGATAGTGGCTACTCACGACACATAACAGGAGAAAAGTCTATATTTCAAAACCTCCAACAAAAGAGTGGTGGATGGGTCATTCTTGAGGAAATTAGAAGGGATAGATAAAAGGAATAGGTAAAATTGGTAAGCACCCTTTACCTTCCATTGATTACATTTTATATGTTGAAGGATTCAGACACAATCTACTGAGCATAAGTTAATTATGTGACAACAGACATTGTGTCTCATTTAATAAAGATGAATGTACAGTAAAAAATGTAGATGAATCCATTTTGTTTTCTGCAAAAAGGCAAAGCAATCTGTATAAGATTGACTTAAGTGATCTAACAAATCAAAATGTATCATGTCTAGTATCCATCAAAGAGAATCAATAGACTTGGCATAAGAAACTTAGACAAGCAAGCTTGAGATTGATCTCAAAGCTAAACAAGCATAACCTCGTGAGAGGGCTTCCAAATCTTACGTATAAATCTAATGTTCTTTGTGATGCTTGTCAGAAAGGGAAACAAGAGAAAAACTCTTTTGATTCAAAAAATATTGTTTTCACTACTAGACCCCTTAAACTTATATATATATTGATTTGTTTAGACCAACTATAACGGCCTCACTTGGTAGAAAACGATATGGACTAGTTATGGTGGATGAATATGGGTTATCTCCTTAAGGCACAAGAATGAGCCTTTCAAAGTCTTTTCTACATTCTGTAAAAGAGTTCAAAACAAAACAGGTGTTTCTTTTAAAATATAATTTTTTAAACAATTATATATTAATAACACAATTTCTTGGATTAATAAATAATACTTTATATAACATGATATTATATATCTTAAAATATACATTCTGATCTATAATTTAATTGTACGATTTAACCTATATATGATCTGGTCTTATGTCGTATGTTATCAAGTCAAGTTCGTGTTCAAATAAAAAACTTGATCAAAATTTTGAGATGGATAGAAACCCAGGCAAGCATGTCCTGAACACTTCTAATATTAAATGAGGTTTAAAGTGTTTTAATATAATTAAAAAATAGGATATTTTCGTCGTTACGGGATTACCTACCATTTCTTTCTTGATTGTCTTTTTAGATTGGAAAAAAGAAGATAAATGTGAACACAAAAATTCTTTTGCCCTCGCTTTTATCTTATTTCAAACGAGGATGTGCATCTCCACATTCAAATTTTCTGTTATATGATTTTTTTTCCCCCTTAATCTATTGTTTCAAACATTCTTTAAAGTGTATGCCATAAATTAAATTCAAAGAGGAAAAAAAATTAAAAAACTGATAACATAAAATATCAAATTACAAACCACAACATTCAAGACTAAGATCGTTATTATTAATTATGCAAGTTATAAACTCGCTTGTATTCCACTGCATTGGAAAATATCATAACATGAATTTATAGTCTTTTAGCTAAATTCATGATGTTATTATTTATTCTTAATATATAAGCAGTCTGAACAGGTAGGTGCTACACTAGTAGGGTCTTTGTCCAGCATAGTTGCCAGGGGGAGCATAGTTGCAACTGATGAATGTTCCTCCATTATCACATTTTACTTTGGCACATCCAAGGCGTACCGAGGTTTTCCAAACAACCTGAGTGTAGTGTCTGCACTCCCCACCAACACACGAGTTAGACTTGTAGTCATAGTTGGGTTTCTCATTTACCCACGATTGCACTGCATCTTTGCCACTTAGGTTACCAGTGCTTCCTGCGATATTCTCCCCGTATTTGCCACCGCCACCAGAGTGGACCAGTTTGCAGTCACCTTTACGTTGATTAGTGTAGTTCTGTGCAAAAGCAGTAATCGTATCATCCCAAGCCAAATTTGGAACACCCACCTGTGACCTTGCAGCGTTGTGTGTATTGACGTAGTCTTGTGGTGAGTCTTGAGCGTAGGCAACGTGACCCACAATGACCAACCCCAACACACACAACAGAGAAAATGAAACCTTGCACAACCCCATTTTGATTGATTGATATTAATTTCTTCAGGTATATAGAAATTAATATATACTAAAAGGGAGGGGTTTGATGAATAAGGTTGGAGCTCTTGGGATGTATTTATAGGGATTTTAGCATGGATGACTAAAAATCTAGATATTGCTTGTGTGGTTGACATCTATCTAGTAAGTAATTCTAAATAAGGTGGATGCATAAAAAACTAGATATTGCTAGTGTGGCTAACATCCATCTAGTTAAAGCTAAAAATAAGAGTTTTGAAAATAAATTAAAAGTTATTTGGTAATTTTATTTTATTTTTAGTTTTAAAGTTTCTTTTAAGCTAAAAGTTGTTTGGTAAAAAATTTTAAAATTTTAAATTTACTTAAAACTAATTACCTCACTCAATAGAATAATATATACTGTTAAAATAAAAATAATAATATGTAAAGTTAATTTTTAGTTACAATTACGTAAAATTAATGTGGTCAACATAAACATATTTTAATGATAACAAAAATACATAAAAGTATTAAAATATATAAATTTAAAATTTTTAATTTTAAAAATGTTAAAAATATTTTAATTAATAAAAGTTAATTTTAAATATGATTTATAAATATTTTATTATATATAATACTAATTACAAAAGATAAAATATTTTAAAAATTTTGTATTATTGTTCAATAATATTTTTACAAGATAAAAAACTATTTATTTAAATAGAATTTAATAATGTCAATATATATTAAATAGTATTTAACAAATAATTCAAAAAGTATATAATAAATATATTGTACTAATTAAAAATGAAAAAACTTAACTACAAATTAAAAATTAAAAAATTGAAATCTAAATTAAATTTAAAGAATAAATATTATAAATATTTTTATTATAAAAATTTATTTAACTATATTATTTAGTTATTTTAGTAACACTTTTTACTTCATGTCATAAATACATTTTAAATTTTTAATATTAAAAATGTAAAAAAATTAATTTAATTAACAAAAATTAATTTTAGAGATAATTTACAAATATTTTATTATATACAATATTAATTAAATAAACTTAAGTATAAATTAAAAAAGTTAAAATATTTTAAAAATTGTATATTATTGTTTAATAATATTTTTAGAAGATAAAAAATAATTTGGTGTTAATATATATTAAAATATTTAATAAATAATTAAAAAAATATTTAATAAACATATTGTTGTAATTAAGAATTCAAAAGCTTAACTTTAAATTAAAAATTTAAAGAAATATGGCATCTAAATTAAATTTAAAGAATAAAAATTATAAATAATTTAAAATATAAAAAATTAATTAGCTATATTATTTACTCATGTCATTAATAATCTTTTATTTTATGTAAACATTATTTAAAAGTTAAAAGATAAATAATATTTTTTAATTTTTCTAAAACATAATTTAAAAATAAATTAAAACCTTAAAATAAGTAAACATAATTTAAAATAAACTTGTGAGTATTATTTAACGGGAAAGTCGATGAAACACTCAAACTGAAAAAATAATGAAAATTAAAAAAATGGCATTTTTGGTCACTTTGGGAATCAAAGAGAGGACTACATGAATAAGTTCCTATAAGCTAAAAAAAGCTCTCTCCTAACTTAATTATAAGCTACTTTTTTCAAATTTTGTTCTATAAAAATAAATAACTTATCTTTTTAAGAGCTTTTCATAAAATGTGTTTTGTCTAACTTCTCCTTTTAAGGAGAAAATAAGTTAAAAAAAAGTTAGGCCAAACACATACTAATTATATGGATGAAAATCTTTTGTCCCCAATCCTATCCCCAACCTCTGTCCCTTCAATTAGAGAGCGTCATGTCAATTACAAATTCCACATCAGCTTTTTGTTGAATCTAGACATAGTAGTAACCCCATTTCTTACAACCTCAATAGCTTTTCCTCTTCAATTCCCATCCCTCCACACTAGAGCTCTCAATTTGAGTCCAGACTGATGACCTGGTGCAAATAATTTGAAATTCAAGTTGAGTTTGGCTCTTAAATTATATACTAAAAAAATTAGGCTTATTTGGTCTAGCTCAATAGGCCCGATAAGTGATCAAGTTAAACTTTGAAAAAGTGGCCCAAAAAAATCGGACATATTTGGTCCAGTCCTATTTACTATTTTAATATATATATATATATATATATATATATATATATATATATATATATATATATATATATATATATATATATATATTTTTGCATATAAGTGTGTGTGTGTGAACTCAGGATATCTCAAAGTTGAGAACTAAGAATTAACTTTTTGAAGTACTGAGAAGATCGAACTCCTAGCCATGTGTTTAAGAAACAAGATTATTTATGAATCATATCACACCATTTATTTCATATATTAACATCGAATGAACCCGACCTTTTTATATATGTAGTTTATGAAATCTAAATAACCATAGCAGTCACAATTTTCTCTACATTTGTCATTTCCTCCAGTATAGGATTTGAATTTGATTGGATGACATAATCTCGACTATGATGTGTGATGGTATGAAGACTTGGTCACCACTGCCCTTGCCCATACGATCACAGCGACCGTGTAAAAAAAGGAAAATAGAAAGAAAAGTTAGAGGGATTCTAAGATGCATTCCTTCTTGTTTGTTAATTGGTGCATGGATGTACCAAAGTCTGTAGCTATAGATTAATTTTTATATACGGAAAGTTTATTGAATTTTTATACAAAATCTATGACCATAAGAGTATGGATAATTTTCTTCTCTGGGAAAGCTCTGCTTTTGTCACAAGCTATAATCAAGGCGACTGGTCATGTGCTTTCATGAATTCACCAGGAAAGAAGTTAAAATTAACAAAGGACAATAATTGTGGTTTCTTTAATTTCTTGGTCAATGGATGTACGTACAAGGTCTATTTGGCTTCTTTTATTCCACCACAAATATCAGGATACTTTTTAATACAAGAAAGGGATATAATATAGAATACCTGTTTACGGATTTTTAAATTCAATAATTAAAATAAAGAATTTTTAACTAATAAATAAATACATAATACATGCATATTATAATTAGCTTCAAGAAAAATTATAATTAAAATACTTAAAATATAATCTATGATTAAATAAAATTTACTATAAGATACATACATAAAAACATACTCGTGATCTTATAAAATATAGCAGAAAACTCATTTAAAGTAAGTACATAACTTAATTTTGTGTCATTTGTTTGTATAACATTTTAAAATATATTTTTATCTTCATATATATACGCATAAATCATTATTTTTATATTAACATATTAAACGAATTTTTATAGAACATAGAAAACTTTTACATTAGTTCAATTAACACATATCACTCAAACTTCATCATTCTTTTTAGTAATTTTATTTTTTCTTCCAATTAAATAATTTTTAATAGAAATTAAATTTAAATAAAAAAATTATCATATAATATATAAGATTTTATTTAACATGTAATCTCATATATATTTATAATTTTTTTAATACACCTTATGTTAAAATTAATAGTGTAAATAAAATTAAAATGTCTTATCGATGAAATAGAAAAAAAAATATTATACAAATGTTATTCAAATTTTCATCATACCTTAGAACAAGATGACTAAAAAAAATATAATGTATGAATAAATCAAAAAATAGTACTTGACAGGATATTACATTAATATAGGTATATTTAATTTTCTATATTTGAGATTGATATATCTAATAAAATATATTTTTTAAAATTATTAAAAATTAATGGCTTAAATATGTTTTAAGTTCTTGCAAATA
Organism: Spatholobus suberectus; assembly: GCA_004329165.1. NCBI lineage: Eukaryota > Viridiplantae > Streptophyta > Magnoliopsida > Fabales > Fabaceae > Spatholobus > Spatholobus suberectus. The sequence goes on along the minus strand of CM014729.1, from coordinate 6,972,665 downwards.
TGGCTATGTCTTGTTTTAGTCCTTACAAATTTTTTTGTTATTTTTAAATCCCTAAGATTTTTTTAGTGTTCTTGTTTAGCCTTTACCATTAACTATGGTTAATTTAGTGCTAATATGGCTCACAAAATAAAGAATATTAATTAAGGTGATGAAGAATATTTTAAATTAAGATAATTAGATTTTTAGAAGTGCAATTCAATTAAGTAATGTATTTATTATTTTATATAAATAAGGTAATTATATATAATTTAATTTTATAATTTATTTTCAATTTTTAACATATTATAAATAGTGATTTTATTGCTTTTAATATTGTTCTTACTTTTCATTTCACTAATTTATTTTTAACATTGGAATTTTTTGAAAAAATTATAATTTACTTAGACGTTTATAGTTTAATTTTAATATATTACTTTGATGTTATTTTTATATTTTAATTCATTAATTTTGACTAGTTGTAATATAATTTATTTTTTAATATATCACAAATAGTGATTTTGTCTCTAAAGATTAAAGTAATATATTAAAAATAAATTATAAATCTCTAAGTAAATTATAATTTTTTAAGAAAATTGCAATGTTAAAAGTAAATTAGTAAATTTAAAAGTAAGAGCAATATTAAAAGCAATAAAATCACTGTTTATAATATATTAAAAATTATAAATAAATTATAAAAGTAAATTACATGTAATTACCTTATTTATATAAAATAATAAATACATTACTTAATTAAATTACACACCTAAGAATAATCTAATTATCTTAATTTAAAATATTCTCCATTACCTTAATTATCTTAATTAATATTCTTTATTTTGTTAGTTATATCAATACTAAATTAACTAGAGTTAATGGCAATGACTAAAAAAGAACATTAAGAAAATGTCAGGAATGTAAAACTAACAAAAAATTTTACAAGCACTAATATCAAATAGAGTCATATTTGTCAAGACGTAAAATATATTTAAGTCAAAATTAGTTTATTTTTAATTGTTACTAGCATTTTAATCTTGTAAATGAACGGGGTAATCTTTTAATATACAATTACTTAATTATATAAATTAAAATTACTTTATTTTTTAATGAAACAAATTAATATAAAACAACATTTAATTTGACCTAAATTTAAAGATAATAGTATAATAACAGTAATATTTAGAAAATAAAAGTTAATTTAGAAATAGAGATAAGAGAGAACAAATTGAAAAAGATAAATAATTAAGAAAAACAAGTATACAAATAAATATAAAAGAATAATAGTTTGTGATAGTTGAGAGAAAAAATTTTTGACTAGTTATAGGGAAATTAGTGAGTAAAATACACATCTAAAAAAAGTAAGAAAAAAAATATTGAGAATGTTTAATTAAGAGAGTAAGAATTTTACTTTCCAAATTGTGCATTCTAATTTGTAATGTAAGAGTAAATATTTTCTCAAAAGGAATAAAATTAAATCTTATTTACAAAATCATGATATTCATACCACTATCCTACATGGCTATTACTAAAGAATATTACTTGGAAAAACCCTATACGACAAAGAATTAGTGAAGAATAAAAAATACATCATTCTTCAATGTACTATTGAATAATGATTCACTAAAAATCTTGCTGGCAAAATTCAATGAGGAAAATCATAGTTAAGGGGGGAAGATTGGAAGAGTACAATGTGTATAATAATACTAAGAGTAAATTATATTAACATATCCTAAGATTTTTTTAGATTGTACACAATATCTCTCTTTTTTTATCCATACACTAACCTCCTTAATTGTTTAAAAAACATTATACTAACATTTTTTATACATTACACTAACCCCTTTAATTGTTTGAAAAACATTACATCATGTATTCCTATAAAAAATGTTGTTGTAAATGTTTAAAAAACAAAAAAATTATATGCAATCTAAAAAAATCTTAGAAAGTGTCAATATAATTTACTCTAATATTAATTGAGATATTTGAATTGATAAGCTCCAACATTATGAACAAGCTTTCCAAGTAATGTAGCAAGAAGTACTTTGTCAAATAACTTAATCTTTAACGTATCTTTAATTTCCTTTACTTGGGTGATACATACAGTATAATCTTCATGTAAAAATGAGAATAAAGAAATAATTAAGACAGAAAGGTGTAAAGGAGAAGAGAAAATAAATAAAAAAATTATAGGACTTTAGATTACTTAGATCGATTAAGAGAAATAAAGGAGAAAATGAAGAGAAAGAAAAAATTGTTTCTTTTTCATTTATTTGATTGGATAGAAAATAGAGAAGAAAGAAAATATAATTATATTATAAGTGATCTTTCTTGTCTCACTATCATAACTTTGTTCAAAGTTACTTTTGACGAGTTTGAATTTAAGAAATTAGACTTAATATGCATTTTAAATTTGAAGACAAATTCAGGTTAATTACATTTCAAGTCGTCCCAACCTGGTCTAGTACCATTTATTCTTTTAAAAAAATATATAATTTTTTAAACAATTATATATTAACAATACAATTTCTTAGATTAATAGATAATGTTTTGTATAACATGATATTATATTATATTGATATTATATATCTTGTAATCTACAATTTAATTCTACGATTTAATTAACTATGCATAATGTTAAGGCCGGTTAAATTAATCTATAGGTTCCTAAATTATTTAGAAAATTTTAATTAGGTTCCGGAATTGTAATTGGATCTCTAAACTAAAAAAAAAATAGGCCCCTAAAATTACTTTTTGCCGACCTAAAACCTTTAAAAAATGGCAATTTATGATGACTTCAAAAACCCTAAGAACTTAATTAAAAAAATTTCATAAGATTAAGATCTAATTACAAATTTTTTTAGTTCGGGAATCTAATTAAAAATTCTCAAATAGTTTAGAGACCAATAGACTAATTTAACCTAATGTTAAAATTGACATCTTACGTCAATAAATCGGATTGATCTAATTTTATCTTGTATGTTATCGTGTCAAGTTCGTGTTCGAATAAATAACTTTATCCAAATTTCAACATGGAAAGGAGCACATGTAAACATGTCCTAGTCACTGAGGTTTAAACTATTTTAATATAATTAAAAAATGGGTTTACAGCTATGCACTGTCAATGTAAAATGTTTTACACTGTCAACCAATTAGAAATCATCGTTGGTATAACTTTTAGGATAATTATTATAAAAGTCAACAAATTTATTATAAATGGTAGTTTTTGATTAGATGACAATGTAAAACTGTTTTACACTGTCAACTTATTTTCTCTTAAAAAAAAAAGGATATTTTTATCATTACGGGATTACCTACTATTTCTTTCTTGATTGTCTTTTTAGATTGGAAAAAAGAAGATAAATATGAACACGAAAATTCTTACCCCCGCTTTTCTCTTATTTCAAACGAGGATGTGCACCTTCACATTCAAATTTTCTGTTATATGATTTTTATTTTTCTTTCTGTTGTTCCAAACATGCTTTAAAGAGGAAAAAAAATTAAACAACTGATAACATAAATATCAAATTACAAACCACAACGCTCAAGACTAACATGATTATTAATAATATGAGTTATGAACTCACATGTATTAATCCATAACATTGGAAAATATCATAACATGAATTTATAGTCGTCTAGCTAAATTCATGATGTTATTATTTCTTCTTAATATATAAGCAGTCTGAAGTGGTAGCTGCTACACTAGTAGGGTCTTTGCCCAACATAGTTGCCAGGGGGAGCATAGTTGCAACCGATGAATGTGCCTCCATTATCACATCTTACTTTGGCACATCCAAGACGTACGGAGTCTCTCCAAACGACCTGTGTGTAGTGCAGGCACTCCCCACCAACACACGAGTTGGAATTATAGTCATAGTTGGCTTTCTCATCCACCCACATTTTCACTGCATCTGTGCCACTTAGGTCACCGCTGCCTCCTGCTAGATTCTCCCCGTATTGGCCACCACCACCAGAGTGGACCAGTTGGCAGTCACCTTTATGTTGATCAGCATAGTTCTGTGCAAAAGCAGCAACTGTATCGTCCCAAGCCAAATTTTGAACACCCACCTGTGACCTTGCAGCGTTGTGTGCATTGACGTAGTCTTGTGGTGAGTCTTGAGCGTAGGCAACGTGACCCACAATGACCAACCCCAACACACACAACAGAGAAAATGAAACCTTGCTCAACCCCATTTTGATTAATTAATATTAATTTCCTCAGCTATGTAGAAATTAATTATAAAAGGGAGGTGTTTGATGAATAAGGTTGAAGATCTTGAGTGGTATTTATAGGGATTTTAGCATCGAAATTTTGTAGTTAGAAATGTTAGCGGGGAAGAGTAGTAGAATTTTCAAAATCATAATGCGTGGATGACTAAAAAACTAGATAGCTTTCTAGTGTGGCTGACGTCAACCTAGCACGTAATTCTTAATTATAGGGCATCATACCACCCCTTAAACTTTTGGTTTCCATCAACCTTTTTTTAATAATTTTATTTTTACAATAATCACACTGAGGTTAAAATTTAGCATTTCATGCATACTACTCTAACTCCTCACCACTAGACTCATCCTAGTGGGTTTTCATCTGTCTATATAAGAAAACTAAACTTGAGAAAAAATATTATTATAGTACTTAATATTATAAAAGTAATATTCATATAAATATATAAATAAATAATTTGTATATAGTACGACACAGTTTTATTATTTAATTGAGGTTTTATAAAAATTAGTTTATAAAACATGTTTTAAGGAAGAATAATTTACATGTATTTTAACATAATATATAAAATTTATATATATACATATATATACATATATATATATATACACACACACACACACACACACATATATATATATATATATATAAATTAGATTTGAAAAAATATTAATATAATATTTAATGTTATTAATATAATATTTATACAAACATATAACCAAAAAAAATTTCATTACAGTAAGACACAATTTTTTTATTTAATTAATATTTTATTATAATTAGTATATAAAACATATTTCAAAAGATAAAAAAGTTAAATTTATATTAATATAATATACAGAAAGTGATAAATATATATAAGTAAATTAAACTTAAAAAGAAATATTAATGTAGCATTTAATGTTATGAATATAATATTTATATAAATATATAAATAAATATATTTTATCTTATAATTACCTAATAAAATATATTTTCAAAATTTCTCTCTCTCTCTCTCTCTCTCTCTCTCTATATATATATATATATATATATATAACTTAAAAGAAATATTAATATAACATTTAATACCTTAACATAATATTCATACAAATATATGCTTATCCAAAAAAATTTACACAAATATATAAATAAATTGTTTATTCATATCTATATGACACAATTTGAATATTTAATTAAGATTTCTGAAAAATAGTTTATAAAACATATTTTATAAATAAAAAATTAAATAAATATTAATACAATCTACAGAAATTAATAAATTTATATAAGTAAATAAATCTTGAAAAGAAATATTAATTTAGCATTTAATGCTATTAATTTAATATTTACACAAATATATAACTAAATAGATTTTTTTTCTTCTATAGAATAACACAATTTTGTTAACTATATTAAGATTAAAAAAATAGTTTATAAAATATATTTTAAAAATATGTATATATAAGTAAATTGGACTTGAGAAGAAATATTAATGTAGTCATATTTAAGGATATTATTGTAATATTTAAAAATATATAAATAATTTTTCCTTATGTAGTATCACACAATTTTGTTAATTAAATAGGAATTTACAAATATAAAGTAATAATAATAATAATAATTTATCTCTTAATTTGTATCCTAAATTTTCATTTTAAAAAAAGTATAATAAATTATTTTCAGAATTTCTGTATATTTAAAAGGTCCGTATTTTTAATTATTTTTTACAAACATATTTTAAAATAACCAAATTAAAATACATGTCAACATAATTTTAAAATTATATAAAATTTTCTTATATGTTAGCAATTAATTTCATCTAATCATTTTCTTATATTTTATACATCTAATATGGTAAGTTGTTTTTATTTTCTACAAATAATTAAATTAACAGTTAAAACCATATATGTTATCAAATTTATACGCCATTTTAAATATTACATAAATTAACTCAAATTATGTTATATAAAATAAATAAAATAATGGGATGAAAAATTTTAATATACAAATCTAAATCTTGCATGAAAGATCAAAAATTATAATTAGTATAAAATTCTACTGCAATGTTATTAATATTTGTTTTTTTATTTGAGAAAAAAATATGATGAATAAATGTAAAAGTAATTTAGTAATCCAATTTTTTATTTAAATAAGATATTAAAAAACAATATTTTATAAAATATAGTTTAAAAAATAAAAAATTCAAATGTGTATTAATATAATATATAAAAATTGATAAACATATATATATATATATATATATATATATATAATAATTTATCTCCTAATTCTTATCCTTAATTATTACTTTAAGTAAATTATGATGAATTATTTTAACTTTTTGTACATTAACAAAATCATTGTTTTTAACTATGATTTTTTTAATAAACATATTTTAAAATGACCAAATTAAAATTCATTTTAATATTATTTAAAATTTTATTAGATGTAAACAATTAATTTTAGCTAATCATTTTTTCACTTTTTTATTTTTATTTTATGCATGCAATATAGTATGTTGAATTTCATTTAAAATAAATAATTAAATTATCAATTAAAACCATAAACGTTATGCAGTTTGTAAGATATTTTATATATTAGATAAATGAAGTCACACTATTTTATATAAAACAAATAAAATAATGTGATTAAAATTGTTAATTTACAAATCTTTCATGTAACATTAAAAAATATAATAAGTATAAAATGTAAATGTAATGTTATTAAAAAAAATGTTCAATTTTATAACGTATTGTTTAAAGATGGGATACTACGTTTAATAAATGATCTTTAAGATATGGTCCGTGGATGAAAAAGAATGATGTCATTTTTTATCATGTAAAGGCTTGTCATGATTAGTTATAAAATCCTCTAGTTATATTTAAGAAAAAATAAGGAATGATAGCAACACACTTTGTAACACATTTCTTCTAATACATACTCTTCTATTATTTAAAATTTATTGAAAACTACAAAATCATAAAAAAGATTCATTAAATAGTTGTGGGACCTATAAAATTTTATAATTTTTAATAAATTTTAACCAATAAAAACGAGTGTGTTCAAAAGAGTGTGTAACTTAGCTTTTCACTAAAAAAATATTATTTTCCTCTTCAAGAGCATAAAAGGGTTCAAATCCTTAAATTCTTTCTAATTATATCGTGTGTGGTTTTCGTTGCTTACGTTTTTTGTTTGGTGGTTGGGTGTGCACGGTTCAACGTTTTAGTCTAAATAAAGATGAAAGTGCGTGTTTTAAGAGAGTTTTAATCAAATTATGAAGGAGAATTATATGATCATATGTTATAAAATATAAATTTAATTTTAATGCACTCACAATATTCAGATTTTTTACGCTGTTAATCAATTATGAATTATGATATCATTAAAAGTAATTAATTTTTATGATAAACTTTACCTACTTTATCTTATTAATTAATAGTGTAAAATTCTTAACACTAACCGTGTATCAAAATTAAATTTATAAAATATTATTCAATGATTTAATATTAATTTGTATTGTATTAACACTTCGAATGATCTCAACATTTTTATATATGGAGTGGATGAAATCCAAATAAATATAACAAACATTTTCTCTATACTTGTCATTTTTTCCCGTATATATGGGATTTGAATTTGATCGGTATGACATAATCTCGATCACGATCCATGATAGTAAGAAGACTTGACAGCCATCCCTTCCCGGGCGGCTCGCCCCTACGATCATAGCGCCGTGTAAGAAAAGAAAAGGTAACACTTTGACCTTGAAACGAACAACTGCGGGACAACATTTGTTGCATCATCACGAACATGTATTCAATTCTCTCAGAACTCTCCCTCGTCACAGGCTTCAATCAAGGCGTGGCACGAGTTTCACGAATAAACTAGAAAAACTGCCAACAACAAATTTAGTACAACGTTTATTTGTATTTTCTAGGTCAATAGATGGATGCGCATATACATGATACATGTTCTATTTGGCAGTTTACTGTCCCACTATAATCCGGATATTTTCAATACAAGAGATCGACATATATTTCGGGTTAAATTACTCTTTTATTCTAATATATAGATTCACCTTATATCTGTACTTGTCAAGATTGGATCCATACTAGTGTAAAATGTTTTTTATACTGTTAATTGGTGTTCCATGTAACGTAGTGGTAATTTTGTAATATTAAGATAGACATTTTAAATCAGTTTCTAATTCAATAATTGATGTAAGTGATGTAAAAAAAAAAAATTCACATGATTATTCAACACCTGTAGAATTTTGACATACTTTTGCAACTTTTGAGATTTTTGACTAGATATTTTAGATCGGTTTCTGTATGTAAAACCAATACAGGAAATATTTCTACAATAGTTATTACAACAACTAGTGTAAAAAGTCTATTCTTTCTACATCGGTTGTTTTAAGAAGTAATTTAAAAAGTATTTTCTACATTAGTTCTTTATACAACCAATCTAGAAAGTCTTGTGTATATTTCTCCCATCAGATTCACACTTCTACTTTCTTTCTTGTTCTAATTCTAAAACCCTCTTTTATACAATGATAACATTGAAACCTTATTCATTTCCACCATAGACATCATTTTCTTCGTCTTCGTCGCCACTTTTTTGTGTTGACAAGACACAATTTATTATAAATTGTGTTTTAACCTAAATCTTTGTAAATATTGACTTTTGATTAGTTTTGTTAATTTTTAAATAAAAATAGCAATAAAATGTCTTCATTGTGGAATCAAGGATTTAATGAAATTGAGATAATTAATCGTGCTTTAAACTTTAATCATATAAGAAAACAAGTTTTTAGAGTCATTTTTTTGTTATACTAGGCATTTAAAACACTAAAGTGGGCGCTAAGTGACAAAACACAAGAAAAAAATAGAAGTTTTAGTGTTCCAACGTTTAAAGTGTCAGACCAGCATTTAAAATGTCAAAGCAAATGCTGGATGCATCAAAAACACTAAAAGACCCAATAGCACCCAATTCCTAAATGTTTAAAATGTTGGAACTCCAGTATTATGCAAAATTTTTAGTGTTAAGCGTTCAGGTCCGGCTACTACCGCATGGCCATGAGAGATGCAATTCTGGATTTTGGATACCTTAGTGTACGAGGGGTGGATGTGCTTCTCTCTTATGGATGAAGGCAAGGATCACCACAACTTGGAGCTTTATAAGGGGGTTCTATAAGGTTCACGCCTCGTCTAAGGCTCGACAGGAACTGCTTAACTTGACAATAGCTCGACTAGGTCGCTTCACTTCCAAAAAGAAAAATACCTCCTTTTGGCAATCCCTAGCAACTATATAAAGCGTGAAAATGAATAAAAAAGGTTGTTGGGGTTCTGTTTTTGAGAGAGAAGGCCCTAATCTCAACCTCTTTCCATGTTCATTGAAGAATCAAGCATTGGAAAAAAAAATTAAAGTTTCAATGTAGCTACAATATTCTATCTTTATCCTTTTCATTATTTATTTGTTTTTGTCCATGTTTAACTAATTTTATTTGGTTAGGGGTAGATGAACCCCATGGAAATATTTTGCAATTGAACTCTCTTATATTTCATGTAAGTTTTGTTCACGAGATTGAGTGATCTTCTTTATTCCTTAATGCTTTCTACTGATTGGTCATTAGTTGGATGATTCCAAGTTGTGTTTATAGTGAGGAATACTCTTGTAAATACAACTGAACTTGATCTATATTACCTTGTATAGAGATGAATCTAGAAATAGAACTTCTTATAGTAAGTGTTCTTGTGAATTTATATACTTACTGCTTGATTTAATCCTTACGGTCTAAGGAATTAAGGCTTTGGGTTAATTTAAAGGGGCTATATGCCAAGGAATTAAATTTGGCCCACTACACTAAAACCAACTTTTAATTGATGGTTTTATTAAAGTATATTGGCAATTCGAATCACCACTAAACCAATTATTAGCAGTTCACAAACCAACAAGAAAAACACTGCCATAAATTCATACAACAACGTTTTATGGCAACCTTCGGAATAACTGCTGGCAAGTGCAAAATAGAATCCTAGCAGTTCTAGAACCACCACTAAATAGTAGAGTGCTACCGATTTTATAATCGCCACTAAGTAATAGAATGTTAGCGATTTTAGAACTGCCACTAAGTAATAGATTGCTAACGGTTGTGAAACTGCCACTAAGTAGTAGATTACTAGTGGTTCCATAACCGCCACTAAGTAATAGAATGTCATTTCATTAAATAGCTTGTAACCATTGCAAGCAAATTTCCACACCCTATTAAAAATGGCCCTTAATTGATCCTTATTTATAAGCACAAATCACATAATTCAGTAATGTAAACATTGAATCCAATAAACCCCCTTCACAAAGGTTTCTCCTTTTCTTACAAACTTTTTATCTCTCTGAATGAATCTTTCCCTCCTTATTTTCTCCTATTTATCTAACTGATATTCGCCTCTAACTTACTAATTGCTTTAACTGTCCCTAACTACCTTCACATTTCCTTCAATCCTAACATTATAAGTCAAATGTCACAATGAATACTATGCACTCATATTCTCTTCAACCAATTTTTTTAGTAATTTTTTTATATCCCTTCTCTTCATTATACCATCCACGAAATCTAAATACCTTGGTAGGGACTTAGAATTTCATGGTGTGATTTTTGTCAATGTTTCAAATACTATTTGTGTCAATACTACACATGCCATTAGTTTCGATACTAGATATCCAAGGTTTACTTTAATTTTCTAAACACAATACAAAATATAGGCACTACTACGAGAAATGAATTGAAGTTTTGTTGTATACCAACTAGTTAGGCTCTACATGCATATAACTCACATATTTGGCTATATAGAGTACATATTATAGATCTAGCATGTTACATAATCAAGCCATGCACAAAGCACCAATTGCTAAAGCTTTTGGCAGTAAAGTTCTTAATATAAGAAACTATAGTCAGATTTTGATATAATAAAGTAAATGACACAAAAGGAGGATAACACCAACATGAGAATTTCTTGCACCTATATCTTTTTCACCCCATTATGAATAACACATGATATGTAATCTTGCACATTCTAAATTTATAATATATAACCATGGGATAAGCCATCAAATTTAACAATATTGTCCTACATCTTACTAATATACAGGGCAACATCAAAGTGGGGATTTTTCCAAGTAATAAAAAGTATTTCATAAAAAAATAATTTTTAATATATTTATAATCTTCATTTTCATTTACTCATATATTTAGTTTTAAATTTTTAATATATATTTTAAAAAATAAAACTTGCAAAGTCTCCAACAATTCTCGGTCAATTCTAGAAAATTCCCTCGTAGCCTCATTGGTCATCTTTGAAACAAGCTTTGGCCTAAGCCAACTTGGAGGATAACTACTTAACAACCCATGCAAAACAAACAACAAACGATCAAATAGACTACCAGAAGAAGAATCCGCAAAAGTAGCAGCTTTAGAAGATGACTCTGCCTCCATCCTTAGCAGAAATGGCACAACATACAACAAAATGTCTGCATCCTCATGCACAATTCGGCTGCCAAGGAGACAAAAAATTACAGTGGCAAGAAATTGTCTCATGCTTCTCATATATGGCTCTTAGCAAAATTGAACATATGGAACTTAATAATCGCTTCTAACATTCTAGGATGTAATAATTCCATCACACATGCAATATAAAAAATAAAAACAAAGTCAATGCCTTCATGGCACAAATATCCATATTTTCACTTCTAATTTCTAAAGAGACCATAATTAACCGATTTAATTGATTTCCAACACTAAATTTAAAGCTCAAATCCATTTTGTTACAAGGAAAAACTATCATTATCAGTGCCAGTAGCTGGGACCTATGATAATACATCAAATAATAGAGAATTGTATTTCTAAAACTAAAAATACTTATATTGCAATTAGCTCCATTTTTTCTCCATTTCAAGAAAAGAGAAAAGAACCAAATTTTATTTTTATTTTTTTTCACTTGACAAGTAACTACTAACTATGTAAACAAGACAATCTTATATAAACGAGACAATCTTATATTATTCATCCAATCAGGAAAAGGATAACTAGTGCAACAAGAATCTTGTAATGAGAAAGCCAAATACACATAGTAATATCCTATCTTAATTACCTGTCAGTGCAAAGAATAAGAAGAAATCTAAAGAGCAATTACAAATATAATGACAAAGAAGCTCGTAGGGTTGTAGGAGATAGTGGAGAAAAATCTACTACCACTATCGGTCATCTAACTAATGTAGGGCTTCCACTTCTCATGTTTTTGCAGTTATTTACATTATTTGGCTAACCTTCAACTAGAGAAGGAGCACTTCCCACTGGTTTACTTCCACCTGTAACAACAATTATTTGTTGCTCAATATAACTCAATTGTTTCACCAAATCATTTGCAAAGGAATTATAGGATTCGTCAAAGCTTTGATCTATGCAAGGAAGAAGCAACTTGATAAATGCCTTCTCAATCACTTACTATTGGTTATTGTTTGAAGGAGTGAAATAGTCATGGAATGGACATTCCTATTCTACTTTTTGATTGGAATAGAAATGAAATGGAATTTCAAACAATTCCATTTTGTTCTTGTTGGTATATGAAATCAAATATAGAATCCTGTTTGAGGAGCCAAAGCTATTTTAGCAACCAACACTAGCCATGAAAGGGGAAAAGAAACACATTATAAACATAGAAAACACCATTCCCGTATAATAAAGGCATAAAATAAATTTTATTCTTACACACCATCGACCCTCCACATAGTTTTAGATAACCTTTGGTAGATGTATTAGGATAAGACAGATACATGAGTCGTACTCTATCTTTACTGTATTTTAAAAAAGGAACAAAACAGGAAATGGAGTTAAAAAAGGGTACACTCTAATTCCACTCAAATGGGCAAAACCAAAAGAACAAAACAAAACTAATATTTCACTCTCCCATACTCTGTAGACACATTAATTCAAATTGATTGCTAAGAGATTCCAAAAGTTTGCACATCCTAGAACACAAATATATCTAAAAAATTTTAGAATGATGTTAAGAGAAGCACGCTTGGATTATAGTTAGCACAACCCAAAACACAAATCCCAATTTAAAGCGTCTTAACTGAGTCTTACCCAAAGTAATGTACAACATACAAACTTAACACAGAGAGAGAGAGAGAGAAATTCCAATAGAGAACATAAGGAAAGAAGATGTGAAGAAAAGAGTTACCCTACAAATGGTGTTGACATAACAAAATCCAACTACTTCAGATTTCTTAGTGTGGTGGTGGTTGTCGACGCAATTGAGCTTGACAGTGACACCCTTGAAGCTACTGGCGAAGGCTTCATAGAATTTCAAGAAGTCATCAAAGACGGGGCAGTCCTCGTCTACATTGAAGCAGTAGTGAACATGAAAAGGTGGACTCAGCGAAAGTCTTGAAGAAGACTATCAGGAACCCACAGCAGTAAACCCATGGTAGTGCAACCAGCAACGATGAGTGCAAGGATGCATAGGTTTGTGTGTTTTTTTAGGGGGGGTTGAAATGGGGAAACACTTACTTTGGTGGGAAAGGGAAAAAAGAGGGTGCAAAGGGAAATAAAGAATCTTCTTACATACCAGTGGTTCCAGAACAAAATTAAAACATTAACATATAACATCGTCTCTTGAACCAACAATAATAAATTTAGGGGTGGTTTTCATAACCACAACTAAAATTCGTTTCTTGTGTAGTGGCCTAATTTAACTAATTTGAATTTCAATGTGTGTGAATGAACTTGTCTTGCATTAAGTGAAATTATTGAAGGAGGACTATGAAATGATTCAAACCCTAACTAGTTCTACATTTCATTCTTTACATTAAAAACTAAAACTCATAAACAATTAGATGATTAGTGTTTTGCATAAGCATTTTAGTTTTCTCATCTGTCACTACAAATGTAGGCCAAATAGCCACCAAATTTAGCGACCAAATTTTATTCGTCGCTCTTATCAATCAATTTGGTGATTGATTTAACCATTGGTCATATTGACGAATTAGCAACCATCTTAGCAACTAATTTATGTGGTCATGATCATTGGTCACTAAGTTTGTCGCTAAATGACAACATTCAAGTTCATTTTTATTGAACATTTAGCGATTGAAATGCGAGCATTTTATTACTATTTACCAATTGAATCATTGTTGGTCACTACTTTATGATTTTTTTTGCCAAATAGTGACCAAATAGAAGTCGATCACTAAAATAATTGAATTTTGAATGGCATATAGCGATGAAATATATGTTGGCGCTAAAATGTGGCATGTGAAAAAAACTTGGCAGATTTATAACAATTGAATTGGCAAAGCATAATAAATTTTATTCATTTGCGATTGGTTTAGCAATCGAGTTCATTTGGTTGCTAACCTAAATTTCTTAAGTGATGTTTTTTCTTCCCTATTTTTCATTTTTATCTCTCGAAGTTCTCTTTACCTTTCTAGCATTCTCTAGCACTTCACTTTCCTAAACTCTTGCTTTCCTTTTCCCTTTCCCAAGCTGTCTCCTTCCTTCTCCCTTTCCCAAACTTTCCCATTCCTTCTCCCTTTCATAGTGAAGACTTTGGTGGTGTGATCGTGAGGCTAGCAGTTATGGTTCATGGGTGAGTGAGTCCTTCTTCTTTTCCCAAACTCTCACCCTCTTCATTATCTTTTTTTTAAGGCACTACAACATTTTTTGTCAACTACTACGCGTACAAAGTGTTGTGTATTGCAAAAAAATCGTTGCCTTTTGTTTTGAGAACGGTTTTCCAACTATGGTAATCTAAGGCGTTGCCCATTCTTTTGGGAACAGATTTTTTCACAAGGGCAACACTACCAAGAAAACTGTAGCCATTGGTGTGAGATAGAGAACAGTTTTCTCAATGATGTACGACAACAGTTTTACATCGTAGCAACAAAGGCAACAACAAAAACCGTAGTCATTGGTATGACATCAAGAACAGTTTTCTATGTGATGTACGCCAATAGTTTTACATTGTAGCAATCAAAGGTAACACCAAAAATTGTTGCATATAGATGTCAAACAGTACACTTATATTTGATATTATTGAGCTTAAAAAATAATTTTTTAAGTGCAACAATGGTTTTACATTCGTAGCTGTAGACCAAAACTTAAATCTATTAGGTAAATACAAAACAAAGTCATAATCATCCATCACTAACCCTATTGGTATCTCCCAAGACTTGAACGACTAATGAGAATAAAACAAATTTACATGGAAATAAATGTCACTAACCCAATTTCTACATCCTAGCTTTACAAGTCAGGTTCACCAACCAAAGTTGGAAAAACACCTTGACATTCACTTCAATTTAATCAAGTCTCTAAGCATAAAAAAGAAAGGCATCAAACCTCAAGGCCCTTTGGCTTGATCTCAATGGAAGGTGGTTCCGTAAAAGTTGCTGCAACCTATCCCTCGGTGATGATCTCGTTGCGTACTTATTACCTCATTACCTAACTTCTTATATCTTATAAAAATGGGCATGTTATTACTCCTTGCAAATCTGCCCCTGGAGGAAATTTCATCATAACCTTTATGGTTAACAGGGTGACTGTATTTGTAACTTCATTCATTGGTTTTGCAAAAATCCATTGGTTGCCCATTTTTTCTTATAGGAAGGATGTTCTTCAATCGTATGCCCCCCCCCCCCCTTAGCTTGCTAGCCTGCTAGCAAAATAAATAATAAATAGACACCTTTAGTTCCAAAATCAATAATAGTTGATTAAATCTCAATGAAACAATATGCAATGGAAATATTCAAAGGATTTACATTTTGGGGACTGTGGATACCCAATTTTATCCGGTACATGAAATTAATAAAATTGAATAACAAAAATTAATGAACATAATAAAAAGAGAGAAAAAGAAAAAGGAAGAGAAATAAATAAATAAAAGGAATTGTATTTTTTTGGTTTTTGGTAGGCTACCAAGTGACCCATAATCCAACAAAGAGGTAGAGGCAATAAAAAAAGAGTGGTAAGATAAAAGAAAAAGTGAAACGTGGGGATAAAGGGAGGGGGAGTAAAATATTCCCTTCTAGAAGAAGTTGGTTACGATAACCTTATCCTGATTTAAAAAAAAGGTTGAAAAATATTTGAAAAAGGGCTATTGAATTTGAAAGAAAATAAGAGTAGGGCAACGTGGCCTCATCTCCTACTCTTGGGGCCTACTACAGTCTATTATATAAACCCCAAGATGACCTAAAAGAAAAAAAAAAGAAATGATTTTTGCCTTGCCGTCACTCTGCCACATTGAGTATTCACACTGCTAGGTTTTGAGTCACGTTCAACACTACTGTGTGGCTTCCTTGGAGCTGTTACTCACAGCCATTGGAGTTTTCGTTCATAGCTAGTATAGGAAAAATGGGTAATCTTCTACTCTGCTCTACCCTCCATTTTCGTGCTACATGATGTGATACTACTCTGTTTTATCTTTTTTGTTTATGTAGTCAGCTTATATATTGTAATATAGATGTTCCATCTTCTTTTTACTGTATTTGCTATGTGCTACGTCGTTGTAATCATGTAATAACCCAAAGGAATAATAAGCCATAAAGGGAGGTGATAAGTATGCTAAAACAAGGACCTAGGTACCCTGTACAAAATAAAGATGAACCCAACGAAACTAAGTTATACACACTCGCATAACTCACTGAGAAGCTTCCTTGTGTATTGCTTTTAAAAAAAGGAAACTATTAGATGCCTCATTGGTGAGGTTGAGATTTTCGATGCGAAAACAATAATGACGACGTTGTGTGTCCTATATTCTCGTGTTCTCAAAACAAAAGGCATTTCATTCTTTTTTTTCCTATATACGCTGTCTTATCTCGAATTTATCATTCTATTTGTATTTTGTGGATTCGAGTCCCACTATGGTTCTCACCAGGGGGCATAATTTAGATTTTAATAATTTGGATTTCCAAAAAAAAAATGTTATTATTTTTTTTTCTTCACTCACGATTAGTAGCCAATGTATGTTAGCTTAATTTATAATTCCAAATCCTGTAAAGTAAAGTAAATAAAAGCTAGCGGATGGAATTAAGTGTAATAGCCAATAAAAAAGAAAAGAAAAGGAATTGACATAAAATGATAGCCACGTGAATTTATATTGCAAACGCCACCTGGGAACTATTTTGTGATTATTATATTTTTTTTAAGTATGGATTAAATATAATAAATGATAAAATATGTAAATTTTATTAGTTGTATTACGAAATATAGTATAGGTTACTAGTAATAGGCATTTTGGATCTACTTCCTGTTTGGCTATTATGAAAACCTTAGGTTGTTAACAATAATCATTTTGGATCTACTTCCTATTTGATTATTGTGAAAATCTTTCTTTTCTAAAATATTTTATTATAATATAGGTTATTAGTAATAATCATTTTGGATCTACTTCCTATTTGATTATTATGAAAACCTTGTCTTAATAAAAATATTTTCAATAAAATAAGGTTGTTAGCAATAACTATTTTAGATCCATTTCCAATTTGGGTATTGTGAAAACCTTGCCAAATGTTAATTTCTAAAAATAGTTTAAATAAATAATAATATGAGTTATTAGTGATAACCATTTTGGATTTACTTCCTGTTTAGTTATTATGAAAACTCTAGGTTATTAGTGATAATCATTTTGGATCTACTTCCTATTTGATTATTACGAAGACCTAGCTTAAAATAAAAGTAAGTATTTTCTTAAAAAAAAAAGTTCTCACTAAAATAAATTTTCAAAATATAAAAAATCAATCCACAAAATGATCTTTTTTACCTAAAGAACTACATGAGTCTGATTCCTCATTGCACCGGAGGATACGTAGGAGCAGAGGTTTACCCTTGTCGATCTCAAAAATAATAAAATTAATCTCTTCTATAAAATAAATTTTCTTCTGATAAATAAATAATAAAATTTGTAAACAAATAATATTTTCAGGGGTAAAATAAATATTTTTGAAATTATCTTAATTTTGCACATTTAATTAGGGGTAACTGTCTTCATGCGGACGTTATAGGGTGTTAACACCTTCTCTACACGTAAACGACTCCCGAGCTCGATCTTTAATTTGAGACCATGTTTTGGGTTTTTCCATATATTTTTCCTTAATAAATGATGGTGGCGACTCCTCTATTTTTCGTCGTGACCTTTGGTTGCGACTGGGAGCAAAAAGCTCTCAAGAGATTCTGAAAGAGAGCAGAAAATGGAGATATGGCATAAGAAAAGGAAACCTAAAACACCAATAGTTTATGATTTTCAAAGCAATGCCTAAAGACAGATTGATTTTGTATACTGTACTCTTGATTATTTATTGGGTGCTCTAGAGTTGTGTAAAATTCAAAACAGAATCACGTTTTACCTCACAATAAGGTGCATAGCCATTTGCCTCAGTTCTTTGAAACATATTTGATAAAGGATATGCATACAAAGGTGTGTATCCTCCTAAATACGTTTTTAATTTTTTTTCCATGAGAAAAATAAATACGCGATTATTATATATCAAATTATGTTGAAGATACACAAGTTGATACTTTGATGAATTAGAATTTACCTTTAGATTAGAGAAAAATTTAGGTTCAATGTAGTAGCCTTTGTTGCCCACTATTGTGGCAAAATATACATAAAGAGGACTAACCAGGTGAGCAATAACATAACAGTCACTTCCTGTACAGAGCCTAGCAATAAAAGACATCACTATGCAGTTAAAACAAGGAAACAAATTATATGGCTGACACATATTATAAGCACCATTTTGATGGTTTTTTCAATCTCTTTTTAGTATATGCAAATATAAATAAAATAATAATTTATACAGCTTATTAATTATATTTTAGTATATTGGTTACTAAAAATATTAGTTCTTTTACCACCCCTATATGGCTCCTTGTGCACAATAGTGAACTCAATGAGATTTCTTTGATAAAACACCGTCTTAGTTCCAATTTCCTATCATTACTTAACTAAAAGTAACCTAGGTTACAAGACCCAAACAAAAATCATTTAAAACAAACAAAACACATTATCATTTGCTCAATTAAATCTAGAAGATATATTATTAGTTTTCTCGAAATACAATTTACTCTCAAAAATCCTCAATTAATAGACATTCACCTTCTTGAACAACAAGCACAATTTAAAGTTTCCTCAACATCTATATAACAGCCTCCCAAAAAACATGTGAAGGCATTGACAACATATCAAGTCAAATCAAATATTATTTAACCACCCAATGCCACAGAGGTTCAAGAGGATGGAAGATGAGGCAAACCAATCTACATAAAGCGTTGTCATTCAAGATAATTAGAAAGTAAATGAAAAAAGAGATACTTGAGATTAAAAAATTTTTAAAATCAAACCCATAGATGACTTCAATTTTTTCTTGATATAAAAATCATAATTTCAATAAAAAGGCAACAACGAAATTTACATCCAATTGAAAGAAAAATAGAAAGAGCTAACCGTTTTTTTTTTAAGGCAAAATAAATTTTTATGAGAGAGCTAACCTTTATAACAATACAATGTTCTAGATCACCAAATTTGTTCATATAACTTTCAAGCCCTGCGTATCAACGTCCTACATGATACCTACAATTTTTATAAGCATAATAAGTATACATATAACTAATATTTAAAAAAAAAAAAGAAAACAATAGTTACTTAACGAGGGAAAAAACCTCAAAAGTCAAATCTTGCTTCAACGAGGCTTAATGAAGTTGCAGGGGATAAAATTCCTGAAACTTGAAAAATAAAAAAAAATAAAAAAAATCCCCCCAACTCCTCTTTGGGTATCTCTCGGGTCTGAGCATTCTCACCCCTTTCTTGAATACAATTTTCGTTGTCCGTAACATCATTTATCAATTGAAAATTCAGCGTTTGTGAGCTTCAAGTTCCACTGCATTCTTGTTACAACTCAAAAAAGAAAATTAAACCAAAAAGAATTTGCAAGAAATCTAATGGATTACGCGCTTACTGACCTTGCAATATTAAGTAGGGGTGGCAAAGCAAGCCAGCCCGCCGGCAAGAAGTAAGTTCAAAAGTTGAACCCTTCCCGTCTAGTAGTGGGTTGGCGGGTTGGCCCACCAAAGAATAATGAGTGGGTCGGTGGATTGTACAAAAGGCAGGTTGGCGAGTTGACCTGCTAAAAATAAGTTGGCGGGTTGAAAAATGTGGGTTGGCGGGTTGATCCACCCCATTTTTTTTATATAAAAAAAAATAATTAAATTTTTTTTTTTTTGTTATCATCTAATTGAATTGGATTAAATAATTTTTATTTTAATACACGTTATATCACTTTGAATCTTTGATTGTTTGACTCATAATTTTATTATTATTTTATTATACATGAAATATATGAAAGAGAAATTATATTTTTTCATTCAAAAGTTATAAAAATAATTTACTTGAAAATAAATAACACATCTCATTCAAAAGTATGAGGGATTATATTTTTTAGTATAGCATTGAATTGTATTTAATTACAAGTAGAACTAACCCTAAACGCATGTGTTATTGTTGTCATCATATTTTTTAGGATAACATTGCGAATGTGAAGTAGTGTGTGTAGAGCATCTTTTACTCTTTTTTTTTAATTAATGTCTTTGGTACAATAACTAAGGAAGGAGAAAATAAAAAAAAATAAAGTGGTAGGTCGTGGGTTGACCCGCCTAACCCGCGGGTTGGCCCGCCAAGTTGACGGGTTGGGGCGGGGCGGGTTTTACTGGCTTACTCGTCCGGCCAAAAATGGCGGGTCAAGCGGGTCAACCCGACGGGTTGAACCCGCTTTGCCACCGCTAATATTAAGGAAAATGGAAACCCTAAATCACAAATGATGCGTGATAGGGAAACAGTTCAATGAGGAGTCGAGGGAGAGTGAAAGGAAAAGACAGCCACGGAGAAGCATCTCTGCAACAATATTGATGTTTTGGAGATCTAGCAAAATCGCAAGAACAAGTAAAAGAAAAAAGAGAGTGCACAATGAAAAATTGAAAACTTATTACGAGAAAGGTTTATTAAAAGATATTTCTATAATTATTTTTAAAAGTTAAGAGAACGGTTTTTTTTCACAATTTATAATAAAAAGATAAACAACGGTTTTTAATTGTTGTTAAAAAAAAATAAAAATATCTACACACAAAAACCGTTGTCTATCAAATTTTAGAACAATTTTTAACTGTTGTATCTAAAAAATATATAATTTTATTGGCTAAACCAACAAAATAAAAAATCATTTTCTATTATGACTTAAGAGAATGGCTTTTTTGGTATTGTAGAGATAGGCATTGCTGTAGGCCAAAAATGTTGTAGTGAGGTCATCTATTTCATTTGTTACATTCAATGATTAGGGGTTTTAAGTGTTTGCAATCCATTTTTGCTCCCACTATTCATAAAAGAGTAGTAAGCTTTTGAGTCAAAAGTGTACAATGTTATGTTGTTTTGACTCATAATACAATGTTCTTTTTCTTTTTAGGCTTTGTGTGCTCACAAAACTCTAATTAAGATTTTATTTTTTGCACTTTTTATTTTTATTTTTTTATTTTTGCTCTTGTTTATGTAATACTTGATAGAGGGTGTCTTGTTTATATGTTCACAGTGTTGTTATTGTTTTGTTTATTTCATTAGAAAAACTATTTACAAAACAAACTCCTGTGTTTATGTCAACAACTTGATGCTATGTTTATTTTTTTATGATAATGGTGCTCTATTAGTTAATACTCTTGTTCTATTTTCATGTTTACAAAATGTTAGTAACAAAAAAAAAGACTATTTACAAAACAAACTCACGATGATGGTGCTCCGTTAGTTAATATTTTGTTTGCTCTATTCTATATTCCTATCCTTTTGTTTCTTATTATTAACCTTCACCTAGCAATACAGTCCTCTGTTCTATATTCCTATTATAATGTGAATAAGTTATTATCATTGTATTAAATTTTTGATACAATATTTGGAAATTAAATATTTATTGGTTTATTTATAGGCTTAAGTTCATTAAAGTTTAGTTCTGTCAGTTGTTGACTTATTTAATAAGTCTTATTTTATGTATCATTGGCTATTTTCTTGTGCACTGATCATTCTTCCACAATGATCCTAATAAGAGGTGTATTTGGCTGTAAAGGATTTCATAGTTTTTTGGTTGAACCAAAAAATAACTTGAATGACATCATTTACATCCAAGTACACTTCCTTTTAAAACTATACAAAGTGGCTTATCTATGGGAGTTGGTGCACTTTCACAAAATGGACCATTTAGGACCAAGGGAAAGGCCTTGGTTAAGAACCAATTCAATTAGAACAAAGGTACCTTCCTAAAACAACCATTGTCTACATAGAATTGTAGTCCCTGTAGTGAGTTGTATTTCCCATTTTTACTTTTTAGAGCGTTCTGGTTTATATAATACATTTTTTTAAAATATTAACTTATTTAGTTGCTAAATTGATTTTTCATTCTTTAAATTCAAATATCTTGTCCTTTTTTTATTGCCTACATTCATCATTTTGCCTTTCTTGGGGACCTTGATTGATTTTAAGTCTGCCACTATGGTCATACATGTTAGGTGATTGTCGTCGATCATAACATCTTCGATACCACCTTGCTTCATTCCTTCCTTATTTCACATATCATCCAAGCCTCCCATCTCAAATGAGCAAGTCAATTACACCTTTTATTAGCACGTGTTAGTCAGTCATACACATGGTGGAAAGCACAATATTTGCTTTTGTCACGTTGGTTTTGCTTCTTCATAAAAGGAGATGTTACACATTGACAAATTTTGTGTACATGACTTCCTATTATATCTTACTAGGTGGAGTGTTTAATATGGCATATTTGTTAAAGTGTCCCTTAATAAGGTCCATTTTTTTGTCCTTTTCCAACTCTTATATCATCTCCATTGCTTTTGGGTTTCACTAGACGATCCTTATTGTGTCCTAGAAACAAAGGACTAACACCAAGTAAGTTATATTCCATTTTAATGTAGTTTTCCACTCTCTAATGAAATTCAACCATGGTTGCAAGCTTAGATTTGGGGAAAGTTACTACAAACAGGGTGCCTTTCCTAATCACCTTTATTATTATATGGAGTTGATGACTAGTTGTAAGTTTAACACAAGGAAGTGTTCTTGTAAAATCAATCAAGCAAGTTATGAAACAATCTTTCCTTTTCCTTGTCAAGTCCAAGTGAAAGAATGTGATGTCTTTGGAATTTCGCTACAAGTAATGAAATAATGGGAGAACTGAAAGACTACATCATTCCTATTGTCAATAAATCTGTTAAGAAAGGTTACAAACCAACTAAGAGTTTGCTCTCTAAGTGTTCGAGGCAAGGTTTTGCATATAATGATGTAAAATGCCTTAACAAAAAGTATCTCCTTGCAGAAGATGTCCAAGTGTTCTTAAGGTTTAGAGTCTCCTTGGTATGGGGTAATGAGTAGAGTCTATGTATAACAATTAGGAATCTAGAAATAAGCAATGATCTCTATGAACGAGCACTTAAACATGGCTAATGCATCTACCTGCTACATTAGGTTCATCTAAGAATGCTAAAAACCATCAATTTATTGATGGTGTGTTCCTTGTGAAATAAAGTGGTCCACGTCCACAAGCTTCTTAGATTGGTCATTGATGTGGAAAAATCGCAAGTGTACAATTGTTGTCAAGTACTAAAAATATCATTCTTTCACAGGGACCATGTTCTATGATTACCAATTTATTGTGATTCAATAAAATTTAAACATGAGAGAATATTTGATTGAAAAGAGAATAATGAGAATAAAATCAAAAATGAAATATTAAGAGCAAAGAACAAGAACACAAGAATTATCAAGATCGAGGGAAATCCATATCAAGATGATTTTCGATATTGGGTTTCACTCAATGATGATTAATGGATTAATCTTTATTACCTACATGTTCTGATTTATTCCAATTTTGAAGGTGAATTAACCTAAGGTATCCTACGTTCTCTTTGAAGACATGGAGGTGTATCTAATTGAGTTGACTCATACTTTCATGATAGTTATGTTCAATTAGACTTATTATGTTCTTTGTTAATTCATGTGATCTTTGAAAGATTAAACCTACTTTCATGATTTAAAGCCTAAGTTTGTTTCTTACGGGTTCAACGTTTACGTTTACCTTTTAGTCCTTTCCTAAAATGCCTAAGGTTATGCAAAAAGGCAATCAAGCAATTCATGTAATTAAGCTTGATAAAAGAATAATCAAAGAGAAGAACACAAACTTTGCATATAGAAATAAAAATCACAAAAATCCATTAAAGACATCGAAGGGATACGCCTAATCGTAGAAACAATAATGACTACTCAAGCATAACCATGGAGAAAGTCAAAGAAAAGAAAGGAACATTCAAACCCGAAATCCCAAAAGAAGGAAGAAAAAGAGAAGAATCCTGCCTCCAATCCCGAGCCTAGAGTCGTCACCCCCTAAGGGTTTTGTACTTAAAAACAATCCCTAAAAAGGTTATTTACATCTAAGGGGAGGCCTAAATGACTCAAAATTGAAGGTTAGGTCTTGGTATGAGCCTTAGTCTTCAACATGGTCATTAAGGACGTGAGTAGGAGTAGGCTCGAGTAAATGGCAATAGGCAGTAACCATGATAATTATGATGATAAGAATGCCTTTATTGATTCTTATAGATGACACCAAGATGATCTAGCTAAGCCTTCTCAGTCTCGAGGCCTACAAGATCTACTTTGAGTTAGTGACAATGTTGTTGGTCTAAGTATAGGGGTGAAGGTGGGAATACCTACAATGATACTCTAATTTTCAAGTTAGACAGTATACCTATTGTTTTTACATGTGGTCAATATATATGGTTTAGATGCAATTGAGCCATCATCGAAATATGGGTAAGTCGTTGCTTAAGTAATCTTGCATGATGTAGATGCCTCAAATCGTAAAATATTCTAGAACCCTTAGCATACATGATGCAAACCAGAGTTAAGGATCTTCTGCTTTGAGGTGCCCGGAGCACCATGTGGTGCAAGTTTGAGAAGTGTTTTTAGCCAGAGATTAATGCTTCAACCCTCTTAAGAATAGGAATAGTTAGGACTATTTTAAAATATTAAACCTACTTGACCATACTTGAAACAAAATGAATTATTAATAGTTTATTAATGAGTGTTTTAATGGCATTAATTAAGTAATTTTAAATAAAAATAAAACATTTAATATGCTAGACCTCAAAGTACATAAACAATTAATTAAAAATATTTTAATGAATTTATTAAACATTCCTCAATGATTGCCCGTGTAAACTTTAGAAACCGAAAAGTAAAATAACATCCTAGACTATTCTACCTACATGCGTTAGTAAAGTCAAGCCACCCGACACTCCTCTGAAATAGAGACCTTCAAAAGCTGTTTCAAAGGGGCCCAACAGTTAAATATACCGATCTACCCCTTTTGTTTATGCCCGTAAGTCTTGCGCCCAGCACAAATTAAGCAGTAGATTCTGTCCATTAACCTACGTGGAGCCCACCGTTTTTTGTGTGCGAGCGTAGTATTGGAATTTTTTATTAAACCATTCAACAAATAAATAATACTGCCTTCAATTCTATATAATCAACAAATAACTAATTTATCAAAATCAATAAATGTAACTAAAAAAGTTAATTTTAATTAATATTATCATAAATTTAAATTTTATTTCAAAAATATCTATAAAATTAAATAGTTTAAGTAGTGGTTATATTTAATGATATTACTCATAATTCAAGAAATAATTTTCTCTATTAATAAGTATAATTTATATTATTAATATACCAATGAATACATTCACTTGCATGGAAAATGAATGAATATTTCATTAATAAACTTTACAATAAATTAAAGGTATAAAAGGAAAATAACAATTAATACATCATATATTATTTATAATTAAAAAAAAATACTCTTATTTGTTGCATATATAAAATGACAGGAAGGAGTATATAATTTAGGGTGTTATTTTTTATTTGTATTGATGTATTGTACATGTAGAAAACGTAATCTTAATTCTAATTCCTTGTCATTATTCTATTGCAATGTGCTCCATCATGGGTTGGTTTGAAAAGTGTAGAACCAATTAAAATCTTTCGAGCCAATGCCATTCGCTTGACAGCCGCCGGCAAAGAGAGCGAAAGGGAACATGTGTTGCTTGGCACTAAAGTGATCCGTGAGCACATTTTGGCATCACTCTAACCTCCATTTGCGAAGTGTCAAGAAGAACTTATAATTATATTGTTTCTTCTAATATACATAATGCCATTTTAGAGGAATCAAATTCTATATTTTTAGAGATGTGTTTCTTATCCATGATTGCATACTCATCTTATTTCATTATTTCCCTTCATTAGCAACTTTTCTAACATGTAAATACCTACAAATTCTAAAAATAAAAAATAAAAATACGGCACTGAAATCATATAACGAGATAAGATATTGAAATCAGCAGGAATAGGGATTAAAAAAAAAATTACTCCTGCCATTAAAAAACACCAACTATAATCCCGACAATAAATTCCTAATTACGCCCACAAAATAAATTCAGGCAAATTAATCTTTTTCTTGGGACTAGGCTACATATATCTTTTATGGAAAGCAATCACACTTGAACTAGATAAGATCACTATGAACATCAAAGCTCAATGCAACTACATATATCTAAGACTCAAACTCAAAATCATTGATTAAGTTAGAACTATTTCATGTCAAATGATCTATGTGCTCAATAGTCAGACAAATTAATCTGATTACACACAACATATATTTGAATTTTCCTAAATCGGAATCCGGCTGTAACATAATATAGAGGCATCTGATTCTATATAATTATAAGATTATAGAAAAATCTGATTATTAATCTAACATAAATAAGATGACAGACTTGTGATATATTATTTTATAATTAAGTCCTGTTAACGAATACAGACATTGGTCAAAATATTTAATATACTTAATTAGATATTTTGATTATTTGAAATTAAGATTAACTATATTACCAAGATTAAAAATATTGATTAATTTAGCTAATAGCATTAAATTTGTCTTAAATTTATATTTTTTTTTCAAAACTATTCCTAACATTAGACTTTCTGTCTTCTAATGAGTCTAAACTTAACGTATCCACTAATTATTTATTAAACTCAGATAAATAACTTTAATTAAGAGTACTTTTGTAAGAGAAATGCTAGGGACACACCCTTCTGACACATTTTTTTTAACACGCTCTATTATTGGAAATCACAATTTCTTGTGGGTCCCACATCTTATTTAATGAGTCTCTCTCTTACTTTTGTAGTTTTCAATAAATTTTAACTAATAATAGAGTGCAGTGTTATTAGAAATAAACCGGCTATTGACTCAGTCAGGATATTGGGTCAATGGATAATTGGTTAAACTAATGAGTTACTGGTTGAACCGTATAAACTAATATATATTAAATATGTAAAGTTTATAAGATATATACTTACTCACGCATACCTAAATGTGGCTTTGTTGTAGTGGCTATATGTTTTTTAGCCTTCTACACGTGCAGTGTCAAGCCCCTCCAATGACCATTATGCCAGTTTATGACAGTTTGTTGATGTCAACACCGAGTCATTGACATAAACAATCTAACATGTAAACTGAACCGGTAAGTGGTCCAGTTCTTGGTCAAATTAATGCAAAGATATTATGAATTGGTTCTTATAAAAAGGACCAAGCAATACTTTCAATTTGGTTGACCAAAGGGAGTATTAAATATTTTGTATATTTTTATAATGAATATTTATTTTTTTTCTATTAAATGCTTTTTATTTTTCTTGATCCTTATCCTATGACATTCATCATTAATTTTTTTTTTTATTTATTTACAATTTATTTGGTCCAAAGTAGGTGCTTCGGATTAACTAAGTCTAATTTTGACTTATACCGATGGGCATTTGGCCAGGCAACAGGCTCCTAAGTTTGAAGTTGGAGAGTAATTTAGGAAACCAATTTCGAATTTGAATAGTTATTAATTCGAATTTATTCCGGCTTACAATAGTGTGTTGTCGTTTCTGTTACTATTTGCCATTTCGGTCAATAGTTTTTTGTCCCACTTACATTTTGGAGCAGTTACAAAATATGTAACTGTCCATTGGAGAAGCAGCCGTTAATGCTCCATGCGTACAATCAATATTTTATTTATTATTATTCGTAACGTTAATGCATCAATTTTCTGCCACTTGACTGTGCAAGTGATTCTTTCTCTAATATATGATCGTTGCATCGTACCCACCAAGCAATATCTCATCAGCTTAATTTACCCCGTTTATCAAATAACATAATTTTTTGAGCAATACCATCCACGAGAAACAATTCTACTACTGTATGTACTCTAAAGTAAATCAAGCAGTAGTTAAGGAACAACTGTTCTATCTATGGGTGTTGTTCTATTCACATAGTAAGGAATCAAATTACTATCATATACTTAAAGAATCTCTGCAGCAATAAAACTCTCCTTCTAAGTATTTAACACAGTTATAATATTTAATGCAGCTATAATGTTCTAGGACCGACCTAGACTCCTAAGCCGACAATGCTTTTTCCGAGCATCACCGACTTAGGGGCAATTGTTCTAGAGATTACTGACAAATAGCCCTAAGTCAGTTTATATGCCATCTATCCCGGTTAGCACGGCCATAGGTACCCTGGATAGTAATTCCTTACTATCCCGGTCTGACTTTACGCCTATCCTGGTACGGCACGTAAAGTGCCTAACGAAAGTATGTAATAAGACACCCAAACGCATGTTGCCGCGTGGCACCCAATTCCAACAACAGAATTTTCTTTCAAAAAACAGTATATAAAAGACTCCACACTCACCAGATACATACGCTCTCTTTGATACCCACTCACTCTTGCACTCTTACTGACTTAAGCATTGAAATCCTTACAGGTACCACTACCGGAGATGCCAACAACTACCGTGAGAACTCATCAAAGATTCTCTCTTATGTTCACCACACAACGTATAATATACCCATCGAACTCATTTATCAAATAACATAATAAGCTGATCACACTAAGAAATTTCTTCATAAATTATAATGGAAATATATATATATCATAGTCGATATATATCAATATTACACATCGTGATTTCCAATCAATCACTTGAAGACACGATACACTACAACGTACAGCTTCATTTTTTTTTTTCTTTTTTAATATTAAGAAAGAGAATCAATAAGGTCGTTCGCCTTCAATGTTGCCTGGTGGGGAATAGCTGCAAATGACAAACACCCACCCGTTGTTGCACTTTGCTCTAGCACACCCAAGATGAGCGGAGCCGCGCCAGACGATCTGAGTATAATGCAGGCACTCATCATGGACGCAAGAGTTGGAGTGGTAGTCATAGTAAGGCTTCTCAGTGAGCCAGAACTTCACAGCGTCCGAGCCCTTCATTTCGCCGTAACCCTCGGCGAGGTTCTCGCCGAAGGGGCCCATAGAGTGCTCGAGGTTGCAGTCGGGGATTCTCTCGTCGGCGTACCTTTGAGCGTAGGCCTCAAGGGTGTGGTTCCATGAGAGTGGACCGACGCCAACCTCTGCCCGAGCCTGATTGTGCACCTCAAGAAAGTCTTGAGGGGTGTTCTGGGCTACGGACAGTGTTGTTGTACACACCAAGAAAAAAATGGCTACGATCACATGGCATGGGGACCTCATTTTTTATTTTTTTTTCTCTCTCTCTCTCCCTTGTTTTGTTCTTTCTTTTGGAGAATGAATGAGACTGATAGGCATGCTGGGAAAGCGGTATTTATAGAGAGAGTGGAGCACTTCAAGCCATACAAACTGAAGAAATAATGTCTTTTAATCAACTAGCTGGTGGGAGCCTCTTATCCCCTGCCTCTGCTTTTTCTAGATTCCCTGAAAAAAATGTATTAACAATCGGTCAGTCATAAAAAAAAATTAGTTTAATTTCATTGGTAAAATTTACATTTTCAACCGAGTAAAAATCAATTTAAGTATTACTTTTAAATTAGTTATTACAAAACTCAATAAACTTACTACATATTATAATTTATGATTAGATGAAACTATAAAAAATATTTTTGTCGTCAATAAATTTTATCTAATTTTTTTAAATAGCTTTAATTTAAAAGTGAGTTTAATTTTAATATTTTTTGTGTAGAAATTACAAGTATCTTTTATGGGAAGTAATCTTATAATCAAGTCGGGTAAGCGCCCCCCCTCCCCCCCAATATTTAACCCAACTACATATAAAAGACTCGAACTCAAATAACTAATTAAATTAAAATAATTTTGTACCAGTTAATCCACACGCTCACGATAATAGTTAAATTTTAATATAATGTCGGCGTATATATTTTCACACTATCAATCAATTAATAATCACCTTAAATATATCTTTAAAATAATTATTATAAAAGTCAACTATCTTACTATATATCAATCCATAGTTAAATACCACCAAATGCATAGAACAACTGGCGAAGGGTTGTTCTAGCTTAACCAATAGTTTCAAGTTCGAATCTTGAATATGCAACTGTGTTAAATACTCGGAGAGAGAATTTTGTCACCCATAGTAGTCTTATTTGGCTCAAGCAGGATTGTCTCCAATAAAAAATACATGTCGTCTCTACAAAAAAAAAATCCGTAATTAAATATCAGTACATAACAACTAAATTCTTCAAAAGTAATATCAGAGCAATTAATTCAAGTCAAATCAAATAAATTTATTTAAAAAAATAAATTTTCCAACACATTTTTTTCCAAATTTACAAAATCTGAATCCAAGATTTAAAGCTACTTGAACTAATTGATAAATAGAACTATATTTACACACTATGAACTATATTTTACTATATTATTTTAAAAGTGATGTAAAATTTACATAAGAAAATTAATGGTAAATGTCACTGTCGATATAGAAATATACCTATTTGATCTTCTGATTGCTTTAATTCGATGAAAATGATAAAAGAAAAATAAATGAGCTGAAAAAAGTAAAAGGGGAAAAAGGTGAGAGGATAAATTAGACATAGAATACAAACAAAATGCGCATGTGATTCTGTATGGCCATGATTGAGAGAATGAAAGTATAATTAAAAACTTTTATCAAAAAAAAAAAAAGTGTAATTAAAAACATTATATTTTATTGTCAAACGTACCCTAGTTATCACTTTTGTCTGGGTTTCACTGTAGCTGTTTTTTTTACTAATTATTAATTATTTAGATAACATATATTATCGCATTAAATTTAATTCTATATAAAGTCTTATTTGGGGAAAAGCAATATAATAAATTATAATTTTTTCTATTGACTTTTTTTTATAATAATCTTATTTATTATTATTTTAAGAAGGGTTTAAATGTATTTATGTTCTTATGATATTGACTTTGTTTATGAAATATTAAAAGAATTATTTAAAAAAGTGTTTTATAAATGTAAAATTTTTATATAAAGTGAGAAAATTATATAAGAAAAAAGTATAAATGTAATATACAGTCTAGAAATTATAGAAAAATGTTTCACTGGTTTTTCTTTTAGAGGGTGTTTGGTAGGGAGATTTTTTTAAGTTTCCTAGAAATCTTAAGTTTCAAAATGTTAAATTCCTATGTTTGGTATAAAGATTTTAAAAATCATTATTAGGAATCTAACATTATTAGGAATTATTTTTTAATTAAATTTTTCACTAAAACTTTCTCATGGGAGGGGGTGCATGGAAATCCAAGATTTTCATGAAGGGAAAAAGTTTGTTTATAATCATGTCTCTCATTTTCAAGAATATTTTAGACATGTCAAACATATTTGTGACATTCCTAGCCCAGGAAACATAATTCCTAAACGCCCCCTAAGTGTATAACTAATATTTGCTTTTTTAAAAGAGATCATTTAATTACTATTAATTTTTAAATACCTATTTAGTTATTAAATATTAAAATATTTATTAAAAGATATTTTTGAAATATAAAGTTATATTATAAAGTGAGAAAAAAATTTAGAAAGAAATGCAATTTTTTTTAAGGTAAGAATTGTAAATTTAATACATGACAAAATAAATTTATTTTATTGAATTTTTCTTTAGTTTATGACCGATATTTTTTAATTCATTCAATTATCATGAAATTTTAAAATAAATTTTTATCGAAATGAACGCTATTAAAAAAGAAAAGGCAAATAAATAGCCCTAATTTTTAGTTAACTTTCAAAATGATTTTACTTTATTTTTTCTTTTCTTTGTTATAACATGAATGTATTGCATACGCCAGAAAATTTATGTATAAGATTCTAAATATTTTATGAAAAATATTCCCGATTAATATTTGCTGCACGAATCCATTTTCAGAGAAAATTATTAAGGGTAGTAATTGACAAAAAGGAATATATAGTATAATTCAATTACCAACAAAGGTTGGGTCTAACGAAAGATGTTAGCCCCTCACATCATAACGAATTAAGGTTTGAATCTCTATTGGGGTAATTGTCCACATTTAGTGTTTGATTGCCTTGAAAGGAAGATACTTGTGAGAAACCAAAAAAAAAAAAGGTTTAAGACATCCATAGGTTCCTGAACTTTTTAAGAATTTTTAATTAAGTCCTTAAATTAAAAAAATTATAATTAAGTCCTTAATCTTCTAATTCTTGCAATTAGTAAAACCATCACAAATTGTAAATTTTCTGGCAATTCCAAGCTACTATAAACTAACTCTAGGGACCTAATTACAAAAATTTAGAAGATCAAGGATGTAATTATAAATTTTTTCAGTTTAGGAACCTAATTAAAAATTCCTAAAAAATTCAGGGACCTAATGAATGTATTAAACAAAAAAAAAAAAAAAACAGTTTCCACATTATTTTTGTGTTTTCTGCAAATCAAGAAGTCAAACGAATGCTTTACGTGATCAAATTTTGTTAAGTTGAAAATCTTGTGTTGAATATGCTCGTTTTCCATTATGTGCATAGCCTAAAATTCAATAAATTTAAATAGAAACCTTTTTATTAAAAAAATTAAACTTGTTGCATAATCTACATTTTGCAATTTTTTAATAATAATATATATTTCGCTTAGTTATTGAAGCGAACGTTTAACAGTAAACTCATGTGACTAGCTTTTTGTACTATTGAAAAGTATGACTCACACGTATCACTATCACGTATCACTACATGTAATTGATATGTCATATACTCACATGTTATCAATCTATAGCAATATTAAAGGGAGAGGGACCCAAGACTTCACATGCTTCTCCATGACTTCTGGCCATAAATTTCGGAAGCCTTAGATCATGATCATTTCTATAGACGCGAAAATTTGGTCCCAAATGTCACAAGGATGTCACAAGGTCGTGTGAACTTTCTTGTTCTCTTTTTGCTCTTGGTTTAGACTAGAGCTTTGAGGCATTATATTAATATGTTGTATGAATTTTCATTGATCTGATTGGAATATATACAAGAATGGGTAGGAAAATGATATAGATTATCAATCATTGTTTCTTACAATTATTCTTGAATATTTTCTGACTGTTTTTCTTAACTTTCTTATAATAACTACTGTTTATCAATTAATTATAAATATGCAGATATCAGAAACAGATTTCAATATCACATATTTTATAGTTGCCATATCATATATTTACATATTTAACTCAATATAATATAATAAGAATATAAAGTGTACAAGTTTTCTCAAATTGATTTTTTTTTTTTAAATAATAAGCCATTTTAAAGACTTAGAAAAATGCTTTTCTTTGACAATCTACTTTCCAATGCAAATGTAAAAAATAAAAAATCACTCACAATATCAAACTTAAATTAATGGGTTTTAATTTTCATGCATCGATAGTATAAAGATTTTTATACTGCATGTCAACTAATTAGAAATTATTCTAATTATAACTTTTGAAGTAATTACTATAAAAGTCAACAATCTTATTATATATGATAATTTATAATTGGATGACAATATAAAATTCTTTTATATTATCAATATATTCTAATTAAATTCTAAATTAATTTTGAAGAAACTAAAGATGTTCAATATCTCTCCCAATTTTGAGCTCAAGACATTAGACCGAATGTGTTTTTGGACTTGAGTTTAAGTTACAATTCAAGTTATTACAAATAATATATATATATATATATATATATATATATATATATATATATATATATATTGATTCATTAGTATAAATAATATAAGTATATGTTGATAGTCACTCAAACAATTACAAAGGGTTCATTATATAGAATCATTAAGCATTAGTCCCACATCGAATGTGAGACCAACTTGATTGCAAATGTGGGAGTATAAAAAATAGGTTTTAGTCCCACCTCAAATAGACCTACAAGTAAGTCATGCTTAATGGTTTTATATAATGAACCTTTTGTATTTTTTGAGATATATTGGGTTTAGATCTTGTCTATTTAAGTGTAAGAGTTTTAAAATTTATTTATAATAATTTATTTATAATAATTATAATTATATATTAGATAAGAAATAGTTATATGTTATTATTTATATTATTGTTTATTTTATTTATTGTTTAATATTAATTATTTATTTAATTTATTTAATTTAATTTAATTATTTAACATATTTTTTTAATCAAACTAATGAGATTAATCTTTTTTATTCTTTTAAAAAAATGGATTATTGTCCCAAATTGCTAGTTCATGTGAAAATTGCCAGAGTAGACTAGTGATTTTCATGTGGAAATGTAATCCATTATTTTAAAAGAAAAAACTACATGGTTTATAATATTTTTTAAAAGGGCTCTTTTTGATAAATTGTTTCTTAAAATGTCCTTCATTTGGTCAATTAGTTTAATTCAAACACATTATAATTAGGGGTGTGCAAGGCCCAACTCAACCCAATGGCCCAGTCTATCTCATCCTAACTTAACCCATATATCATTGAGTTCATTCGAGTTTAGAGATGAGTTAGGGTCTAAAAAATTGACTCAGTCAAAATTTAGGGCTGGGTTAGGGTTAAACAAAATTTGGCCTGACTCATCCTTTACTCATCCCTACCTTTACTATCTATATTATTATTTATTTGCAATACATTTCATTTTTTGTGTTTCACTAAAAAAATTTAGCTTATTAACTTTTTTTTATGTCTATAATTACTTGACTAATGTCAAAATTATCATTTTTTCTAGAGTTTACAAGTAATTATCATTTAATTTACATATAATGATGAGATACAAATTTATTCTTGAAAACCCAATTACATTAATAGGGAGTGACAATTTGTGTTACTTATATTTCGGGCCTACCTAGTCCCGTCTTAACTTGGTTTGATCCTAATTTAACCTGTAGATCATGGGGTTTTTTTTGGTCTAAGGACGGGTTTGGGTCTAAAAAATTGGCCGAGTTAAAATTTAGGGACGGTTTAAGGTTAAAGATACCCCGACCCAACTTGTCCTTTGCTCACCCTTAATTGTAACCCTTAGAAACAAACACTTTGGTCTTCAATAACACAATGAAAAAAATGCAATTCTCTTGCATCCAAACACAGTGATGGTTAAAAACCAAGTTGCAAGATGAAAACCAACATGACTTTGACCAAGATGGTGTCACTACAAAAGAGTTGGAGTTTCTCCATGGGGTCTAGGTGAAGAGTGACAACAAATTGTCATCATCAACAATAAGCCGATTCAATGCCTTTTTGCACTCCGAAATCACGGTGTTGAAGTCCCTATTCGTGCCCCTATTAAAAAAGAATCGAAACACACACAACATAGGGGCACAAATCAAATTCATCAAAATTAAAAACAACGAGCGCAATTAACAAGAACAGAAAAATGAAGATCATACACATTAGAGGATTCAAGAATGCTACAAATAAGGAGCAATCCTAACAAAGATTGAGATTGAAACACAAGAAACACTTATTTTGAATTGAGGGGAATCAAAATAAAAATAAAAATTATAAGAATGTTATGACTATTGGATTGACAAACTTTGAAAGATTAGCATTGTAAAGAATGATGATGAATACAAAGAGCGGAGCTAAAATGTTGTGCATGTAGCTTGCAATTACTAAGGCAAAGTCAATCTATATTGAAGCATAGTAAAAAAATAATTAAATGTAAAAAGGTAAAAGTAGCATTTATTGTTATTAAGGTTAAAAAAAACATAACTTAGATAAATTAGTGACATTTATTCTTATAAATGTTACAAAAAAATATAGCTCAACTAAATTAGTAACATTTATTTTTAAAAATGTTGCAAAAAAAATATAATGTTTTAAATTGTATCACAAAATTATTTCTTAGTTTTTTTTTCTGCATTTATATTTTTATTACTTACTTATTTATATTAACCTAATTTAAGTCTGGTCGTTAATCAACTATATCCGGGTCCATAAAAAAGATTCAACAACTATTGGGTTTAGTTTTTCGTTCAGGTAAGATTAACAAAGTGTTTGGTTCTGCTCTGAGAAGTGAAACTGTGCATAATAGATGTGAAATCAAAAGTTAGTATTACAAACTTCTGTGTTAAACCTGAAATGACGTAATTTTGGAGCTAAATTGTCGCAAATCCAAACATGATGAAACTTGTTCTAAAGAGACCATATGAACACCCTTAAGCTAATAAAAGTGTGGAGTGTGTGACTATTTGTCATTCCATGAGACCTCGAAGTTGAGTAAAAGAATTTGGACACAAACTGAGGGCATTATTCTATCGAATAAACCAACAGAACTTTTGTTAATTATTTAGGAAGTGTTTTAAAAAATTAAGAAAAATTATTTAAATTTATGAAAACAATTTATATTTTTTATAAGTTTTTAATTTATTTTAATATTTTTTTAGTATAATTTATCAAAATAATTTTTAAATTTATGTTAATAATTTTTATAATCAAATTTATGACATAAACTGTCACATAATAAAAGATATTAATAGAATAAATAATATATGTATTAATAGTATAAATATTTTTTATATTATCATCCAATCATCAATTGTCACAAATGATAAATTTGTTAATTTTTATAATAATTATCATAAAAATTATATCAAAAATGACTTCTAATTAAATAAATATAGGTTTAATGCATTCATAGTTTCTTGAACTATTTGAAAATTTTTAATTAAATTCCTAAACTAAAAAAATTATAATTGAGTTCTTAATCTTCTATAACTTTTGTAATTGAATTCTTAGAGTTAGTTTATGACGATTTGAAACAGTCAGAAAAATATCAATTTGTGGTGATTTTACTAATTACAAGAATTCAATTACAAAAATTATAGAAGATCAACAATTACATTTTTTTTTAGTTTAAAAACTTAATTGAAATCTTCTAAATAATTCAAAGACCTATATATATATATATATATATATATATATATATATATATATATACCATAAATATAAAAACTTTATAATAATGAAAATGCATATTCATTAAACTTCTATTAATGATTATAACGTTTGCTTAATAGTAAAAGCGAGTAGTAAAATAGAAGGTACAAGGAAATGCTTAACGAAGTTAACGGATTAACTTTCGCCGCAAAGATAGACCAGAGTCACGAGATGATGGAGGGGAAGTGAAAGTAAAGGATTAAAGACAGAGAACAATACATAAAAAGTTAAAATCTTCATGCAAAAGCAAAGATTTAACTGTCTTTTCTTTTCAATATAGAAATCTATATTATTATTAAAATTTAATTTAAATATACTTACAATATAAAAAGATTTTATACTATCATTTAATCATAAAATATTATATATGATAAGCTTTTAACTTTTATAATAATTATTTGACTTAATTGTACTTTTTGTGTCCCAATTAAAGAAAAAACCATCACAAAATTATCTTAATTGTGGCAATTTAAAGAAAAAATCGCCACAAAATGTCTTGTGATAATTATTCTAATTGGGACAAAATTTGCAAAAATTAAAAATTAAGAGGCAAAATTTGCAAAAAAAATAATTGGGGTGGCAAAATTTGTGAAATTATAAAACTTAGGAGACAAAAAGTGTAATTAAGCCTAACTATTTTAAAAGCCAATATTTAAAATGATTTATAATCTGGGATCGAACCCCAGACCACATGCTTAAAGAGTATAGTTATCTACCAACTATATCACAATAGGGTGGCAAAGCAAGCCAACCCGCCTCACCCTGCCCTGCCATCGACCTGCCAAAAGCGGGACGGGGCGGGTTGACCTGTTGGTGAGAAGTGGGTTGAAGCGTTAAACCCTCCCCGCTTAATAGTGGGTTGGTGGGTTAGCCTACCAAAGAATAATGAGTGAATCGGTGGGTTGTACAAAATGCGGGTTGGCGAGTCACACCACTAAGCGGGTTTAAAAATGTGGGTTGACAGGTTGACCCACCCCACTTTTAAATAAAAAAAAACTCAATTAAATTTAAAAAATTTTGTTATCATGTGATTGAATTGGATTAAATAATTTTTATTTTAATATACATTATATCACTTTGAATCTTTGATTGTTTAACATATAATTTTATTATTATTTTAATATACATTAAATATATGAAAGAGGAATTATATTTTTTTATTCAAAAGTTATAAAAATAATTTACTTGAAAATAAATAATACATCTCATTCAAAAGTATGAGGGATTATATTTTTTAGTATAACATTGAATTGTATTTAATTACAAGTAGAACTAATCCCAAACGCATGTGTTATTGTTGTCATTATATTTTTTGGGATAACATTGCGAATATGGAGTAGTGTGTATAGACCATCTTTTACTCTCTTTTTTTATTAATGTCTTTGGTACAATAACTAAGGAAGGGGGAAAATTTTAAAAAAAAGAAAAAGAAAAAATGGCGGGCCACAGCTAGACCCATCTAACCCACAGGTTGGCCCGTCGGGTTGGTGGGTTAGGTAAGGCAGGTTGAGGCGAGGAGGCAGGTTTTAATGGCTTACTCGCCTCGTCAAAAATGGCAGATCAGGTGGGTCGACCCGACAGGTCAAACTCGCTTTGCCACCCCTATATCACGCTATGTTGGTCCTATTAATGATGATATATTAGTTTAAAACTTAATCTTCATCACCACGAAACACGTAAATGAGCTAGTGAGGTGCTTATTCTAACTTAATCGCTAGTATAGAATTAAATCATGGGATGCAAAAAAAAACTTTGTCGATCTTAATGATTTTAAGTTTAAATATGTTTTTAGTCCTTTAAATTTGGGGGGTTTTTTTGTCCTTAAATTTAAAATTAATCTTTTAAGCCCCTATAATTTAAAAAAAAATGTTTTAGTTCCTTAGGATCACTTGCAACATCATTGACAAGGACAAATTGAGTCAACTATGTAGCATTAGATAAGTTTGGTGTGATGTTTTCACTAATAGAGACACTAGTAGGTGGGTTTTATATAAAAAATTTAGTAGTAACTAGTAAGTGAGTTTTGTGTGACAAATTCACTAACAACATTTGAGCAAAGAGATTAAAATATACAGAGACTAAAAAGATTAAGGTTAAATTAATTTGTACATCTTATAGTTTTGTCAAGTTTTTAATTAAGTCTTTATAGTTAAAAACACTTTACAAAAAGTCTTTATAATTTAAAAAACTTGTATTTAAATCCTTACATACTAACCCTGTTATAACTCATTAGTTTATACTAAACTAGATATTTTGACATGATAATGGAGTTTTTTTATTATGCTGACATGGCATTCTAATGAGGTAATCATCTTTTTATTTTCATCTTTTTTATTTTTTAAGAGTTTTTAAATCCCTAATTTAATTTATGTTGCTTATAGTGGATACTTGACCGAGTTGGTGTCTGAAAAATTCACACTCGTGTTCTTCAACTGGTCTTTCAAAGCAAATAAGTCTGCGCACAGTTCTCATGTTTGAGATTATCAACATTCTTAGCTTAGTTAAAGACTGAACCCATTAAAATTAAACCCAAAATGGGAAAAAGGTCGAAGCCAAAAAAACAAATAGTTAATTACCAATAGCAGCGTTACTAGTAGTTCCTTAGTTTGCAAAAGAAGGGAAGGGAATTATTCTCATGGAAGATCTTTGTGAACTTGTTACTTTATATACCATTCCAATCACTAGTGCGGAGAAAACTTTTTAAATCAGTTAAAAATGACTTTTTAAATTAGGTGATGAACCGATTTAGATACAATCAATATAAAAATGGAAACTTTTTAAATTGGATGTTGAATTGATTTAAAAAAGTACTTTTAACTCGGTTATTCCATAACCGAGTTAAAAGAGGGCTACTACAATCTGCAATCAAATATCATAGCACCACAGCTCAACTAGCTTTCCCACTCTCGATTCATCAATTCATTTTCTACAAATAAGATCAAGCTTTTTCACTCCCAATTCATAATCCTAATGGTTGAACTTCATGAGCAAACTTTTGAACTAAAAGCAAAATCATCACAGATCTAACCAGATCCAAACGAGATTCAGCAAGTTCACCAAACA
This sequence comes from Spatholobus suberectus, assembly GCA_004329165.1. NCBI lineage: Eukaryota > Viridiplantae > Streptophyta > Magnoliopsida > Fabales > Fabaceae > Spatholobus > Spatholobus suberectus. The sequence goes on along the minus strand of CM014729.1, from coordinate 6,932,021 downwards.
AAACAGAAATCGCAACCACTCACCGACGTCATTCCAAAAAAGCATAACCTTCCTCCGACTCCATCTTAGTCGACGACAAGAGCACCAGATCGTCGAAGACAAAAACACCGTTGTCATCGCTATCGTAACCATTTCCATTTTCATTTTCATTCTCTATGGTGGCTCGTTCAAAAGGAGACTGAGACTAAGTAGGATTCAAATCGGTGAAGCTGTAGATCTTTATCGACGCAGTGGAGTGATCAATGGTGACATTGTCGTCGATGAAGAAGCCTTTTTGAAACTTTTAACTACTTTGGAGTGATCGACACTATTACTTTTCTTTGACAGAGGTCAAGTAATGCGTTTAAACTTTGTGTGATTTGAGATTTTAAAAAAAAGGGATTTGAAATTTTAAAAACTTTTTTAAATCGATTGCATAGGAACCGATTTAAAAAGTTTTCATTTATTTACAAAAATGCCACTGCTTTTTTTTTTAAATCGAACTCAAAAAAATTGATTTAAATTCCAATTTTATAAACTATTTTTTGTAGTAGTGAATTTCCCTATTTTGAGGGGAAAAGGGGGGGTTATATGACATCCTTTACCCCAAAGCTAATTATTAAATAAATATTATGAAAATATAATATATTTTTGGTTTGCAGAACAAAATGGTATTTTAAAATTGTTCTCTTCACACAATAAAATGCATAACTCGTAACATTTTAAACTCTATAAAATACTTTACTAATTAACAAAAAGATAGTGGCTCACAATTGGCCTTACAAATCTTATTAAAGCAAGGACATAAAATAGTAATTAACCAAGTCTCGATGTCACAATCCTATTAAAGCAAACCAAAACCAAGCAATAATAAATTAGACAACAACAAAGCCAATGCCTCTACTCTAAGACTCATCCTCAGGGTCCTACTGGACATCACTTGTGTATCACAGACTTAGAAAGAAAAACACCAGAAAATAAGGGAGTGAGATACATTTCACATCATGTTCAAAGTATGATAATGAAAATAGGTAGAATACACAACATATGCAAATCAGGATAACATTAATTTGCAAAGATTAAAAATGCACAAACATATGTAATGCAATGACACTTAACTTCTACTTCTTATGCACATGTGGTACCAATCTAAGTTCATCTCGAAAGTAGACTAAGAGTAAATACATAAGAAGCGTCATCGGTACCAATGTCTTCAGCTTTCATACCATCAACTAGTATAATATTCTCCAGCGACTAGTCAGAGTTACCCAATCTTGCCAATATGCATCGGTCCCATGGGATCAACATAGGCTGTTGGAGTTTCCTAACCTGCTACTACCCCCAAGTCTTAACCTCCACCAACCGAATTCCTACATACTTTCTTTCTCCACATGACTAAATGTCATGATGCATGGTCACATACAATGCTCACAGCATCTTATAGGTTCTTATCATAAATCAATAACACAATTTCATATCATACTCAGTTTTCTCAAGGTAAGTAACAATCACAAAATATAATTTCAACAAGGCATCCAAACAATGGTAATCATACAATGAATAAGCATCAAAGGTCAACAACATCAACTTTAGTGTCTTGGTGGGTCACGCTTAGCGCCCAACCCTTGGTGTTTAGTGCCACTTTACTTTACTTACAGACCTACTCTCTGGTAGGTCTAAGCTTAGTGCCAAAGACCTAGTGCTTAGCGCCACTCATATAGAGAATTCACTATCATACTCACGCTTAGCGCTAACTTTCTAGTGCTTAGTGCTAAACCTCTAAAGAACCAAGGATTGCTCCTTGCCTTCCCCACGCTCAGTGCTAATTTTGGCACTTAGCACCACAATGCTTAGTGCTAATTTTCTGGCACTTAGCACCAAACCTCTAGAGAACTCTCTATCTCTCTCATGTCAGCGCCAACTACAATTCCTACAAATCGCGAGGCTTCGCAGAACATGCAACCCATGACTTTCCTTGGCTTCCAAACACTCCCAATAGATTCATTAACTTCTAATTCCTCCTGTTACCTTTCTTATTGGTTAATCTATGCTATGAATTTCTCACTCACTCACAATTTTCTCAAAATTCATTAAATCCCTAACTTAGGCATAAAGGGCAAAGGAAAAAACAATCCATGATAGTCCATAATCACAACTACACATAAAATTTCAATAAAGTACATCAATGATTTGGGGAAAGTCATATTACCTTTTACACACAATCATACAATCTACAAATAACTAGGATCTAGGACCAACCCTTCTACCCACGACCAAAGCCATACCCACGAGCGAGATAACTCACTCCCCCTTACCTTGAAAGAGACAACCTCCGGCAAGAAGATGCAAATGGTGCAGTGGCGTCTTCTTACGGCTCCTTACTTCTTGACTGCAGCGGCTTTAACGACACAGTATCTCCCAAGAGGCATAAGAGAGAATAAGGAAAAGGGTTAGGTTTTCAAGAAACCTAAGAGACTCTTAAAACTAACTTTGATATAAAGATCTTAAAACTTTTAAAAACACTTTAATTACAAAACCCCATTTTAAAAGCCCAATATCTCTTTTTCCCAAAATACCATTTTATTAAAAATAAGGCAAAAGAAAAAATAATAATACATATAATTAAAGGAAAACATTGGGATGTTACAGGCTATGATTTGGGGGTTAATTTGAGGGAAAGGTTTTGTTTATGCGACGAATTGGTCTAACGAAAAGGTTGTAACATGCTCTTTGAGAATGGGAAAACTGTGAAACCATTTTTACTCACATTTGCGTTGAAGGCCTAGTTCAAGAATACAGGTACAATTTTTTTATACACTAACTCATTCAAGTATCCGCTATATGCAATTGAGAAGAGGAATAGAATTTTTTTGAAGGGGTTATGATTTAGGGGTTAACTTGAGGGAAGGCTTTTGTTTATACTACGAATTGGTCTAACGAAGGGGCTGCACCATATTCTTTGAGAATGGGGAAACTATGAAACCTTTTTTACTCACATTTGCTTTGAAGGCCTATTTCAAGAACATGAGTGTGATTTTTTTCAACACCAACTCATTCAAGTATCCGCTATATGCAATTGAGAAGAGGAACAAAATCTTTTTTTTCAAACTACGTTCGGTTCTCTCATGCATTGTATGTAATGCAATAATGTGAACCTGAAACAAACTTATCCCAAATTTAAGAGACTAAAAACATATTTAATCCATGATTTTATCTAATTCAAGCCCGAATAAAGTGAATCAAACCCAAAAAATTTAATCTACATATAACCTCAATTTTAAATGTATTTAATGAAATTTAAATGTTATATTCTTATTAAATTATAAAAAACATATATATACGTATTTTGCTAAATTACAATTTAAACAGACTTTAAAACATTAATGTTTTGAATATTAATTTTTTTAGTTTCTCAAAGTCTTTTCCTACTCAATAAGTGAGAGGTTAATCGTCTGAAATAGAGTTGAGAACTTCTTAACTATATATTTTTTTTCATACACATAAATTTCAAAATCAAAATTTGGATCACAAGCTTAAGAGGTCTAAGCTTCCTCAACTTAGATGAATACATGTTAGATTTTCTAAACAATAATTTAAACACAGGTTAATTCTTTTTTAATGAGGATTTCACTAGTAACTGACTAGTAAATACTTGGGTAATTAACCATTCTGCGTTCTTTGTTAATTCGAAGTTGAGAATTTGGGCAATTTTCTGGGTATAATCGTTCGGAATCTTCGGTTGAAATAGCCTTAGTTAATATAATTCGATATTTGTCATATCGTACAGTGGCTATATATTTGACAGCACAAAGAAATTTGAGATATTTAATCACAAATTTCTTCCAACTAGCATTTGGATTGATATATTTAATCTCTTTTTATTTATCATAACCAAATACTTCCATCAATTTCTCTCTATATAAAACTCTTAAATCCTTTTTTTATTCAAATTTTTTATTAACAAATGCAAATTTTATTAAATAAGAAAAATAGTAATACTCAACCTATACACACAAGGACCAAGTCTTTACACCTACACCTTACAAAAAATTATCATACAAACCACGAAACACGCAATTTTTTTTTTCCAGTTAAATGATTTAGAATTTCATATTTGCATAAAAAAATGACTTAAAAGGTTTGTAAATTAAAAATTTGATGAACTTTAAATGATTTTTTAGGATTAAATATTACAGTTTGAAATAGGAAATGATTGAGATTTTTTAATTTGAAGTAAAATATAATATTTTAATTTGTAAAATTTAAGTAAAAGAAGATTTAAAATAATTTTTTCAATTAAATTTGTGAAAATATTGAGAAGAAAATACAAATTCGAATTTTAAAAAGAAAACTGAAGGAAAAACTTAAATATAATAATTTAAAAATAAGAAAATAAATTTAAATATAAAATTATTAAAAAAATCTCATATTGACTATCGTAAAAGATTCGTAAATATAATTATATAAAATTTTATTAACATCAGCCTTAAAGTTGATTTTAAACAACTAAGATATTTTATTTACATGGAGTTGTTTCTCGACTATTTTTGCTTTTAAAACCTTCAAAGAAACTACTCTATCCATAATGAATTTAAAATATATTATATTTATTTATTAAAAAAATTCAAAATTACAATTTTATTCATATAAACAATTTGTGATCTTTAAACTACAAAGTTGGTCGTAAACATACGGTAATAAAAAACTCGATACACATCAATACTAAATTACACCACTTTACATCCATGGAAGGTTAAAAAAAACAAAAAGAGGGAACCAAACCCAAGTTGTGAAAATTGTTGATATTGTGTATAATTATGTGTGGTTAGCATTCTAACTAAAATGGATGAAGTATGCAACTACAGTCGTTGCTCTATGGTCACAAGCGGAAAAAGTAAGCAGCCATACTCTATAGTTGGCATGACAATTGGGCAGAATAGAAAATAACTTGATGATTGAAAATAATTTAAGCAAGAAAGTAAATGTAATTCTAGAAATTTTGCTGAAGAGGCTTAAACAAATACCGTTCTCCCGTCACATACTATAGAAGAATAAAATAACACCTTGCGAAGCAACATAAACCTACTGCTTTATGATAATGTAACATGCTTCAAATAAGGTAAAATTGACTGTAAAAGCCATAAAATGTGCCAAATTAGTAAGTTTTCTAAATACTAAATATTTTACTAAAGAAACAAAGAGCAGTTGTGAAAACAATACATATGGAATACTATCAAGACAAAAATAGTTTACAATGGGTTGCCAATAAAATACATAATAATTGAATCCATAATATGTTGTCACCATCGAACTATAATTTCAACAGAATGTATGGAACTTTACCCTTCGGGTGCTCAAGATGCCTATCTCATCAGCATGGCTTCTAACCATTAAGTCGAGGATACAAATAAGACGGTGAAAATTTCAGGGGTGTGATTTGAGGTGAAAAACTTGACATGCTGGCTTGTATGCCTTCTTGGCTGAAGCCTGTTCAAACTTCTTTCCAGCAGTTTCATTTTCATCTAATCTAGTCTGAACGAAAAACCTTATCCACCAAGATGAGCTGCGCAATTTGGCCTTCATAAAAAGAATATCAAATCCAAAAAGGGAGAAGCTGAATTAATGACATTATTTTGGGTAATATCTAACATTAGTCAACAACTTCCATATTACCATAACATGTACAATATGCTTAGTTCTTTGTGAACATTTTTAAAAGTGTATTACTGACCAATATTTTGTTTTCCAAGTTTAGGCTACACTAATTATTTATGAACATCAAAATGATTTGGTCATTATTCATTAACAAGTGTAAAGCAAACAATTCATCAAGTAATATTGCCCCCAACGATTCATATTCATTTTAAAAAAAGACCATATGAACGTAATGTTAATTGTCAAGGAAATTCACATTTGTATTCTTCCATCACGCGTTGATCCACAAAATAACTTAATTTGATATTGTCCAAGGCTCCAATCTATCTATAACTAACTCAATCTCTTCTCTCTTTTGAACTGAAATCAGCTCAGAGTCTTCTCCTAATCTTAAAATTTTTATTTTTCTTCTAAAGGCTTGAAAAGCATAAAAAATCATTTTGTTTCAATTAATAATTCCATTAATGCCAATATAGAGAGGTAGTACAATCTATTGAAAAAATTATCTATCTCCAAGACTTCCCGATGCAATCTGGTAATGTATCATTCTCTTTCCACTCATCTAAATTTCCTTTATTTCAATCTAGGACTACAATTTTCTAGGTCCTTTCAGTACTTTATTTTAGTCCTTCTAATAAAATTATTTTTATAATCCTTTCATCCAGTTATTTATACTGACCACCAATACATTTCTCCTATGAGAAATGCTTAGAACACACTCTTTGACACATTCTTTTGAACACGCTCTCTCTTACTAGTTGAAATTTATTGAAAATTGTAGAATTTTGTGGGTCTCACATTCTATTTAATGATTCTTTTTCATGATTTTACAATTTTCAATAATTTTTAACCAATAGAAGAGAGTGTGTTAGGAAGAACAAGTTAGAGAGTGTGCTGCTAGCACTCCTCTTTTTCCTATATTGTACCCCAAAAAAATGCACAATGGGTAAATTTGCAATCAAGTTGATGATGGAGTCATCAGTCATTAACAGTGTAATTAATTGCATGTAGCCTAAATGCCTATTTTGTCAAAAAAGCATCAAATTCAATAAAAAAAGTCACTTACTGGACGACCAAATTTGGCCACTTCTTCACCTCTAGTTCTCTGCTGACCTGGATAACCTATGCATGAAAATGAGAAATCACGGGAAAGAAATCACAAGTGAATTAATACTAAATTTTCTATTACATCCAACATGAGTTGTGGTCTTGTTAATGATAAAGTAAAAGAGCATGAATTGTAGACAATCAAAAACTGCTAAGATCATCAGTTTATCATGACTGGAATTGCCTAGGTCTTGGTGAATGTGACCCTAAGAAGCCAAATAAAGAGCCATAACAAATGCCTAAGATAAATCCAGTTTTATACTAAATTTCAATGTACAAAAGCATAAACTGATAGAATAGAAGCTTCATAGGGAAATGTACCTGCAAAGATAACAACACCATCAGCAGATACCCTCACCAACTCTGGCAGGGTTTTATTCAGGTATCTTGGAGATAAGTAATCCAATGCATCTGACACAATGACCAGAGAAAATGACTTTGCTCGATAGGGTAGAGGAAACTTTATATCAGCCACACGCACAATGCCCTTGCGTACAAGGCTTTTACATTTTGCACCAACATCATCTAACTCGTATGGTTCTATTCCCCAAGCCTCAGTATCCTCTTCTTCTAACAAACTAGATACCACAGAACAAGAGTCAGGGCCGACATGCAAAACCTTATGCATGCTGTCTCCATATGCTTTCTTCAAAATAGGTAATGTGTGTAGGACTTCCATTGAGCACGATGCACCACCTGCACATGCACACTAGGGCTGTTTAACTTGCTAAGAATTCTTTAAAATTTGAAATCAGCGGTCCTATATTAAATGTCAATGAATATGTACTAACTTATAGTAAAAAAATATGTTAATAATGTATAACATAGAGATTATGATACGGTATCATCCAGTTCCAAGTAAGACTATATACACCAGCCTTGCAGATTATTTATGATACAATATCATCAAGGAGCCAATTCTTTATTTGCCCATATGTTTAGTGTTTAGGACAATAATAAGAGCCTATTTGGTTTCTGCATTTTCTGTTTCCATTTTCATTTAATATAGAAAATATGATAAACGTTATTGTGTTCAAGAGAAAATTTTATGGAGAAATTATTTTTGAAGTTGGATTGGTAATGGGTAAAATAAAATTTCATGCCTTTTGCTCTTCGTTGGTTCTATTTCCTCTCAATGCTAACAGGACTCACATTTATATATTATTTACTTTTCTCTCTCTAATGATAGACACTACCTCACTCAAGTCTGCCAAACCATAAGGCTCACTCTCTTTGCTTGACTTTACTGGGCACAGCAACTGCGAAATTGCAAGGTCTTAAGACTTCCAGTATTGATCTGATCTAAATAATTAATAGAAAAGAGGGAGACAGCATATACAAATGCTCATCAACTCTGGGTGGAGATTCAACAAAAGCCCAAATAGTTGCAATTTCTCTCATTTGAGCACCAAGTTATACGTGCCAATGGTGTGCAGATATTATAAGCATGGTCATTATAACTATTTTAGTCAATAATTTTTTAAAACAGAGAAAACAATTATTAATTTCACAATACGGGTTCTAAATGAAAACTTGAAAATGGATACAAAATTTAAGGAAATGATAATTGAACATGTTTTCTAAAACTAAATACACCATCAACCAGCATAAGTTATTAATAAATTGAGGATTTGAAGGTAAAATAAAATGCATAATCCTATCTACACATGTATGTCAATAATGATACCAAAACAACCAACAACTTTCTAGCTTTAGATCACACCATCCATCCTTAAGAACAAGTTGTGGGATGAAATCATAAGTTCAAAAAACAAAATGTGCATGCTGGTGGTAGACATACCAAATACCACTGAATTAAAAAATAAAAGGAGACACACAAAGCATTAACCAAATTTAAAGGAAATGAGACATTTCAATGATTCTTTGCCATAGTTCCATATAAACACTCTCCTAAGCTGTCTTCCATGGAAAATGTTCTGTAAGCATAAGATTTTTAAATAATAAAAAAGATAGTTTTATTTACCTTCAAGTTTATTTACATCCTTAATATCACTGCTAGCTCCACCTGCCATGTGATCAAACAAATCAGAGTCCATATCAGTATCAATGGATGGAATTTTATACAAAGTGCAAGTTCACGAAACAGAATATCTTCATTGTTAGTTTATGCAGTGATGTCAACCACTTTTCTTTGTATTTAACATAAATATTTTCTTGCTAAAGTTGACAAATTGAGAATCAATGGATGAATGATCAATGACAGGATCACTAGGATCTATGAGGTTAGTGCAATATGTATTGATCAACATGCCTATGTAACTCATATTTGTTTGGTTTCCTATGAAGACATAACTTACATTATAGATCTTTACTGCGTTTTACAAGGTGGTAGAGGAATTAACACAGCTCCCATAATGAGTCTGGCTAATTCACCAAATCTGGTGGATATAAATTCAAAAAAGAAATTAGCCAAGCTTGTAATAGGATTTGCGTTCACTCTTCTAAACTGGACTACCATGTATCTTGCTTATGGGCAGGCCAGTATGTAGTTAAACAATGGAGGGGCTTTAACCACCTCAAAATCCTTTCAAAATATGAAAGTTTACAAAGATTTTTTGTTTTTTTAAATTTTTACTTTTAAAGCATGGCCTGTGCAAAACTCGACAATTTTTTCCCTCCAACTCTGCTACTGCTTATGGGCAAGTTATTTTATCACTCCTTTGTGTATAGCCTGAGGCCACAGTTGCGATACATATATTCATCTGTATTCCTCATTTTTTTCAGTTGCAATGTTACATAGACTGTATTCATTTTGGGTACTCCACTGTGCTGTTTGGCTGTTACTTGACGTAGCATTCTCTTAGTGAACAAAAAGTCTGGATTCAAACTTATTAAACCCAAGGAAGTTGTAGAATATTCAGGCCTAAAAGATTGTATCGAAAGTCAAAAGTTCACTCTGTGGTATTTGAAACACCATATTTAGAGGGTGACAAATTCAAAATCCTTCTTTTATTTTTTAATTAAAGAACTGAACTCCATGAGGGCACCAGACTTCAAGTTAACATATAAGTTACAAACCTGAACTGCTGTAACAATAACCAATCAGGAGGATTGCACCCTGAAAATTTGTAAATATCAATTTATTAAATACAATATGTGTTGACAGCAAGCAGTGACAAATATGCATAAAGTAAATTGAGAAAACTGTATACTGAGTTAAGAACGGGGGGAAGAACAGGTAGAAAATATCACAAATGCAGGATCTCTTTAGTGAACACATGGTACGTCAAACAGACACATAGAAATATTGCACATTAAATCAAATGGTTTCAGTATTGAGATACATATTTTAAAGAAAATGTACCACGATGACAAGCCCAATAGATAATAGGGGAGAGTTGTGAGATTTAGACTGGATAGATGCCACAAAAGGTATACTTCCACCATCAGCTAACCGGCGCGAAGGATTTACTGGCCTCCTTGACATGGTAATGGCAATGAGCCTTCAGACCTATCACAAGTTTTGGCAGCAAACTTAGTTACAGCATTTCGAATAAATAAAATTGTTTGTGGTACCTAAGTTGAATGACTGTAAGTGTCTGCTGCCTAAGTTATTTTCCAAGAAATAAATTTCTCTTAAAACCAAGGCCACTTTAACATTAGTTGAGAAGTAAATGATAAGAACTGCATAATAAATTCTAAAAGGCTGCACATAGTATGATCCGCTATTAATACAAGAGACAGTAAACTTTGAACCAGAATCTTGCGCCATCTCTATGAAAATTCAATTGAAGCCAAAATCTGTTCTCTCCATTTTTCCAATTAAACCGATGCACTAAGCATTAGAAAACAGTATATTCTGCAGTTCCAACACAGCAAAATTCGCCTAACAATTCCATCAAATTCTGTATGACAAAAGTTTTTGTTTTTTTTTTGGAAGTTTCCATATCACTTTCCATAGAACACACAACGTGGGAAGTTGTTGATGCTATTAAACAAAGCAACCACTCATTTATTTCAAAAAAACTCCAATATTGTTATTTTTATTATCAAGAAAACTATGCTCCTAAGAAGAGAGTACTCTAAGCTTGAGCACAAATACACTACATGCGTTTCAGAACTTAAACCATCAAAGATCAAGTAAAAGCAAATCGATCCAAAGGAACTAAACCCCAAAAAAGGGGGTTAAGCTATAATCGAGTACAAAGACGAAACAGATCGAATTGAGCAAGTGTAATGTTTAGTGCATAGAGTGCATCAGAAGCAAAGTGGGGTTACCTGAAGCAAAGATCCCTTCAGTCACGACTCAGATCTGCGCAGTGGAGTGCGGTGTGCTCTTTCTCTGAGCTGTGAGTGTGACTGAGAGAGACGCACAAAGCTGTGGATTTCATTTGGATTCATGCATTAATATATGAGTTTAATGAATATGTATCGTTTTACACTATCATCTAATTACAAACTACCATTTACTGTAAATTTGTTAATTTTTATATTATAATAAATACTTTAAAAGTTATATTAATGGTAATTTCTGATTAAATGACAATGTAAAACTTTTTATACTGACAATACATGATCATTAAACTCTTAATATATATATATATATATATATTGGGAAAGATCAAATAATACTAGTATAACTTACATCAACTATTATACTATTCAATAACTTTTAATTGGATAATTTAATCTTAAAACTCATCATTGGATTGAAAGTTTTTTTAACATAAATCATACATACAAAATTTTATATTAATCTAAAATTATTTGATATCTTATTTATATAGATCAAGGTGGACGTAATACATATTTTTTAAAATATAATAAAATATGAATCATTTGATTACCTTTTTATTATTATTTAATTTTGACAAAATTTGACACAAATAATCTTGATAATATAAAATTATAATTTAACGGCTGGATTGATAAAAATCACATTCTATATCAAATTATTAAATAATGTGGTGTAATTTACACCAGTGTCATTTGATTTCTTTCATATATATATATATATATATATATATATATATATATATATATATATATATATATATATCATTTTATTTATCTTCCGATAATTTTTTGTATTATTACGTGAACAAAATTTAGATATAATACTGTAAATACAATTGGAGTTATTTTTTAATTAAAATTAAAATTTTATCTCGATAATATATATTAGCATTTAATAAAATATTTTATTAAACAGATTGTCAAGATAAATCTTTAATTATAATTAAAAAATAATATCAACAATACTTATAATATTAGATCTAAATTCTGTCATTGTTACTTCTCTTTTGTGTTGGGCTGGTTATTGGTGCACTCACTACACTAGCTTTCCAAAATTTCATTAATTATATTTTTGAGTTCATGACTACGCTCTCGCTCACGGAGTTGGAGCCGACGGGGTTATGCTATGCAAGTCGCAAAGGGGTTGGTTGACACGCACCGGCGCGTGTTATAAACCCTATTCCAGTGCACCGCTGTAAATAATGGTGGTAGGAGGAATTCAAGGGAAAAAAAAACATTTTACTTTATTAAAGTTTTGTTACTGTGATCGGAATAATTTGTTGTTTTGAGGCAATTCTCTCAATTGCAGAATATTTTAGGCCAACTTATTTCGGTGCTTCTTCCGGAATTAAATATAAGAAAAATTAATTAATTTTTGTACTAATTAAAAAAGTTAGTTAATATTATTTAATTTCATCAATTACATTTAAAAAATATTTTTTTTCTTAAAGTGTCCTTCATTAAAACTTGATATGAAAAAAAAAGAGTCATTAAAAATAAAATCTCAATTAATTAAAAAGTAGTTTTGAGATGGTATTATTAAATAGGATGAAAATCGTTAAAATTTGTTATATTGAAGTCCACTAAATTTTTTTTTTTGTTATTACTTATAATTGAGTCCAAAAAGAGTATTTCAACAATGCTTCAATCGGATGATAATTTGAAGGTATAATAATTTTGAGCTTAGCCTCTTGATGTTATAACTATAATTTAAGTTTGTGTGTGTGTTTAATTTAATTTATTTTAAAGAAATATTCATTTACTTTTATTAATTTTAAAAAATAAGTAATTATTTTTTAAATTTAAGCTATCTCAAGTAAATATTTATTATTTTCACTGAACATGAATCTCCACCACAATTTTTGTATGTTTTGGTGGTAAAATTGTAACACTCATTCACATTGAACATAACCCAAGCTTATTTAAAAATATGAATAAAATTTTTCTCCACTTTTAATAATAAAAAATTTGTCAATTTATCATAATCTAAAAACGATAGTAAAAAAAATAAAATTTGTATGTATTAATCGTAAAACTGTACATCATGATTTCCTAATTAAAAAAATTATTGAAATACAAGGAGATTAAAATATATATAAAAATAGTCACTACTTATTCCTATTACATCAAAAAGATCCTAGTAAAAGCAGTGTTCGTCTACCTTATCCTATAAAATAACAAACTATCAAACTAGCCGTATAAGTCTTCATCAACAGCTAGGTCTTCATTAACCGCGATTAATCATGCATAAAATGAAAAATCATGGAGTGAGGTGATTTGTTCTAATATCACTTTTACATGTATGGTAGGAATTCTACCATACAATACAGATAAAACACAATTGACGATAAAAGGGGAACCTAAGGTTTATTCTATGTTATACAATCATTGACTCGATATGGATCCATACTTTCCATTAGTGAGTAATAGTTCTTAACAGAACCTGGGAAGTGACTGGGAGTACATATACCTCTCTCAACATCATCATATGGTACAACCCTCATCATCATTGAGGAACAAAATAACAATTTAGGATATCCATTTATAGAGGTATACTCTCACCAATCCTAGTGATGCTAAGCAGTTGTCAAGGTTATCAAGTTGGTTAAGTGATTGTCCTGGCTCAAGAGCACTACCTTGGCCATTAGGATGCTCACCACTCGATACCATACCCTCTAGACCTAACCATGGGTCCTGCCTTTAATCCCGCAGTGTACCAAACTGTAGCTTCCCTAGTAGAGTGTCATGCCACTGCATGTCACTTGCTTTACATTACTCACTAATTTATCACTTCCTAATTTCTCAAACAGAGGTTTTTTTAGTCTTATTTAATTTGACCACCAATACAATCAATATTTCTGTCTTATATTACAGAAATTGCACAATACCTAAAATTTTAACAGAATAACAACTAAATAAATACATTTTAATTTTCTAAAATTAAGTAGAGTAACGGCTTAGCAAATGCATTTTAATTTTCTAAACTTGAGCAAAGTAACAGCTTAGCAAGTACAATTTAATAAATTAAATTTAAGCAGAGTAACAACTTAGCAAAAATTAAAGTTTAACATTAAACAATATAACAATAATAATAAAACTTAAGCTTAAACGAGTTTAAGGGAAAACCCTTCCTACCAACATGCAAAGTGACAATAATTTAAAACCAACCCCACTCCCCCCATTACCTCTAAGGTGGTTGATGAAAAAGATGGAGTTGTTGGTGCAAAGCTCATAGGAAGAGAATTTTTACTAGTTAATGGAAACTAGTAAAATTTAAACAAAATAAAAGAGAGAAGGGAAATTTTAGAGAGAGAAGCTCTCTAGCTTATGGAGGAGAAAAGTGCTGAAAATCTTGTCCAAAGGCATGCCTATTTATAGAGAAAAAATGAGATTAGGTGTCTACTTTGATGACATAAGCCATTATTTCATAAATCTCATTTTTGATTTATTTTTAATTAATTTAGGGACACATATCAAAATTAGAGTGATAAATCGGCTATTTCTAAGGTTTGGACGTGCTCCCTTAGCTGCCAAACTTCTAGATGTCAATTTTATATGCAGGTAAATTAACCAGTACTGATAAAATCGCCTAAATTTGGAAATTTTGACTTTTAATATCACAAAAATGAAATTAAATGTAAAACTGGAAAAATAAATTATTTTTCATCAAAAATAAATTTCTAATAATTATTTTTAATTTTTATTAATTTATTTCAAATTTTATCTATTTATTTTGTATTTTTAAGCTAAAAATTTCATAATAAATCCATTTTAATTCAATAAATACCAAATTTTTTATGAAAATTATAAAATTAAATATTTCACCTATAAATAAACTTAAATTACCATTTTCACTATTTTTGGATGTCAAAACAATACTGGCTGGCTTATCGGACACTTAAGAGTATTTTGGTCATTTTATACAAGAATTTCAGAAAATTCTCAGAAAATTTTCAAAATTATATTTTAATATATATGACATGATTGCAAACTCAAATTAAAATTTTAATGTCAATTGAATCTTTTTCTCTTGTCAGCCCTTAATATTGAGAAATAGGGACACAATTGTCATTTTCTAATTTCTCCGGGCTTCGGCTCGGAAAAATTATTAAAAATCAAAATTAGATAGCTCTTGAAATTTTGAGGGTGATGGTCACAATCAAAATTTTGAAATTCCCTCTCAATTTTTCAGAATTAAATAGTTAATTATCAGAAAAATAACTGCAAAATTGAAATAAGAGTGTTACATTTTTTACTATTTTCCTTTCAAATAAAATTTTTATAATTAAAATATATCTAGTATAAAATTCTCAAAATACTTTGAAGTCAAAAAGTCTTTAGTTTACTCTTGCAGTTAACTAGGGGTATTTTGGTCATTTCACAAAAAATGTCTTAATAAATTTCAAAAAATTTTCTAAAATTATTATTAATTATTATAAGCACATAAATGACTTAAAAATAAATTTTAGACACTTCTAACTATTTTTTATCTATTTTCTCAATTATTCAGTCCTTTTAAGGGCAAAATAGTTGTTTTACCTTTTCCCGGACTCCATTTCCCAAAATTTATTAAAAATCTAAACTAAGACTACTAACTAATACAAGCATAATCATAGGAATCAAATTTTTGAGATTCTCATTCGGTTCTTCAAAAATAAATGCAAAATAATTAGAAAAAAATAATTTGATATGCAAAAAAATGGGTATTAGAAAAATGATAGAGACATGTTAGACTCAAAATCTTGTATTAAAGAGTATGAAGTTTCAAGTCTACTTCAAGATATAATATTAGGATATTTTATTGAATCGAAATAAGTTCAATAGCGGATCACGAAATTTTGATAGATGGATTTTTCCTCCTAATGAATGGATCAAAGTTAATGTGGATGGGTCTGTTCAAGGAAATTCTGCTGGTTGTTGAGGTGTTCTTTGGGATAATTCATTCATTAGTTTTGTTAGAAATATTGGCATACATCAATTTTAATGTTTTTTTTTTATCACGACATCAATTTTAATGTCGAAATTATGGAGTATTTGTTAGATTAATTATTTAATTAATCGATTTTATGGATTAATATTAATCAATTATTAAGATTTTTAATTATTAATATATTAATTATGATTAATAGTTATTATTATAACACCCAATTATTTGATGGACAGTTGTATTGGGATTTTGTTTTGAATAGCCAATGATGGGTTGAGCTATTCAATTGATGCCCAATGAGAGATTTCTACCCTCATCCAATAGTTACTTAAGTGATGCCCCAATAGACGATTAATAGACAGTTTTGACGAGCCTATTGTGTAGAGGATAGTATTCTTTCATTCTCGTTCTCAATCAAATGTTTCATCTAGATTTGATGAAGAACAATTTGGTTCAGTTCTTTATTGAGCATATTGTTAGAGAGAACATGCTTTGTAGAGCCACTAATCAAATACTTAACTATTGGAGTTTATCAAAATATTGTAACTCATATGGTTTGGTTAAGTTTTGATATTTTGAGCCAATGGGAGTTTGAAAGCATAATATCATGATATATGTATAAAATAACATCGCACTTAGTATCATATCTCTTTTAGTATTCTTAGATGCTTAGACCATTTTTTGGAATTGCATATTAATCTAAATTTAATTATGTCATGTTTTTCCTTATCCATAATATTATTTATAAGAAGTGTGAACTTCTTGACATGCATGATATATGTCCTTATCGGAAGTATTTCTGCATTGTTAAGGGTTTATATTTCTTTGATTTTTTGGTTGGTGTGCACTTTGACTATAATTATTATTCTAGTCTGAAAGTTCCTAAACCTTTGTAATTGACTAATGTTGTTCAAGTGGGAGATTGTTAGATTAATTATTTAATTAATCTATTTTATGGATTAACATTAATGAATTATTAGGAATTTTTAATTATTAATATATTAACTATGGTTAATAGTTATTATTATAACACCAAATTATTTGATGGACGGTTGTATTGGACTTTTGTTTTGAATAGCCTGTGATGGGTTGGGCTGTTCAATTGATGCTTAATGTGAGGTTTTTACCCTTATCCAATAGGTCCTATTGTGTAAAAGGTAGTATTCTTTCATTCTCGTTCCCAATCAAATGTTTCATCTAGATCTTATGAAGAACAATTTGGTTTAGTTCTTTATGTCAAGTACACAAATTTCATCATTTAATTCTCTTTAGATTGTTGGTTTAATATGCCGTAATTTGTATCTACATGATCCTGTTGGTTTAGGGATTGTTAAATTTCAATAGTATTTACTCAACTCTCTAAATTACTTGGGATAAAGGCTATAAAAAGGCATAGATTGCTATTAACCTTATATTGTAAGACTTTGATTCTTCTCACTATATTGCTAACATTCTTTAAGCAATTGCCACTTGCCAGCTTTGGGAATAAAAGGGAGTCTTTTATTTTCTCACATGTTTCAGCAAGTTAACATGGTAGGGGATTGGTTGGCTAATCACTCCTATTATTGAGATATTGGTTAAAATATATTTTTCACTCCTATAAAATATTATATATTTGATTTTAGTACTTTATTTTTATTTTGTCATTTTTTCTTTATAACGTGGTTAACAAAGTTACACATCAGCATTTTACATATGAATATTTTGGGTGATGCTGCATTTACATAGCAAGTGTTCCACGTGTCATTTTAAGAATATTTTTTATCCCTAAAAAATCTTCAAAATTTGATTTTAGTTCCTATAAATATTAATTCAAAGTTTCATTTGAGTCCCCATAAAATTTAAAGTTTGATTTCATTCCTCATAAAATTTAAAGTTTGATTTTAATTCCATAAAATTCAAAGTTTAATTTTAGTCCTTAATTATTATTATTTTTTTACCTTGTTTTAGAATGAATGGCTAAGTGGGTCAACCCACAGGCCCAGTCAAGGGAGGCTGGTTACTTGGCATTCTGGTAAAGAACCCATCCCGATTCTTAACATTAACAAAAGCTGCCTTGGAAATCAAGACAAAGCCAAATTTGATGGCCTTATACATTAGGCCAATAGAGGCTAGCTGGGGGGTTTCATTGGCTACATTGGTATCCCCACAATCACCCATGCATAACTCATGGTTATCCTCCACGAGCTCTAGTTGGTGTGGGAGCTTGAGATGCGTTATGTTTTTTTTATACAGATTTTCTCTTTGTTCTCAAGCTGATACAACATGACCAGCCTAATACACATACTCATGTTGCTATTATTTACTCTATTCGAGAGCTATTGGCAAAAGACTAGATAGTTAAGTTACATCATACTCTCAAGGAAGGCAACACGTGTGTAAATTATTTGGCTAAGACTGGCTCTATGCAAGATGATGGTTTCAAGTTTATTTAAGAACCCCCCGCCCCCCTTGAATGAGTTTAGCATCTAATGTTAGAGGGATGTTGTTTCCCTGCTTGTAATTTTTGTCTTTTTCCTTTATTGTTGTTTTTCTTTTATTGCCTTAATTTACCAAAACAAAATGGGTCAATCTTCTTGACCTGCTTTCAACTTGCCTTAAGTAAGGCGAGATAAATTGACCTATTGACAAAAATGGGTTGGAAAATACAATTCACTCATTTAGAAGTGGGTTGACAAGGATACCCACCAAAACCCACCAGAAAAATACAATAAAAAAGGAAAAAAATTTAAAAAATACCAATTCTTTTCTTTTTAACATAGTACTTATTTTATTATATATACATATTCTCACTTTTTTAATTATATAAAAATATAAATTTATTTGGACATACTTTGAATATTAATGGGTTAGGTGGGATGAGTTAGGTGAGCCAACTCATCTCGCCCCACCTTTAGCCCATTAAGTTGGCGGGTTAAGTGAGGTGGGTTAGGCAGTTGGTTGGGTTAAGTCACCTGATCAACCCTACCATTTTTTTAGTGCATTAGGTGGGTTAACCTGGTAGGTTCAACCTTCTTTGTCACCTTATGTTTTAGTCATTTTGGAAATCTTTAATCTCTTCTTCATCTACTTGTACTTTCACCTCACCAACTACATCGCACAGTATCATTAAAATCACTATTAGTGATTAGAAGCATCAAAACCTTCCAAACACGCAATCTGACAACCATTAATATCTAATAAAGTTCCAATAACTGGAGCTTTAATTCAACAACCTCTATAAAACTCTATTACTAAAGAAATATGAGACCAAGTGTTGCAACTTTGTTAGTTATTGAAAGGTGTTAGGGAGTATACGTTAGAGATTTTAATGTCAGATTTGGATTTGGATCATTTATATGTTGTTAGATAAGGTCACGTGGTTCCATTTTCACGTTCGTCGCTAATCCCTAATAATAGTTTGAACCAAGGTTTTTAAAAGTGGATAGGTCATTGAACCAGCAAAGGCATTGATTCAAGGTTTAATATTCTAATTGTAGTTAAATCGTGGTTAAACTAATAATAATTAAATAATATTGTTTTAATTTTTAATACAATATATTAAGCAATAATAAACAAAAAATAACATAATATTCATAACTTCATAATATTAAAAATTAAATTTCACTTAAAATGTCATTACTCATATTCATAACATATAGTACTCAAAATTAAAAATAAAACCAAATCAAATAAATGAGTGCTAGCAATACATTCTTTAACACACTCTTTATTTTTGGTTAAAATTTGTTGAAAACTACAAAATCACAAGTGAGACTCATTAAATAAGAAGTGAGATTCATAAAATTTTGTGATTTCTAATAAATTCAACCAATAATAGAGGGTGTGATAAAGGATGTGTTGCTAGCATGTCTCAATCAGAGATGTCATAATGTTGAAGTTTAATAACATAAAGCAACAATTCTTTATATGAATGTTTTATGGGTTAACCAAACTGGTCTGGTAATTGAATTGGTTGGACCAACTAGTTTTATTCAATTTTGACAACTATAATTTGAATGTATGATTCTATTGGTAAGATGAATGTGGAAGTAGATAAAGAAGAGGTTAGAGAATTCAAAAATGACTAAAATAAGATAAAAAAAATTAAAAACTAAAATTAAACTTTGAATTTTATGAGATTAAAATTAAACTTAAAAAATTTTACAGGGATGAGAAACATTTTTAAAATGTTACATGCAACATTTGTCATGATGGCTGCTGCATCACCCAAAAATGTCCATGTGTACAGTGCTGATCTGTAACTCTATTAGCCTTATCAACACTAAGTTAACTTGGATTAAATGTGACATGTTTTAGAATTTCATAATTATAAAAATAACCAAATAAAAATAAGGGACAAAAACTGAATATACAATATTTTATAAGGATGATAAACATTGTTTTACCCTATTGGTTTACACATTTTACCTTCTCCTCTTCATGGTTGCATATCACATATCAATTATTTGGCAGAGTTGTGGATATATAACTACATTAAATATTTAAAGAGAGAGTTTTGTAGCCCATAATTATTAGACTTGAACAAATTTTTTTTCTCATATAAGATATATATAACCTCTATCGGAAAAAAAAAAATTGTACTCCTATCTTCTTTTAATTCTTAAATATTTCACATACATACTATAAATTGAAAGAACATAATGGTAAAGAATAGGGATGACAATGGGAGCAAGATGGGCATGGGTAGTAACCCTCGTCACATCACCCTTGGATGAAAATTTGTCTCGTACCTGTTGAAACCAAAGACGTAGAAGCGTCTAAACCCTCAATGTTTTGAAGATAACAAAGCTTATTAATGTTTATATTTGTGTGTATAAACTAACCCTATCACAGTGAAAGACGAAGACTCGCCAAGAAGGACCGTCTAGCTAATGCAACAATGACCGTCCAGTGGACACTTTGAAGACCGTCTAGTAGACGCGATCAAAGACCATCCAGATGAACAGATCGAAGGCAATCATCTAAATCTCCAGTATTCATATATTCAAACGACTGAGTTTTTCATTATGAACATCAATCATGTTTATCCGCCTTGAAACCTACACAGTACCACTCCAATGAGCTAACGTTCAAAACGGTTTGAAACATCAACATCAAGTCAGTACAAAAGCACAGCAGAATGGGTAAAGCAAGTCAACTTATCAAGCCAACAAGACAGATGAAGAAAGTTCAGAAGAACAGATTATAAGCGTAGCCCTGAAACTTCTATTGTAGTGCAAGTTTTCAACTGCCACGCCTGACTTTTCTGAAAAGATAGTCTGCAGGTGCCTCATCACGTGAAGAGACAAGATATCTGTAACGGATCTCTTTTCTGAAGATCGTATATATACGCGCATCAACAAAAAGCAAAAGAGAGAACTGAGATAGGTGGATTTTTGTTTAAAACAACAACATATACTTTCTTCTGTGATATTCTGTCAATAGCGTCCAGTGGACGATAGTCATTTTGTTTGTAATAATTCTCAAAGTGATCCTGAGTCTAAGTTTTAAAATCCTCACTACGTGAGTCGATCTTTCCTCAAAAAAATATTTTTGAGTGTTGTGAAAGCCTGGAGAGACTTAGTGTAAAAAGAATACTTGGGTTAAGCAATCTGGGTAGATTGCGTTGTAAAGCCTGAAGAGGCCACGAACAATACTTGTAACCAAAGATTGGTTAGTAGAAACCTTCTGGGTGAAGGGACTGGATGTAGCTCAGTTTGAGTGAACCAGTATAAAGCTTTCTGTGTTTTCTTCTCTCTATCCCTATGCTTAAAAACGTTTTGTTTAGACTGATCTACCTTTTTCGAAAAGATTTTAAACGCACAATTCAACCCCCCCTTTTTGTGCGCTTTTTCTTATTTCAATTGGTATCAGAGCTCGGCCTCTTGGGGTTGAGCATCTAACACTGCAAAGGTAAAAACGATCCTGATCTCTCATGGAAAACGAAGGACAAGCTATTAACAGACCACCTATTTTCAAAGGGCAGAACTATGATTACTGGAAGCAAAGAATGATAGCATTCTTTGATGCATGTCACATAGACATGGATGTAGTAGAAACTGGCGACTACCTGCCCCTTGATCATGATGGAATGGAACTCCCAAGAAGTCAATGGACAGAATCTCACAAACAAAGGTATCTTTTAAACTCAAAGCTAGAAATGCTATGATGTGTGCCTTATCTGAATATGAATATGAAAAGGTACACAGTCTAAAAAGTGCCAAGAAAATGTGGGACACCCTGTCTCTTGCTTAGGAGGGCACCTCACAAGTAAAGAGGTCAAAATTAAGCTTACTCGTAAGACAATATGAACTATTTACTATGGAGGAAAATGAAACTATTGAACTAATGTTTGGTAGATTTCAAACCATAACAAACAACCTAAGGTCCTTAGGCAAAACCTATGATAATTATGATCATATTGACAAAATTTTGAGAAGTTTGCCTAGGCAATGGAGACCGCAGGTTACAGCTTTAAGAGCTTCCAAAGATCTAACGACACTCTCAATAGAAGAGTTACTTGGAACTCTTAAAGTACACGAACTGAAGTTGAAGCAAGACGAAGGACAGAAGAAGAAGTTCATCGCTTTAAGCGTCCAACGACCATCCAAAGGATCAGCGTCCAAAGCGCTAAACGTAGAAGAAACCTCTGAGGAAGAATCTGAGAAAAACGATTCTGATGAGGATGAGATATCCTTCATCTCAAGGAAAATTCAGGCTATGTGGAGGAAGAAAGGAGGATCAAGAGCCCAAAACTTCACAAAGAAATTCAACAAAACTCCAAAAGAAAAAATTCCTTCAGTATGCTATGAATGAAAAAAGCCTGGACATTTCAGAGCTAAATGTCCCAATTTACAGGAAAAACAAAAAGAGGACATTCTCCAAGAAAAAGGGTCTCATGGCTATTTGGGAAGACATAGACCTATCTTCATCAGATGAAGAAGGAGAAGAAGAAGCCAACCTGTGTCTCATGGCAAGAACAAGCTCTGATAGCTCAGACAATGAGCAAGACGAGGAGGTAAACTTCGACAACTTAATCTCCCTACAAGAAGCCTATAATGATCTGCTTGCCAACTCTTCAACTCTTTCAATAGGATATAGAGAATTGAAAAGGAAATTTTCAAAAATAACAAAAGATTTCAATTTGCTCAACGAAGAGTATAAAAATGTTTTGAAAGAAAATGAAGTTTTGAAAACTAAACATATTTCAGAGGAGACATCTTCTCATGAAGTCCTAGAACTTCAAAAAGAAGTCACTCATCTAAAAGAAAGTTTGTCTAAATTTGTCAATGGTACTAAAAATCTAGATAAAATCCTATCATATAGAAGAAGTCTTCATGACAAATCTGGACTTGGTTTTGTTAAAGAAGAAAACCACAATCTTGGTAAAAATATAACCTTTTGTAAAATATGTGGAAAGAATGGGCATAAATCAACACATTGTAGATATCGTCCAACAAAAAAGGCGTCTAATGCCTTCAGAACTAATAGAAAAGGACCCAAGTCCATTTGGGTACCTAAGTCTATGATAATACCTGTTGCAGATTTGCTTAACAACAGAAAGAAGACCCTAGTCATGGTACCTGGACAGTGGTTGCTCACGGCACATGACGAGAGAAAGGTGTATGTTCCAAAGCCTACAACCCAAGAATGGTGGGTGGGTCACCTTTGGAGGAAACCAGAAGGGAAAGATCACAGGTATAGGAACAATCGATAAGCATTCCTTTCCCTCTATTGAAAATGTTTTATATGTTGAAGGTCTCAGACACAATCTACTGAGCATAAGTTAATTATGTGACAGTGGACACAATGTCTCCTTTGACAAAGACAAATGCATTGTCAAGAATCTAGATGGATCCATATTATTCTCTGCCAAGAGGCAAAGCAATCTTTATAAGATTGATCTAGTTGACCTCACAAATCAAAATGTATCTTGTCTAGTATCCATCAAAGAAAATCAATGGATTTGGCACAAGAAGCTTGGACATGCAAGCTTGAGATTAATCTCAAAGCTATATAAGCATAACCTCATAAGAGAACTTCCAAATCTTGCATACAAGTCTGATATTCTCTGTGATGCTTGTCAAAAAGGGAAACAAGTAAAAAGTTCTTTTGAATCAAAAAATATTGCTTCCACATCTAGACCTCTTGAACTATTACATATTGATTTGTTTGGTCCAACTAGAACAGCCTCCCTAAGCGAAAAACAATATGGACTAGTCATAGTAGATGACTACTCTAGATGGACATGGGTGATGTTCTTAAAACACAAGGATGAGTCTTACAAAATCTTTTCTACTTTCTGCAAAAGGACACAAAACGAAAAGGGTGTTAGTATAGCTTTAATAAGAAGTGATCACGGAGGAGAGTTTGAAAACGAAAGTTTTCAATGGTTCTGTGAAGAGAACGAAATTCTCCACAACTTCTCTGTACCACAAACACCACAACAAAATGGTGTGGTAGAGAGAAAGAACAGGTCATTGCAAGAAATGGCTAGAACCATGCTAAACAATAACTCAACTCCTAAGCATTTCTGGGCTGAAGCTGTAAACACTGCTTGTTACTTACAAAATAGAATTTACATAAGACCTCTTCTGAAAAAGACTCCTTATGAATTGTGGAAAGGACGACAACCCAACATATCATATTTTCATCCCTTTGAATGTCAATGTTTCATTCTAAACACTAAGGACAACCTTGGTAAGTTTGATTCAAAGTGTGATGATAGAATACTGTTAGGCTATTCTGAAACATCTAAGGCTTATAGAGTTTACAATTCTAGAACCTTGGCAGTTGAAGAAGCCATCCACGTTAAATTTAATGACAAAAAGTCTGATAATGAAATATCAGAGCTAGACGACTCTTTTGCAGATATGAAACTAGACGATGCCAGACCTTTAGTGTCCAGAGATCAAATGGACGATCCAAAAACAGAAGAAAGAGAACCAACTAGACACTCTTGGCAAATGAAGACCTATCATCCAGAAAATCAAATTCTTGGAAACGTTCAAGAATATGTTAGGACAAGATCGACCTTCAAGGAGCAAGCTCAAACTGCCTTGATTTCTCAACTGGAACCAAAGACAGTAGACGAAGCCCTCCTGGACGACGGCTGGATTAGTGCTATGAAGGACGGGCTTAGTCAATTTGAAAAGAATGATGTCTGGATGCTAGTTCCCGCACCCAAGGACAAGTCTATCATTGGAACAAAGTGGGTATTCCGCAACAAGCTTGATGAAGCTGGAAATGTGGTAAGAAATAAAGCAAGACTTGTAGCACAAGGCTACTCTCAACAAGAAGATTATGACAGCGGAATTCGAAATGAGTATGATGGGAGAACTAAAGTTCTTCCTAGGGCTGTAAGTAAAACAGACTGGAAATGGAATATTCATACATCAGACAAAGTATGTCAACGAACTTCTGAAAAAGTATAAGATGGACAATGCAAAAGAAATAAGTACACCCATGCATCCGTCATCAATACTTAGCTTGGACGACTCTTCTAAAAAGGTAGATCAATCTACATATCGAGGTATGATTGGATATCTTTTATATCTCACAGCGTCCAGACCTAACATTATGTTCAGTGTATGTCTATGTGCTCGATTTCAGTCTGATCCTAGAGAAACTCATTTAATAGCAGTTAAGAGAATCTTTAGGTATTTAAAAAGAACCACTAATCTTGGTTTATATTTTAAGTCAAACAAAGAATACAGATTGGTTGGTTTTTACGATGCTGACTATGCGGGAGATAGAGTAGAACGCAAAAGCACCAACGGAGGATGTCACCTCATTGGTGGAAATCTAGTCTCCTGGACGAGCAAAAGACAAGGAACAATTGCCCTATCAACAGCAGAAGCAAAATATGTCTCAGCTGCATCTTGTTGCTCACAACTCTTATGGATCAAGCATCAGTTAGAAGACTACAGTATCTACAAGAGTAAAATTCCTATTTTCTATGACAATACTGCTGCTATAAATCTGTCAAAAAATCCTATCTTGCACTCTAGGGCAAAGCACATTGAAATAAAACATCATTTTATAAGAGATTATGTTCAGAAGGGAGTTGTCGATATTCAATTTATTAATACTGAAAATCAATTGGCAGATATATTTACAAAACCCTTTCCTGAAGATAAACTCATCCATATTCGAGATCTTCTAGGTATAGAATTTATAAATGAATAGTTTTGTTCAACATGCATTGATCGTCCAAGGATCAGTAGCGTCCAATAAATTCACAGCGTCAAATGTTTTCATAACGTCCAACACATCATAGTCCACTTGCATATATTTTTGCATTCCATAATAACTTTAATTTGTGTGTGCATTATTATTAGTACTCAATCATGTTTTCTCTAAAAAAGATTTGAAATAAATGTTTTTTTGTCTGAGTCACTCATGCGTCGTATAACGACCTCGAGATACGTAAGCGCCTGAGCCAGCATTTATTACACGTCATCTCTCTCTTCGAAAGTAAAAGAACCGCCAAAAAGTAAAACCCTTCAGTTTCTTCATATACACTCAAACCCAACCCGTATACTCACTTCTTTTCAAAATCCACCTGAACTTATCATCTTCTCAAAACCTTAAACCTCTCTTCAAGCTCTTAAATATGGCAACCGAAAAAGTTGGTCCCGCTGCAAAGGCCGTGGCTCGTGTGAAGAGCCTAGACAAAGCTGTCGTTCTCATCGAGAGCCGCTTCGATATACAAGCTCTCGACGACATAGGGATGTCTGTAAAGACAATCTGCTCAGTTGTGGCATCCTCAACTATTTCCATCTGAACGAAATCATTTACCCAGAACTCATCCGACAGTTCTGGAACTCTGCTGTATTTTCAAAGACAGATATTACTAGAACCGCCCTGGGAGTCAAGGTCACTCTAGACCTAGGCTCCGTCGCCCAAGCCATTGGATGTGAACGGGCTAGGTCCTGCATCAAAAATGGCTGGGAAGATACCTTTGGAGGGCATGACACAATCAACGCTGCACTGATGGGTCCCGATGGACAAAGCCCAGTCGAGTACAGCAAGCTGACGAAAGAAGGGAAGATATTCCAGCAGTTTCTGAATAAAGGAATTCTTCACAAAGCTGGATCCAAGGACAGCGTCACCTTCCTGCACAGGTTCGCGCTGTTCCACATGATCACCGGACAACAGTTCAACTTACTACACCTCATCCTGAGCAACATCTTCAGGACCATGAGAGGACGCAGGAGAGTGCAACCAGATCACCTATGCTGCCCTTCTCAACAGAATCTTCTGGCAACAGCAGGTATTCCATGCCTTCTTTGCTTTGTCTTTAGGGGAGCAAAACAAAATAAGGATTCTGGGTGGTGTACATAAATTCACCCAACTACCGTTCGGATGCAACGTTACATAGATGAAGGCTAGGTTTGTGTTGAAGCCCTTAGAAACCACGTCCAAACTCGTGGACGTCAAAGAAGAAGCCGTTGAGATGACACCTCTACAAACAGTAGCGTCAATCATCTAGCATGCTGCACCTATGGACGACGAGGTACTGTTTGAGAATCCAATTGCTGCCAGACCGTCCACCAGAAGAAGGTTGTCCAAGGCGCAAGTAACCAAAACTACAAGATCCAAGACCCAACGACCTTCAGCTCCACTTGCAGCTGCTCTTGTTGCTACATCTGCTACATCTGCTCCATCTGTTACACCAACCATTCTTACCGCAAAGAGACAGCTGATGGTCACCTCTGATGACGAAGAAGATGAGCTCATTGGCAAGCTTGTCAAGAAACAGAAAGCTGCCACTGATGCTGCTCCTGCTCAACCACTATCCCATCCATCCACCTCACCCAAACGACCAGCAGACACGCCGTCGGGGGAAGCACAGTCTAAGAAACGTAAGCTTTCTTCTCCTACTGTTGCTGATGAACCTGAAGATGTTTTTATAGAATCCATTATTGATGAGCCATATGAACCTCTCACCCTACCACAAACCGAAACACAAGTTACACCTGAACCAGGAATGTTGTTACCTGGTGATGAAGGTTACACCTACACCATTCCCACTCCCGGCATCTCCAAAACTTACCTCTCCATAAAGCCTCCTAAATCATCTCCCTCCTCAATCATCATCCTTTTTCTTACCCCCTCATCAAACACCTTGGCACAGACCAAACAAAAATGGCCTCTGTTGTTTGTTGACGGAAATGCTCAAAACTTCTTGGATGATAATGTAATCGTTCTACGTCCAGAGCTTCCCAAGCCAGACTTTGGCTTTGACTATTCTCCAATTAATATGGAGAAGTATATGGAAGACTACGTTCATCAACCGTCTGAGCAATACCTGGCACTACCTCCTAGAGCCATTGAACACCTGCCGCTCAAGCGGTTTATTAGACGGAGGTATCCGAAAGTTGTACGAGCTTGGTGCATAAATGCTCATCCTCCTGGAGTACTTTAACATAGAGTACCTTCAGTTGAAAACATGGAAAAAGCTCTATAACAACAGGGACGAACGGACGAACGGATTATCCAACTAAGGCCTGCAGATTTGAAGTTTCAGCCTTTGGATTCGGAAGAAGATGGATTCTTTCCATCCACCTTTGAGCATATTTTTTGCATTTTTCTCAAAGGTTCAACCTTTTTAAAACATTAGCTATTCATTCCCCTATTCCAACATATCCGACCTTCCACAACCGTCCGCATCCAACCCGACCGAATATGCCCAAGATTGCCAATCATTGATGAAAATCACAAAAAGGAGAAGATTCTGACCAAGGCACCGTCTTTGCCTCTACCGTCCAAAGCTGAAATTCAACATAACCCAACCCATTCCCGTGAATGGTTTTTAGCTCAGCATCTTCACACAGACATGGACGAGACGGATGCTGAACGCTTCTGGCATCAACATATGTTCCAATGCGAACAAGAAGCGTTCAGCAGTGGCGTCTCCACAGACAACAAGGCCGATATCCCAACTACAATGGACTGTGTAGTCACGTAGCGTCCGGCTCGTGTCTTTCACTTTTCGGACACTTCTGCTGCTTTTGTTCGTCCACCAGATGCGCGTCCACTCCTTAGTACGAAAACTTCTATCTTATATACATTGATTGCTACTCTTACGCATATTAACACCTTCCAACCACCCTACCCTTGGAACCCTCCTCGCCCCTATCAACTTGACGTGCCAAACCTCAAGTTCTTAGAAGCACCTCCTTCTCCCTCTAAAACTCTTCCACCTTCTCCACCAGCTTCACCCACACCTCCACCACCGTCTACTCCTGGCTCCCAAACCTTCGCCAGCCTCCCTGTTTCTACTACCGCCCCCTCATTCATCCCACCTGTTGACCCTGCCGTTCAACAATATGTCGCCACTCAACTTCAACCCATCTTCACTCTTCTGCACCAAATTCTTCAAAACCAACAAGCCCTTCTCCATCCTTCTCAACCTCCTCCTCCGCCACCGCTGCCACAGTGACTGTGATGACGACTCCTTCTTTTGATAATAACAAAGGGGGAGAAAGCATTATGGAAGCATTTTTTTATATATATTTAGTTTTTATTTTTTGTGTGCATATATTATTGTCAGATTTTATGCTCCGAATAGTTAAATAAAAAGTTGATATGATTTACTTCACATATTGCTCCATCTATTATATAATATGCTTAATACTTGGTATATCCGACTTAGGGGGAGCATAGTAAGTCTTTCGAAAACTTCGTTTTACGCTTCTTTACTTAAAAAATTAATAAGGTTTGTCATC
The DNA here is from genome assembly GCA_004329165.1 of Spatholobus suberectus. NCBI lineage: Eukaryota > Viridiplantae > Streptophyta > Magnoliopsida > Fabales > Fabaceae > Spatholobus > Spatholobus suberectus. The sequence continues at coordinate 6,902,381 of CM014729.1, read as the reverse complement.
ATCAAAAAGGGGGAGATTGTTGGGACCAAAGATGTAGAAGTGTTTAAACCCTCAATGTTTTGAAGATAACAAAGCTTATTAATGTTTATATTTGTGTGTATAAACTAACCCTATCACAGCGAAAGACGAAGACTCGCCAAGAAGGATTGTCCAGCTGATGCAACAATGACCGTCCAGTGGACACTTTGAAGACCGTCCAGTAGACGCGATCAAAGACCATCCAGATGAACAGATTGAAGGCGATCGTCTAAATCTCCAGTATTCATATATTCAAATGACTGAGTTTTTCATTATGAACATCAATCATGTTTATCCGCCTTGAAACCTACACAGTACCACTCCAATGAGCTAACGTTCAAAACGGTTTGAAACATCAACATCTAGTCAGTACAAAAGCACAGCAAAATGGGTAAAGCAAGTCAACTTATCAAGCCGACAAGACAGATGAAGAAAGTTCAGAAGAACAGACTGTCAGCGCAACCCTGAAACTTCTATTGTAGTGCAAGTTTTCAACTGCCACGCCTGACTTTTCTGAAAAGATAGTCTGCAGGCGCCTCATCACGTGAAGAGACAAGATATCTGTAACGGATCTCTTTCTTGAAAATCATATATATACGCGCATCAACAAAAAGCAAAAGAGAGAACTGAGAGAGGTGGATTTTTGTTTAAAACAACAACATATACTTTCTTCTGTGATATTATGTCAAGAGCGTCCAGTGGACAATAGTCATTTAGTTTGTAATAATTCTCAAAGTGATCCTGAGTCTAAGTTTTAAAATCCTCACTACATGAGTCGATCTTTCCTCAAAAAATATTTTTGAGCGTTGTGAAAGCCTGGAGAGGCTTAGTATAAAAAGAATACTTGGGTTAAGCAATCTGGGTAGATTGCGTTGTAAAGCCTGAAGAGGCCACGAACAATACTTGTAACCAAAGATTGGTTAGTAGAAACATTATGGGTGAAAGGACTGGACATAGCTCAGGTTGAGTGAACCAATATAAAGCTTTCTGTGTTTTCTTCTCTCTATCCCTACGCTTAAAAACGTTTTGTTTAGACTGATCTGCCCTTTTCGAAAAGTTTTTTAAACGCACAATTCAACCCCCCCTTCTTGTGCGCTTTTTCTTATTTCAGTACCGCCCCATACCCTCACTAGTAACCATTAAGTGAGGTATCCACAATTTTAATAAATATCTACAAGTATCCATGAATATTTTCTAAAATATAAAATTTTAAACAAAAAGTAAAAAAATTAAAAATAAACATTTTTGAAACACATATTTATGCTAAAAATAAGTGATTTTGAAACATATATCTATTCTAAGAATTAATAATCTTGAAACATATATTTATACTAAAAACAAATTAGAACAACTTATTTTATATATAATTAAGAACATATACTTTACCAAAAATAAGTAATTTCAAATGATAGGTACTTACAAGTACATATACTTTACGAGTCATCTTTGGCCCGTTAAGCAGGTAGAGAAAAAACCCATTTATTTTACCCTCAAATATAGTTAAACTATCTAATTTCAATCTATAACTAATTTTACCCTTGAGTATCTGCAAATATGGATTTTTTTTTGTCATCTCTAATAAAAAAATAAGTGATAAAATAGAGGAATTAATTAATAAAATATGCATCCTTTGATAACATATGCACCCTTTGACTTTTATTTATTTATTGTTTAATATCATTGCAAATTAATTAAAAGTTGAAAAATTACTGAAAGTGAAAAAGCTAGTTGATAGTTAAAAGTTGTTAGCTAAAAGCTATGAAGTTAGCTCATTGAAGTATAAGTGTTTGCTAAAATTATTTATTGAAATAGCTAATAAATATAAAATGATAGAAATAGACATATTTATATGATATTTTTATTTAAATTTAAATTTTATTTTATGAATAATTTTTTTGGCTAATTATAATTATAATTTTTTTAATTAATTTGGAACTCTTGTGTTTTTTATTTAAAGATCAATTATTTTAATTACGTTTTTTTAGTTACAATATTTCAAGACATATAAAAAAAAATTAGTGTAAGACAATGTTACATTAACCTTGAGAGCATTGTGTTGAAAATGTAGAGAGAACAAAAAAATTAATGACGAAAAATAGAAAACAGTATTACTTGTAACAACCATAAAAAAGGATTGACAATAAGAAGCGCGGGAGCTAACAAGTAGGTCAAGCATAGGATGTATAGAAACGAAAAAATTGGGTCATAAAAAATTAGTTTCTCACGTATATAGTATGGCATGCATTATAGGTGGCTCAAGAATGCTTGACCTTTAAGCCATAAGTTTCTTACGTATAGTTGAAAGGTATCAAGGGACTTTATCTATAAATTAAATAAATTTACCAAAAAAGCAAACCACTTTAAAAAAATAAGGATATTACAATATATTCAGCAAAAGTAGCGTAATTTCAGGTCATCCTTAACTAAAAAAAAGAAGGTTTAATTACACTTTGTACCACTCAAGTTTTATCATTTTGCGATTTTTGCTACTATGTTTTTTTTCTTGCATTTTATTACTTTATTTTTTAAATTTTGAGAATTTTTATTTAATGAACAGTTGATGATTAGACAAAATTTGCAAGATTTTAAAAATAAAGTAGCAAAATACGAGAGAAAAAAAACATAGTGACAAAATCAGTAAAATAATGAAACTTGAGTGATACAAAGTGCAATTAAGCTAAAAAAGTATTTTTGAATTTTAAATTAAACCCAACCAGAGAGTTCCGAATTCAACTGGCTTTTTAGTTTTTAAGAGAGGATGCGTTAAGAAAGGCATGAAGCACACATAAAATAAAAAGAGAGGTCCTATTTGTGCTAAGGGGAAAAATGACTCTTTAAAACTGGAAGGGTCATCGACGAAAATACTGTACTTAGAAGGGTTAAATAACCAGCACAGCAGATACTCTGCTTTGTTGTATTATATGTGTATAAAAGATAAATTAACTTAGATTGTTATTAGTTATACTACCTTTTACACTATTTAATATTTTTTATCAAATAATTTTATTTCAAATTGCTAGTTTACAAATTTCCATCGTATAAATTATACTTATCAAATCTTATATTAATCCAAAAGTATTTAATACTCTATAGATATATGTTATAGTTGAGGTAATATATATTTTTAAAATTTATAAAAATTAGAATAATTTGATTATATTTTTATAATTGTTTAATTTTGATAAAAATTGACAAAAGCAATTAAGATAAATATGGTTATAATTCAACGGTTAAATTAATAAATAAAAACACATTTTATATAAATTATTGACAATATAAAAATTGATGTAACGGTATAAGTTGATTTTTTCTTATGTAACACGTGTGTGTAGATTTGACTCTTCTTGAATGAGGAATATGTGCAGTTTATTAAAACCCTTTTATAAAATGAGGAGTATGTGTAGTTTATTAAATAAATTTTAGATAAATTTTACATAATAAAGTTCAATTACAACCGTTAATGGTTAAATTGTAATAAAATATAAGTATATGTATAACAAATTTTAAAGTTATTAAAAAAATAAAAGTGAAATATTCATATAAATTTTATCTTATAATAAAAGAAAAAATAGGTTATACACTGACAGTGCAAAATAGTTTTATACTGTCATCCAATCACAAACTATCATTTATAGTAAGTTTGTTGACTTTTATAATAATTACATTAAAAGTCATACCAATGATAATTTTTGATTGATTGACAGTGTAAAAGTTTTTACACTAATAGTACATGACCATTAAACCCATAATAAAAAAGTATGTTAAAAAATTGTATGATAGAGAAAATTGTCAATATTTATTATTTAGAAACATACCGACACACACACAACAATTTGCTTGCCGACAATGCAAATTCTCAATATATAGAAAGATGGTTATTTGTACGTATGAATTATATAGAAATATACATGTCAATTATTTAAGTGAGTATACTTGATTGTTATAAAAAATGAAAATAATGAATATAAATTAGTAGATATCTGAATGATTAAAATAAAAGATATACACACACACACACAAAGATTTACTTAAATAAAAATACTTGATAATACTTTGTTATTGTGAAAAGTGAAAATAATGATTATAAATTGTCAAAATTTATTTGAATAGACAATATTAAGAGATAACTTACATATTTTAAGTAATCATATAATCATTAATTAACTTTTAATTTTCACTATAAGATTCAAATTTACAATTGTCATGTTGTTAATTAAATAAGAAATGTTATGATCATGTATAAATGTCCCTTTATATGTATATATATGCACAGCGCTGAGTAGAGAAAATGAAACTTCCTGGTTCTGAACATTTCGTGTCGCGGCCAAAACACCTTATTAGTTATTGACTTATTGGTACAATTGTAGTAGCTTTCATTTGTGACATAGTTCTATTTCTATACCAAAACGATGATGATATCAACAATAAAGTATGTCCTTCTTTATTGGAAAAAAAAAATATGTATAAAAAAGTGAAACTCATCCGATGACGTTTAATTTAGTTCGATTTTTCAATAAAAAGCCATCTAAATCAAATATAAAAACAATATGTACACTACAGTTTAGTTTGGTTTGGATGTAATATCAAATTAAAACCAAATCAAATTAATCTCTTACAGTTTGATTTGAATCGGTTTAATGGTTTTTTTTTTAAATTTATTTTTATAAGACTTTCAAAATTATTTTTAATTTGACAACTAAAAAAATAAATTGACACAATATAAAATATAATAACAAATTAAGTAATGATCAACTCTTAAAAATAACATTTACATAATTATAACCACTAGAGCAATAAAAAAAAAATTACACATGATATTAGCTACATTATAAACGCCTTATAAAAAGTACATTATAAATAGTTCATAATCAATTAATCATGCACAAAATATGTCCTGAATTCATAATTTAATAAAATTAAAAAATGTCTAACACATAGTAAATTACTTATTATAATTATTAAAATTGAGTCGTGACTTAATTAATTTAAGATAATTAGATTTTATATTGGGCTATAAATGTGGTTTAATTCAGTTTTTACATGGAGAGCCAAAAATCAAATCAAACCACAATAAAAAAAATGTGATATTTTCGATTTTCAGTTTGATTGGTTTTTTTTTTTTTTTTTAAATCAGTTGGGTGATTTAAAATGATTTGATTTGATTTTCAGCATTCTTACACAGAATCACATAAAACTTTATACGAATGATTCAAGCTCCACTTTGCTAATTTTTTTGAGTTTAATGGTCATGCACTGTCAGTGTAAAAAGTTTTACACTGTCAACCAATCAAAAACTACCGTTGATATGACTTTTAAAGTATTTATTATAAAAGTCAACAAACTTTCAATAAATGGTAGTTTGTAATTGAATGATAGTGTAAATTATTTTACATTGTCAGTGCATAACTTTTTTTCTCATTTTTTTTAAAATAAACTTAGAAAATATAAAATTTTTCTTCAGATGTTATTCCTTCCAGAAAAATCCGAGTTTGCAGTAATAAATTTTTTTACATTATTAAATAAAAAATATTTACACTGTCAACTAATTAAAAAATATATTTGAATAGTTATTATAAAAGTAAATTATATATATTAGTCATTCAAAATTTATCTAATGACCACAAAACAATTTTTTGGTGCAAGATTAGATATATTTTTATAAGAGACAATTATATCCGAATTAGATAAAATTATTATAAGTGACAAAATTCTTCTTTAACACAATTGTATAATTTGAATTTGATATTACTAATTAAACTAAAGAGTAAAGTACGCTAATATCTTTTGAGATTTATTTAGATAACACACAATATCTCTTATTTTTTTATTCTTATGTTAACTTTCTTAATTATTTGAAAAACATTATACTAACATTCTTTATATATTAAACTAACTCTCTTAATTGTTTAAAAAATTTATATCTTGTATTTCTATAAAAAAAAGTTGCTGTAAATATTAAAAAATAAAAAAATTATGTATAATCTAAAAAAATCAAAAAAATTCAGTTTAATTTACTGTAAACTAAAACAGCCTTCTGTCGTTATCAACCCGTTAAGGATCACCACGAAACATTTTAAACATGTTTGTTCAATAGAAAAAACATTTTTCTTTAAAAAGAAGAAGAAGAAGAAGAAAGAAACACGAACAGAACAAAGCAACTCCTCCCCTCTGTATAAGTGTTTGGAATGTACTGTTTTCTGGTTCTCTTTATCTTCTCTCCAACAAGCAGTGGCACGAGGAACATTTATTTACCAAAAGGGAACAGAATAAGAATCAGAATGAAGAACAGTTCTGGCAGATGTGTTTGCATGAGTAGTAAAGGGCGTTATCCAACGCAAAAACACATGGCAGCTTTATTAAAGTGGCAAGTTGTGGTGGGTCCCTTCCCTTGCAAGCTACATTTATCGATGGATGACCGTGATCTCTCACCGACCTAAGCAAATAGAGTGTTGGAGCATCCGAGATCAACCACACTCAAACAAACCCAACACTCCTCCTCCTTCTATCGCAATCCATTTATTAAATAAACAAACGCTCTTTTCAACGTAATTCGGACACCCGAGGTGTTGGACCTCTGCTTTCTCTAACTGTAGGATTGGAAAACAAGAACATCAACGACAAACGAGTTAGCGAGAGTGGTTTCAATGGCGGTGGAGTATCAGTGTTGTGAAACTCAGTTTTTCATACGCTTACTTATAATTGTGTTGCTGGTGGTGTTTGCTGGATTGATGTCAGGGCTCACTTTAGGGCTCATGTCCTTGAGTCTTGTTGATCTTGAGGTTCTCGCTAAGTCTGGCACCCCGCAGGATCGCAAACATGCCGGTAAGTTCTCATCATAATCAAAACATATTTGTTTGTTGTTTATAAAGTTTAAATCATCTACTAAGGTTAGAGACTTAGAGCTTAAAGCATTCAACTTTAGTTTTTATCTGAATTACTTTTTTTTTTTTTTTTTTGGAGGGGGTGGGTCGGTGGGATGTTAATTAGTTATGTAATTTCTTGTTTATTTTTGTGGAATTCTAAAACTGAAATAAATAAGGTCGCTTTCACCTTAACATTTAGAGAAAAAATAAGCGGGGAAGAAAATAAATCAAGCGTGCTTGGTGATTTGTAGTTTTAATCCACATGAATTTCTTGGATACATGTGGTTGTAATTTTTTTTATCATAATTTAAGTCTTTCCCTTCCCAAGCAGGCAAACTACTCTTAGACACTGAGTGTGTTATTCCTAATCTGAGACTGAGAGAACTCTGTCAATGTAGAAATAGGAATAACATTACAGTAATGATATATGAACACCTTCACATATCATACACTCTATGGACACGTATTATTTTTCTTTATCTCCTTTCTTATCACATCATATCACTTATTATACCTATCCTTCTCTCTCTAGGTGTTAAGTAGAAATTGGTGTCCACCAATCTTTTTCCATAACATTATTCTGGTCATCATTATGCAGTTATTGAATCTCAAGCTGTTTGAACTTGTGTTTTTTGTCATTACAGCAAAGATATTGCCTGTTGTCAGAAATCAACATTTGTTGCTTTGCACCCTTCTAATTTGCAATGCTGCAGCCATGGAGGTTCAACTAAAATCTTGTGTTAGTGTGTATTTAATCACATGGTTACACCAAATGATCCGGCTAATATTGGATATGGGTATTGTTTTTGTCAGGCACTTCCAATCTTTCTTGATAGTCTTCTTGTTGCGTGGGGTGCTGTCCTGATTTCAGTAACATTAATTCTTCTCTTTGGTGAGGTGAGAGAATTTTCTAATAAATATGTTAAATCAAATGCATACATATCACAGGTTAAAAAGCTGAGGGCAATACATCCCCTTTTGACACAAAGTGATTGGGAAACTCAGAAACTGATCTTCAATCTTGGATTCATTCACCAGTGAAAATAATTCGGACCAGATCATGAGAATTAGTTGATGTTTTGTAAATCGGACTTGTTACTGTTCATTTTCCAATCTGTGATACAAATTCCTAACCCTGCTGGATTGCTGCATTTCTAGCACATATTTACTACTGTGTAGGAATATCTTTGGACTCGGTTACTCTGCTTGCAGTGTAAATTTCTCTGACATCTGTTTACTTCTGTGTAGATTATACCCCAATCAATTTGTTCTCGGTATGGTTTAGCAATTGGGGCAACAGTGGCTCCATTTGTCCGTGTTCTTGTATGGATATGTTTTCCTGTTGCTTATCCGATTAGCAAGGTGACATACAATGAACAGATTTTTTTGTCAATTCTTTCTTACTTTTGAGTAAACATGGACATGGTCCCAATTTAATTCGTTAATTATTGATTTTCTTTTCGTTCATGCCTTTTTTGGCATTTATTTGGTGTTCCAGTTGTTGGACTTTTTGCTGGGGCATCGACATGAAGCCCTTTTCCGCAGAGCTGAGTTGAAAACACTTGTAAATCTGCATGGCAATGAGGTCTGTATCAGAGCTACATGATGTTTTGGACTAAAACAAAGGCATGCATATACATTTGATAAATATATTTATTCATTTGCTCTTGAAGTTCAAGACTTGTTTTTTCTGTGCTCATTTTGTTATTTCATCACTATGTTGCATTTCACTACCTCTTCGTTTCCACTGTGAATAATGTCACTGAGTGTTATCTTTTCTTCTCTTGTGGTTATTTATTTAGACTCCTTCACTTGGACACTCATGTTTCCTTATGTTGTTGCGGTTCCATGATGAATCGTGTTAGGCTGGAAAAGGTGGGGAACTCACACATGATGAAACAACAATCATTGCTGGAGCACTTGAACTCACTGAGAAGACAGCCAGTGATGCCATGACTCCCATAACTGAAATATTCTCTATTGATATTAATTCAAAGCTTGATAGGTAATTAAGGACGCAATGTGACTCAAAAAATTACAAAATGCAAACTAGCTTTTGTATCTTATGCAGCATTTTGTCATCAAATTGAATGCTTATTATTAAGTAGGGATTTGATGAATCTAATATTGGAGAAAGGGCATAGCAGAGTCCCTGTCTATTACGAGCAGCCTACAAATATTGTTGGACTTATCCTGGTATGTGTACAGTCTCTTATTTTTCTTTAATCCTTCAATATTGAACAGTCGTTTTCCTTTATGTGAAAACTTGTAAAAACCACAAACAATTTTACACCAATTTCTTTGAGTTTCAATCTTTCAACTTTCTTTCCAAGAAGATTATTACAGATGTTAATTGTTTTTGTCTGTTCGACCAAAACTATGTTGTTAGATCTTGACAAACCCTCTCAGGCATCATTTTTCACAAATTTAGCAAATTTACAGGTAACTTAAATTGAAATTTAGCCTTGACATGTGACATGAGTCATTACCATTACTTGGGAGTCAGACTAAGTTCTGAATTTTTATTTCCTTTTCCTTTGCTCTACATATTTTTCTACCGCTTATATCATTTGTTTTTCTACGCATCGTTTATTTCTTATGATTGTACATTACAATTGCATTAACTTTAAGCATGCAAACTTCTTACTTTCAGGTCAAGAATTTATTGACAATTGACCCCGAAGAAGAAGTACCCGTGAAAAGTGTGACCATCCGGAGAATTCCAAGGTATTTTGTTTATGTTTTGCAAGTTTTATTATAACCACTGAAATTAATGGCATTATTTTATTTTAGTTTATTTTATTTTTTGATCAGAAATTAATGGCATTGTATTACCATACATTCATATCTAAAAATTATACATATTAACAGGGTTCCAGAAACGATGCCCCTGTATGATATTTTGAATGAGTTCCAGAAGGGCCATAGCCACATGGCTGCTGTTGTCAGACATAGTGACAAAACAGGGCAGCAGTCTTCCAACGATAATGCCGATGGTAAGCATATGCTGAAGTCAAATTAATTAAATTATAGTATTATTAAAAATCTCATCAACTAATAATATGGTTAAAATAGTGTATGTATAGCATTTATTTTTGTACTTTCCTATAATATTAAATACATTTTAAATATTTTTAATTATTTTCAGAAGTAAATGTTAAATAATTTTTGTATGTCTGATATTATATTAAATAAATATTAAATAATGCCATTAATTTCAGTGATTATATCCTCCAAAACTATTACATATAAATAATTTCTTTGATCAGTGCACCTAGTGCTTAATATAAAAAATCTGCTAACATTCCATTTAGATTCTCTTTCAAATTGAGAATTTCTTTCACATCATAATAAATGCTCCGTGTCTCCCTAATGCCTGTGAAATGGACTCGGTGAAAGATGTGAAGGTAGATATTGACGGGGAGAAGACTCCCCAGGAGAATATGTTGAAAACCAAGAGGTCACTCAATAAGTGGAAAAGCTTTCCAAATACAAATAATTCGAATAAGGGTGTTTCCCGGAGCAGAAAATGGTCAAGAAATATGTACTCAGATATTTTGGAAATAGATGGAAATTCACTTCCAAAGCTGCCCGAAAAAGAAGAAGCTGTTGGAATAATTACGATGGAAGATGTCATTGAAGAGCTTTTACAGGTACTAGATTAAAGGTCGTTATGAACAATAATTCTATTTGCTCTTGAAATCTTGTATTGACATCAATATTTCTTTGTAGGAGGAGATCTTTGATGAGACGGATCATCATTCTGAAGACTCATGACAATGATCTTTCTATGTGAGCACGTAGATTAGTCTTTCACCTACTTATCTTGGTGTTTAGTTTCGTAGATACATAATTATATTAGATAATCGGAACAACTGTTCGGGGATGTGGAATGTGATTGGAACGTGACAAGCATTATCCATGGGAGAATCTAATTTTGTTAATACGTTCACATCAAATTTTATTTTCCTTTTTTTTTTTTTTATGTTGGGTGTATCAACATGACAACATCAGTATTTTGTTGTAAGGCAGTGGAGCATGCCAGCAATGCAGTATGCGACATACATGTATAGGCTGCTTGACTGCTTGTATTGATTGCTTATGAACCGAAAGGGGTTTGAGATAGAATAATACATTTGGGCACATCCTCCGTAATAATTGAAAAGATAATGGCTAAAATAGAATTTTGATCCCTTATCTATATTTTAGGTTTCAATTTAGTCCCTTATGTTTAATTTTTTTTACTTTTGTCCCTTAAAGTTTCTCCATTACACCAAGTTAGTCTTTCCATTAGTTTATTACATTAATTTGGTCAACTTAGTGACATGTGACAAACTGTGAGAAGTGTCCACATCAACCAAAATTGACACTGTTAGTGCCAAAAACTGACAGAATAACCAATTTGGTTTAACAAAAATACTATAAGGGACTAAAGTGAAACTTTTTAAACTTAAGGGACCAAACTGAAATCTACAATGTAAATAAGGGACCAAAATTTTATTTTAGCCAAAGATAATCATGGTTATGTTGATTTTAGGGATGGCAAAAAAATTTTATATGTGGATATTTGCTAGATAAAATCTGCTATGGGTAAAAAATGGATAGTTTTAATATATATCACCCCAGCAGAAGTGGGTATTATAGTATCCATACTTGCGATATTCACCTTGCGAAATTACTAAACCATTCTTATATATATATATACACATGAGTAAGTTAACTTAATTTTTCCTACTTATGAGATTGAAGTATTGCAATCTTATTAACTTTTTTTTAAGACTTATGATATTGAATTATTTTAATTTATTGACTTTTGTTTGGACTAATAGGATTGAAGTATTTTAGCATTTAAATTTAGTTTTTAAATTAAAATATTTTGATTAGTCTAATTATGTAGAATATTTGAATAATTTTAATTTTTTGGACTTCAATTTTTTTTAAAACAGTCAAAATAATTAAAAAAATATGATTAAAGTGTTTTTTAAAATATTTTTAATTTTTTTTATATCTATGGATATCTGCGAATATTATAAAAATTTGGGAGTATTAGCAAAACGGATACCCACATGGGTAATGGGGCGAGTATGGGGCGAATATTTATCTAGCGGAGACTATTACCTGTGCCCGCTCCACCTCATTGTCATCCTTAGTTGACTTCAATCAAATGTGAAATGGTTGAGATTTGGGGAAGTAATTCTATTTTAAATGGGGCAATTAAGGGTAGAAATAGGCTAGGTCAAATAAGACTTTATTTAAATATGCTTGACCTGTTTAAAAAATTCAAGTTCTAAGTCTATCCTATTACCTGTCATAGGCTTTATTTTTAGATTTGGCCTAGCTTATTTGAAAATTTGACTTGATCTGTTAGTCTACTTAAAGACTTATTTCATATTAAAGCTTTATATGGGTCTAACTTCTCTCTACATGGATTAATAGGTTAATAGGCAAATAGGAATTTTTTTTTATGTAAAAAAAATTATAATCTATGAAAATTAAAATTACTACTACTCAAAGCATGAGACAAAGGTGAAAATAAACAGATTAGGTTTTTAAGAGTCAAGTCTCTAACATGTTTATATAATATAAGCTTATTTTTAATATCTAATTTAACCTTCATTATAACTTATTTGAAAGCTTATTTTGTAATAGGGCCCCTAAACAAATATAAATTTATCCTTCAATAAGTTTATAGGCTTGACTTTTTATATAGGTCAGCATGCTTAATATTTAAAAATAGTAAATAAATATATATGATTTTAATACATTATAACAAAGTTAATATAATAATAATACTAACAAAAAATTATTATTTATATTTATTTAAATAAGTTGGGCTATTAGGCCTAAAGGCTTTTGGAATAGCCTAAAACGTGACATTTTTAATCAAATAAGCTTTTATAAAAGTCTATACTTGGTTTATTTCTTAAAAAAGTGTGGCCTAACCTGGATATGATGTAGGCTAGGCCATAGGTTTTTATTGAACAACCTTACTAATTTCGACCCCTAGTGCAGGTATACCCCCTCTCCCACCTCCACACACACACACACACACACACACACACACACACATATAATATTAAAAAGATAAATTATAGTGATTATTATAATATTAAAGATCTTAATTCATTTTAATAAAAAAGATATTGCAAGAAGTAGAGTAGCACAAACAAAAATAAGAATTTAATTTATATGTATTAATAGTGTAAAACATTTTTATGCACAAATTCAATAGGAATTCACCATATCACCGCAGCATATTAATGAATAAAATGGTGTGATAAAATAATCAAATTTTATTAGACATACGTGTAAAAAAGCTTTGCACTAACATTATATATAAATTAAATTCCAAAAATAATCCATACCCCACTAAAAATATTAAATTATATCAAAAGATCAAATTCTTTTTTAAATACATGCTTTGCATCTAAAATATTATTGACAATATTTATAGTTATTGTTATTCGTGAACGTAGTTTTTTTAAAATTAAAATTATTTAAATTTTATTTAATATTAACTATGTTAAAGGATTGATTGAATGTATTTGTCTTTTCATATATTGATAGCGAAATGTTAAAAATACTTAATCATAAAACTTTGATTAATAATTTCATAGTTGATAAAAAAAATAAAATGAGAATTGATAGATTATATTAAATTAATTTTGAATATAAATTTCCTCTAAAGACTTAGAAATTTTTTACCAGTACTTAAGTGCGAGTATGGATATATAGGTATCTAGCAGGTACAGAGATAAGGATTACAACTGCTATTTGCGCGGATATGAGGCCAAGTATTGGTATTTTTTCAAAAGCGGGTATGGAAACTGGTACTATAGTATCCTACCCAGACTCTACCTATTGTCATTCCTAAAGATAGTTGAATTTCTTTTTAAAAATGTTAATCTCACTTTTTCTTAAAATTATTTGAATTGCATTTGTCTTCTCCTTTTACTTTTATTAGTAGAGGACCCTTGCATCACGGTATTTTTTTGTGCGGGAAATAATGTTTTCAATTACTTGTAAGCAGTGTTTATTACTTATAATTATAAATACCAAGATATTGAAAAAAAAAACTTCGAATGTAATTTTTTAATTGAAATAAATCAGAAGACATATACATCCATTCACAGTGTATTTTGTTAGATTCTTTAATTCCAACTCCCTTAAACATATTCATTAATTCATACATAACACATACATTATTAGCAATGAAATCACTTAAAACGACCAATGAAGAATATTTGTAATAAAACAAAACAATATATTGTATTGAATACACAATATATACTGTTTATTTTGATATAAATGAATCGGTTAGTGGTAGCGAATAATTATAAATGAAAATTTTAAGAATATGTTTTGTTTAACTTTTAAGAACATTGTTGGTAACTAATTTAAAATATTATATTATCAATTTTTGGACTTTAGAATATAAAATGGTGTTTTAGATACTTACATAATCAATTTTGAAACAGTACTTAGAATTTTTATTTCATCTGAAGTTTTAAAAGTTCATGATAGTTAAGGATAATTAATAATTTTGGGAGAATAAAAAAGAAGAAAAAGTTGACTTTAAGGATGGTTCGATTGGTCTAAGAGGATGGAAGTGGTATGAGTATGGAAGTGGAGATGGAGATGGAGAAGAGAGTTGTTTCAGTGAGAACAAGAACTCTTGTAAGAGTTGGAAGCTATAATGAGACACATGAATATAAGAGAAGCGGAGGAGAATAGGTGGATATGGAAGGCTAACAAATCAAGCATATACTCAGTGAAATATGCCTACAAGGTAATTATGTCTACGCACAAGGAGGTGTCAAAGGAATTCTTTAGAAAGATGTGGGATAATAGTGTACCTTTAAAGGTGCATATGTTTGTGTGGAAGTTAGCTCTGGATCGTATATCATCCCTCCAAAACTTAATACAGAGAAACATAATTGACATGAGTGAAGGGTGCACTACTGCAGAAAACACTTTTTAAATCGGTTAAAAAAGGTTTTTTAAATCGGTTTTACAACCAATTTAGACACAGACGATATAGAAAGTATTATCATTTTAAATCGTAAGTTGAATCGATTTAAAAAACACTTTTTAAATCAGTTATTGTTTAAATTGAATTAAAAACTTTACTTTTTAAATCGATTAAAGCACTATCGAGTTAAAAAGTTACGTTTTTTTAAAATAATTTCATTGATTTGTCATACAACCAACCCTGTTATCATTGAACAGATACCACAGAAATAGCCAGTACATCAACGCATTTAGTTAGAACCTACTTTAACCAACACAACTTCATAATATGCTTTAAAACAGATAAAATAAAAAACTACTATTCTTTTGCCTAGCTAAAGACATTCTAAACAAATTATCTATTACTAATTTGAAAAAAGAAAGTTACCCAACGTTGGCAGATGTCTAACAAGTTCTCATGTGAGAATGGTTCCCTATCAATAAATAACTACAAGATAAACATAAGATAAATTCATTATCTAATCAATCGTAAAAACTATAAGTATTATTGTAACTGGATGAAAATTATATTACCTTGTCCTATGAGTCCACAATATCTACTAAAACTATGGTCAGCATATGTTTCATCACATAATACCCATACTCATAACTCCCTACTTGTTTGTTAGCCTACCAATGAGAATTGTTTTTAAAAATGAGTTATAGAAACTATTACAAATTGTAATTGAATATGCAGTTGAAAATTACTTACATGGGGGAAAAACCAACTAGGTTTCCTTTACAGTGACACATACCTACCTGCCAATGTTTGATATCCGATCATGATTCTAATTAAAAAATAGATATGCAAAGTATGTTATAGTTTTCAAAATTATAATACAAAGCATAAAGGAAATATATTACAAATAAAACTATCCTTTCTACTAGTTGTTTCAATTCTTTGTTGGGCTTCTTGTTCAACAAACACAACAAGGCCACAACATTGTCCCTAAGACAAATAATTAGCAATTGCCAGTGCGAGTTACATTGAAAAACAATATAGGTGATGAGATTCAAATATCATTTAAAATCATTTGAGTGAGAAATAACTTGTGCATACCAATGCAAGTACGATGCTAGGTAACACCGTTTTCATCTATTATACATCCAATTCTGAATATAAACCTGAAAATCTTCATCCTTATTCCCTATCTTCTGAATAGGAAACGAATCAATAAATCCATATACATTCTCCTGCCCTTTTGAGAGACAAAGGCAATGTGTATACCTAAAATATTCAAATGAATGTTAATTATAATAATGAGGTGCTTATCTAAGAGATTTACCAAAAAATTAAACTTACAGCAACCATAATTGTAGAATTAAGATATTTAGCATGTCATTACTAGTACATATTTTCAAAACATCTTTTTGGGTGATCTATTGGTCAACATCATTGGGTCTGCCAAGGAATGTAGGTTCCCAATCTATTTGCACAACATCTATCCCCATACTAAATGCCACCTGCCACAAGCATGTCATTGAATCAACTTCAGGTTCTGATGTTTTAAGTGGAACATCTTTCTTAGATGGTTGAACATCCAAAAAATATATATAAAATAATGTTATAAAATACAATCAAGTTATTTCAATTTGTAATTAGATAAAAAAAAATAACTTAAGATGAGATTTGAATATACATTAGTTGATGTAACCTTTATAAGTCATTCAGCCATTGAATGAACTGTTTAGGGGCTTGCCTGACAATCTGAACCTCTTCACTAGGCATAGGGACTTGAGCATATGCTTCCCAAATTTGTTCAACCACCACCCTCGCCATATCATCCTCAATGGTCTTGTGGTGTATGATAGACCCCAAATTATATACTCTCCTAAAAGCCACTAAACGAATAAGCTCCCCATCAACATACAACTCACACCGCTCCAGGATATTAGTGTTACTCTTTTGCCCAGAAGGATCAGCAGCAGCACAACTTCCCTTCATGCTGACATGTACAGGAGTATGAGCTTGTTTTGGCTGGACATTTATATTTTGCTATGAAAGACCCTAAGATGCCAACTCTTTTCAATC
This sequence comes from Spatholobus suberectus, assembly GCA_004329165.1. NCBI lineage: Eukaryota > Viridiplantae > Streptophyta > Magnoliopsida > Fabales > Fabaceae > Spatholobus > Spatholobus suberectus. The sequence continues at coordinate 6,885,458 of CM014729.1, read as the reverse complement.
TCCCATCTCAACTGCTTTTTAAGCTCATTTCTAATCTCCTTCCTAATTCACTCCATCTCTTCCCTAGTGACAATTCTTGAGGTGGGCCCACAACGTAAAGGTGGTTCGTAGTAATCATGAATGTCAACACCTCGTCCAACAACACAAACCCGACCCATGTGCTTTGGTCTCCTAATAACAGTAGTTAATATATCTTCACGTCCATGAAGAACAAATGTTCCCTGTGAGCTCTGCTCAACTAGAGAATCCTATAACATATAATTCAAGAAATGTGTAAGAAATATGACTTAACAAGTTACAATTACAATTTGAAGTCAAAAATTACTTACAATCTTTTCAGCAACAACGTGTGTTTCCTTTGATGTATATTGGCCCGATTTTAGCATAAGGGCCACCTTCCATTTATAGCAGCGTTGCGGTGGTGATGGAGGAGCAATATCTCCAGTAGAACCAGATGTAGAGGCTTTCTGTTGACGTTGTCTCACCTTCTCCGTCGACATCTTTTGCTCAAGCAACTTATACCCCTACGAGACAATCTGTGGGGGTGGACATTCTTTGATGCAGTCATCTGTCCCTTTTTTCTCTTCTTCTGTGAACAATAACACACTGTTAAATTGAATAAAAAAAAATCAAATGTTGTTGTACAATTAAATTTTTTTCCTTCCAACTAAACCTGAAAGGCAAGATCCTCTCAACTTTCAACAAACCTTGCCTACGTCTCCTCATCTAAAAATGCATGCTTCTCACTAGGAGAAGTATCTTTCAATTTTTCATATATGTATCTCGTGGTGAGCTGTGTCTTAAATGCTCTCCAATGCTCAACCGCAAGTGTTAGCAATTTCTTTTTCGAGGTATTATGTGGAAATTCATAGGTGAGCTACAAAATAAAATTGAATAGTCAATATACGATAATAATACGGTTAAATACAATATATATTTGAGACTATAAAAGTAAAATACCATGATAGTTTGCCAAATTTGGTTCTTCACGCTCTCCTTTACATGGTCCCAATCCTCATAAAAGATAAAAACCTTTCTCCGAGCAAGGACACCCACAAAACTAATGAATTTTGTGGCATTTTTCCTCTCAGGTGCCCCACTAATTATGTCAAACTAAATTGGTATTAGATGGTCACCAACACGACTAAGAGTCAATTCCTTTAAGCGTGTACCTTGTCTACCTTTTTTTTCTTTGTAGACTCATAAGATGAGTTACTAAAAGAATCAGCCATGTGCCTGTTTAGAAAAGGAGAAAAAGAAACACATGTCAGTATTAGCATTCACAAAATTCGTAACTTCCAAAGATAAACATAATGATAAAAGAATAAACAATAAAATAAAGAACATAACGAAAACAAGAATAAATAATAATATAAACATAAGTAAGTTACTAATGTTGTCAACTACGAATGTTTTCCCATATTCCTTTGTAATGATCATCATGTGTGGCATGTACATCATTCACTTCATTTTCATTAATAAAAGTAGGCATCTATGTTGAGAAAGAAGGAATCTCAACAAGATCAACATTTGAATCTTCTTTTTCATCACTAACATGTATGCTTCTTTCTTAGAGAACCACTAACCATCTTTTGTTAGAAGGATCACTAACATAAAAAACTTGTTTTGCTTGGTATGCCATAATGAAAGGCTCTTCCTTGTTACCTACCTTGCTAAGATCCATTAATGTAAACCCTAATTCATTGGTTTGCACACTGGTGTTACTGTCAACCCATTTACATTTAAAAACAGACACTCTAAATTTAGTGTAGTCAACCTCTCATATGTCTTCAATAACTCCAAAGTAACACATGGATGTCATAACAGGATTTTTATCTTTTGAATCAGAGAAATGCATGGACTCAGCCACAACCATAACCCCATTGTTTTGCACGGTACTCTTATCATCGAACAACTTTGTATAGAAGGAAAACTTTTTGATGTCATATCCAGTCCAACATATGACATTAAAGTTAGGCCCATGTGCTAGCCATTTTAATATGTCAAAAGCATTATCATCATTCAAAACTTGTTCTTTAAACCAGTTTAAAAATGTTTTCTTATGTTCATTCAACTGCCATTTCTTGGGCATTCGTGGGTTATTTTTCTTGACAATGTTTTTGTGAGCAGAAAAGTAAGGTTCAACTTCATTAATGTTATTCAATATATATAAGTGTGCTTGCAAAACTTCCTCCTGACGCATTGGTTTAACGTTTACACCTTGAGTACCCTTACCCTAACATCTTCCCTCATAACGAGATTTAGAAGCCCTATAGGTTCAACTTGTGACAAGTATTTTGTACAAAACTCAATGGCTTCTTCAGCAATGTGCCTCTCAACAATAGATGCTTCTGGACAGTATGGATTCTTGACATACCTTTTCAAGATCTTCATGTATCGTTCAACAGGGTACATCTACCTTAAATAAACGGGACCACACATTCTAGTCTCCCTCACTAAATGCACTATTAAGTTAACCATGATGTCAAAAAATAAAGGAGGGAAATACATCTCTAACTGGCACAATATAATAGTAGCTTTATTTTCCAACTCATCCAACTTTAGAGGGTCAATGACTTTGCTGCATATGGCATTAAAGAATAAGCATAGTCGCGTAATGGCATGTCTAGCTTTTTTAGGCAATATGTCACGAATAGCCATTGGTAGGAGTTGTTGCATCAAACGTGACAATCATGAGACTTTAACCCAACTAATTTGTGATCTTTTATTGACACAAGGCTCTTGATAATTAAATAGTATCCTTGTGGCACTTTCACACCCTGTAACCATGTCACGAGTAAGATTATCGACATTAGTGAGTTAACTTTGATGGCTGAGAATGGAAACAAGCTTGTGCTAAAGGAGGTACAACATGTTCTAGATATGTGTATCAACCTTATTTCAGTGGGAAGGCTAGATGAAGCTAGAATGGTAAATCAGTTTGGTACCGGTAGATGGAAACTTAGTCGAGTGAACATGATTGTTGCTCGTGGAAAGAAGGAAGGCTCCCTATACATGATGCAAGGAAAGATATGCAAAGGAGAGACAAATGTTCCTCAAGACACATCCAAAGAATTGTGGCATAGATGATTGGGTCACATGAACGAGAAGGGTTTGGAGATCCTCATAAAACATTATCTCCTAAACATAAAGAGGCAGCCACTTGAATCCTATGAAAACTGTCTAGCAGGCAAACAACACAAAGTATTTTTCAAAAGACCAGATGATGCAAGAAGAAGAAAGCATATTATGGATCTTGTTCACTCAGATGTTTGCTTAACATTTGAAAAGTCCATTGCCGGTGCACAATACTTTGTTACCTTTATTGATGATCACTCTAGGAAAGTGTCAATGTATCCATTGAAGACGAAAGATCAAGCTTTTCAAGCTTTCAAGGAGTTCCATGCTTCTGTAGAAAGAGCAACTGGAAGAAAGCTGAAATGCTTGAGAACTAATAATGGTGGAGAATACATAGGCCAATTTAAGGTATATTGCAAAACTCATGGGATAAGACATAGGAAAGTGCCTCCCAAGACTCCTCAAATGAATGGAGTAGCTGAAAGGATGAACAAAACGATTGCAAAAAAAGTCAGAAGCATGCTTTCTCAAGCAAAACTTCCCAAATCATTTTGGGGCGAAGCAGTGAAAACTATAGTTGATCTGATAAATCTGTCTTCTTTAAGACTTTTAAATGGAAAGCTTCCGGATGAGGTATGGTTTGGAAAGAAAGCCTCTTTTGGTCACTTGAGAGTTTTCGGGTGTAAGGCATTTGTTCACATTCCGAAAGATGAAAGAGCAAAGCTTAATGCTAAAGCAAAGGAATGCATATACCTTGGTTCACCAAGAGATGAACTTGGCTTTAGATTATAGGATCCTGCAAACAATAAGATTGTTTGAAACAGATATGTGGTATTCTTTGAAGATTAAACGATATAAGATATCAAGTTTAAGAAGCTAAAATAAAAGGTGGTTCGAGATTCAAACCCTATCATGATAAATAATTCAGGGGGAGATACTCATGAGATGGAACTACCTCATCAAATGACGTAATCGAATGAGACGAATGAAGAGCAAGTAGTGGATAACATTCCAACAGAACATGATTCCTAAGTGAGACGATCCACAAGAAATAGGCAACCTTCGAAAAGATATTTCTCAGACAAGTATGTCAACTTTACTAATGAAGGGAAACCACAAAGCTTCATGGAAGCCATTGAGACAAATGACAAAGAGAAATGGATGCAAGCAATGGAAGAAGAAATCTAATCCCTGAAAGAGAATCAGATATATGACATTGTGAAATTACTAAAAGGAAAAAGGGCATTGAAAAATAAGTGGGTGTTCAAACTCAAGAATGAAGAGAAAAACCCAAACTCCAAGTACAAAGCATGAATTGTTGTGAAAGGGTTGCTATCAGAAGAAAGGCATAGATTTTGAAGAAATCTTCTCACTAGTGGTGAAGACGACATCTATTAGAGCAATCCTTGGTCTAGCTGCCAAACTAGACTTGGAAATAGAACAGCTTGATGTAAAAACAACATTCTTACATGGAGACTTAGAGGAAGAAATCTATATGGAGCAACCAGAAGGTTTTGCAAAACCAGGCAAGGAACACTTAGTGTGTCGCTTAAAGAAAAGCCTCTATGGTCTAAAACAAACTCCAAGAAAATAGTACAAGAAGTTTGATATCTTCATAACCCAACACAATCTCAAAAAAATCTCTGTAGACCATTGTGTGTTTGTTAAGACCTATGAGAATGGTGAATCCATCATACTTTTATTGTATGTTGATGATATGTTAATTGTTGGGAAAGATAAGACAAAGATAGTTGCTCTCAAGAAGGCATTGAGCAAATCTTTTGCCATGAAAGATTTGGGTGCAATAAAGAAGATTCTTCGAATAAAGATTATTAGAGATTGGCCTAGAAAAATGTTGTGGGTATTACAAGAAGACTATATCAAGAGAGTTCTTGAAAAGTTCAACATGCATAATGCCAAACCTGTGCATATCCCATTGCCTGGCTATCTCAAACTCAATAAGACACAATGTCCAAAGAAAGAAGAAAAAAGAAGAAGAAGAAATGAGTAAGGTGCCCTATTCTTCTGCAGTGGGTAGCCTTATGTATGCAATGATTTGTACAAGACTAGACATTTCTTATGCTGTAGGAGTTGTCTACAGATTCTTATCAAACCTAGGAAATGAGCATTAGAATGCTGTGAAATGGACACTTAGGTATCTAAGGGGAACTGTCAAAAATTGCTTATGCTTTGGCAAAAGAAATTTAATGCTTCTCGGGTATTCAGATGCAGAAATGGAAGGAGATGTGGACTCAAGAAAATCTACATCAGGATATTTGATTACTTTTGCAAGGGGAGCTATATCGTGGCAATCGCGACTACAAAAGTGCATTGCTTTAAGCACCACAGAAGTAGAATTCATTGTAATTATTGAAGGTTGTAAGGAGATCCTGTGGATGAAGAAGTTCTTACAAGAGTTAAGCCAAGAGCAAGAAAGTTATGTTCTTTATTGTGACAGTCAGAGTGCAATTCATCTTAGCAAAAACTCGACTTTTCATGCAAGGTCGAAACACATTAATGTGAGATATCACTAGATACGTGATGTGTTGGAAAGTAAACTACTACAAGTTGAGAAAATACACACCAAAGACAACGGGGCATATATGATGACAAAATCTTTAACAAAAGAGAAGTTGGAATTTTGTAAAGAAGTTGCAGGCTTAACACCAACCCCAAATTGATCCAAAGTTATTTCCCCTTTGGCTTGAGGGAGAAATTGTGGGGTCCAGCCAAATTTCGATGGATTGAAAATCTACCCCCCACCCAATGTGAATACATGAAGTAAAAAAACTTGATTTTGGTTCCAACCTCCAACCATATTACGGTGCCTTAAATGTGGCAAGTGCAACCAAGTGAAAATCTCCTCTATAAATAGAGGAAGTGAAGTGCAATGGAGATGCATCCAACCAAAGTGAGAACATCCTCACAAGAGAGAAAAATAGCGAGCCAATTATTGTGAGTATTATCCACAAATTGAAGATACATTATTATTGTATTTTTGTAATCTCATTACTGTTATAATGGAAGTTTTGAGAGGCCTATGGTTCCCGTGGTTTTTTTTTTCCTTGCTCACATTGAGAAGGTTTTCCATGCTAAAATTTTCGGTGTTATTATTCTATATTTCCGCTTAGTGTCTATTTTGAGTTCACAGATGAGGGAAATTATGCTGGCATTTCCCAACAATAGGCAATATCAAGAAAGTGAGAACGAGATGCCACTTATAGAAAATGAAGTAAAAGTGAGGGATCTTGGAAGAGGTGGAATCTTGGACGAGCCTCACTAGAAAAAGGGCAAGTGCATGGGGCAAGTCAATCCTCTCTACTCTCTACTAATCACGCATTATTTTAGAATTTGGTTGGACCTAACTCAATTCCACAAAACCAGCTTGTGAGGCGAAGATTGCTCCTTACTTATATACCCTATTTTGACCTTATCACTATTATGAGGCTTCTGGAGTGCAGGACTAACATGGGCAGTGGAGGGTTATTTTATGGACCACAAACCAGTGCGCAAGTGGGAGCAGTATTCTTCTTCCTTTTTGGGCAGGAGCCTGACGTTGAATGAATGGCATATGATTTTACGTTAATATGGGTGCAGTGGGGAGGGGTTCTTTGGTTATGTAAAGGTGGGTAGATACACATAGCAAAAACCGTAAAGGTTCTGGTGTGCTATAAACGCTGTAGGCAATTGGACATGCATTATGCTCGTATTGTCTCTTATTTTTTTAATAATATCTTGGCTTATCAAAAAAGAAAATGGTGAAAGAGGATGGAATAGAGAGAAATGAAATATTTTACTTGATAAAATAAATATGAAATACAATAGAAATTAGTAGAATCTATTATTTTATTATTTTCTTCTATTCAATTTGAGAGAAATGAAATATAATAAAAAACAATTGTTTCATTCTATTATAACATATTCAAATAATCGAACAGAGGTTTTATTGCACTATATGTTTCATTTCATTTTAAGGCATTTTATTTCATCTCATATTTTTTCATTAATTTAAACATAGCTTAAAATTTATTTGTTAAAATAAATTAAATTAAATAATAGCACATATTAATCTTAAAATAAAATAGTGTAATTTTTAAAATTAAAGTTGAATGCAACATAATTTAAACATTTTTCAAAGATAGAAAGTGTAATTTATTCAAAATAAAAATATGGCTTGATAAGAAGTCACCATCAATTTTATTTGATTTAAGAAAAAAAAATTAAAAATTGAAGATAGGACTGTGAAAATAAAATCAAACTTCTGTTTTATTTATATAGAGGGAAGGGTGGATGTTAAACTTCACAGCATTTTTAATGTAATCAATCATCTTAAGAGGGTTACTATAAAGTTAATTGTGCAAGGTATAATAATTTAACATATTAAATTACTCTATAAAATAAGTAATGGTAAAAATAAATAAATAAATAAGATTAATCACATTATTAAAGCGTTTAAAATAAAGATGAATTAAATATTTATAAGAAATAAATGGAAAATAAATCAGATTTTACACCTCAGTAAAATAATTATGAAGGAAAAATTTATAGATTTAGTTTGTGTAAAAATAAATATTTTGTATACGCATGTCTCAAAGTGAGGTTCAAAGCTAAGGTAATTGAAAAAAAAAATGTACGTGAGTTAATTAATTTTAATTTTGCAAGAATCTTTTTACAATAGATCCGTAATTGCATACGTTTAAAAAAAATGTACGCGTGAGTTAATTAATTTTAACTTTGAATTTATTTTTTTACAATAAATTCAGAATTGCATAAATTTTAAGTTGATACAAGGCCACTCAATAAATTAAATCCTTGCCGTTCCAATGCCGTTGAAGACAGTATCTGCTATTCAATCTTCATTATTAATTGTTGAATGGATTATATATTAAGTAAGTGTATTAATTGAAACATAAAAATTTATTTAGGATAAAAAAATTCGTTTATTATTTTTGAGAAAGATAAAATAAAATCATACTGGAACAGGATTCAAAATTAGTGTTCTTCGAATACTGCTTAAGGAATTAATAAATTAATTTTTTTTTACTATAAATTATGCTAAAAGTGTATTTAAAATTATGGTAAAACTACATTAATAACATTTTTCCATCAATTTTTTTTTTTTAATTTTAGTTCTGAACGCAATAGTTAAACATTTACTCATTTGTGTTGGGGTTGAGGTTGCGAAGGAACAAAGCAAGAAGGCCCAGCAGCCCAACACCAGCATATGGACAACTTAGGCCCAGAATCAACAAACACGTACAAAAACGAAAACATGAAATTAATGGTGTTATCTTTTTCTTAGTAAAACACGTACCGTCTTTGGAAATTGGAATGTCGTGCTTGAACAAGTGGTGGTGGGCGCGAGAAACATTCATATATTTAACCGAAGGGAATCAGAATATGAATCAAGAAATGCCATTGGAGAGAACAATTCTTGTACTTGCATGGCAATTATCCAACGCTAAAACAAACACATGATAGGTAGCTTTGGTGGGTCCCTTCCCTTCCAAGCTACATTATCGATGACCACGATCCCTCCCCAACCCAAACATATAACCATACATTTGGCAACAACAACAACGAGGAGTGTGTGTGTGTGGAGTGGTTTCAATGGCTGCGAAGTATAAGTGCTGTGATATGGACTTCTGCAAACGCATACTAATAATTGTGCTGCTTGTGATGTTCGCTGGATTCATGTCAGGGCTCACTTTAGGACTCATGTCCTTGAGTCTCGTTGATCTTGAGGTCCTCGCCAAGTCTGGCACCCCTCAGGATCGCAACAATGCCGGTAATTTCTCTCCTTGTCTTGTGGAACCTCACCATAATGTAAACATGAGTTCCTTTCTTCATTGTTTAGAAATTAGAATAAGTCATGCATTGAGCTTAGAGTTGAGAGCATTCTAGGCTCTGGTAGGATAAACTTTTTCATAAATACTTATAGAGAAGGAAAATAAAAAGGTAAAATAAATTAAGCTTCTCACATAAGGTAAAATCAACTTATGCACTTCAATTTTTGGAAAAATCCTATAAGAAAATTTCTATAAATTTTAAGTATATAAGTTGATTTTAATTTATGAGAGAAGTTCAATTCATTTTATCTTTTTGTTTCCTTCTCTTATAAGTGTTTACGGACAAGTTTTTCCAAACAATCTTAATCTATTTTGGTTTTTACCACAGGAAACAAGGATCTCTAGAGTCACTTTTCCATGCATTCAGCGGTTCTAAACTACTGGATGAAGATTTAACGACTCATTTTATCTCAGCAAATCAGACTTAAAACATAGATTTGAGATCTGAATCATCTCATCTTTATCCAACAGTTACAAATACACTAACCTATTAGGGTCAGCATAGTGGTGGGGGGTTGGGATTTAATGCACAAGGTGCTAAGTTCTAACCTTATTGTCATTATTATATATCCAAAAAAAACTGCGCAAATGTGTGGAAAAAGTGACTGCACCAAGTAAGTGCATTTCGGAAACAAAATGCTTGTTTGTTGTGCAGTTTCTTACTAGTTTTTGTTGAATTTTAAAACTGAAATAAGATTGATCTATAAATTAGCTTTCTTTAAGTTTCACCTTAGTATTTGGAGAAAAGGATATGATACAGTTATTGAATCCCCGGCTGTCTGAACTTGTGTTTTGTCATTACAGCAAAGATATTGCCTGTTGTCAGAAATCAACATTTACTGCTTTGCACCCTCCTAATTTGCAATGCAATAGCTATGGAGGTACAACTAAAATCATGTGTTAGTGTGTACTTAATCACATTACTTAATCACATGGATATACCGAAAGATCCAGCTAATATTGGATAATGGTGTTGTTTTTGTCAGGCACTTCCAGTTTTTCTGGATAGTCTTATTGTTTGGTGGGGTGCCATCCTGATTTCGGTGACATTAATTCTTCTGTTTGGTGAGGTGAGAAAGTATTTTTTTTCTCATAAATATGTTAAATCAAATGCGTAGACATCACATGTTAAAAACTGAGGACACTTCATCCCTTTTGATACAAAGTGATTGGGAAAGTCAGAAACTCATCTTCAACCATGATTCATTCACCAGTAAAAAATAATTCAGATCAGATCGTGAGTAGTATTTAATGTTTTCAAATCAGACTTGCTACTTGCTACTCTTTGCTTTCCAATCTTTTTAATGACACCTTTGGTAGTGATGGTGGTCCTAACCCTGCTGGATTGCTTCTTTCTGGCACATTTTTACTTAATATTTTAAAGGAATATCTTGGCATCAAGTTACTCAGCTTGTTATGTAATATTCTCTGACTTCTGCTTACTTCTGAGAAGATTATACCCCAATCAATTTGTTCTCGGTATGGTTTAGCAATTGGTGCAACAGTGGCTCCAGCTGTCCGTGTTCTTGTATGCATATGTTATCCTGTTGCTTATCCAATTAGTAAGGTGACATACATTAAGCAGAATTTTATTGGTACTTTTTCAGTTTTATTTGAGTAACCTGGACCGAGTTTAATTTGTTATTTCTTGATTTTCTTTTCCTTCTTGGCTTTTTGTGCATTTATTCGATATTCCAGTTGTTGGACTTTTTGCTGGGGCATAGACATGAAGCCCTTTTCCACAGAGCTGAGTTGAAAACACTTGTAAATCTGCATGGCCAAGAGGTCTGTATCAGAGCTACATGATGCTTTGGATTGAAACAAAGACATGCGTCTATAATTTATAAGTTTGTTTGTTCATTTACTCTTGAAATTGAAGACTTGTTTTCAGTGCTCTTCATTTATTTCATCAGTATGCTGCAGTTCACTACCTTTTCTTTTCCTATGTGAATAATGTGACCGAGGGTTATCATCTTTTCTTCTGGTTATTTAGACTCCATTTGGAAACTCACGCTTCCTTGTGTTGTACACTAATGATGTATTGTTTTAGGCTGGAAAAGGTGGGGAACTGACACGTCATGAAACAACAATCATTGCTGGAGCACTGGCACTTGCTGAGAAGACAGCCAGTGATGCCATGACTCCCATAACTGAAACATTCTGTATTGATATTAATTCAAAGCTTGATAGGTAAGGACTTAAGGTGTCTCAAAAAATTATAAATGCGCAGGCTTTTGTATTTTTTTTTTATTTTCTGTCATCAAGGGTTATTATTAAGCAGGTATCTGATGAATCTAATGTTGGAGAATGGACATAGCAGAGTCCCTGTCTATTATGAGAAGGCTTCAAATATTATTGGACTTATCCTGGTATAAAGTCTGTATTTTTCTTTAATCCTTCAATCTTGAACAGTCATTTTGAATTATCTGAAAACGTAAGACAGCATACGTTTTTGCTTCAATTTCTTTGAGATTCAACATGTCAACTTTCTTCCAGGAGGATTAGTACAGATGTTAATTGTTTTTATCTGTGTGACCAAAATTATCTAGCTAGAACCTCTCATGCCCTTAGGCATCACTTTTAACAAATTTAGCTAATTTATCAGGAAACTTAAATTGAAATTCAGGTTGACATGTGACATTACCATTACATGCAGTCATACTAAGTTCTATGAATGCTTACTGTTACATATAAAACTATCTATGAGCCTCCACCGAAAAGCTTAGGCTTTTGGAGGCTTGATGCTTGAGATAAATCAAAGTCTTTATGACCAAGTAATCAGAGTTGATCATATCTTAAAGAAAAAGCAAAATGGATCATCAAAGAAGTTCGATCCTTGTCACACCCATTCTTTTAAAAGTTGAATTTCAACACATTGTAAAATGTATTGTTCAAGTTTCAGGCCCAAAGGGCTTTCTGGTGAAGGGATGTCTTAGATATGAAACCATTTATACGAGCCTCCAGCCCCATTTAACAATTTAAACTTTTAGGAGAGTTAGATTTTGGCACTTCATAAGAGAATAATCAGGAAATTGAACAAATTACTAGAGAACTTGAGTTGAAAGACTACAGTCACTACATAATACATTAGCCACGCTAGGAATCATACTGTATATAGCAGACTGAGCAATGCAAAAAGGGTTGGGTTGTTAGTGTAGGGAAGACTGGAAAAAGATAGGCAGAATTTGTCCTTCAAAAAGTTTGTGCAAAGCTGTGATAGTGGATGTAAGTAAAGTGGATTAATGCCTTTGTGCATCATATATTGAATGATAATTGAAAATCTGTTGCTGATTGAAATATTTAGACATTTGTTTCTGGAGTCAAGTAAATTCTTTTGTATGGATGAAGTCTAACGAAGTTAGGTTTACGTTTACCATTTATATTGAATGTTCATGATTTTATTTCTATTCATAAAGGATTTTCTCTATTGTATGCTCTTAAAGACACCTGTAGCTGTTGATGATTTCCCTTTTCCAAAAAAAAGAAGAAAAGCAAAGTTCATTTTGTAACAAGGAACCAAATGAAAATACTGATGGATCCCTCTCATATGAAAACATGTCCATAATGAGAATATACGTCACTTTTGGAACCATGGATTATATGGCAGAAAAAACATCAGTCACTTTGCTGTTTAATGAGACATTGTTAGTCAACCCAATTGTAATATTATTAATAGGTATTTTGTCAACAGGATTGATTTTGAGTGAGGTTGGTCCTCTTGTATTTCTATATGGTTCATGTGAAATTCAGCTGCTAATGTTGAACGCTTTTTATATTACTAAATTTTGTTGAATGAGATTTGTATGTTTGGGATTCATTTTTTTTTTCCCTTTTTCCATTGCACTACATACTTTTCTATTGCTCACTATCATTTATTTCTTATGATTGTGCATTACATTTGCTTTAACTTTAAGCATGCAAACTTATTTTCAGGTCAAGAATTTATTGACAGTTGACCCAGAAGATGAAGCACCAGTGAAAAGTGTGACCATACGCAGAATTCCAAGGTATTTTGTGTTTGCTTTGCATGTTTTTCGGAGGATGTAACTACTGATATTAATGGCATAATATTACCAGAAATTCATATCTAAAGATTACATGTATTGACAGGGTTCCAGAAACGATGCCACTGTATGATATTTTGAAGGAGTTCCAGAAAGGCCATAGCCACATGGCTGTAGTTGTCAGACATTTTCACAAGACACGGGAGCAATCTTCCAACAATAATGCCTTCGGTAAGCACAAGCTATAATCAAGTTAAACTATTTAGAGTTGCGTGGTACCCTTAGAAATTTAAGGATTTCGCCGTAGTTGTTTTTTTGGTTCAATAGTTGAATGAGTTTAGACATATCAAGTAAGAGAGAAAGAGAGAGGGATACTCATAGAAATTTAAGGATTTTGATAATTTTTTGGACAAATAGTTGAATGAGTTTGGGCACGCCAAGGATGAGAGAAAATGAGAAAGTTTCTCAATAATTTCTCATTTATCTTTTGGTAACATTTTATTTATATTCTTTTGAAAACTGAAAATATCTTTCACATCGCAATAAGTGCTCCTTGTCTCTCCAATGTCTGTGAAATAGACTCAGCAAGAGATGTGAAGGTGGATATTGATGGTGAGAAGCCTCACCAAGAGAAAAATTTGAAAAGCAAGATGTCATTCCATAAATGGAAAAGCTCTCCAAAAGAAAATAATTCGAATAGGGGTGGTCCCCGGAGCAGAAAATGGTCAAAAAATATGCATTCAAATATCTTGGAAATAGATGGAAATTCACTTCCTAAGCTGCCCGAAAAAGAAGAAGCTGTTGGAATAATTACGATGGAAGATGTCATTGAAAAGCTTCTACAGGTAATAAATTAAGGTCACTCTGAACAATTTTATTTGCTCTTGAAACATTGTATTGACGTCAATGTTTCTTTGTAGGAAGAGATCTTTGATGAGACGGATCATGATTTTGAAGACTCAGTTGACAATGATCTTTCCATAAGATCAGCTAGCTGGCTGCCTTTCACATACTTATCTTGGTGTTTAGATTCATAATCATAGATAATTAGATTAGATAATCAGAATAGCTGTTTGGGAATCTTGAATGTGATTGAAAAGAAGGGATGGGGAAAGCTATTGTTATTACCTTCACATCAAACTTTTGGAAATATATAAATACAGGATTTGCCTCCTCTAATCAGTACATTTTAGCACATAAGAGTAAAATTGTAATTATTAATTAAAGAGAAATTCTACTTATACAATAAATTATACAACAAATTTTACAAGAGAAAGAAATAGAGAAAAGAAAAAAAAAGTGTATAATGTAATAAATGCTGTGATAGAAAGAGATAGACAAAAAGATATATATATATTATATAAATTGTTGTATAAATAACACATCTCTTAATTAAAAGTTAACAATTTAGATAGTAATAACTTCATAATTTATTATGCACGTACATGTATTTTATTACAATTTGGATTATTTATTTTCTAATTAACAACTATAAATTCACATTTTATCCTTTAAAGCACATGATGTGCTTTTCCGGTTTCTTTTCATTTTCCTTATTTAGCAATGAGGTATGCCACCAAAGTAGACTACGTAGTATGTGATTTATAACCTATTTGGTTCTACGTCAAACCACAAAGGATTTGCATTGAATGACATGCTAATGTGAGTAATTTTTTGAATTTGACGTGAATTTTTTGTCTTTTGTGCATTGTCAACATGTGGCCACTTAGTATGTTTGAGTGAACGTTTGCAAATTGATTATGAATGAAATTGTAATGCGTGTTTGGATTCGCATTGAATCATTTAAAATCATGTTAAAATATCAGTGAACATGATTTCAAGTAAATGTTCACATATTTAATCTCACGTTGAGAAATAGATTTTGGTCAAAAATTAATTGTAAGTTTTTTTTTGTTTTTGTTACAAGAGATAATAAAGAAAAGTAACAAAAGCGAGGCAAACTAGGAGGAGTTAGCTTCTAGGAAAGTGAATTCCCATGGCATCTACTTGTAGACAAATGGTTAAATATAAAAAACAAATAAATAATAATTTTAAGTTAAAGCAACTTAAGTAACTTTTGCATTGGATAAAAAAATTTATACTGAATTTTATTATTAACTTACTTTTAGAATAAAAACATTCAAATATAAATCATTTTATTTCAAAATCAATTTTAACCAAAATTAAATTTTACAAAATCAATTTCATTCACTTAAAATCAATTTTGTAGACAATTACCTAGAAACACAATTAATAGATAGGCTGCTTGAATGAATTGTGTATGCAACTCTATAAATGACTCTTGTACAATTTTCGATAATATCCATTGTATAAGAAACGTTATTAACACAATCTTTTTTAATACTATTTATTATTAGGTGAAATATATATGAAGTTAAATAAAATAAATCTCACTGATTTAATAAGTCTACTTCCTATTAATGAATTTCACATGAGTGGGTTGAAAATTTGTGTTAAATAACATGTTACTACTTACTAGTAATCCTCAATGGTTAATTTGGGATCATCCACCATGATAATTGAAAAGATAATCATATGTTGACTTTAATCTTAATGGCGAAATGTTAGGGACTTGGTTGAGTAATTCCATGTAGTAAGTGTCCCTCTTGTTTTTTCTTTTGATGTGTCCAAAAACAAGGGAGATCTTGTAGTACATATTTTAGTTGTTAAAACTTTAGTGGTTAACAATTAATAAATATTTGATAACGGGTGATACTAGTATTTAAAAAAGCATATACCAGAAGTCCAGAATATATTCCCTAAAATATAGACAAGGTATATTAATGCAATGCGCTTGGAGTGTTATTTCTACATATGCTGTCCCCTTAACTGCATGATGTTATTTATCAATCAAGCAATTAGTATTAGCAAACAATCTATTGGTAAATTGGTATTGGTAGGCCTAATGGAACAGTGGCTAAACCTCGAAATGTCATCAATCATCAACAATGGAGGGCATTGTCAGGTCCCGGATAGTCTTGTAGTACTTTGGAATATAGTTGCGCGTTATCATCCATTGACACTGCCAAGACGGTTAAACAAATGTGCTAACATTGAATTTTCTACACGTTACATAATTTCTGGTTGGTCTTTGTGGGAAAATTCCATGACTCGTGATGGTATGGAGGGAATGCCAACGTTCAAGAGGATAGTACTGTAATTATAAAGTGGGTGAAGATGGACAGATAAAATATAATGTTTCATATGATATGGGAGAAGAAAGTCTCCTTGATATTCACGATTGGGAGGTTGGCCAGTTGATGAAACTGAAGGTGAATTGCTCAAAACAAGCTAACGAGGGGGAAAGCTCAAGACAAGCAACTGATGGTAAAGGATTAAGAAACCTAATCAAGTGCAAGAGACCCTACAACCTAAGCTGAAGCTTAAAATGTCGGATAGTTGTCTAGTAAATCTTTAAGTGGGCAAATAACTAGCTTAAAGTGGGGCAAACATATTGATCCGGGACTTCTACTGCCATACTTATACTCTCCCTTAATACAACTCAATTGAATATTAATAATTGCTTTTGCATCCAATGGCCAAACTAGTTGGATTTGCATTTGATGTTACAGAAAATTGTCTGTATACAAACATGAGTTTCATCCAAATTGCCTGTATCCGCTAGTTATAACCTTCATCTGAGAATATCAAGTTACAGAAAAGCCTCAGTGATGATATTTACATTTTTTCTCCTCCCTTTTCTTTTTCTTATGTTTGGATTTATCTTTGGACCTGCGCTTCTTGGAATGCTCCTTGTCCGAGCTCCTAGAGTGAGACTTTTTACTCTTTTTCCGCCTTTCTTTGTGAAGATCCTCCTCCTCAGAAGATTCACATGATCTCAATGGCACAGGCCTTTCTGGACCGTAAATAACACGATGTTCCCTTACATCGGAACTAGTACTAGGCTCCCCATCTGAATGAGGAGGAAGGTAAGGTCCAGTCTCATCCATCCTTGGACCAACAGCACCTCTGCCTCGCTTGGTCCTGCACCAAAATGAAGTTTCCTAAGTTTTAAAACAATTAGAGAGAGCTAGAGAGATATTATAGAAAGATATTCATGCACTTAAAACAACAGAAAGCATAAGAGTATAATACCTTGAGTGTAGAAACTCCTCAAGGTCTTCATCCTTTAAACCTTCCAGACCATGCTCATATTCTCTTTCACTCGAGCATGAAGCATAGGCACTGGTGCTTTTATCCACTGCATGTCTTCCTGGGCTTCTTGATGAGGTACCAGCTCTATGGCTTTTGTCACCACTGCTTTTATCTTTTGATGTGTCTTTAACCCATTTATCCCGCTCATATTCTCTTTTACGTGTGCATGAAGCGGAGGTTCTAGTGCTATTATCAATACCAGCATGTCTTCCTGTGCCTCTTGATGAGTTATCATCCCTGTGGCTTCTGTCTCTACTATCTATTGATTTTTCTTTAACCCGTTTATCCAGCTCCAGTTCTTGTTGCCGCAATCGCCACATCTCATTCACTTCCACAGCTCGATTTGCTGGTAGAAAACACCAATATAATTAATAATAAACTATCAGCTCAACATATAGACATCATATTTGTTGTACAACATTCACAAACAGAGGAGGATGGTGATCCTGTGACAAACATTTAAGAAATGAAGTTAAATTTCAATATTTGACTTGGGTGAAGTAGTCATGAGCTTCATTTAGTAACAATCGTGTTTTGCATGGAACCACTTGCACTTAAATCATACTGGCTTGTTGTGATAGTAAATAAGCTGCATTGAAGAATATGCATGGAAATTTCTAATATATATATATTGGGATTTGCTAACATATACATACTTGTTTTTTAGTTAGAGTATGTTAACAAGCTACACCGTAGGTGTATTTTAAGATACATTGTATTTATAGCTTGCTAATATACACACACTTATTTTTAAATTAGAATACATTAGCAAGCTACACCATGGTTTATTTTAAGAAACATTATAGTTATAACTTGCTAACGTATTCCAACTAAAAAATAATTGCGTGTACGTTAGCAAATCCCTATATATATATAAACTGGGCTATGCTAACGTGTGCCCTAAGGATACATTAAGGAATTAAAATAGAAACAACTAAATGAAAAGTAAAAGCATTCAATGTCTTGGAAATTCAAAAGGCATACAATACTTTCTTTAAGTGATAAGAATAATTTAACAAAGAACAATAGATGCTTCTTGATGTGTTACCTTTAGACACAATGACAAGGATCTAACTCCTCTAAAGAAAGGGGATGCATTTTAGAGGAAAAAAATGCAAAGTTTTATAACCTTTGATTCAAAAATCAATAGAGTGGATTTTAACAACTTCTTGGTTGTTATAGATGTGCTTGTATTTTATCAAAATGCCAATCAATGATTTTCTAATTGTTGAATTATAGGATTTAAGGTATATTGGGAGGAAAAGGAAATCGATACTAAATACTCTAAAATTGATATTAACTTGATATGATGTGATGTATTATAATGTGATATAATAAAACATAATCCACTAATACTAGATCATAATCCTAACTATAGTTATCAATCCCAAATAACAACCCCAAGCAACTGACCCTGACATTGCTATAGTGGGATGACCGCTATTCTAAAGAGTATAACTACAGTTAAAAAGTTTATATTACACATACATACATAAATACTTAATATTAATAAATTATCCAGAATTATAGGCATTCAGAATTAATAATCAGAAGTCTTAGGCCAAAACACATATGCAAACAACAAAGTCAAGGAACACAAAAGAATAAAAACACGATAAAGACTTCTCTAAAAACACAGACCTCTCAAGAAATAAAAACACAACAGGTGAGGCTATCTACCTCTCTGAACACAAAAACAGTAAGAAAAGATAAACAGAGGAAACACAACAAAGTGATGCTTTAATAAAACAATGACCTCTGTGAATAGTGACTAGTGAGGATGTGAGCAGAACAGGGACCAAAGGAGAGTTGTGCTCTAATGCATGAGATGATGTTTGGCCAGAAACACTGCTGGACAGCTGGGTCAGTGGCAGAAAAGGGAGAAAATCAGCCTCTGTAAGTGTTTTCTGGTCTCCACTCTCAATTAAGTGTGACAGTACGGTGTGTGTACTCTTGAATAAAAAAGATGTATGTATACATCTTTTTTTTATGTAAACATGGGGAAATCACCAAAAAAAAAAAAAAAAAAACCAAAAGTGGCTTCAATGACACAACAGGTGGGTAAATAGGGGATTTTATGCCTTAGAAGAGTAGCAGCCACAAGGCAGGCAGCATAAGGCTACCCATGATACTCCTCCACATTAGCAGTGCTATAACATTCTATCGGTAACTATGATCCTAACTAAACAAGGAAAGAAATCATGGAATAATAAGGAAATATGGAATTCAAACATCAGAGATATAAGGAAATATGGAAACTAATACTAAGAGATAATTTAAGATACTCTAAATTATTCTAAAAGATATACTCAGTTTTATTGATGGCGAATGGTAGATTACGGTGTCAAGCCAAAAATCCGCCATATTTTATTGCCCCATATGGTGGAAGCATGACGGTGTGTGTATATATATATATGTGTGTGTGTATGTGTGTGTGTATAACTGCAGAAATGGCAATATTTGTGTCTGTTCCTTCCATTGAATGGCAATATTACCATCCTAGATCAGTTTTGTTAGTGGCCCTTGAACCTTGTTCTTCACTAGCCATTGTTGAAAAGAACTATTTGTATAGACAACTGTTCAAGGGAAGGAAACAAAATTGAATTGAAAAGAAGGATGGTGGTCAATGGGGGATGAAGGTTGCCTGAAGAGAACGTCATCTAAACTCTATAGGGGATGGATGGTTACTTGTTTGAGACTGAGAGACTAAGACTAAGAGAATGAGACTCTGCAATTAGTTTTTAGGGTTTTTCACTCTTTTGTGCCTGGTTTGGGTCGGGTCACATGATCCAACCATTTTCTTTTTAATTTTTCTGAACTTTTCTGCCATGGGCACCACAAGTATGGTGGCTATCATGGCCCACCATATGGAACCTGCAATGCTTACGCCACTACATAAAATGGCAGCCTGTCATTTTTCCACCACAGCGCCGCCATAGCCACTATTTAACAACACTGTATATACTCAAGATACTATTAGATATTTTTCATATATTCTAACACTATTGAACAGTCATAACTCCACACTTTTCCCTCTAAAGTACACCCCCCACTTTAGAGGATCAGGATCCAAATCTCATTAACAATAACCATTACAAGGTACCCGAAATGTGCCAAGTACGGAAACCAATGAGTAATGGCACTGGATACATACCTGGGACAGAAAATGCAGTCACATATTACTCATGAATACTAGACTCACATTAGTACATGTAAAGACACAGTAAGATGAAAGCCCACTTCAAATGAACTCAAACAAAAATGAAACAAGCCAATTAGTCCAATAAGGGTTTGTTCAAAATTGTGGTTTTGGAGGGGAAGGGAAGGGAGACATTTTTTTACTTTTAAATTACGATAATTATATAACATTTATAAAGATAAACAAAATATTAGGACATTAAGTTTATGCCAGTCTATCATTTTATTTCTTTCATTTTTAAAAATGAGCAAATTAAAGAATATTTATTAGAAATAAAAAATTTACCCCCTTCCCTTTCCTGCCAAAATCCACCTTCCAAACATGCCCTAAAGCTCTCTAATACATTGCATATCCAATTCCTGACCAAGCCATGAGTACCCACTAGGGAAACAATAAGTTGTTTCCCTCCTTGCTCCTTCTTAACCACCCCTCTCCCCCCCCCCAAAAAAATAAATAAATAATAAAATAAAAGTTGAATAAGAATTGTTTCAAACTCAAGGGTATACCCAGCATTCACAAAAAGATCAATTAAAAGACAGGACTATTCATACAATCAGGATAGACTGAACTTGAAACAGTAATATAAGCTAATTCCAACACAAACGACAATTTTCTCAAAAACACAGCCATAGAAGATATGAAAATATAGAACAATAGTAAAGAAGCTCTATCTAAAATAAGTGACTGAAAATAACCTTGTTGTACTCCACGGACAGTAGCAGTGAGGAAACGTGAATTTGGTCGAGTCCGTAAATTAGGCTTACAAAGATAAGCCAGAACACCTTCCCTTTCAGACTGCCGCCGTAATTCTGCTGCTTCCCTCATAAGGATAGCAGCTAATCTGTTTTCAGTCTCCAAATCCATTTGAGTAGCTGACCATATTGCCCAAAAGAAAGAACAATAGGAATGAGATTTTAATTGAATGAATAACATAAACAAAAATAATGAAACAACTCCAGGATGCTGTGCTGTTTTGTGTTGGGAAGGGGAAAGGGACCAAATAACCAGCAAAAAGCCAAAAACAACTATGATTTCACACTTCACAGACATTGTTAAGTTCCAAAGGCCCTCTCAATACAAAATATTAATCAAAGAACCTAAAATCTTCTGGTTACTACCACAAGCACCACTGACCATTCAGTCTTTTTTATTTATCAGCTTGTTCTTGTTCAGTGAAAACCCCTGCAATAAAGTTTTCTCCAATTCAAATTGAATCCCAAATTCCCAATCCTAAAGAGGTTTTAGGGCATAAAAGGTAGCACTAACGTTGGATCCCTCAAATTCACAAAAAGAAATGTTGTCTAGTCTCACCATATTGGGGAACCAACAATCAAGACGATCACACAAAATAGCCATCTGTCCACGTCAAAGCTCCAACCAGTCAACACGGCGGGAAACCGTCACAACCCGATCTCATCACACACCCTTCTGAGTCCAACTTCCTCACGCCCCTAGTGCCAACCTAACCCTCCCAAACACACCCCCACAATCCAAACACGCCCTTATAACCTTCCAACTATTTTGACATCCCCAACACAACACAACACAATGGGGTTCAAACCAAATAACAAAAAAGAATCAACTTTGTGCCAATCGGGGTTTGGGCTACTCATGGCAAAAGGGATAGTCAACCCCATTCCCACATAACTGCAAAAAGGAATGGAATTTAGTTGGATATCATACATTTTCTTAAACCCCAGAATTCCACCATCTCATGAACTAGCCCCAAGTTATAAACAAAAGGTGGAAATTTCAGCAAAGAAAGATGTAAAACTAAATAATAACAATAATAATAAAAACTATTGCCGAAAAAAAAAAAAAAAAAGAATCGGAGACCAAATACAGTACCAAAGTCGAAAGCTTTGCAGAGTCAAATAGTCGGAGAAGAAATATGAAAAGCGAATTGGGAAAATAATCGGCGGAAACGACCGCACCTTGTCCCTGTCTGCCTCCTTCCAACGATTCTCTTCAATCCTCGTTTTGTTCTCTCTCCCCGTCCCCTATGTACTCTTTTTCTCTTTAGTTTTTTCTTTTTCGAAGTTTTCTTCCTCTTTAGTTTTGTTGCTTCTATACAATGGTGACATTGAAATTAAAATTTATGCATATTATTTCAACTTTTTATTATTAGACCGACTCTAGTAGTTTTTTTCCTCTATGGTTAATCAAGAAATAAACCATTAATTTAATCCTTAAATACTATCTTTTTTTTATATAATCCTTAAAGTAATAAAATCATATAGGTAGTCTCTCAAGTATTGAATATCATCAATTTAATCCTTGAATTAATATTTTTTACTAACGTTAAGAGATCAATTTAATGAAATTTTCAATATTTGTAAAACTACTTATTATGATTTCTAATACTTGAAGGGACTACTTATATAATTTTATCATTTTAAAGACTAATTAGGAAATAAAGTAAAACTTTAGAGATGAGATTGAAGATTTACTCTTAATCAAGAGAAAAGGTTGTGTATTTTTATTAGTTAAATATATATTTTTGATTTTTAAAAATATGTGATTTTTTAGTGCTTATCTAAATTATATATATTTTTTAGTTTCCACATTAAAAGTTGATACATTTTAATTTTTCCTCAGAGATTAAAAATATATAATTCCTATAATTTTTGGAAACCAAAAATGAATGAAACTTAATTGGAGATTAATTTTAAAAATGTTTTATTTTAAGAATTAAGCATTTTTTATTAAATAAAAACTAGTATTTTATTTGTACATTATATATGATAAATATTTATTTTATATAATTAAAATTTATAATAATAAATATTTTTAATATATAAATTATATTATAATTAAATTTCATGATAAATAAATATTTATGAATATATAAATTATATTTTAAGTTTACAATAAAAAAAATTACATTATAATATAAGTTTATTTTTAACTATTAACATTTTTTTAAAATTATTAAAATTCAATTTAAATGTAAAGATACCAACATTGTGTTAGTCAAAGTGAAACTAGATTCGAATCCCTTAAACAAAGTCTCAAGTTTGAGTTGTATGGATGAAAAAAACATGGTTGAGAAAGAAGAGTTTACTAAAGGTGATCAATCAAATTTTTTAACGAAGATTAATCCTCTACAAAGTTGGTAGGATACTTCATATCTATAACATGCTAACCAAAAAAAATATAAAGATAAAAAATGTTTTAATATTTGTCAATTTTTTTAAGAAAATAAAATTAAGAATGTGATATTCTCATATTTAGTATAAACTTTAAAAAATTGTTCCTGAACATTTTATACTTTTAAGAAAGTAAGGCTTTCATATTTTCTCACATTGTTATCCCTATGACAAAGGTGGGCAGTGGGTATGTTATTTTCGTATGAGGACATTGGAAGCTACTACATAACGTAACTATTAACTTCCTTCTTTATTCTCACTTTTTTTCTTATAATTTGAATTTTAAAAAATATTTCAAAATTATTTAATCTTAATCACAAGTGTTTGTAAATTCATCTAAAAATGATTTTTTTTATCATATTATTCTGAAAAATGTTATTGTTGAGAATGTAACTGTATAATTTGAAACAAACTCTCTCACATATATTTAATCCAGATAAACTTTTAAAAAACAAAAACATCATTTTTCTTTTTAACAATTTGTAAGTAGTCTTGTATAGATTTTTTAACAAATGAATATAAAAATATAAATTAAAAATTATTAAAACGAGATACATAATTAATTAGAAACTTTTGAATTTAAATTTAAATTTTAAAAATATATTACCATAATTTGATCGATCAATCTTGAATATGAAGACTAAAGATATATCTCATGCGTCTGATACGCACTAAGGTACAATATAAAGAGAATAGCACATGACAAATACTTAGGTTATAGGACAACCTTTTGTCTTATACATTATTTGGTGGACAATGGATAATACAAGCAAAATAGTGTGAAATTTACTACAATATCTCTTTTAATATTAATTATCTTAATATAATTTATATTAATTATCTTAATACGATGATGATGGAGGTAGCAATGGCGACAAAGGCAGTGGCAACTACAGTGCTAGTGGGGGTTGGGGGGACGACAATGGTAGTGGCAATAATAGCGGTAGCAATGATGACATGGTGGCGCAATGGTGATGGCACAATAGTGGTGGAGTCAATAAACAGTAGCAGTGGCAGTGACGACTATAGTGTCGGCAACAGTGGTGGCGACAATGACGGTGGTGTTAGTGGTGAAGGTAGCGACAACAATGGTGGTGATGGTAATAATGATGGTGGTAACAATGATGACAGTAGTGGTAGCGGGGCTGGCGATTATGGTGGCGATGTTGACAACTGTGGTGTCAATGTCAGCAATGGTGGTGGTAGCATTGACGGTGATAGGTGGTTGTAGTGGTGACGATAATAGTGGAGTATTTTTGTTTTTTGAATATTTTATACTTAGAACAAAAAGTTATCTCATGGTTTATTGAGTAACAAAAAATTGAGTTTTATCCTTTCCTTCATTACTTGAGTTATGTTGTTTCATGATCTTTTTTCAAATCAAACGTAAAACAATTATTTTTATGTTGTCATGTAACATACTTTTTAACATATCAAACATAGTGTACTATCTTTGTCTTTGTAACATGATTTCAACATTTTTTTAATTTTATTTTTATATTTTTGTAACGTGTAAAATTATTAATTACGTCTAAACTTTTCTTTTATGTTAATCTTTTTCAAATCTCAGATTTCTCGAATTAATTGTCTTTATATATATATATTTGCATCTCAAATCTCAACTACTAGTATTCTTACGTTGATTATTTTTTAATTTTAATTTTTTCTAAATTTAAACAACTTGTATTTTTATCTATTTATTTAAATTATCTATATATATTTCTTATATTTTTAATATTTTTCTTTTATTTTGTATTTTAAAAGTTTATGTGTATGAGATTTGAGCAAACAGAGT
Source organism: Spatholobus suberectus (assembly GCA_004329165.1). Classification (NCBI taxonomy): domain Eukaryota; kingdom Viridiplantae; phylum Streptophyta; class Magnoliopsida; order Fabales; family Fabaceae; genus Spatholobus; species Spatholobus suberectus. Next base: position 6,860,208 of record CM014729.1, on the reverse strand, counting down.
AAAACAATAACAATTCGTGCAAACACACAGAATTGCAAACAAACTAATAGAGAGCAAACACATACATTAAATGCAATAACAATGGTGAGAGTACACATGTTAGTGAGAGTAAACATAGTAATAATAATGAGAACAACAACAATGGAGGGTGCGAGAACAAGAGTAGTAAAGACGTGGGAAAAAATGTAACATTTGAGTGAAAGCGTGCTAGAGGCACAAAATTGAAGTTTAATAAAATTTTCTAAATTGATTGTACAAGAAACATTCTGGATTGATTAAAAAATACAACAAATTTAGAAAAGTTTGCCCTAGAATTTAAAAGAATAGAAAAGGCATCAACATTTTGGATTGATTATAATAAATATTGATATAGAAAGTGGTTTTTTATGTCAATTAAAATAATCGATCTAGAAAGTCTAGTATAGAATTTAAGAAAATTGAGAAAACAAACATTGACATTTTAGATTGGTTCTTTAGCAATTGATATAGAATTTTTGTCTCAGTATTACAAAGATATCATTATTTCACATACTATTTTGATTTCTAAAGAATTTATGTAAATTATTGATGTAAAAAGTATTTTTTGTAATAATGTTAACCATTCTTTAAAACGTGTATGGTAACTTGTCTTTCACTTTGAAACCAACCCTCTCGATGATTCTTATCTCTGTTTTCATAAAATATGTCTCTCTTTTCTCATGTAACCTTATCATGTAGAAATTGTATTTTTATCTCTTTTCTCATAAATACTGATTGAGTAAAATTTTATAAAAAATATATAATTAGGTAGATTTTCCACGTAATGTTATCTTGTAAGAATTATGCGTCTACTGTCTATCTCTTTTTTTCACAAATACTAATTTGGTAGAGCTTTATTTATAAACATCTAATACATTGCCACCGAATTTTCACATAAAAATTTATCATAAAAGGATTTGTTATCCCTTAAATCCTCTCTTCCTTCCATGCTTTCTTTGCTTCCTTCACCTTCAATCCTATTCCTATTCCTAGTTATTCAATTCCATTTTTTATTCTCTTTGCTTCATTTCGTTCTACCCCAAAAAACATAATAATAATCTCTATTGTTCAAAACTGCAGAGTCAACAAGACTGTGACAAGCTTAGACAACTGTAAATGCGCTGCATCACCATAAGAATTAATTTTCATTTAGTTTGGATTTGATTGTGGATTGGGCCTGTGTAACTGATTTTGGGCCCCCGAAAAAAAGCAGCAAACAGTGCGCAGCAGAAAAGGCTGGCATGACATAAAATCCCAAGAAGAAAAATTAATTACTTATGGGAGGGATTGGATTCTCTCTAGTAACATTATTATTGAATAAAATCTTAATTCTTAATTTATTTTAATATTTAATAAATTTAATATATAAAATATTAAAATAATATATATCAATAGTAAAAGTTAAAAATTAGACACTTCTCAGTTTTTTAAAAGTGGAGGGGATCTGTTCCCAAAGGTGAGAGGGTGTCATTCTGTGAGAAAAAGGTGCTCTTTAGAAAAGTTGTCATTCTACTCCAACTTAAATTTTAGTAGGAGTAAAAACATCTTTTCTGTACGAACTTTATGTCGTTGGATTGATAAGAAGGTTTTAGCCATTCATTTCTCAGTATGTATCTTTATTTACTATTTTAATACACTGTAGCATTGAACCAATAGAAATTACTGAAGATTTGAAGGAAATCTTGAAAAAGACCAGCAGCAATCCTGTTTGTTAGAATTTTAAATTATGCTTTCATATGATTATATTCATTATACCGCCTTTCTTTTCTTTTCTTCTTTTTTTTGGGAGTTTCTTCTTTTCAGTTAGTTAAAACATTTCTCAAATGAACGAATTGCCATTTTTTTTTATTTTTTGTTTAAATGAATTGCCAATTTGATCGGATGAAACAATGTGATAATTGCATAAACCAATTAAGGTACTCCCTGCAAGACAACTAAACTTCAAGCTGGCTATCTCTCTCCAGCTTTTGGTCTTGTGCTTCTTCATGTGTATATTAAAACCAGGCCATTGAATTGTTCAATGATCATCATGAAAGTGCTTCAGGTTAGAATTTTTTAAGTTTTAGGTGCAGACATATCTTTTATACAGGTTTGACTGCTTCCATGTTAAGCAGGTTTGGAATCTGGTGTTGCAGGTTAATGAAGAGGATATAACAAGTTTTTACGGCATTTCTCTTAATAGCTGGCTCCCTTATTGCCTGCAAAGGGGAACAGAAAATTGGCGTGTTGTCTTTGGTACCATGATTTGGTGTATCTAGTATGCTAGAAATAACCTGGTTTTTAACAATCATGAATGGAAACCAAAGCGAAAATGCTTAGGCTCGAGATGGATCAAAGCTCAGCCATTGGGAGTTGTCACGGGCGAAATCAGGCACATAGCTTGGACTTTTCCTCCTACTGACTGGACCAAATATAATGTGGATGGTTCAGTGAGAGATGGAGGTAACCAGTCAGGTTGTGGAGGGGTAGCCCCAGATGCTACTGGAGCTTGGTTGGGGGGCTTTGCCAGGAAGCTGGGAACTTGTAGCATTGTGGCAGCTGAGATTTGGGGTATTATTACTGCACTTGAGCACACCTAAAGTCTAGGCCTCAGGCGGTATAGCTTGAGTCTGATTCTCAAACTGCTATTTGATCAAGCAGGGGCAGGATTCCCTTCATCCTTATTCTGGGCTTGCAAAAAGAATTATAGATCTCACTCATAGAGACTAGATTGCCCGTATTGAGCATGCGCATCGTGAAGCCAACAAAGTGGCAGACTGGTTTGCGGGGCTAGCGCATTCATTCAGCCTGTCCAACATATTCTTAGGCCTAAAACAAATTCTGAAGTGAGGCCTTTATAAAATTAACAAAAGTAATAAAAAAAATTGAAGGATTTATGAAAAATAAAAATAATTTTTCTTCCAATAGTATTTGAACTTTATTCACCAAAAAAAAAAAAACACCATAATTACCATTGCACTAAATCAATGAATAGTAGAATTTGTATAAATATTAATACTAATAAATTTTTTTTTCTGGAACCTAAAGCAAGGGCTTAGTTGGCTTTATGCTTGGGCCAGCCCTGTATTCATTGCATGTTCCTGTTCAGTTTTTTAGTGAGCACCCTCATGTAGCTATAAGCCTGTTATGGAAGGATTTTATTGGGGCAGCGTATCCTCACTTCTTTAGATTGTAGTTTCGGCCTTTAAGGCCTCCCTATCAGGAAAGAAAAAAGGACATATCTTTTATACATTAATTACAAAATTCTTCGTCAAGCTAAAAGTGATGGCATATTATGTTATACATATTATAATATGAGAAAATAGATTATACATTAATAGTGTAAAGTATCTTTATACTGTTATCTAATCACAAATTATTATGTATGATAAGTTTGTTGACCTTTACAATAACTATCTTAGTTGTTATAACAATGGTGATTTCTAATTGGTGGTAGTGTAAAACTTTTTGTACTGATAGTGTAGAGTCATTAAACTCTTATAATATTTCTATTTAGAGTGAATTTGTGGTTTGAGAAGTGCTCACAATACACTTTTTTAACACGCACTTTACTATTTGTTAAAATTTATTGAAAACTACAAAATTAGGGAAAAAAAAAACTCATTAAATGAGAAGTGAGATTTACTAAAATTTGTTATTTTTAATAAATTTCAACAATAGTAGAGAGTGTATTCAAAAAAGTGTGTTAGAGAGTATGTTGCTAGCATTTCTCTTTGTGGTTTATGGTGTTTATAAGTGTCGATCTAAATATATTTCAACGGTTTAGTTATGTAATAGTTTCACATTATCCAATGCATGATAAAGGTGATTAATTGTGAGTATTCTAACACTCTAGTAAGTTCAATAGAGAAGTGTAAAGGCTCAAAGAAGAGATAATATTTTGTGGGAGAAACCTATTAGTGTTATAAAATGATTAAGAGGCGGAGCAGGTGAGGTTAGGTGAAGTTTTTTTATTGATATTAATTTATTAATTTAAAAAGTTAATTTTAAATTCAACATTTAATATCCATATTACAACATGAATTTTGTATAAATTAGTTATATGTTTTAAATTAAAAAACAATATATTGTTTCAAATATCCACTCATATATGATATAATAACTTTGTTACTTTAAGGGAATTCTTAAAGTTTAAGAATTTAACTATAAAGATAAAAGTTTAAATAAAATATTTTAAATGTACTAGGACGAAAGTAAATAAAGTAGATATTAAATAAGAAATATGAAAAGACATGAAAACCATTTAATAAATTATTATTTTTTCTGATATTTTATCCATCAATATGAATAAGTAAAATTAACTGCGTAATAACATTAAATGCTATGATCATTAAATTTATTTTTTTGGTGTAGTCATTAAATTAAATATAATATATAATCAATTTAAAAAAAGTACTAAATATTATATATATATATATATATATTAAATATAGAATATATAATATACTGTAATAACTTTGTTACTTTGACTGGAATTCTTAACGTTTAAGAACTTAACTATAAAGATAAAAAATTAAAAAAAAAATTGAATGTACTAGGACTAAAGAAAATAAAGTGGATATTAAATTAGAAATATGAAAGACATGAAAACTATTTTAATAAATTATTAATTTTTTCTGATATTCTATCCATCAATAAGAATAAGTAAAATAACTGCATAATAACATTAAATGATACAATTATTAAATTAAATATAATATATAATCAATTTAAAAAAGTATTAAATATTATATTTATTAAATATAGATTATATAATCAACTTAAAAAATGTAATTAAATGCTATGTTCAGTATATATGCTATATTAATTTTTTATTGAATTTAATATATATTTATTAAATCCATATGACTTTTCATTTTTACAAAAATTATTTGGAAAAATGTCTCCAAATAAAAAACCAATTATTTTAAATTTAATGCTTAAAAATATAAACTGAATTTTCATTAATAATATTATTTATAAAAAATTATTTATAAATATATTTTCAAATAACAAAATTCAAAAGCATATTTTACACACACACACACACACACACACACACACATATATATATATATGTTTAAATTTTATTTTAAATAAAATTTAAAGATTTATTATAAATTTAAATATGTTTAAAATAGTTTTTTGAATTATTTATTTTAATGAAAAATATTTTTAAAAATAAAATTTAAATGTATATATTTAATATAATTTTAAAATTTTGTTATATGCTATCAACTTAATCAAAACATTTTTTTCATTACACTTATATTTTATATACTTAATTATATCAAATTGAAATTTTATTTACTAAAAATAATTAAATAAAATGATAAATGTTATATATCTTATAAGATCATTTATATATTAAATAAACTAATCATGAATGTGTTAAAATATCAACTATTAATTTTTTCATCGACACCTAAAATCATTTACTTTATTTTTACTCACTTTAGAAAAGTCAAATCCTATTTATATTCTATAAATAGAACTATAGAATTGAAAATTTTAATTTACAAATCTTACATGTATTATTGAAAAATATGATGCATATAAAATTAAAATATTATGATATTACAAAATTATTTTTCATTTGTGTGAAAAATATTAAAATGGATTAAAAAAATCACTTTTGACATCTTTTATTATTTAAATAAATAATATAAACATATTTTAACTTTATACCTAGTATTTTATACTTTTTTATTCATACTTATATATATTGTATCGTTACTATACTTTGGAATTATAACTACTCATAGTAGACGCCAAATATCATTAGATATTTTTCAAAATAACATCTACTTAAATAAGCATTTGCATGTTTAGTTTAGCTTATTTTGAAATGATTACTTTTTCTTTTTTCGATTTTTCAGAGAGCTTTCAAAAATGAATTTTTAAACATGTTCTTTGAAAGGTCACTTTTTAAATATGTTTGCTAATAAGATAATTTGCTTAATTGAAGAGATGTTTATATAAGGTTGTTGGTGAATTTGGCAATGATGGATAAATGTCATCCAATATGCTTGGTAAATTCATCAAGAGAGAGAAAGAATTGTATTTCACACTGAATGCACTCTTTACTTTTTTTATACATCTAAATCCTGAGTTTAAACATATGATTTAGATCTTCCTGATGGTCAAACGAACCAGGCCGAGCCATAAAAAATTTGACCTAAAAAAATGGGGCCAAAATGGCTTGGCCTAATGGGCCCACCAAGCCTGAGCTTGAGAAAAATTGGCCCACAAGGTACCGGGCCTATTTGGCCTGGTGCTATATAATTTTTTTGTTTTTTTGTAAAATATATAAAAATTAAGAAAAAAAAAGAGTCATGGGCCTTTTTGGCCCAGCCCGTTGAGCCAAGAGAACACAACCTGTTACACCTTTGGGCTAGCCCACTTTTCACACTTGGCCCATTAGGCCAGGCCAAGCTAACCAATTTCACACCTCTACTTCTTAATGTCATTATTTGACTTTAAACGTATGATTTTAATATTCCCTAGAATAAACTTATTACAATTTTAATATTGTTTAGAAATATTAAAATATATTTTAATAAAATATATCTTATTTATATAAACATTACTTTCATAATAAGGACAAGCTCTTGTTAGTTTAGTTGATAAAAAATAGGTCTAATTGCACTTTTGATCTCCTAAGTTCCAATTGCTCAAATTGAGTCCTCTAACTATCAAAATTGTGCGATTTTGGTCCCTCCATCAATTTTTCGTTAAACATTTAACAGATTTTGCTTACATGACATTGACAAATGACATGATAGATGAGGCATGCAAAAATGAAAGACAAAACTATCAAAGCAAATGACATGACAGATGAGGCATGCGAAAATGAAAGACAAAATTATCAAAATAGCCCTAGTAGGAATTAAACCCCTACCGTAGGTTTCAATAACAACCTTTAACCTACTAAACTAATGAATTCTTTTAATATATGAATGTAAAATATAATATATGTAACTTAAATGGAGACCAAAATTGCACATATATTTATTACAACTAAATAAACAAATTTATATTTATTATATATTATTAGTATTAACAATATTATTAATAAATTAATACTAATATTATTAATAATTATTATTTATTATTAGTACATTAATAGATGAATTAATAATTTAATAAATATAAATTATTTTAAATATGATATAAATATTTGAATATTTCATATAAATTATTAGTTTAATTTAAAATATATGATATAAATATAAATTTTAGTGATTAAAATATGCAAATTAGATGCTCAACATCATCATAGATCTTAATCGCCTCAACATTAATTCTAACAATATTTATTAATAATATTATTACTATTAATTTATACTTCTACATAAATATATTAATAAAATAATAATACTAATAATATTAATATATTTTTGTAGGATTATTATTTTATTGATATATTTCTTCACTTTTTATATTATATTATCAAAACCTACATCAAATGCCACATCATCATCATGTCATGTCAGCTGTCACGTCATCCATCATGACCACATCATCTATCATATCATCCGTTAGAGTCACGTCAACAAAATCCGTTAAATATTTAATGAAAAATTGACGGAGAGACTAAAATTGCATTATTACGATACTTGAAGGACTTAATATGCACCATTGAAACTTAGGGACCACAATCGCACAATTGTGATACTTGAGGGACCAAAAATACAATTAAGCCTAAAAAATATTAATGTGAGAGTTTCATTTCATTTTCAAAGCATTAGATGTAAAATAAATATGTAAAAACATACAATAGAATTAACTTAAGGAGAAACACATTGAGCTTACTAATTATTGATAGTGTTATTTGGTGCGAATAATTGCTTGTGTAAAAAGTGTCATAAATGAGTTTTTAATCAATTAGGAGGAGAATATGTACATGAGTGGAGAGAAAAAATATATTTTTTCAAATATATTAAGAAAGAAAATTTTACTTTTATTTGCTTTATAAAAATTGTTTTGCACCTTTAAACATTTTTAACTAATTACACTTATCCTTAAATAACAAAATAAATTTGAATTCACACTCACTATTGATTATAAATACTTATATAGAAATAATACTAAAAATGAAAAAATATATTTCAAAATACTTGATTTTAATATCTAATAGAATAAACAAATGATTTTAATATTACAATTTTAATATTTATGATTTAATATCACAATTTTAATTCCCTTAAATAAACATATTTATAAAGAATAATGAACGTTAAATATGAATATGTAATCTAAAATGTATATATTTTTTAATCAACATTAATTATATAAAATTATGATTTAGACAAATTTAATATGAATTTCCCACAACACAATTATAATATCATGTCACGATTTTAATATCATGATTTAGACACGTTTAATATTAATCTAAAAGAGGGAGAGAATAAATAATAATTTAACATGAATAAATATAATTTTTTTTATAAATAACGATAGACATATTACCTAATTCTCCTGAAATAAACTTATTTACTAAATAATAAATAATGCTTTAACATAAAAAAATAGAGATTCTGTATAAATAAAAATACACATATTGTTGAAATAAACTTACTTAATAAAGAATAAATAAGCATTTAGCATAAATAAATAGATATTATTTTTAATAAGGATACATATAATGCTTGAAATAAGGATACACATATCATCATTTGCCTGAAATAAACTTATTTACTAGACAATAATTGAGATATATATATATATTATGATTATTATACATATATTTTTAAATATTTATTTATATATATCTACTAACATATATTTTATAAAATTGAAAATTTACAAATAAAAAAAAATGAGTTTAATTTCTATGCACTATCAATGTAAAAAGTTTTACATTGTCAACCAATTAAAAATTATTATAGGTATATAATTTTAAGATAATTGTTATAAAAGTCAACTAACTCACCATATATGACAATTTGTGATTTGATGATAGTGAATGAATTATTTACTCTTACGGTTATGTGTTTAATCAACTACTTCAATATAATAACCTTTGATATATTTCACTAAAAATTTTCAATTTGTGTTATAGATTTAAATGAAAAATACACATATCATACTAAAAGTATTGTCTACAATAATTAATTTATATTAAACTATTTATTAATAAAAAATTAATTCTTAAGTATATATTGTACTTCAGAAGTCTCCACACCTTTGAAGGAGTCTAATTATGATGGATATTATGCTGAGGAAAAAATTCGTGGACACAACACTTAGAAACAGAAAGAAAAAAATATGAGATTCCATTTGATTTGCTAAAATATAAGGAACAGGAAAAAAAATATATGATTTATTCATGTTTGATTTTAAAAATAGTTGTGGGACAGAATAAAAGAAGCAACAAGAGACAGAACAAAAATATAAAAAACTTATTATGTTGTGCATGACTACCAAACAACATATAACACAAAAAGTTGTGTTATGACTCAATTATTTGATGTAATGTTTTGTTTGTCCTGTACTCTAATATGTATCAAATAGATCTAAGTATGATAAATTATATAATACAATAAAAATAATAAATAATAAATATTAATAGAATGTTCAATACTTAAGATTGAGTATATTGTGCTTCAGAAGTCTTCCCACTTTCAATCCCGTCTAAGTTGAGTATTACTTTCCCATGATTTATTGTCCCCATACTTTTTCTCCACTTTAAACCAGAAGTCTTCCATTTTCTAAGAGTCCACTTATTCCTGTCTAAGTTACTCATATTTGTAGTCACTATGACTATCTTTCATTTTGTGGCTATTATGACCGGTGCTTCATTTATCACGCTACATTGACTACACAATGGTATCGTTTTACATTATATTATTTGCCGTTTTAAGTGATAAGTCATACAGCAGTGATATTAAAGACAAAGCGTACCATTTTTGACCTCTAATGCTTGGAAGATTTATCTTGGAAACTTAGTTTTGTCCTAAAAGTGCCGTAATGTGTTATGGAGCCTTCTACATCAAAATTCCCCTCTAGGCACCTTTATTTTCTTTTTGGTTGGACTAATCACAGTTACAAAGAATGCGGGCACAGATTACATATTCATGCCTTTGCTTCCAAGATGTGTATTTAATCATGCAAATTGGTAGGAGGTGTTCTGTAATATGCTGGCACAGTTACCGGGAAGAACATTTCTCTAATTCCTTCAGCCTTGATAATGGGGAAAATGATAGCAGAGGCACCCTGAAATGCCAAGAACAAAATTGATTCAAAATCATAAATTTTATTACACCATTAACTAATATTTTGGGAGTAATTCTTGCATATGATCACAATATTTACGGACTCAATTAATCAAAAGTTGAAGGTACATTAAAATAATAAAAAATAATAAAGTCCGCATTGAAATTATTTGAATATTTAAACACTACTCATGCAAGAATTGTTCATAATTTGTAATACGAGGTTGTAATGTTGCAGCAAAGAATATCGTTGATATGTTAAAGATTATGTGTTTAACCACAAAGAAATGCAAAAAATACTCACGGAAATCAGTCTAGCTCCAATCCACATGCGTTTTGGAGAAGGGAATGGTATGAGTAAGCGGCCAACACCATATATAGCGACGGCAAAGAAGTGGAGAACCAAGCTTAATGGACGAGGGTTTAGACCAGAGAGTAGAGCTATTGGTCCATCTGAGAAAACACCTCCAAGGCTTAAGTAATCAAAACATGCCTGGCGCATTTCCTTACTAGCTGGGTCAGGAGATGCACAAAACACCTTGTATAATGCCCCAGCTAATGTGTTTATTGTAGATGCCACTGGCTGCAAACAGGATCAGGAACCAGCTATTAAATTTGCTCAAACCAATGCTGATAAACATGACAAAGGGTATTTGATTGAAAAAAGGTTCAAGTGTTTAAAACGTTACTATTCACTAGGAAATAAAAAGAGCTTAAGCATTTAGGTGAAAGTTTATAAGTGATAATATATATGATTAAACTCTTTCACTCAGAAAAAATACTATATGCATTTACATTATAAAGGTTTTTTATATTATCATTCAGTCACAAATTATATTATGTATGTTAAGTTTGTTGATTTTTATAATAATTATTTTAAATATCATATATAAATGATTTTTAATTGATTAATAACGTAAAAACTTATATACGGACAATACATTACTATTAAACTCATTTACCTTGCGCAAGGTGTAGAATAATTCAAGATATTTGCATAGAGCAGAAGCATCACGCAGATCATGCAGGGGTCTAAGAAGGTTCCTTAGCAAAACAATATCAGACAAAGCCACAGTCATTCCCCCTCCAGTTAAAGGGTGACGCATGTTGAAGGCATCTCCCATGAGAAGGGCACCAGGTGTGGGATAAGGAGATGCGGGCATGCTTCTGTTTGGCATGCTTCTTATGTTTCCTCTATCAACTGCAGCTATAAAAGAAGCACACAGCTCTGGGGGAACCTGAAACACACAATTTCATTCCTCCGTTAGTTGAAGAACATGTTCGTTATTTGGAATATTAAGTCGAGCCAAAAGACTAAGATATTTGTACCTGGGGAGCTACTACTGTTTTCAAATAACGGGCCATGTCACCATTACCAAGGGAAGGTAACTTTGGGCCAGGCACATCAACCAAACACCGAATCTCAGAGCTACTTATGGGATAAAACAAAATGGGAGAAGGATCACCCAAGATAACGTGTCCGTGGTTTGCATATGGAAGATTGCAGTTTTCTAGGACCAGACCAACAAAATGAGATGGCACATCAACCTGTATAAATAATTAAATAAATAAATAAACAAACCCATTTAAGTGCAAGTTGAGATATATAAGACAAATTATATAGAAAACGTCTTGAATAATTCCCAACCAGTACTAAAGTGAAACCTACCTTTGGGTTGCACAGAGAACGTCTCAAGTTGGAAAAACAGCCATCGCATACTATGGTGAGGGGAGCCTTGGCTGTGATCTCTTGTCCATTTTTGGTTCTGTAGTGTACCCCTTTGATGGTTCCATTTTCTTCCAATAGAGATGTGACAGTTCCTTGTTCTAATTTTACACTGCATAAAATTGGGAACAATAAGATGTAGAGGAAGAAAGAATTTAATTAAAAAAAAGAGTTCAATTGTCAGATTATCTAAAGATTTTTACATGATTAACTAATTAAAAAATATTTTTAATATAATTTTTAAGATAATTATTATAAGAACATGATGACCTACAATTTTTATATTATTAACTAATTATAAATTATTTTTGATAATTTATAGGTATATATCTAGTAAATTTTTCAAAACAATATAGTTTTTTTTTTTTTTTTTTTCAAAACAAAAATCTGGTAAAAGTTTGTACTTTGGAAGAGATGAAGCCTTCTCTCTCATTCTCTGTATGAAACGGCCATTGTGAAAGCTTCTTCCAGAAATATCAGAGTCAAATTTTTCCAAGGGATAAGAAAGCTTGGTATTTTTCCCGTCCTTGTAAAGAGCATAGCCAAAGACTTGCTGAGCGTCAATTTCATCCACACAATCTGCAACAACTCACAACATTCATCTGTTAAGACCGGCAGGGGAGGTCACACCTCACACAACCTAAGATTGAATGATTTCTTCAATTCTCACACAATCTTCCATTGATCTACTTTGGTACATACATGTGTCATATTTGACACGTTTCTTGGTTCCTTACCTTCGAGACCCAACTCAATTAACTTGAGATAACCCCCAGGTTGTAGCAATTCCCCCACAATCCTGTCTGGTTCAGTCAACTCCCTTTCAATAACATGCACTCGCCTCCCTTCCTGCAACAAGAACCATAGACCAACACCATTCATCCTTTTACAACAAGAAATATACGATTCATTGTGTAAAAATCTTTTAGGCCATCCGAAAAATTACCAAGAGCTTATATATTACTGCAAATCTGAATCTGATTGCATATGTACTTTGTGGTGTTGGTCTAATAACAGATCATGGAAAGGAAAGAATATTTAATATTAGACTTTTCACAGTTTTTAACTTTTTATGCATTTGTCTGATTGCAGGAAAAATATATTCATGAAAACAAAAATATGGGAAAAGTATCTTGGAATAAATGTTCTATGAAGCCTGTGGCTGGAAGGTTAATTATAACTATATCTTCGACATTTCTATGCAAATTAAACTTATATAATTTCATTCAGAGTAACACTTAAAAATTACTCTTCCTTCTTCCAACCTCTTGAAACTTTCCTGCAATCAAATTAACATGACTTCTAACATTATTGTTACTGTTATTATTTTACCTCAACAGAAGTTTTTGATTGATTAATAGGTATATGTCTATGAATATTAGCATAATTGCATATATCTATGAATCAAAACTTATTTGCAGGCTGTAACTAAAGAAAACCATGACACAGATGGATTGGATTTCACAAAGTCATGTCATGTATGTGCATGAAAGAAATTAAAGGGTTCTTCTACCTTCCCAAGTGTGTTAGCAAGGGCTGCGCCAGCAACCCCAGCACCGACAATGATGATGTCCATAGTTGCTGGGATTTCTTGATGGTGTTTTTCATTTTCTGATGTCCTTATAATACTACCACTATTGCTTTCTGCATGTGCTGAACCTTTGGCCTTCTTCTTTGATTCAGAACCGTGTAGAACAAACACAAGCACCAAACTAGAAGCTATAATTCCTCCCAGAATACACTCATAACCCATCTCCAATATATTTGGTGAAACTAAATTTGAAAATTGCAGGAAAAATCAATGAGAAGGATGGTGATGAATGAAAGAGTTGATTGTGGAAGTCCTCTTCCGTTTACGTGTGAGCTTTGAATGCAAACTAGCTAGTTTTCTTTCCTTTTTCATTTTTTTTTTAATACGGGCAACCAATTGAACATAACTTCCTCCCATATTTGTTGTCTTTTCTTTAACTCTGTAACCGGCAATTCCGATCATTTAATATTAATGGACAATTCTTCCAACTAAATTTTAAACATATTACTAACGATAATTTTTTATTGGTTAACATTGTAAAACTTTTTACAGCATGACACTTATATTAATTTTAATTCCAATTTCTTTTTCATTCTTTTAAGTAAGAATAATATTATTTTCAAGTTATTTTTCGTAACAATTTCTACTACAAAGAGAGGAATAAATAGTTCATGCACTGATCATGTAAATAATTTTTACATTGTCATCCAATTACAAATTATTATGTATAGTAATTTTTTAACTTTTTCAATAATTATCTTAAAAGTTATACTTATCATAATTTTTGATTGGTTGACTATATAAAATTTTTGTACACTAATAGTGCATACACATTAAACTCAAAAGAGTGATAGGAAAATGAGAAAAAAAAAGTATGAGATAAGATAATTGTTATAAGGAAGAAATATTAAAAAAATCACAAAAATATTATAAGAACAGTTTTTTTTTTTCAATAAAGTAACCAAAATTTAATTAACTATCACCAATATTACTTTTTATTTTGCTTTCACTTTTTTTTTTTGCTAGTTCATGTGGTTTGATTTAATATAGCAATGATAATTATTAATATAGTGTGATATGGTTAGTAAATAATTATGTCTCTTAAGCATGTGATCAAGGTTTTGATTTCTAGGTTGGTGTGTATGAAAAAACATCTATTAGAAGAGATTAACCCTTCAATAGATCAATATCTCTTAAGCTATTTTTGTTTTTGTGTGGTTTATCCATCATAAATGCTTATTGAGTGATAGCTAGACATACCTATACTGGTAGGTAGTAGGTACAACATTCTTTCAAACTTGTGCCCTCTAAAAATATTAATGACCTTATATGATACACACGTACATACCAATGTGCCCTCTAAATGATAATGACCTTTTACGATACACGGTTCGATACACTTCAACGTGATTGAAGAAAATTGTTGAATTGACGTTCAACGCGGTTTCTAACAAAAATACAAACACACACGAAGATAAATATACTACTTTGTATAAGGAAAATAATTGAGGATTTGTGAGGAGATTTTGAAATCTTATGTTGGGATTTTTCTCTATTTTCCTTATTAAATAAGATGATTCTATAAAAACAATTTTTACATTATAAAAGTTTAAGTTATCTTTATACAATTAAATTTATCTATATATTTGAGTAATATTGCATCAAATTTTCCTGCATAAATTTATATATAATCTAATCTAATAATTTACATTTTTATTTTTATTTTTTACTTTTGTTCTTGATATTTTTCAAATAACACAATTATAATTTTAGCTATAAAATTATTTGCTAATGTTCTCCAAACAGTTTAAGCTTTATTCTTGTCATACATGATAGACTTTATGAATAAGGCCTAATTGTACTTTTTTGTCCCAAAGTTTTACAATATCGTAAATTTTGTTTTCAAATAATTTTTTCACGAATTTTACCCTTCAATTTACAAAATATTGCCAATTTTACCCCCACACAGAACAATCATTACAATTAAGACAATTTTATGACAATTTTTCCTTTAAATAGCCACAATTAAGATAATTTTGTGGCATTTTTTTCTTTAAAATGCCACAATTTTCTACATGGGGACAAAATTCATAAGATTGTGAAACTTTGGGTTTTTAAGTCTATGATTAATTAATCTAAGAGCTGACTCTATTTTTAATTAAAAGTCAAATTTCAGCATAAGTCATGTGACCTAAACATTATCTATATTTCTAGTCTAAAGAACTCCTTGTAGGTGTTAGATAAAAAATTAACTATTTAACAGCCTTGAACATTATTTTTTTAGATTTGGGACAGTGGCACATAGTTGAACCTAATGAAGAAGATATAAACTAAACTTGGCTTCTCAAATGTGTTACACGGAAAAGTAAGAAAGACTTAATAAGTCAATTGGTTTTGAATTATATGATCTTTACTCAAGGTGTTGGGTGTAAGATTTGACCAATAATACTTCAATTTTTACCTTTCTTTCCTTCGTGTGCAAGACATAACATTAATATACACTCCTTCAAGTACAGTCCAACATTAGTTAGGCATAAAATCCAATACCAACTATCATATATAAATTTAGGCATAGTCAAATTATTGGCTGAGACACCACTTATTAGACGATTAGAAAGAATTTAAAAATATGGAGAACCTCCATTAATAAGTTTAACAATAATAGTAAACTTGATGTCATATTTTGACTCAAAACTTCACGATAATGAATTTATACTTCATGAATTCGACTCATAATTTCAAGTTAAAAATGTAAAATGAAAAAAATAAAAATATATTTAACTTTAATTTAATTTGAAATATTTCATAAACTTAGTTCACTTTAAATAAAAAGTGAATGTATTTTTATTTTATTATTTTATATACTTTCTCACTTTAAAAAAATTAAATACATATTTTAGGTGAATATTTTTATAATATTTATAAGACATTGTTTAATTCATTTTTTTTCCTAACCGATGCAAAACTTCTTCTAGTTACACCGTGAATTTTCAATAATGACGTGGCAAATGCAACGCCACTGATTTTGCATCTCATTTGTTCATACCTCAAAATGGCAAGTTGATCTAGGCATGGCAAATATTTCCGGATTCGTGGATATATGTTCGAACCCACTTGATTTTGATAGGTTTTTCTTGCATTGATCAGGGTCGGGTTTTTCCGAATGTCAAAGTTAGGAACGGGGATATTGATACCAGCCTGGCTCCCATTCCCAAACCCGCCCAAAAAATATATATTTTATAGAATTAAAATATTATGTACAAGAAAATTAGTGATTTTTGCAAAAGTATTTTATCTAAAATATTTTAGATAAAATTTATTTTTAAAATTGAAATATTTTATCTAAAATTACATTTTTAATGTAATTTGCCATTTTTTTTTTAAAGAGACATCAAAGCAGGGCAGGGCGAGGAAAACCCAACCCCCATCGGGATAGGGATGGAGTATCAAAATTAATCCCTGTCGGGTATCCAAGGTGGGGTCGAGAATATGTTGGAGAGTTGGGGATAGGGGCAAGGAAGGAAAAACCTGCCCCCCCCCCCCCCCCCCCCAATTGTCATGCCTAAGTAGATCCATTCGATGCCATCATTGAACCACACAATTTCTGGCACATAAGACAAAGGAGTCCATTAATAATATTACTTTATGGTGGGACAAATACTTTTTCAATTGGGCTGATCAGCGAGCGATTTGGGCAATTTCAAGTAAGGATGGTAAAATTATTCATTTATTCGCAATTCATCCAGTCCATCTATGTAAAATCCAATTCAATCCATCCAAATGTTAAAATAAAAAAGACTTGGATTGGATTGGACAAATCATATAATTAAATGGATAGATAACAATCAATTCTCTTTTATTTTCAAATTATATAGACGATCTAATTAACACTTACTGGATCAAAATCAATCTAACACAATTTTTTTTAATACTCTTCTCTCTTCTCTCTTCTCTCTTCTCTCTTCCCTCTCTTTCTCCTTTCTCTCTCCTCTCTCTCCCCTTCAATGAAACACAAAAATAGGTAGCTAACAATTCACGACATCAGAAGTTGTTACCTTCTTTGACCAGGCACTTCACACACACACACATGCGTAATCACCTAAACCATATGCACGTTACGATAATACAATAAATCAACGTGAAGAGATGAACATTGCATTTCCGCATTTCTTAATTTCAAGTGCCTACTAAAACACATAAAACAGGTATATGAGGAATAACATTTTGGAAGAATATTCACTAGGGGTGTTTACGGATTGGTTTGGATTGAGTTTGGCCAAATCTGATACCTAAACCAATCAAAATAAATTGGGTTGGTTAGATTGAATTTGTGTAATTTTTTTATCAAACCTGAACTGAATTAACCCAATCAATAACGAGTTGGTTTGAGTTGGGTTCATGGATACTCATTCTTATTTAGTGACATATTAAATACATTTTTATAAAAAAAGAAAGAATTATAAAAACTAAATTATATTTTTTAAAAATAAAAAATCATAATAAACGTTGCATGTTCACTATGCATAAATGATGGGCTCTACTATGTAAGCCAAGGTCCAATAGCCACGTTTGCTATTTTCATTGGATTAACTTGGTGGTCGATATACATATATCTATGTTTGTATGTTACAATTAAAAGGAGTCAATTCAATATTGAAACACTCATTATTCATATTTTTTTGGCTTAATTGTACTTTGTGTCACCCTAGTTTTATCATTTTGCGAATTTTGCTACTACATTTTTTTTTCTCACATTTTGCCACCTCATTTTTGAAATCTTGCTAATTTTGCCCAATCATCAATTGTTCGTTAAATAAAAATTTGTAAGATTGGAAAAAATTCGCAAGATTGCAAAAATGGAGTGGCAAAATGTAACACCCCTATTTTTGCATATCAAATTATTTTTTTTTAATTATTCTACATTTATTTTGAAAGAACCAGATAGGAATCTCAAAAATTTGATCCCTATGGTTATGCTTGTATTAGTTAGTAATACTTAGTTTAGATTTTTAATAATTTTTGGAAAATAGAGTCTGGAAAAAGGGTAAAATGACTATTTTGTCCCTAAAAGGATCGAATAATTGAGAAAATAGATAAAAATAGTTAGAAGTGTATAAAATTTATTTTTAAGTCATTTATGTGCTTAGAATAATTAATAATAATTTTAGAAAATTTTCATAAGTTTATTAAGACAATTTTTGTGAAATGACCAAAATACCCTAGTTGATTATAGGAACAAACTAGAGACTTTTTGACTTCAAAGTATTTTAAAAATTTTATACTAGGTATATTTTAATTATGAAAACTTTATTTGAAAGAAAAATAGTGAAAAATGTAACATTCTTATTTTCAGTTTTTCAACTATTTTTCTAATATTTGACTATTTAATTCTGAAAAATCAGGAGTAGAGGTGTCAAAGTGGGTTAAAACCCGGTGAGCCAACCCGGCTCACTACGGGTTCAAGCGGTCAAGCTGAAAAAACACAATTTTTTACAATTCTAGCTCATTAGTAACCCGGCTCACTTAACCCACGGGCCAAAGGGGTTTGAGTCGGGTTGACCCGTGACCCATTTTATTAAGTCTAAAAAACATAAAAAAAATTATAATGCTATTGAAATATTGAATGGCTTGATACTTAAATATTATAGTGTTTGTATTTGTATTTGAATTGTTGAATGCCTTGTGGAAAAATGTGACTTTTTCTAAGAAAAAGAAAGAGAAAAATATTTTTTATTTTATTTTATTTTTTTATTTTTAAAAAATTGGTGAGTCAACCCACTTAACCCACCAACCCGTGGTGGGTTGAGCCGGGTTGGGATTTTCTTGGCTCACTAGAAGGTGAGCCGGGTTGGGCTGGCCTGTTATTTAACTTAACTCGTGGTGAGCCAACTAGTGTGAGCTGGGTTGGCTCACATTGACACCTCTAATCGGGAGGAAATTTCAAAATTATGATCCCCACCATTATGCTTAGAAATTCAAGAGCTATTTAATCTTTATTTTTAATAATTTTTCCGAACCAAAGCCTGGAGAAATTAGAAAATGACAATTTTGTCCATATTACTCAATATTAAGGGCTGACATGAGAAAAGGATTCAATTGATATTAGAATGTAAATTTGAGCTTGGAATCATATCATATATATTAAAATATAATTTTAAATTTTTTTTGAAAATTTTCTGAAATTTTTGTGTAAAATGACCAAAATGTCCCTAGATGTCCAATAAGTTAGCCAGTATTGGTTTAACATCCAAAAATAATGAAAATGGTCATTTCAGTTTATTTATAGGTGAAATATTTAATTTTATAATTTTCGTAAAAATTTTGGTATTTATTGAATTAAAATGGATTTATTATGAATCTTTTAGCATAAAAATACAAAATAAATATATAAAATTTGAAATAAATTAATAAAAATTAAAATTAATTATTAGAAATTTATTTTTGATGAAAAATAATGTATTTGTCCATTTTTTAATTTAATTGCATTATTTTGATATTAAAAGCTAATTTTTCAAGTTTAAGCAATTTTATCGATGCTAGCTAATCAATTACAATTAAAATTTATACTGGGGAGCTTTAGGACAGCTCATCCAGCAAGTTTTCAACCTACAAGGGGTGATTCACCACCTAAAATTGATATGTGTCTTTAGTTTTATATATGTGTTCACCTAAATTGAATTTAAATTAAATAAAAAACTAAATAATGACATAATGGATTATGTAAATGGTAGGACACCTAAGCCTCCTCTTCCTCTATAAATTCCTCCATTCATGGACAATATTTTCACCATTCTTCTCCTCCATAAGCTAGAGAGCCTCTCTATATAAAATTTTCTCTTTCTAGAATTTTTCTTATTTAGTTTTATGTTAAAATTTCACTAGTTTTCAATTAGTAGAATTTCTCTTCCTAGAAGCTTTACACCAACAAATCCATCATCTTCATCAACCACCTTAGAGGTAATGGGGAGAGTGGGGTTAGTTTTAAATTATTGTCACTTTGCATATTGGTAAGAAGGATTTTTCCCTAAACCCGTTTAGGCTTAAGTTTTATTATTATTATTATTATTATTGTTATATTGTTTGATGTTAAACTTTAATTTTTGCTAAGCTGTTACTCTACTTAAATTTAGATTATTAAATTATAATTGCTAAGTTGTTATTATGCTCAAATTTAAATTATTAAATTATACTTGCTAAGTTGTTACTCTGCTCAAATTTAGAAAATTAAAATGTATTTATTTAATTTTTATTCTGCCAAAATTTTAGTAATTAAACTATAATTACTATGTCATTATTTTGTTAAAATTTTGGTATTGTGCAATTTCTGCAATATAAGGCAAAAATGTTGATTGTACTGGTACTCAGATTTATTGAGACCAGAGAAACCTTTTTTTGAGAAATTAGGAAATGATAAATTAGTGAGTAATGTAAAGTAAGTGACATGACACCCTGCTAGGAAAGCTATAGTTTGGTATACTGCGGGATGAAAGATAGGGACCCATGGTTAGGTCTAGAGGGTATGGTATCAAGTGGTGAGCGTCTTAATGGCCAAGATAACGCTCTTGAGCCGGGACAATCACTTAACCATCTTGATAACCCTAACAACTACTCAGCATCACCAAGATTGGTGAGAGTATACCTCTATAAATGGATATCCTAAATTATTTTATTGTTCCTCAATGATAATGAGGACTATACCATGAGATGATGTTGAGAGAGATATATGTATTCTCAGTCACTTCTTAGGTTTTGTTAAGAACTATTACCCACTAATGAAAAATATGGATCTATACCGAGTCAAGGATAGTATAACATAAAATAAACTTTATGTTCTCCTTTTATTATCAACTGTGTTTTATCTGTATTGTGTGGTAGAATTCCTACCATACATGTAAAAGTGATATTAGAACAAATCACTTCACTCCATTACTTTTTCTTTTATGCATGATTGATCGTAGTTAATAAAGACCCAACTGTTGATGAAGACCTATAAGACTAGTCTGATAGTTTGTTATTTTATGGGATAGGATAGACAGACACTGCTCTAATTAGGATCTTTTTGATGTAGTGGGAATAAGTAGTAACTATTTTGATGTATATTTTGATCTCCCTATATTTTAGTAATTTTTCTAATTATGAAATCATGATGTACAGTTCTACGATGAGTACATACAACTTTTATTTTTTTTTACTATTATTGTCAAATTCTGTTAAATTTACAAATTTTCTAGTATTAAAAGTGGAGAAAAATTTTACTCGCATTTTTAAATAAATATAGGTTATATTCAATGTAAATGAGTGTCACACAAAATGTGAGAGAGAAAAAATACGGTGACAAATACGCAAAATAATGAAACTTAAGTGACACAAAGTGTAATTAAATCTCTTTTTTTAAACTAAAAATATATATAAATAATAAATTTAAAAATTATTTATGTCAACAAGTTGAGTTCACGAGTTTAAAAATCAAAACACATTACCCAACTCGTACATGAACAAGTTTGAATAAATTGAGTTTGATGCTATCCAAACATCCAAAAAATTCAAACCAAAGTGTTTGAATTAAATTAGGTTAGTTTGAGTTCATAAGTATCCGTACTCATAAACACATCTAATATTTACATGGATGTTATTCCCATTTCCTATTAACATACCATCATGTACCTGTAAGTTAAGATACATTACATCCTTTAAATCCTTTTCTTGAGAAAGCCACCGAGAAGACGAATATCAGGGGAAAGTGCAGAGTATAGAGAAAGGAGAGAGAGGGGGTAGAGAGAATAGAATATTTTAAAAAAATAATTTTATAAATGGATTGAATATTCATTCATAAAAAATTTGTTAATAGATAGATTGAATAAATTTTATCAAATAAATCATAGATGGATTAGAATTTTTGAACAAATTTGTAATTATTCAAAATGAATTAATGAATTATTTTTATTTAATCATTATAATCCGACTAAAACTTTATCCAATCCACCTATTTGTCACTCGAGCCAAAAAAATCTAAAATTGCAGCAAATCAAAGGTTGTATGAATCTAGCACGTTTCCACCCAAATGAATTATCGGTTTGAGCGGGTCTCGAGTTAGTCGATTTGGCGGGTGGGTTGCTACGAGTCTGGATCTAAGTCCAAATGAAATACCTTGACAGTTCAAAAGGCTATTCTTTTTCCAGAAAAGTACACCTGGTGGTCTTCACCGCACATGGTGGTTCATCAGATCAAGAGAAAGGTCTGATTTTTACATCTCCCGTGGCTTCAAGCAAACAGAAAGGTCTAATTTTTATATCCCCAAATCATAAATGAAGTAAAAATTAAAAAGAGGAAACATGCAACATACCCAGTAACTCACAATCCCTCTTTTCCTTTTTGTTCCCACCAAAAGAAGACGTATCAACGTTCTTCTCCTTACAACACTGACATAAACTACTCAAACCCCACAGCCCATTCAGTAGGAGCATCGCTTAACAGTGCAATGCTAGCCACACACGCGAGGAGAGCGTGGACAGCAAGGAGAAGAAGAAGAGGAAAGCGAATACAGTGAGGCAGAGAAGAAGAAGAAGAACAAAGTGAGGCGTAGAAGAAGAAGAAGAGAGCGTAAGAGAGTATAAACAAAGACGAAGAGAAGAGTGAAATGTATAGAGCCGTAGAGGAGAGGGAGGATAGTAGAATCAGAAAGGGGGTGCTAGGGTTTAGGAGTGAGAAATGAACATAAAAGTGAAGGATTTGAGCATTAACCATTTGGGCCTCCTAAATATTGGGCTTTATTCAGTCAGGTCGGTTACCGACGAAAATAATTTTTATCATCCAAACCCGTCTATACTATTCGCTTAACTGATTTATTTATTTTTTCACTTGCACAATCCGACAAACCCACCCGAAACCGCCCATTTTATCATTTTAGTTGTTGGATAATTTGGTTTGGGGTCGGACTTCGGTTTGCTGCTCACCCCTTCCGATTTATTTTTGCTGCTAAATTTGCCCCTTTTTATCTGTTTCTACTACTTTATTACTTTTGTTGCTAATGGCTTCTTGAAATTCAATGCTAGTTGGTAGTTGCATAATAGTACTTTCGTTGTTTTTGTTTGTCCATTTTTTCAGAAACAATGTTTTTATTTATCTATTTTTTAAAAATTAACATAATATTAATCATCGTATTTTATATTTTTTTAATTTTTAAATATTTAATAAACTTATCATAAATGATAGAAAAATAATAGTGAAAAGCCTATTGAAAACTTAAAAATAAATTTAATATAAACAAAAATGTTAATTGTATTCTTTAATATAGTGTTATTATTTAAAATAGACAGATAAAAATAGAAGTAAATTAAATCCATTTTCTTTGCAGTATCGAAGAACTAGTTGTAGAATCCTGTAAAATTATTATTACATGGTGTAAAATTTAATATAACCAATACTATCTCTTTTTCTTTTTTTTATCTGTTCATTTTAAGAAAAAAATCATTTCTATTTATTTATCTTTTTAAAAATTTAAAATAGCATTAATTATTATTTTTAATTATATATTTATTATATTCAGTTAATTCTTAAATATTTATTTAATGTAAATAAAATATTAATGACGTCTCTTAATCGGACTATCCTCTAAAATACACGGATAAAAAGGAATCAATATAAATTGGATCCAAATTTTTTAGAATATCAAAGAACTAGTAGTAGAAATCTGCAAAATTATCATTACATAGGATAAAATTCAATATAACCAACTACCTTTACTTCTTTTTATTTGACCATTATAGAAGATAATATATAAACTTCAAAATATAATTAATATTTTATTTATATTAAAATTATTTTTCACTTTCTAATATAACCTCCATTATTATTATTTTCTTTTATAATAAATGTGTAAAATATTCAAGAATTAATTAAAGATAAATGCATAATCAACATGATATAAATTGATATTATCTTAAACTTTTTAAAAAAAAAGGAATATTTTTTTAAGTGAATAAATAAAAATAACGGGAGTAGTATATGATCAACTTTATTATGATTTAAAAATAAATAAAACGTTAATTGAAATTGCAACGATTACACACTTATGTTAATATTCAGCTATACAGATGTTCAAAATAAAAAGAAATTGATACTCAAATTTTTAAGCCGATTGATTGATTTTGCCACTTTTATTTTGTAATGAAACGTACATAATAGAGTTCCTCTTTAAATTCTTGCTGAGGTTGGTAGTTTCTGTTGACCTAAAAATAGAGCGAGTCTTTTCCTAATTTAAATTTTTTGCTCTCAAATAAAAGAAAAAGAAAAGAAAAACATAATAGATAGAGTTTCATTATTTAAATATTAAAAATTGACACTATATATGATATTGTATATAATTTTTATTGAGTTTAATTGTTATGCACTATCAGGGTGAAAAGTTTTACACTGTTAACTAATTAGAAATCACTATTAATATGACTTTTAAGGTGGTTAATATAAAAGTCAACAAATTTGCCATACACGATAATTTGTAATTGGATGACAGTGTAACATTGCTTTACACTATCAATGCATAGCATATTTTCTCATTTTTATTTATTGTTTATATTTTTATATGCATAAATCTTAAAATAATTTCACAAAAAAAAGAAGTAACTTTTTATTATGAAGTTAATTAGAATAAATTAACAGTCTAAATATTTTTTATAATGTAATTTATTTATAGATTATTATATATAATAAAATTATTAATTTTTATAATAATTATTTTAAGAATAATATTTAAGGTAATTTTTAATTAGTTAACGATATAAAAATCTTTATATTGATAATGTGTGAAAATTAAACTCTTTTGCTATCTTTTTTTTTTTTTTATAACAACTCTTTTGTTATCTTTGATATTCAATAAACAACTTAATTAAATAATGTTGAAGACAAGTTTTGCAAATAAAGTAAAATGAAGGATATTTCTCTCGTATCTTGTAAGAAATGCGAAAATGAAAGTGTAAGCAGTTAGAATTATTTTTAAAAGGTTGAGGTGGATATTATTTAATTAATTTAATGATTGTAGAAATTATCTGTTTACAAATTCTTCTAAATAAGAATAAAATAAAAAGTAGAGTAATATTTTTATAAATATTGGTAATAATTAAGCTAAAATAGTTTTAGAAAAACCAAACCGAAGACCTAAATTCCTTTCCACTGACTGAGATTGAATTTCCAGAATTTTTGGCTCTAAAAATTGCCAAAACTATCTCACCGTTACCAGAGACTGAAACATGGCTTAACCTATTTTTGTTTCGGTTAAAATAGGGTGGAAGGAAATATGATGAAAAAAAAATTAGATTTTCATTATTTGTTTGAGAGAAAAAATAAAAAGGAAGGAAGTCATTTTTGTGAAACTTACAAATTTTTTTTTTCTCCCACTTTAAGAATGAAATAAGACAAAAATTATCTCCCTCATTTTTATTTTTTTTGGTTTACTTTAAAAAAAAAATTATAATAAATAATTTTATGTTAAGAAAAATATTATATTAAAAGATTATATTTTTTAACTATTATAAAATATTTTTTATATAATTTCTTTATTTTTTCTACTATCTTTTTTATTCATTCAAACAACAGAAATAAATTTCTCCCACCTCTTTCCTTCTTATTTCTACCATCTAAACAATATATATTTTTCATTTTATTTTTTCTCTATTTCTGTCAATCATATTTCATTTCTTTTTATTTTTTTCTCTATTTTACTCCTCATCCAAACAAAGCATTAGTGAAACAGAGGATCTACTCTATTGCCGTCTCTGGCTATGTTTGCATAACCGTTAAAAAACTATTTTTATGAATTCTAATACATAAAACTGAATTTCAATATACAAAATAAAATAAAAAAAATTAGTACTTTGAAAAAAAAATTAATTCTCTTAACTGAAAAACATCCACTGCAGGTGAGGAGAAGCTCATTTCATTTTGCAAAAGAGACGACAAATAACATAAATAAGGAGCTTTGTCTCTGCCGTGGCTTCCTTCCGTACATCACCAGTGTCCTTCATTTATTACACTGTTGAAAACATAAATATTTTTTAAATTCATCCAGCACGTGACGATATTAATTTAAAATTTAGTGGTGTAAGTGTAATTGTATCGACTATAAAGAAATTTTTAGATGAGCACAAACTAAATAGTTAATATCTCATCTTGTACACGATCAATAAAAAAAATATATATTATTAACCAATCATAAATTACTATTAGTATGATTTTTAAAATATTTACTATAAAAATTAACAAACTTACCATACATGATGATTTATGATTAGATGATAGTGTAACACTATTTTATGTTATTAGTGCATAACTTATTTTTTCTAAAAAAAAATTATAACTACTAAAATGAAAATAAAAAATGTCAACCTGTTAAATAAGATAAAAATAAAAAGAATCTAATATTTAAAGTAAAAAAAATCACAATCTTTCTTTCCAACTACTTATAAAAAAGAAAACTTACAAATTTTTTGAGTAAAAAGTACTTAATTACCTTCAACGTTATCTCTTTTGTAAATAAACACCCTAAACTTTAATTTTATCTTAATTGATCCTTAAACTTTATTTTGTTTGCAAATAGACATCATAAACTTTAATTTAGTTCTAATTGATATTTAAACTTTATAATTTTAGCAAATAAACACCTTGAACTCTAATTGCATTCTAATTAATTCTTAAAATTTATCCTTTAACAAATATTTTTTTTCTATCAAGTTAGAGTTAAATTATTTATCTTAAATATCAATCATTCATTAATCTTTTTTTTGTTACAATACATTCTTCATATATTAACATATAACAAAAATATGAATTTAGAAAAAAAATATAATAGAAAACAATAAAAAAAAATTAATTTGATTTTTTTAATTCTAAATTTTATTATGTTTTAATGTTTGGAAAAGTGGTTTATAAAAATAAACTAATAAATGGCTAGGATTTAAAATAAATAAATGATTGAGATTTTTTTCTTTGTTAATAGTTTAACCTGACTTTCGTATAGGAGACCATTCATAAAAGTGATCAATTCTAAGGATTAATTGAGCTGAAATTGTTTAAGGTGTCTATTTACAAGAATGGTAAGGTTTAATGATCAATTGAAATGAAATTAAAGTTCATAGTATTTATTTGCAAACGGAATAAAGTTTAAGGATCGATTAGGATAAAATTAAAGTTTAAGGTGTCTATTATAAAGTTTAGGAGAGTTAAATACTCTTTTCCAAAAAAAATTTCATCTACAGTTTTCCCTCTATCTACATATATATGTTACCATAAAATGTGTTAAAAGCAAAAATCTATATACAATACTATTACAATATTTTTTAGATTTTTATTATATTTCTTAGACTTTGTAAAGAGAAAAATATAAATAAAAAAATTACTCATCTTATCTAACATAACCTAATAAGTAACTAAATAAAAATGTTGAATTATTTTTATTACCTTTAACATACGAGGCAGGTACGAATAGTAGTCCTTCTATATCTGTTTATATTTATAAGAGTACCCGTTAAGCGAGTATCTACGAATATTATATATATCCGCAAGTATCTATGAATATTCGTGAATATTTGTTAAAATGTAAATTTTTAAACAAAAAATAAAAAATAAAATAAAACTAAAAATAAATATTTTTGAAACATATATTTATACTAAAAACTAATTTTGTAACATATGTTTGTATTAAAAATAAATAATTTTAAAAATATATATTTATACTAAAAATAAATTTATTTTATATATAATTAAGAATATTTAAATAATTATAAAATGTGAATACCCACAAATACAAATACCTTACTATTCGTTTCCATCCTATTAATAAGTATACATTTAATTATTTATTTAATATTTATGACATATTTTACCCTTAAATATCTACTAGATTTTTTTGCATGAAAGACAAACAACTACAAAAGCATTTGTCAAATGATGTTTTTATTAATCAAGAACAAAAGTTGGGAGCTCAAAGACGATCAGATAACATCCTAGTTTCAACCATACACGATATCGACCAAGGATCAACAAATGTTGTTTTTAAGACTCCACTAACACAGTATGAAAAATCAAAGTCTTTAAATTCGTTCATTAATGAAACTAACCAGACAAACCGCTCCACCAATTAAAAAGGGCCATACACCACCCATAGGATTAAAAAAAAAAAACTCTCGGTCTGACCCAGCCTGCCACATTAATTACACCCTTCTCTATCTGACTTATTCCAATGACTACCCACACTGCCATCATCCAATGACCACAAACTCAACAATACATCATCAAGTCTTCGACCCAAAATCCGCATGGCCATACCCCACGCGGGACACGTCAGACACAACAAACCAATTGTTTGCAAGGTAAATTCTTCATGTGTCTGTATATTTTAATAAGTATCAGTACTTTTTACTAGAGCTGTCAAAATAGGTCCGGTTTAATGGATCGGCCCACTTAACCTGCAAAAAAAATTAGGTTGGACTAAAAAAAAGTTACCTAAAAATAATCGGCTCGTCTGGCTCGGTGGGCCAATGGGTTCGGGCCGGGCTGGCCCGGTTATATATATATATATATATATATATATATATATATATATATATATATATATATATATATATATATGTCACGCAACAATGATTTTTTCTTTTCACTTGACAGTATATATATATATATATATATTAAATAAAAATATTAATATACTTAAAAAGATTAAAAAAGAAAAGGTCACATACATTTGTAAAAAAAGAAAAAGAAACTAACAAGGGTATTTTATTTTATAAATAAAATTTACTTAAAGATATATTTTTAATGAGATTGTTGAGTAATTAAGTCAATTATATATGAATAAAAATGTTTGTTTATGCTAGAAAGTATGTAAAATTTAATTTTAAATATTTAATACGATTTAAATAATTTAATTTTATATGATTTTTGACAGAAAAAATAATAATTAAAATAGATAATAATGTTAATAGGTTTGAAAAAAATTTAGGCCAAATTGGCCCGGTGACCCATATAAGGTTGGGCTAGGCTCAAAAATAGAGGCCCGGACCCAAACCGGGCCGGGCTGGCCCAGCCCGCTAATGAGCAACGGCCCGACCATTTTGACAGCTCTACTTTTTTCTAGTAAAACAATAAATAGTAAATATACAATAATAAGGAATTAATAATATAACTTATTGATTAAGATCTTGTTATTTTTAATTGTTTAATTATTCTTAAAATTATTTTTGTTATCTATTTTATTTACACTTACATTTTTATGTTTAATATTGAATTTTAAAAATTAAAATAAATCTCAATTGATGATTTATTTATTTTTTATTATAAGGAGAAAAAAAGGTTCGAGAAAAGAAAGGAGAAAAGAAACAATTAAAATCTAGAAAAAGAAATGCCCATGACATTTGCCTGAAGAAACATGAACAAAGCTAATGGTGATTGTTGCAACATCACTAAGCAATCCACTCATCGAGCCCCCATTTTTACCAAGACATCCACACAAAAATTGCCTTCTCGAAGAGTATGAACCAACACTCCAACACAAACTTCCAATCATTTTCCATAAACTTGCGAAACACTTGGAGCTCATTAGCATAGAGGTGGTGAGTCTGCACTCCTCCTTGAACAAGACTAATTGCATGCTTTGAGCCTGAACAAGAATGATGAAATTTTTTACAATTGTAAAATTTAAAACATTATTAAAATTAAATTTTAACTCATTTATAATGTAATTTTAATATTTTATTGTTTTGATATGAAAAGATATTAATACTCTCTTAAAATAATAGGGGTGTTCACACGTACCCGTGAACCCAAACCTTCCTAAACCAACCCAAACACTTCGGTTTGGATTTTTTGAAAATTTAGGTAACACCCAACTCAACCCGTTCAAACTCGTTTATGTACGAGGTGGGTAACGGATTTTGATTTTTAAATACATGAATCTGTGAACCCAATCCGTTGACATGAATAATTTTTAAAATTATTATTTATATATATTTTTAGTTTAAAAAAATTATGAATAATAAGTGTTTCAATATTGAATTAACTCTTTTTAATTGTAACATACAAACATAAATATATGTATATTGACCACCAAGTCAATCCAATAAAAACAACAGATGTAGCTATTAGACCTTGGCTTACGTAATAGAGCACATCATTCACGCATAATGAACAATGTAACATTTATTATGATTTTTTTATTTTAAAAAATATAATTTATTTTTTTAATTCTTCTTTTTTATAAAAATATATTTAATATGTCACTAAATAAGAACGAATACCCATAAACCCAATCCAAACTAATCCATTAGTGATCGGATTGGTTTGATTCGAGTTTAACAAAAAAATTATATAAATTTAATTTAACCCAACCTAATTTATTTTAATTAGGCCAGATATCGAATTTGGCCAAACCCAACAACACCCTATAAAATAAAAGTCACAATCAACTTTTGGGAATTGTTTGTTCCTCGCCTCTTAAATGTGAATCCCGAATACGTCCCTCCATTTTCATCTTCATCATTAACCTTCGGGAACCACGACAAAGCCTCTAGATCTACAGACCCTGCCTGCCTTCGACGACCCATTTTTAAATTGCTGTGAACCGCCCAATACTCACTAACCTCAACATAAAAAAAAAAAAAAAATAGTTAAAGGATTTAATCAAATTTTCTATTATTTAGACAAATGAGAAAAAGTGTGATTGAAATAAAATTGAGGAAGATAAGGAAGATGAAGAAAGATATCAAGAGCGCATACAAATAGAAACAAGGAAAATGTTACTGACACATTTTATTTTTTTTACTTAAATATGTTTCAAGTCTTTGCAAATGTAACTCTATTTGGTTTTAATTCTTGTAAAAAAATTTGTTAGTTTTAGATCCTTAACATTTTTTTAGTGTTCTTTTTTAGTTGCTATCATTAACTATGATTAATTTAGCGCTGACATGACTAACAAAATAAAGAATATTAATTAAGATAACGAAGGTAATGAAAAATATTTAAACTAAGATAATTAGATTGTTTCTAGGAGTGTAATTCAATTAAGTAATATATCTACTATTTTATAAAAATAAGGTAATTACATATAATTTATTTTTAATTTTTAATATATTATGAACAGTAATTTTTATTATTTTTAATGTTATTCTTACTTTTCAATTTACTAATTTACATTTAACATTGTACTTTTTTAAAAAAATTATAATTTACTTAGACACTTATAATTTATTTTTAATATATTACTTTTGTGTTAGGAGACAAAATAACTGTTCGTGATAGATTAAAAAAATAAATTATATTACAATCAGTCAAAATTAATGAATTAAAATGTAAAAATAACATCATAGTAATATATTAAAAATAAATTATAAGCGTCTAAGTAAATTATATTTTTTTTAAAATTACAATGTTAAAAATAAATTAGTGGATTGAAAAGTAAGAACAATATTAAAAACAATAAAAATCATGGTTGATAATATGTTAAAAATTAAAACCAAATTATAAAAGTAAATTACATGTAATTATCTTATTTATATAAAATAATAAATATATTACTAATTTAATTACGCACCTAAAAATAATCTAATTATCTTAATTTTAAATATTTTTCATTATCTTAATTATCTTAATTATCTTAATTAATATTCTTTATTTTGTTAGCTATGTCAGTACTAAATTAGCCCTAGTTAATGATAAGGACTAAAAAAGAACACTAAGAAAATGTCAATAATCTAAAACTAGCAAAAATTTTTGCAAGGACTAAAACAAAACAGAGTCATATTTGCATGGATTTAAAACATATTTAAGCCTTTTTTTTAATGTGTTTAAAGACGGTCGTAAAATTTGAACTTAAATTTCATGCAAATTATCAAAATCTTCTATTACTAGTTGATCCTGGTGGGTAAGCAACACAATATCTAACCAACACTTTTAAAAACACTCTTTATTATTAACTGAAATTTATTGAAAATTATAAAATTTTGTATGTCTTATTTTTTATTTAATGAGCTCTACTCATGATTTTGTAGTTTTAATAAATTTCGGAGAAATATTAGCAACACATTCTTTCTAATACATTCTTTACTATTAGCTAAAATTTATTAAAATAAAAAAATTGTGTGGCTCTCACTATTTATTTAATGAACCTCTCTCATGATTTTATAGTTTTTATTAAATTTTGACACTAAGAGAGTGTATTGGAAGGGAGTATGTTGTTAATACTTCTATAAATCTTAACCAATAACAGAGAGTGTTAGGATGAGTGTGCTAGAGACTGTGTTACTAACATTCTTCTTGCAAACAATGATTCAATTATGGAAAGCTTAAAGTGTTGGGTTTCACATATAAGATCACCAACATGTAACCTGATTTCTCTAGCTATAACTTGTATTTCTTTCTAATTCTCAATCACTTAGCTTATTCTAAATTTACTAGCACTCAATAATTATGTAATGCTAATATTCTTTTATTTTTCTAAAATATTATCATTAATAATCATATAAGACAATAATTAAGAAAAACATTAAGTGCCAATAAGTTAATTTGTTAATTCAATGTCTGATTAAGAGTAAAGGAAAATAGATGTACTTTTATGTAAAATATTTTGTGGTATTTTTTACCATATAATTGAAATATTAATAATTTTTTATAGATATTAACATGGTTTCATGTAAATTCTTCATTTTTGTTTGGTATATTTCAACTCCAATTTATTTTTATTTATATTTACTTTTGTGGCTTAAATATTAATGTATTTTATATAATTTTTATACGATGTAAGTATTTATCTTTAAGTCTTAATCTGTTTTCATGTAATTTTTTTAATATTTGTATGAAATATATTTAACTCTGGTGATCTGTATAGTAATAAGTTTTCTTGTATAGTTTCTATCTCCATAAGGTATAAATATTTACCAAATATAGTCACTTATATATTAATACATTTTCATATAAACACGTTTCTATAATATATTTAAAATTTCATCCCCTTGTAATCTACCCAAAAAAATATTAAGTAATTGTAAAAATATCAACAAAATTATTATTTATTTTAAAGAAGTCATTTTATTAACTATTTTTTTTAATTCTTATAGCTAAACAAATAAATATATGTAAAAATTTACAAATAATACAAATTTTTATTAAAAATTTCAACTAAAGTGAAATGTTTACCATTGTATTTTTATAGAATACGTGTTACTAAACTAAAATTCTTTTTTTTTTCATCCTTTTATTATCACATTTATATTTTCTTTTCTTATGTCCAAATAATCATTAAAGAGTGAAATTGGTACTTGTAATCAATCATGGTGGGATTAATATTTTGAGCTCTTAATTATACTCTTATGTCTTAATTTTGTATTAGCAAAAGATTTTTTGTTTACATATGGATATCTTTTGAATTTACCAAGAACGATTTTAAAAAATCAAATAAAAACATCAACATGCACTACTACAAATCACCGAAAATAATAAAACATTTTTTTATATGTCACAACAATCAATAATATTTAAATTCACTTTCTTTGAAACGATGTTTTATTCACTAATGGTGTACATAATTGTTGTCTCCCATTTTTTAGTATAGGGCTTTTATCTTTTCATGTTTGATGTCTTCAACTTTTATGCCTTTAACTGATCCTTGAAACATTATTGGGGTTTCTTCAATTGTAGAGGAAAAATTGCAAAAGAAGTATAATGTGTCTTTGTATAATTTTTCTCACATGAATGTTAGAACGATAACCACTTTTATCATAACATATTGTTCCTGTATTATCAAGGAAGTAAGAAATATTGTTTGAAAAAAATAATATGAAAAAAAAAACAAAGTAAAAGCAAGAAAAAAATGTTAAACACCTTGAGAACATAGAAAATATCAATTTGGATAAATCAAATTAAACTTCACATATTAGAGAAGTTTTATAATTAAGATGAGAAAAAATTGAAGTATGAGAAATTTTGAGAGACAAACATTAATAATATATAAATAATAATTAGAAAGTAATGAAAAAAATCAAGAACAATGTCTTTTTATCAATACCTTTAAAATTATCCATAATACACAAAAGAGTTTTACATACTTGCAAATGTATACCAACCAATAATGATCAACTTCATCACAAATAACATAAAAAAGAAATATAGAAAAAGGACTATAATTGCATGAACATAAAAATTACTAAGAAAGAATTAACTAAAACAAAAGAAACTAATTTGAAGAGAAAAAAACACAAATCTAAATATAGAGAAAACTAGGGAGTCAATTTAATAATAAAATTTGAAAAATCAATTTGAAAGAACAATGAGAGAAGAAAAGTTATGATCAATAAAAAATGAGAGATGAGAGGGAAGAAAGTGTATTGGAAAAGGAAGAGTTTACACAACTGAAAGATGAAAAGATAGATAATGCGAAATTGTCATCCACACACACATATAAGATTGTTTAAATTGCCAATTATATATTTGTATTATAAAATAAAATGAATATTGTAGAATTTCTTAATTTTAATATGTTATAAATTTGAATCAGAATATATATATTTATCAGTATTATTAATTAATTTGAATAAATCAATTTGAAGGTTCAAACCATAAAAATCATATAGATCATAATTATATAATTGTTATCGTTGGGTTTTGGTTTTTTTTTTCTTAGCAATAAAATCCGTTGGCTTTTCTCAATATATATATATATATATATATATGAATTAAAAAATGGAAAAAAAATATAATTTTACATTATGAATTTTTATGAATTAATACATATGTAATTATTAAAAACATTTCATATAAGATTACTGTAATTATAAAAAAAAATATTGCCGCATTTATAAAAAACATTATCATGATAATAAAAAAGTATTATTGTAATTATAAAATGAATTCCATAAAATTTAATGAATTGATTATCGTATCATATAAAATAAAACTCTATATAAAATTTAATGATTTAATTGATTGATTTAATCAAAATATATAATCGTTGCAATCACTTTAATTACTATAATTAATATAATTATGTATTTTTATGAATTAAAAAATAAAATAAAAAATTTCAGTGGCATTTCGGCAAAAAAAAAAATATGACACTGTGACATTTACTTATGTAGGAAAACCTTCTTTTATAATTGATACAATTGATAATTGATTTGAACAGTGAAATTTGTTATTATTATTTAAAATTAAAGCAAAACGTAAATCTATAGACAATCTTATTATGAAAGACTTCGACAACATTTAAATAATTTGTTTTGCGAAGATTGAAACTAGTTTTCTATGCTTTTGAACGAAATTATTTTTGTTTCTTTCCAACAAGAGTTGACAAATATGGTCGAGTCTTTCGTTCATACTAGTTGTGACTTGAATTCGATTACAAAATTTTTCCTGTTGGTAGTCAATCAACATGTAATTTTCACTATAAGTCTTCGCTAAATTGGTGGTTTTTTTTGACCTTGTAAAGAACGTGTCTTTCTCCTAATATAAACTTTTCATGTACCAAGAAAACTATTTTTTATGAAAATATGTATGAATTTCAATTACTTGAGTTTATTATTATTTTTTAGTTTGGACTATATATACTTTTATTTTTATTTTTTATTTAATTAAATATTTTATTTTTAAAATTTAGTAAATTTAGTCATTACATTAATTTTTTCTACTTAAAACTTTTAAATTTTCATTTTCACTTAAAATTTATAAAATCTTTACACATTTAAATCAATTAAACCGTTTTAAATTTTGTTCTACTCAAAAACTATGAACTAAAACATCAAATTTGACTCAAATTAAAAAGAAAATCTCAAAATTTTATCTCCTCAAATCTTAATTTTTACATCTTAGAAAATCATTCAATTTTTTTAATATTTTTGACTAACTTTCTAAATTCTAATCTTTTAAAATTATTTTATATCCTGAATCTATTATAAACCTCCAAATACTTGAATAAAAATTAAAAATTTGAGAGTTTTGGATAGAAAAAAGTTGATAGAGAGACCAAATTTGTTTGATTTTAAAAATTGAAGAACTTAATTAACTAAAAAAAATTAGAAAACTAAAAAACACACAAAATTCAAACTATAGAGTTAAAGTGTAAATAAGCCTTTATATTACCTTTATTTCTTGTTATCCGTTACTTTTGAAGAATTTTTTGTTTCCATTTATCTATTAGTTTAAAATTTTAAGATAGCATTAATTATTATTTTCAATTATACTCTTATAAAAAAGAAAGAGAAACTCTAGTGTATAAAATATCAAAATAATAAATGAGAAGGATAAATAACATACTACGAAATTCAAAATAAGTTTAATATAAATGAAAAATAATTTTTTTTCTTAGTCTATGTGTAATAACCTGAAATAATAGATAAAAGAAACCAAGGGAATAGTAATTTTTTAAGTAAAAAAATATTTAATATTATTTATTATATTAAAATTAAAAGTAATTTAATATATATTTTAATAATTTGAAATTTATGAAGAATATAAATACTTTCATATCATGTGCTAATTATAACGAACACATGATATATAACTCCATTATTAATTCGTTTAGCTGTAAAATAACTTAGACAAATATTAACCAGTATGGCAGTATCCTAAAGCTTAAAGACATTGTTTAAGGAAGATTTAATATAATTTCATTTTATTAAAAATTCATTAATGCATTTCTATTATAATTTTTTATAGGGTTAATTATGTTTTTGGTCCCTCATTTTTTGTCGATTTTTGTTTTTAGTCCCTCAAAAATATTTTGATCAGTCATAGTCCCTAATAAATTTTTTGTCTGTGTTTTTAGTTCCTGCCATTAACTTGAACCGTTAAGTGATGACGTGGCTCCACATGGGTTGCCACGTGGACTACTAGGCTGACGTGACAGCCACGTGACAATTTTTTTAAAAAAAATTGATAAAAAATGTAAATTATGAAAATAGTCCCTCATTTTATCATGATTTACGTTTTTAGTCCTCCCAAAAAAAGTTTGACCGGTTTTAGTCCCTCATAATTTTTTCATTCATGTTTTTTTAGTCCCTCCCGGTAACTTATACAGTTAAACTTTAATAATTAATCAATTATTATTTTCACATATTATTATTTTACACATTATTTCACAAAAAAAATGCAAAAAAAGAAAAAAAAGATTAAATCAAAGAGGTTAGACTGCTAGTCTTTTCATAAGAGATTACGAATACGTTGAATTATTGAAGCATAGCGATGAAGAGGTAAGAGAAGTGTTGTGATAAGCTTTTGAGCTATAATTAATTAATAAATTATTGGTTAAAATAAATTTTGAGAAAAAAACTTGTATGAGTGTAAATAATAATTAATTGATTAATTATTAAAGTTTAATTGTGTAAGCTAATGAGAGGGACTAAAAACATGAATGAAAAATTTTGAGAGACTAAAACCGGTCAAACTTTTTTTGGGGAGACTAAAAACGTAAATTGTGATAAAATGAGAGACTATTTTCATAATTTATATTTTCTATCAATTTTTTTTTAAAAAAAAAATTGCCACATGGCTGCCATGTCAGCCTAGTAGTCTATGTGGCAAGCCACATGGCAACCCATGTGGTAGCCACGTCATTACTTAATGGTTCAAGTTAACGGCAGGGACTAAAAACATGGACGAAAATTTATGAGGAACTATGATCGGTCAAAATATTTTTGAGGGACTAAAAACAAAAATCAACAAAAAATGAGTGACCAAAAACATAATTAACTCCTTTTTTATGTATTCTCAATGTAATTTTTAATAATTTTTTATTAATTAATTCGTAAACTAACAGTAAGAACCAACATTCTAAAATCAATAGTTAATAATTAGTGAACAATAAATAATTTACTTATTTTTTTTATCTAATACTCCCTTCGTTTCATTTTGTTTAACATTTTAGCAAAATTTTGAGTAAATGACCAATTTAATTTATAAAATTGTCACTTGCTCTCACTTTGGTCTTTAGATTTAACGAAATGTTAAAAAAGTCCCTAAATCTATAATTCACTCCATTTAAGTCTCTAAATTTAATCACTTCCTAAATATATATTAATATTATTACTTAAGTCACATGTGTTGGACTAATCTGAGTGATGAATTACAGTTTCGAAGATTTTTGAGAATTTTCTTTGATCCAAGTATTAATATGACAATGCCCACTAACTTTAGGAACAAATGGTTGTTTAATAAAGAAAAAAATTATCCCATTTTAATTTTCATTTTACAATATCAATAAAACATTAAATATCTTTTTTATTATATCCTTCATTATTTATTGTGGAGTGAGAAAATAAAAAAATATAAATGAGAGAGAATCTAATTAATATAATGGGACGGTATTGTAAAATAATTCTCAGAGTGAACTCGCCTAAATTTTTATCAAATAAAATAAAATAAAATGTGGCAACTTCAATATTAAATGAGTAACGCCCAACAAGGTTCACTTACGCGTATATTTATTGAGCCTGAAGAAAGTAGTTGACAATTAAAAGCTGAATTATGTTTCAGACAAATAATCTGATGCGGATTTTGAAATGCATGAAATCGCGATTATGTGACAGGAATTAACTTACGAAAAGATCTTTTTACTCATTTTATGTTAGCATCATCATCACTTCTAAGTCTTAGTTTGTTTTTAATTATTTGTTATTTTAAAAGAATATTATTTTTAGTTTGAACATTATCTTTTAAATAAAACTAGACTTGGTACTCATGCGATGCACATATATAAATATCTCTTAATTTTATAATATTTGAAAATTTTAGATTTTATAAAATTATTTTATTATTTATATTATTAAAATAACAATTTATTATTATATATGATTTTTTATATTTATTTTATTTTTTATAATATTATTTTTCTCCTATTTTACATTTAAAAATATTATTATATTATTATTGTAGTAATATTTTTTTATTATTCTTAAGATTATAGTATTAATTTACTATTATTTTTTAATTTTTATACTTTATTATTATTATTATTATTTATATTCATTATTATTATTATTTTTATTTACGTTACATTCATTTGAAGATTATAATATTAATAAATATAATTTTATATTATAAATATTAATCAACATTTTTATTATTATTTTAAATAGGCTAAACTACCTTTTGAGTCCTTTATGTTTTTACTAAAACCCGTTTTGATCCTTTATTTTTAAAATTTTCATTTCCATACTTTATGTTTCTAATATTACTCAAATTGATCTGTCCCGTTAGTTCTTGCTAATGGACGTTAGAAGAAGCTAAGGTGTCCGTTTAATCTCACGCGGTGACATGTTTCTAACCCAAGAATGCTATCTATGTTGCTTTTAATTATGTTTTGATTTTTTTGGGTTTTTTTTTATAACATTGCTTTTTTTGATTATTGGGGGTAAGTCTATCTTCCTTCCAAAATAAAAGGAAACATTGAGCCCTGATTTGAAGATTAGGATTCCTCCATTAAAGAGTCAATTGAAGCTCGACGAAATATGGAATCAAGTGCGTCTAGTTGTAGGTGTAGGGCAACTTTGTTGCGGATGACCATTTCTCAAGGATATTCCATGAATATGCCAACCATGAGGGCTCTTCTCTGCCATTGCTAAGAAAATGTTGTTTTGCGGACTGCTAGAACAGATAGCAACCTAAGGAGGAGGTTCTGGGACTGTAGATACTTCATTGTAAGCTACTTGACTTATTAAAATTTTGTTAATATTTATGGACTCTCATTTGTTTGTTCATACTTTTTTCATTTTAGAAAGGGAAGGAAGATAGTGGATGTTATTTTTTCCATTGGCATTCTTAAAAAATTATTGACGAAAAGGACATGGTGATTATGAGGCAGAGGAGAAGAATTCTAACTTTGCATAACTCCTTAAGTGATAGTAGATGGTTGAAGATGTTCATGATTTGTTGCATTGTGATGTTAGGGATAAATGTAATCCTTATGTTTATGTTATTCAATGTACCAATGACAGATGACTCATCAATTCACATGTTTTTGAAGTAATATTCAGTTGAAATTTATTTCATGTACATTTGGGACCTAATTTATTTTGTATAAGGTTGAATGAATAGCTTTTGTTGTTGGTAATGTGAATGTCTTTTGGTTATTACTCAATGAAAATCAGTTAGCTTATTTGTTGTTTATGACTCATTTTTATTTATTTTTTAGTTATTTGTTGTTGATTATTTGGTAAATGAATTATAAGATCATGTTTGAAACTGTTGAAAAGCATAATTTATTTAACAATATCTCACAATAACTGAGGATAACAAGTGCATGGCAAAAGCCTATTATACTAAAACATAAGTGTAATTTGCATAAAGGATTAACAAAAGGGTGCATAAATACATTAGAAATAGAGCCTGCACAAAGGCTTTACAAAATAAAGGATAAACCAAGCCATTATAAAGGCAGTACAAAAAAACATATAAGGAAGTCTTCAATCTATAAGTGTCACAGTTTGGGTTTGACTGGCCTCCTTGGTTGAAGTTTTGGCTTGAATTATTTTCTAGTTAGGACATATGGTTAGGTTTGGTGTTGGGTTTGGTTTTGGGCTAGGACAAGTGCTTGGGTTTGGGTTTGAGAAGGTGCAGCTGGTTGTGTTTGAGACTTTGGTTGTGGTTAGGTTTCAGTTTTTGTAGGAATGAAGCCTAATATTGTGGCCTTACTGTCCATACCTTATACATTTTTGTGATAAGCCTTTCCTAATGACTCTATTTGTTGTGCTAGAATCAGTTTCTCCAGGCTCTTTGTTTCTTGATTTTTTTGGCCTCTCAGGCATCTTTTTGATTAAGGATGGTTGCACATCTGTGTGTTAAGTAATATTCCATAGGTTTTGACCATTGGTGGGGTAGATGATGGGCTGGTAGCATGCTTTATGCATATGTTTTCTATAACATAGTTTAGGATGTAATCTTTAAGGTTGTTATTCATGCCTCTCATGCAGGAAATAATATGTGCACATGGTATGGCTATAAGCATCAATTTCCTACAAAAGCACTCCCTTGATTAAAGGTTCACTATGAATGTGTCTCCTAGTTGGGTAATGTGTCTCACTTCATACCAATTTTCTCCTACCCACCTACATATAACAATGTTAGGTAGTATTATAAAAGAAAAAATCCTCAATCCATGATAGCATTTAAACATGTGAATACCTAGTTAACCAATACTTGGTTGCTGCAAATTCCATCTCCAACTTCTTCTTTATCCTAGGTAAGATACTACCCCCAAGAAACTACCTTCATTTTGTTAGCAACCCATCTTTCCATCAAATATACATGTATTTCCTCACACATTATAACAATGGACTTCTTCGTAGCTCCTAAAATAACACTATTAAATGCCTCAAACATATTATTCAATAATATGTCACACTTTGGCCTTGGTGTGAACATAGATTTACTCTAGTATTTTTATGGAATTTGAATTAGGTACTTGCAAAACGAAAGATAACCACTAAAAACTTTGGTAGCTCGTATAGTAGCCTAAATAAAAACACATAATTCGGTACTTGTATGCAGCTTCATTTTTATTTTTTCAATTCAAGCATTTCTCTTTCCTAAGCTTGAGAATATATGGCTTTGGTAGCCTTCCACATTAGTTGCTTTAACTTTAATCTAGGGAACCTTTTCCTAAAGTTGTTGTACAAATGCCTGACACAGAACCTTTGTGCAACACCTGGTAGTAGCTCTTTAATTGCAGGTAGTAGTCCCTAACAGTAAATGCACTTGTCAGCATCATAAAGGATATTTGGCTTACTTAAAAACTTGAATGACCAAAATAGGAATTATTAAGAAACTTGAAGGACTAAAATGTAACCAACTAAAATACATGAAGAACCAAAATATGAATTATTTAAAAACTTAAAGGACCAAAATAGAATTCATTAAAAAACTTGAAGGACTAACATGGAACCAATTAAAATACATGAAGGACCAAAATTAAACCACTTAAAACAATTAAAGGATAGTGTGATTAGTGTACCTTTGGTTGGTCTAGTATTATGATGTAGTCGTTCTTACGCTATTCCCTACCACTAAGATCATTTATCAATAGTTGCAAAAACCATTGCCATGATAACCTATTTTCTTTCGTCCACCACAGTAAATGCAATAAGCAACATTTGGTCATTGGGGTCTCTTCCAATTGTTGCTAAAATTTGGCCTCTATATTACCCTTTAAGGACCAAACCAATGATGGGTCTGCACATCAAAAAATTATCCTTACATGCCTTGAAACAAATATATAGTCATTGAAAGGTAGGTATCAAACACCTTTCAGGATGGTCCACATTCTCTTTATCTTGTTAACAAGTGTCACATAGTTAACTTAATAGTTGATCTTGGATTAGATCTGCGAAGCTCATGGTAGTAGTCATGTAAGTGTGTGAACCGCTCTTTGAAGGAATCTTGAACAAGATCCTTTGCAGAAGCCATTGCCTTTAATGCCTTGTTCTTGCTAATGTCAGTGTTCCATTGCTCATGTACCCTATTTCTTATGTCCCTTAACTTCATATTAGGGTTTTCCTTCAAACCATGAAACAATCTTTTGCTTAACCATTGTGACTTAAGCAATTTAACCTTATATTCCTTGGAACAAGAGTGATCATCTTGTAAGGTTCTTAGTTGCCACGTGTCCTCATCTGATAGCTTTGCACAATAAACAACCCAAGGACAACCTTCTTTACAAACCACCCTCAGTCTTGTTTTGTCATTTTTAACAATCTTTAGATTCTTCCAAAGTGCACAACATATGTCATGATTGCCTCCTTGTAATCCTCTTTACTTGCAAAATATGCAGCCACCTCCCATTAATAATCAGCCATGTTGTTGGTCATCACAAAAATTGGGTACATGTGTGACTTTGAATCCCTATCCTTATCTATCTCTACCCCACTTATCCAAATCTTCATAATTGTACTCATTATCTGAACCATCATTAGTGTGAACAGTGGCTGTTGTAGTAGCAGACTATGTCCCTATTCTCCTTTTTCTTGCTTTCTTCTCAGCTTGTGCAATATTGGTAGGTCCACCATCAAACTCCTCACCATCATTTGTCTCTTCTTCTACATTACTAAACCTTATATTACTTACATCTTCACCATCCTCACATAGAAGATCCTTATATTTATGAGTATCATCTTCACTTTCAATCCCACTACCAACATTATCACCATCAAAATTTGGATCATCATTGTCATCCTCACTGCCATCACTAACATCACCAGGAGCAAAATTAAGTGCATCCTCATTTAGTTCATCATTTTGCACTACAAAATCATCAAGAACATAAACAAGCTTAGGTCGACCTAGGATTCTTAGTAGTCAACCTCACTCTTATAGTAGGCTTTTTCAACTTAGGTTGACCAATTTTCTTCTTTGGTCCATAGATGGGCTATTTAGCCACTTCATGTGCTTATTCAGTATTAATGGGCTCCTGTATAGGTTCTTACACATGTGCTTGTTCTTGAATAGGTTCTTTAATAAGTTGTTGACCAACAGCTTGATCACCAACAAATTGTTGTTCACCAATAGCTTCAAAGTACAGAGGTTGTTGTTCATCAACCTGGTCTTCTTGTGGAGGCTATTCATGAACTTGTTCATCTTGTGTCAGTTGTGTTGGAACCAAAGACGCTAAAACGTCCAAACCCTCAAATTTTGAAGATAACAAATTTGTTAATAAGTCTCTGTTTTTCCAACTAACGTATTTATAACGTCCAATCTCATACGAGCGTCCAA
Organism: Spatholobus suberectus; assembly: GCA_004329165.1. Lineage (NCBI taxonomy): Eukaryota > Viridiplantae > Streptophyta > Magnoliopsida > Fabales > Fabaceae > Spatholobus > Spatholobus suberectus. The sequence continues at coordinate 6,815,999 of CM014729.1, read as the reverse complement.
TGAACTCATTTATGATCTTCCAAGTGTAAGTCACATTTATGGACTAAGTGTTCTTAATCTTTAAACAACCACACTATTAAACGACTAAGTGTTTTTTGTCCAATCTTTACGTCCTTCTTTTATATATCGAGACTAATGCCTTACCTTTTAAGATCTAACATTCAAATATTTCGAGCATTAAATAGTAGACAGAAACTTTCTAGTGCAAAAGTGCAGCAAGACAGAAAAAGCAAGTCAACTCTTCGAGCTGCTAAACCAAATGAAGAATGTTCAGAAAAGCAGACCTCTTGGACAGAGCTGCTTTTTCCGTTTTAGTGCAAGTTCAAAAATAGTCTTATCTAATATGACTAAAAGCTTGATACGCGCACCTTTTCTTGAAGAATTAAAGTCAAGTCTTCTTCAACGTCTCTTTTTCACTAAAGACTATATATATTGAGAAAGAAGAAGAAGCAGATGAGAAGCAAACAATGAAAAATCAAGCACAAACATAAAAACGCTTATTATCTTCTTACGTGTCCACTGGACAATAGTTTATAAATCTCTGATACATTGTGCTTAATCTTCCATATCCTCATTGTGAGTTGAATCTATTTGTAAAACAACCTTTTTGTTGTGAAAGCCTGGAGAGGCTTAGTGAACAAAGAATACTTAGGTTGGTAAAGCAATCTGGGGTGATTGCATTGTAAAGCCTGAAGAAGCCGTGAAGAATACTTGTAACCAAGGTTGGTTAGTGAATATCTTTTGGGTGAAGGGACTGGACGTAGCTCAAGGTTGAGTGAACCAGTATAAAATGCTCTGTGTGCTTGTCTTCTCTATCCTTTAGCTCAAAAACGTTTTCGAACTTGGTTTATAATGAAAAAAATTTTATACGCATAATTCAACCCCCCTCTTCTTGTGCGTCACAGTGCTATTTCAGGTTATTCATCGACCTGTTCTTCTTGGGTTGGAAGACTCCTCACAACTTCAACATCTGAAACAGGGTGCTTAACATACGAGTGTACACTCCTATGATAGGTTGCTATTGCAATCATTTCTAATGCTCCTTTATCATTAGTCAATTCTTTCAACCCAACATTCAAGTCCTTCCCTCTAATCTTGTACCATAGTGCTGCTATAGTTGGATACCCTATATCTTTCAGGATGCCCAACACCTTAAAATAGGACCACCTATCCACCATGCAACTCCATTCATTGTTAGTCCCCTCATACTCAAATTTACTACCTTTAGTAAATTTACCCCTATGGTGCATTAGAACTTTAAAATACTCTTTCATTCTTCAACCAGCGCTAGCGACAAAACTATAACAACATATAACCCAAAATCTCAATACAGAGCACATTGACATAATACGAGACCCCAAAATCAAAGAAACAAAATCTCAATGCTAGACAAAAGACATAATGCCCTAACTTTGATTACCAATCCCCCTTATTTTAAAAGAACCACCCAATCACAAAAACAAATTATAAAAAACCTAACTTTGATCACAAACGAACATACAACTTGCAACAACTACAATCAAATAACCCACTCCAATACAGAGCACACGTGCAACTATGCAAAACAAACACCACAATACAAACACACAACTTAGTAAGATACCTTCAACACTTCCCAAAACGAAGCCACAAACCCTATCTTCCTCTCAATTTTGGAATCAACAACCCCTGCGCAATGTGCTTGTTCTTTGTAGGTTTTCTTTCCTTTTTTTTTTCCTTTAACATTTCAATTGAGCAATCCTTTACCCCATCAACTTTCTTAATTTGCAAGGAATGGTAGAAACCACCTACTCATAAGACTCAAAAACAACATAGTTTCACTAAACATGCCACATAGGATGTCCAAACGCCGTTAAATGACACATCAGAGCCACAGCACACTTTTTTGTTACCGCATCTAACGTTGATGATGGAAAGGACTTAATTAGGTAACATTTGAAACATAAAGGACCAAATGAAAATTTTAAAACATAAAGGATCAAAATGAGTTTTAGTAAAAACATAAAGGACCAAAAAGATATTTTAGCTTTTTAAATATCCTTATGATATTTTAAATATTTATTATAATATTATTTTACTATTCTTAAGTTATAATTATTTTTCTATTCTAGATAATTTGAATTTTATGATTATTTTAATCTTAATTTGAAATTAATTTCTCAAATTTTAATTTTCATACATTATACAATAAAATTGATGTATTTTGATTTAAATAATTTTTTTATATTTTTCTAAGCAGTTTAAAAACCTTATATCTTTAATTAATATTTTTAATTTTTATAATTTTATTTTATTACTTCTTAATATTATAATAACAAATTATTATTATGTGTGATTTTTTTATTATGCTTATTTTCCTTTTTATAATATTATTTTTATATTATTTTAGATTTTAGACTATTATATTATTGTTGTAGTAACTATTTTTTTTTAAAGATTATCGTATTAGTTTACTATTACTTTTTTTTATTAGTAATGTTTATATTTATTATTAGTGTTATTTTTGTTTACTTTACATTTTTTAAGATTGCAATATATATATATATATATATATATTATAAATTTTATCAATATTATTATTATTATTATTTTAAATATTTATTATATTATTATTTTACTATTATTAAGAGATAATCATTTTTCTATTCTAAATAATATGAAGTTTAAGATTATTTTAGTCTTAATTAATTATTATGTGTGTGTTTTTAATTATGTTTATTTTCCTTTTTATAATTATATTTTGAAAGTTCTATTATAATAATATTACTATGACAATTAGTTGTGCATATTTTAAATATTATTATTGTTATTTTAAATATCTTTATGATAGTTTAAATATTTATTATAGTTTTAGTTTAATATTATATATATACAAGAGTGCACTTTTTATTTTGTTTTGATATTTTAAATATTTATTATAATATTAGTTTAATATTATGTGTGTGTGTGCGCGTGCGTGCTCGCTGTAGTTAATGTGTTTAATGTGACATATGTTATAGTACAAAGTACACCAGATTTAATATATCTATAAATCAGAGAAAATATTAATGAAGTGAAAAATAATTTAGCTAAATGATGACTTAAAAAAAAAAAAGCTAAATGTTGTTATATACATTTTTTTAAAATTGAGGATATTAAATGATATTTTAATCAAATATAATAATATTTATTGAAATTAAAATTATTTAGTGTGTTTACTAATATTATGTTAGTCTGAGTGAAACTAAGCTCAGATCTCTTAAGCAGGATCTCACGTTTGTGTTTTGTAGATGAAAAAATGTAGTTGAGAGAAGAAACTCCACTAAAGATTGGCCAACCAGGTTTTTTGACCAAAATTAGTCATCGACGAAGCCAGTGAATATTTCGTACTTATAACATGGTTAACAAAAAAAATTATTGAGTGTATTTATTAATCATTCCCTTCATCTCATTTTATTTGTCATTTAAGATAATGCACACATATTAAGAAAACAATTGATTATATTAGTTCTCATGATAAAACAATCTTACATGACCAAAGTGTTTAGTCCACAAATTATTAATTAGATTATTTTTGGTAGAGATCACAAGTATCTTCTTCAAGAGACAATTTTGTTCAAATTGAATAAAATTATTATAAGAGACGAAGCTATTCTTCCTACTATTTAACACAACTGTACACTTAAGATTCAAATTCAAGATTATTCAATTGTAACTATATATCTACTAATTCATTTATTTCTTAAGGGTATCATTAAAAAAAAGTAATTAATATTTTTTAATATTCTAAAGTATAAATAAATTAAAATAGAGAAATATTTCAGAAGTAACAAAATAAATAGGGAAAAGAGTATTTAACTCTCTTAAACCTTACCTATTTTGCAAATAAACACCTTAAACTTTAATTTTATCCTAATTGATCCTTAAACTTTATTCTATTTGCAAATAGACACCATAAAATTTAATTTCGTTCTAATTGATCATTAAACTTTACCATTCTTATAAATAGACACCTTAAATAGTTTCATCTCAATTAATCCTTAAAATTTACCACTTTTATAAATGGTCTCCTATATTAAATTCAAGTTAAACTACTAATAAAGAAGAAATCTAATTCATTTATTTATTTTAAATCCTAGTCATTTATTAGTTTATTTTTATAAATCACTTTTCCGATCATTAAAACATAATAAAATTTAGAATTAAAAAAATCAAACTAAGAATTTTATTGTTTTATTATTTTCTTTTTTCTAAATTCATATTTTTATTATATTTTAATATATAAAGAAATGTATTGTAAAAAAAGAAAAAGATTAATGAATGATTGATATTTAAGATAAATAATTTAGCTCTAACTTGATAGAAAATGAACTTTATGTAAAAGGATAAATTTTAAGAATCAATTAGAATGTAATTAAAGTTCAAGGTGTCTATTTGTAAAATTGTAAAGTTTAAGGATCAATTGAAATTAAATTAAAGTTTATAGTGTCTATTTGTAAATGAGATAAAGTTTAAGGATGAATTAAGGTAAAAATTAAAGTTTAAGGTGTCTATTTACAAAAAGATAAAGTTTAAGGTGCTTAAGTACTCTTTTCCCAAATAAATAAGACGAACGAAATATTATAAGAGCCTCAAATGATAATTATTGCACTTGTATAGGTCGTCAAATCTCGTGACTGACGTTGCTTTTACAAAACTCATAGCACCTAACAATTTCTCTAGAGATTAATAAGAGTTTTACGGTGTGTTTAGTTTCTCATCCGGAACTATTTTCAAGCATTCAAATAAAAAAGTACGAATTAATTGTTTTCTGATAAATGTTTGTTAGATTTTTCTCAATAAAAAAATTAAACACACACTTAATGTATTGTAAAAAGTTTTGAACTCACGGATGTCTTTCAGAATTTACTTTTTAAATTATTTTATTTGAAATAAATTAAGCTTCACCAAATTATCAAATTTTGGTTATTCTCCTATCCAAATCTTCTTGAAATACCATTTCGAACAAGGACTGACCTCTACAATTGCTTACCGTTTTACGTGGTTAAAGTAGTTGAAGAGGTTGAGGTTTACAAAACTCATAAAATTCAATCGTAGACATTCAAATTAGTGAGGACAAGTTTCAGTATGGTCATGCAAAGGTTGTTTAACGAGTAAATTCTCATTTTAGTCCTTGAATTTGTAAAATGCTGTCATAATAATTTTTGAAATTAAAAAAATGTCAAATAAATTTTTAAAATTGAAATTACTATCATTTTAATCCCTGAAATATACAACTTATTATTATTATAGTTTCTAAATTTTATAACTTCCTTATCATTATAACCCTTAACTAAGCTAACAAAAGAGGACTAATATGACTAACAAATTTCAATTTCAGAGATTTATTTGATATTTTTTTAATTTCAAAAATTATTATGACAATGTCTCACAAATTCAGAGACTAAAATGGAGGGTTTACTCGTTGTTTAACTGCTGCAGTAAACCCTACCATAAACACAAGCATTTTACATTTTCCTCGGTTGACCTCTGTAAAATGATTTAGTATCAATCTATCCGTACAAGTTATTACGAAGCAAATAACATTGAAGGTGCAGAAGACTCACAATGGCAAAAATATGCAAATGGGCTTGACAAGTGGGCTTGGGCCATGCAGTGTTCGGATCGAATCCAATGGCGGAAAGAAAAAAGCGCAATGACGAAAGGACCCCCTTCCATGCCGTTTCTCTCTTACCAGGCTGGATGTCGGAATCGTAACGGCTAGTTTACTGACGATTTTATTTTAAAAATGTCTGCTGGGAAGCCAAAGTCTTACGTTATTACAATACAATACAATACCACCTTAGTCGGCTTTTTGCGACCGAAAGCGATAACAAAAGCAAAAGCAAAAACAAAAGCAAGAAGCTCCGCTCCGAAGAAGAGAAGAGGTTTATGGCGGAAACTCGGTGTTTGGCAATGATCGAAGAAGAGGAAATAGAAATAGACGACGAATTCTACGAGAACATTGAAGCGCCCAAGTTCGTCGACCTCACCGCACCTGATTCTCGCCGCCCCGATGATGACCGCCGCTGGTTCTGCTTCCGCGTTGGTAATTTCTGCTTTTATAGTAACACATTTCGCATCTACTTTCAAAATCTTCACTCGTTTTCAGCTTCAGGACATGAATTGTGTGACCTTTTCCAATAGGATGTGACCAAAAGCACGAGCAAGAGTTGGACTCTGAGGCAGTTTACAAGCATTTTGTTCTTCGGGTTCGCTTTATTTTTCTTCTTCAACTTGGTTTCACTCTCTCTCCCCTTATGAACATGAATATGATGGATGATAAATGGGTCTTGGATTTTCAGGTTATGGCAGCTAGAAGTCCCAACGTACGCCTCAGAAAAGCTTTGAATAGAAGAGAAGCAAGGTAGCCATCACCCAACCAATTAACTAGTAGAGTATACACTCACTTCAGATTAATGTAATTTTTTTTCAATTGTAAAACTATATAAGACATTTTTAAGGCAAGAAGTGATATTGTGGAAAATTGCGGACAAATGCTGTAGATGTGCCTATAATTGTGACATTGTCGTGACCCCAAAAACCTTGATATTGCGGCTATGATTACATTTTGAGTGGACAGTTTTTTAAAACCTTCAGGGTTCTTGAAGGTTTTTTAAAGCTTTGTTGAGCTACTTTAAGTTTATATTTTAAGTTAAGGAGGTTTGATTGATTTACTTTCTTATATTATTTTATTTTTAATGAGTGCAATTTTGCTGTTTTTCAGTGCAAATTTGAAGTGTCCCCTTACAGCTCCTGCGAAGTCAAGGGTGTCAAGGATGGGCTATATTTCCTCGCTGTCACACAAGATGACCGATAACAAGGTGAAAATCAAACCTCTTTCTAAGGTTGCAGCAACCCCGAACGCTAAGGTGAAGCAATCGCCTTCGGTGGCCAAGGCCTTGACTACTCCTAGGAATCAACAGAAGAAGGTTTCCAATGTAGAACAATTTAGAAGTGTTCAGAGCAAGAAAGCCTCGACAATTGGTGTGCCTAAGAGCAGATTGGTGGCGAAGGCTCTTGTTTTTCACTCGCCTAAGAAGATGACAAAGATCGAGAGTTCTATAGAATTGAAAACACCAATGAGAGCACTGTGTTCAGCAATGAAGAAGCTTGAACTCAATGGAGCAAAGAAGAATGGAGAAGGAGGTAACAACTCATTGCCAGTGGCTGCCTCCAAAAAGCAATTGAGGGGAAGAGAGGTTAAAAGCCGTGTGTTTGATTCCTTGTATTCTAATAATCGCAAGAAACCGGAAACTAACACTGTCACAAGTTTGAAGGAGAAGAAAGTTACAAAAGGCATGCAGAAACGCCAGGTTACCGTGCCTCATGAAAATGGCTCTAGTGATATGGAGGTAGATGAGAAATCAAGGTGTGACACTCAAGAAAGATGCCATGAATCAGGAACTTCAGGAAGTGGTGGTGAACTGTCTCTTGGAGATGAAAAATCCCAAGAATCAACAAGAGGAGAGAGTTCAGTTCCAGTTCTGGAAGAAGCTTCTGGAGGTGACATTGCCTCACTGTCTAGTTCCAACAACGAAGAGAACAAGAGTACAGAAAGGAGTGAAAATGAAGAGAGAAGGAACACAGTTTCAGATAAGGGAAAAGTTTCTGAAACCAAAAAGAGAAAGGCTGAAGAAAATTCAGTGGCTTCTGATGACAAAGAAAATGAGAGGCAACTCACTGAGAACGATGGCAAGGAAAATGCTTCAGCCCCTCATGAGAACATGTAAGGAATTTGATTTCTCTCAAAATGTTTGTCTCTCCTGTTTTCCGTAAGCTCCATGAAATCAATGAATTCTTGGTGGATGCAGAGCAATGAGTACCAATAACGAGGACCCCAAAAAGGCTATTCTTGGGAGCAAGCATCATGAGGATTCGAGGAAAACACACAAGGTTTGGTGGAGTTTAGATTGATGTTACTTTCAGTCCCATCTGCTTTAATGACTTGACTATAATCTTTATGGTTTTGACCTTGAAACAGAAATCTACATCGACCTCAACTACTTCTCAAGTTGTGAAATACAGAAAATTAAAGCCCACAAATCCTAAGCCTTTTAAGCTGAGAACTGATGTAAGGGGGGATTCTGTTTTAGTTGGTGTATTTGTTTAGAAACAAGTTATTTTAATCAAGCTGAGAACTGATGTTAGTTTTTATGCTGCAGGAAAGGGGAATTCTTAAAGAAGCAAACTTGGATAGGAAAATTTCCTCACCTTTAAAAGAAACCACGGTTAAAGGTGGTGGCAAGGCAATGAGGAAACATCAGAATGTAAACCGAGTGAGTTCAGTCCCATTGTGAACCTCAATCTGTACCGGTCATTATTAGCATTGAATATCTAAATTTTTCCCTTTTGTTTTCTTTTCCTTTCAGAAAAGTGAAACTTGTTCCACAAAAAGTGAACAAGACACTGATTATTATAGCAGCTGTAATGAGAAATCAAACCGAACAACACAAGAAAACCAATCTGTAAGTTCATGCACAGAATATACTGTGTCCTAAATATTACTGCTTGAAAAGTCTTTCAGAGACGGTGGCTGAAACTTCCCAAACCGTTATGTAGGGGAGCATTCAAAGTGACAACTCCAGCTGCAAGGTCGCAACGTAAATTATCTGCCACAACGCCTCATAGAAATCCCCTTGGTCCTAAACGTCAGAAACCCGTTGATACGGATGACAATTTCAAAAGAAAATCCCAAATGATGCAACGTAAAATTGTAAGGCCTCGAAGGTAAGTAATAATCAGATTGTCACACACATTGTGTTTACATTGAGAGTATATTCGATTATAATGGAAGTGTCTATTGCAGTGCCTTGCCAAGGAAGAAAGAAAAAGTTGTCCTTGCAACAAAACTTAGTGTTATTATTGAAAAGCAGTCAGACATTGTGAAGTCAAAGGAAGCAAAGCCACATAAAAATGACGCAGCTTCACCTACAAGTAAACCTACGGGTTCCACTCATAGGCCTTGTTCACGGGGAAGGAGGACTTTAACTGTTCCCAAGGAACCAAAATTTCAGAGCCTACACGTGCCAAAGGGCTGCACCACTAGGAAACCCGCTTAGGAGGAGATCTTTCTTTCTTTTTGTGGTTGGAGGTTGTTCAATATCATCATTGAATTTTTTTTAGCGGCTTTTGGAAATGGATAATGTAAAAGGTGTGCTGTTGTAACTTACGAGTTTGTCTAGACTTTATCGGCTTCAATTTTAATTTGATTCTTTGATTTTTGTAAATGTGCAATCATGAAATTTGGTTAACGTAGCGATCATTATATGACAATGATGAGGAGAATTTTAAGTATAACACAGGATACTACTATTTTGAAATACACGATCACTTGTTGCATAATAAAAGGTGTGCTTTTTGTAACTTACGAGAGAGAGATGAATCAGTCTTGATTTAGTTCTTTTTGGTGGTTTATATTTATCATTAATGCGCAAGCAATAAATTTGGTTAACCGGGTGTCTTTATTATGAAGACAACTTTTGAGTTTCCAATGATGAAGTGCATGTTTAGTTTTCAGTTCAACATAAAAAAAATTCTGTTAAACATTAAAGACACAAAATATTACTTCGTACTTTTATACATTGAAAAGTGTGAATTCCCATTTGTATTAATGTAAACGGGTTTTCAAACACAGCCGAACAAGTTTTGATTTAGGTTTTTTTGATTTAGTCTATGTCTTAATCACAAACAGTCATATACAAGTTTCTAATTAAATTACCTTTAAATAACTACATTAAAAATAATACCAATGATGATTTTAAATTTAGTTGACTAAAATTTTTTACACCGACAATAGAAATTAAACTCATTTATTATAAATGCGCAAACAAAGAAATTGGGTTTAACCTGGTGATTTTATTATGATAAAGATGAAGACAACCAGTGAGTTTGCACGGTACGCTAGTGTTTTAAATACATGGCCACTTGCAATATTTTGCTTGTAGACAACAGAGTCTTCACAGATGAATGTTGCAGCCCTTTCTTCTTATTTGCTTGTCCACTCACTTCAGTCCCCTTTGTTCTTGATTATGCTTTTAAATTTCTCATTTGCTGCCACAAGTTCAGCAGTTATGCCTGGTTCATTGGCTGAATGCCCTGCATCTGGAACCACCTGTTTCATTGTATGATTCAGTAACTTGACCGTGTTTTGCACAAGATAACGGGGAAAACTTTTTGGTTCGTAAACTGATTGCTTGTGTGAGTTTCTTGATAAGAAACAAAATCTTAGAAAATGTGACTTTAAGATCCTGAAACTTCATAGATAATTATCATAGCATGCAGAAAAAACCAAAGTAAGCAAAACAAATTATCAAAAGCAACAATCTAGTCTCACCCGAAAATCTGCCTCTGGCCAAGCTTTATGAAGATCCCAGGCTGACATCATAGGACAGCAAACATCATATCTTCCCTACAAAGTTAAGAATGAAGAACAATAGAGATTGAGTAATGTTATATCCTCCTATAAATCCTCCTACAAATCCTCCTCATACCTTACAAAGAAAGTATTAAATAAAAAATAAAAGCATTTAATGTCTTGAAACTATAAAATACATTCAATACTTACCATAGAAAGAAAGTGGAAGAATTAGTAGGAAGATTTAGAATTATTCTTAGTTTATATTGTAAAGGATGCAGTACAAACTACAAAGTTATTTACCTGCACGATTGTGGTGTTGATATGCCTTATTTTATCAATTCTGTCCAACAAGAATGAATCAGAGGGGAAGAATCCCTTGTTCACAAAATAGTGGTTTTCAATCCTTGCAAATGCCTGATAGAAAAATATAAGCATTTGTCATCACTCATCAGTACAAGTTAAAGAATCTCAATCATAAACAACAATAAAACACAATCATAAATCAATCCTAAATTAAAAAGGGAAAAGATTGCAGACTTTTTTTTTTTTTAAATTAATGCATTTATTTTTATAAAGAATAACTCTATTTGACTAGGGATTGTCTGACTTCACAAATTTTAACAAGAGGGAAAACAAGTTCAAAGTGCCTAAAGAAGAACGAAGGGCTCTTAACAATTAAGATACAGAAGCACAGTGCTCGGGGTACAAAACACCCCGTTTGTCCACTTGTTTTCCTCATTTCAGACCGCAAAGATTATTAACTATTTCTCTATAAGGGAGAAAAAAGATTTTCCACAAGCTAATAAAAGAATTCAAGAACACCCAAAAAACCAATACCAACATCTATATCCAACAGAGATTTGTAAAGTCTGTGCACTTCAAATTTTAGAAAACACAATAAATATCCATGTAATTGTTATATATTATTTTATAAGAATTATATTTGAATTGCAAAATTTTACACAAGCAATGCCATATCATTCTCAACCATACATATGGTGAAACTGATAGATTTTTGGGAAGAAAGCGTTACAAATTATGGAAGTTACACAACATTTTGGGAAAGAATTTGGAAAATGACTAGCAAACATTTTCCAGTCAAAATCCAGGTTATTCTTCATTTGATGAACTTACCAGTGAAAAATTATCATCATCCCCCTTTTTAATATTCTCTTCATTTGGAAGAAGATGGGCAGTCATCATTTCCCATTTGGTCCATGCTCTAGCGGCTGCATACTAAGAACGAAGACATACTGACATAGGTAAGTAAACAACAAAAATTCTTGAACCCATTCATAAATCACATTCAAGTGCTCTGCTAGAGAGGGGTTGATCTCTTTTGGCGGGATTTAGACAAGGGAAATGAAAAGAAAAATTCAGGACTAGTCTTTTTTACATTTAACAAAGAGACTACTCCCTGAACCCCCTCAGTTAAATAGAAAACCCCACGTGTAAAATGATAATCCAGCCAGGTAACAAACTCATAGATAAGCTCATTATTCCTCATTTCAGAAACAAGGATCTGTTGATAACTTGGTATTGTTAAGGATAGACTTCTAAACTAGTTCAACTATCTTCAACTCTACGAAGTTTCAACAAGAGCTCAGGCCAAAAAGATGGAATAGTAGCTCTGAAACCAAACTAAGTTATGATTATGGGAGGTAAAGGTAGAAGGCAGGCTGAGAAAAGAAAACCACACAGACACTAACCTGAGTTTTGATATCATCAGAGTTTAATCTCTTCTTATAGGCATCCACAAAGCATCCTCTCTCACTTTCTGGTATAAAATCTCTAAATGGTTCCCAAGCTGACATGAAACAAAATGCACAAATATCAACCACTTAAACTCAGGATTTTGATGAGCTGAAAGGCAGAGATCACAATCAAATCAAATATAAGATATGCAAAGATACAATGGAAAACATTAAATTAATAAAATAATATAGAATAATATAAATCTGCAACATAATTCCATATATCAAATAAGTTAAAACCTCTTCAAATCATTAAAAGGAAACCTTATTACGCATGGCAAATATTCAAACTTTATTCACCAGAAAAACAGATGAAAAGACACTTTCATACCATCAGGGAATATAGCAGCAGCACCACCCTCGTAAAACCAATCAATCTCTTTCTTCCTTAAAAGGAAAATTCCCCTGAGGATCACCCCAGTAACCTTGTAACAAAATGATAAGATATTTTAAAAGGTGAACAACATAGCATGGAAAAAAAACTCCCTAGTTATAGATTACACAATCTTCAGCAGTACTGCAAAAAATAATAGTAATAATAGAAATATAATAATAATAGTAAAAAAGAGACATCCTTTTGATATAGTCAAAAAGAAACCAATAAAAAAAAAAGTTATATACCTTGTCTGGGTGAGATTGGCTGTATGCAAGGGCAAGTGTGCTTCCCCATGATCCACCAAATACCTGCATATTATATGGAGCAGAAGATCATATCCCATCACATAAGAATCACAAGATGTATAATGGTAAACAACCAGAGGTGAAAATGACCTGCCATTCTGGAATCTCCAAGTGTTCTCTTAGCTTTTCAATGTCATCAATGAGGTCCCATGTGGTGTTTTGCTCTAAGCAAGCATGGGGTGTGCTTTTCCCTGCACCTCGCTGATAAAGAGAATAATTGTCATTGCACAAAAGCTGGGAAGACCTTTACTGCACACTACATTTCAGAAACTAACCTGATCAAATAGAATGATTCGGTAAAAGTCAGGATCAAAAAATCTCCGATTGCTGGGGGAAGTTCCCCCTCCAGGACCTCCATGAATGAAGACAACCGGCTGCCAGAAAAATGCATAGAAAATGATGAATCAATTTTTCTTTTTTTCTTTTTTAAAATTTTCCCCTCTTAACAAAGTTCAATAAATGTAAAATAACCAGAGTGTCAATGTGTAGAATCTAGCTTTCGCAAAGGGATAAAAATGCTTAGACCCAACCACACATGCATGTATAAAGATAGGTTTTATAGAAACCTTTTATTCTTTTTCCTCCCCAAACAGAAACTATTATGCGACTGATCAATTGCAAGTGGAAGCCAAGCCAGTGTAACTATCAACAGGCAAAACCTACTGACAGACCAAATTGACTTCCAATTTCCCGTTTCGTCGTTTTGGCTTTCAATTCTGGATTGGATGGTTAATGTAATTAGATGTATTTTAACAAGCTGTTAGGATTAAGAAATCCACAAATATCGCACAAATTCCCAATAACACATAAAAGTTATTGTGAACAGGAACTAGAGAGAGGAGGATATTTCCAATGGCTCCCATAAAATTGAGATCTTTTCCCAACATACTAAGATACCGGACAGAAGAACAAAATATATCCATTTAAAAACACATGGTCTAGGAACTGACCACCTTCAATTCTACATGAGGCTCAATGGAACAATTCAACATTACAGGTTCATTCAGTTGCATGCCATCAGTAAACAATCCACCACATATAACCACTAAATAACAGTCCATTGCCTCCAATTCCAGTCTTGATCAACTAATACAAACATATAAGCCTACTGCATAGCTTAAAAGAAAAGTTAAAAAATTTAAAAAAACACATATTCAAACCATTGTTGAAGGCAATTGCTACTCACATGGCCACTGGGGTTTCCTGATTGCTCCCAGTAGATTGTGTGAAGATCCGAAACCTTCAAAAGACCTGTACTGTAGGGTTCTATTTGCGGGTAAATATTTCTGTTCAGCTCTGGGAATTCCTTTTCTGAAGCCATCAAATAACTAGGTTCTGGTCCAATTCTATGATCACTGTTTTGCACACGAAAAACTAAGCTCTTTCTTCCTGCACATCACACCAAGATCGCAAATTTTAGCAGACCCTCATGAAGGTATAAACTTGTTCAATATAATAACGCAGAAACAGATTCAACAGAAAAGGAGAGCAAAGGAAACATGAGGTAACGGTGTTAGCTAAATTAGAACAACAGGGCATGCTATTAAAGATAACCTAAAAAAAACACAAACATTTGATGAGACTAGTAACCCACATAACATAAGATTATCATTGTATCACATAATTCATAAACTAACTAAACAAATCTAAAAAGTGGAGAGAGAGAGAGAGACAGAGAGAACCTGAAGATGTGGTTTGAGGGTGAGAGAATGAGAATGGAAGTGAGATGGGAAGTTTGAAAATTAGGGAAGGTAAGGAGATGGAAGAGGGGAGGCTGTTTGGAACAAAACCCAACTTCATTCTTGTGGGTTATTATGAACTTGTGATAGTTATTATCATTTTCCAATTGGCACTTGGCAACGTAAAAATCATGTGCAGTTCCACTCACTAAAATTGTGTCATCTCATAATTGGTGACCTTGTCGTGTCTTTTGTTTGTTACAATCATTTTATTCGATCCCTTGCTTCGATACAAGGCAATTGCGTTTTATATTTGGTGTTTATTATTTATTAATCAATCTTCCTCTTTTTGGGATGGATAGTAATCAAATATTTAACTTAGAATATATAGTAATCATTTTGGAGTTATATAAAATATCAGAGCAAGACAGTCCACTTACAGTTTACACGAAATAATTGGTTTTTTAAATCAACAAATTTTAAACAATTATTCTTTTTCAAAAAATAATTTAATAAAAGAAAGAGTAAAATTAAATTCACAGGAATTGATAAAGATTTGCTTTTTTATAGAATTAAAAACAATAATAATAAATTAAAAGGAGAATTCAGTAAGCAATTTAACTAAAAGAAAAATAATAATTAAAATAATGAGAAAAATAAATGATGATGAAAATTCAAATGTAAAAAACTTTTACTCAAGATATAATCTCCGTTTTACTTTTATATGGTAATCATCGATTCTAAGATACACTTTTTCTTTTTGGATAAATTAATTATAATTATCAATCGGTTTTAATAATCAATCTCTCCTTATTTTTTCAATAATCAAGATAAGTTTGTTGATTATTTTCTTTACATATAGACAATTCTAAACAAGCTCTCAACATTTAGACTATAAATAACATTAAAAGTTCTAGATAAACCGAATTTGAACCAATAAACGTGTATGTTTCGATTTATTTAAGTTAGATCATATTTCTATACAATGATAATTGTCGTTTACCCAATTATTAGAATTAATAGACAATTACAAATTTATAGTCTTATTTGATTTTACACAATTTCATAAATTGGACAAAACATACTTTCACACAACTCACAAAATGGTATTTGATGTAAAGAACTATAAAAATATAAATAGCAAAAATTAAGAAAAGCGGTAAAGAACAATTAGACCTCACAACTATGAAAAAATAAACTTTGATTAACCTTAGACTAAAAAAAGAATTTAGCTCTCTGTGAGAGCCATAAAAATACAAAGAAAATAGAGAGAAAATTATAAGAAAAAAATGAGAATCTGACCTAGCCATTGCAATGAGCCTCTTGATAGGCCAATTTTTTTTCTAAGTGTTTCTAAACCCTTTTTTTTTTGTAAGTTTAGAGATTGGGCCTAATGCAAATTAAAACTAGAAAGGATATTTATACTAAAGCTCAAAATATAAAATATAATAAAAATATTTCTAATTAAAATCTAAATATAAAAAAAAATACAAGATACAAATATATCTTAAATATCTTCTTGATGCTCCATTAATGATGTGCACATTTTAACTCCATCTTTAATTTATTGATTCTTTTCTTATTAATTGCAATTAATTCCTTTTTTTTATTCTAAGATAAAATTCTCCTTTCCTACAAAAGAAAATAAATGCAAAATAATAAAATAGTAATAAACTAAACAAAATGAAAGTATTTAATTTCTTAAGAAAATGTTAGAAAAATATAATTAAAATACAATCCATCAATATGAATATTATATTTTTACATTAATTTTAGGTGTTCACATCCCCAATTAAACAAGAGAAATTATAAAAAAAAATAATATATGAGAAGTAAGTACTAGAATATAGGAGTTGGGATTATCATAATTGACAAACACATGTGTTACTTGTTTGCATGTGTCACAATTCACTTTTTGTGAAAATAAAAAAGGTATCATCATACTTTTATAATACATAGTAGTTATGCTACTAATTATTATTTTTTTGAACAGATGTTAAGATTTTTTTATTTTTATTTTTAAATATGCTAGGAAGTTTGAAATATGGTCTCGATTGTTTTGCGGATTATTTTATTCGCACTCTCGTTTTTCCTCTTCGCACCCTTTTTTTATTTCAGAAATTAATTTATGGGATTGTTTATTACATGATGAAGGGAATGCATTCATTTAAATAAGTTCAGTTGAAGGCGAAATTATTGACAAATTCAATTTGGAAAAAAATAATGAGGGGAAGAAAAACAAACCATGAAATTAGAATATTGTTTCCGAAGATATTCATATCCAATATAATGATTCCTAAGTTCATAACAGTGAAAATACATGACATGGTTTTGGATAGGGGTGTTGATGGGACGGGTTATATATGTCCCTAACTCGTCCCTAAATGTTAATCGGGCCAATTTTGTAGACCCGAATCCGATCCTCAACCTAAAGAAACCCGATAACACACGGGTTTAACGAAGACCGGGCCTAAGTAAGACAATATCGGGTTGACCTGAAGTGTAAGCTAAAAGTTTATATAGTACTCATTAAACATGGTGAGAAGTTCAAGACATAAACTTAATACACATTATTAGAAAATTAGATTTCATAGTCAAGAAGTGGAGGGAAGAGGAAAACACATTACATTATTAGAAATCCACACTGCATGTGATAAAGTTTTTTCTTTGCATAAATTATATTATTCTGTATAACAAAAAAATATATAAACTCCAAAGAAAATGAAATTACATTCATGTTTTGCTTTATAAAAAATTTAGTTCATAAAGAGTGAGAGTATTAGACATTCTGGAGAGGAAATATTTCGTAGATTTTTTTTCGAGGAGGGGTGTTAAGGGATTATCTCTTATAGAATTTTTTTTTTAACATCGCATATTACATTTTTTTTTGTTTTTTCAAACCTACTAATTTTCTGTGCACCTTGGGCTATTAAGGGAAAGTTGTAGGGGCAATTCTAAAATCTAGGAAAGCAAATCATCCATTTTGAGTTGAACTTTAGTGAGTTGTGATAGCAATATTAAACTTTTTAAGTAAGCAAATAATCCATTTTTGTTTCTACTGCGTAAGAGTAATGGAAATGCTGCCAATCGTAAGTTGATTATATTATTCTAAATTATCTCTTTGTAAATCTTGGAAAATTGATAGCAAAACGACGAAGTATTTATCAAAATGTAATGATAATAATAATAATAAATTAATAATAATAATCGGGCCGGATCGGGTGACCTGAGGTTCAACCCGAACCCGTCCCAACCCGAAGCCGAGTTCTGGACTGTCTTGCCTTTCTTGTCCTTTTTTCCTTTTGGAGACCGGGTCAAACCCAGTCTGAAGCCTTTGGTCCAGGATGGGTTGTCGGGCCGGACCGGGTCTTGTACGCCCCTAGTTTTGGAAGCTGGAAATTGCATAACTCCCTAGGGTAGGTGAGGAGTTTAGGTAATTTGTATAAGATTTTAAGTTCAAATTTTGTTGTTGTTATTGTACACACACAAAAAATAGAAATTATATAAAAACTCTTAAATGGACGCAGACTTCATTCATAAAAAATTGCGGGCAATTTGTATCACAATTCACAACTCAAACTGAATAGGAAAAGAAGAAAGAGATGATAATGAGAAGAAGTAAAAGAAAGAAGGAAAAGAAATATTTGAGCGAGTAAAAAGAGAGGAAAAAAAAGGAAAAAATATTTAAATAAAGTTATTAATAAAAAAAGGTACATTTAGGAATAAAAAGGTGCATTCAACAATTTCCTTTGGAAAATGGTAAGCAAGTCCAGGTCCGACATTTCTCTCTTTTGAGACCATTAGCTCTTGCATTTGAACGGGAACATTGTAAATGGGCTCTCATTGTCATATTCAAAGCCCTTAAGGATTCTTGTTAAACCTCTCACCGTGGGTGCAATGCTCGCCTTTCTTTTTCGCATTAGTTTTGTTAGACACAAGAGTGTCATCAGAGAGAAAACCATGTTGTTGGCCCTGTGAGAGATTTTCAAAATAATGAAAAGTTGTATTTTTTAATGAAAATATGAGTCTATTCATCAAAAGATATATCTATGAAAAGTTGTATTTTTTGATGAAAGTGTGTATTCTTTCATTAAAAAATGTCTTTCTTTACTAAAAGTCATAAGATGTGACTCTTTACCAAAAACCAAAA
The DNA here is from genome assembly GCA_004329165.1 of Spatholobus suberectus. Taxonomy (NCBI): domain Eukaryota; kingdom Viridiplantae; phylum Streptophyta; class Magnoliopsida; order Fabales; family Fabaceae; genus Spatholobus; species Spatholobus suberectus. The sequence goes on along the minus strand of CM014729.1, from coordinate 6,797,357 downwards.
GATGTGACTCTTTACTAAGAGTCATAAGATGTGTCTATTTAAAAGGTTATATTTTTTCACCATTAGGCACAAGATTGTCTATAAATAGAACCAATTTGTATGCATAAAAAAGAGAGATTGAGAAGAGACAATGAAAATAGTAAGACACTGATTCTTTGCATTCAAATAACTTATTTTCTTCCCTGATGCGTATAGCTGTCAAAGTGAACCAAAACCTGGCGAGCTAACCTGACCCACCACGGGTTTGAGCCGGGTTGGGTTGAAAAAATTCAGCTCGCCATGATTATAAGTAAAAACGAGCTTGGCTCACTTAGGGCCCGTTTGGGGTGATTTTTAGTTGTGAGTTTTGAAATTTTCAAAAACTACAACAAGTTTTTAGTTTTTAAAAATTAGTTTTAGTTTTTTTTTTTTCTAATTTTTGGTTTCAAAATAAACTCACTTTGAAATTTCTTTTTTTGTTAAAATTAGTTTAAGAATATGTTTGTGCGGTGACAACAATAGTAGTGGTGATGACAACAATGATGGTGGTGGCGGTGGTAATGCCGATGATGATGGCAGTGGTTGTGGCAGGTACCAGTGGTGACCGTGGCAGTGCCGGTGATCGTGCGGTGCGTGGTGACCGTGGCGGTGCCGGTCGGTGGTGACCGTGGCTGGTGCCTAGTCAGTGGTGGTGGTGGTGACATTGTCTGTGGTGGTGGTAGCAGCTGCTGGTGGTCATGATCATGGTCGTGGTCGTGGTGGTGGCGTTGACGATGGTAGTGGTGATGGAGGCCATGCTGGTGGTCGTGGTAGTTGTGGCAGTAGTGATGAGTGGTAGTTGGTAGTGGTGAGGTGGTGGTGATGCCGGTGGTCGTGGTAGTTGTGGCAGTGGTGATGGTGGTGCCGGTGGTCATGGTGGTGGTGGTGGTGACGGTGGCTGTAGAGATGGCGGCAACAGTAGTGATGGCGGTGACAGTGGTGATGACAACGGCAGTGGTTGTGGTGGTGGTGGTGGCAAGAAAGACTATTGTCAAATATAATAATGGTATTTTTTTTTTTTAAAACCAAAAACCAAATTCACAAATCCTTTTTTCTTAGTTTTGAAAATGAATGTAAAAGTGTTTTGAAATTGAGTTGAAAACCATTTCAGCTCCATTTTTGCCAAACACGTTTTGTTTCGAAAATTGTATTTGAAAACCAAAAACCAAAAACTCGCAATCACCTCAAATGGGGCCTTAGCTCGCAACTCACAGTTTAGGGGTTAATAAGTTTTTTTTAAAAAAATACTCAATATATATATATATATATATATATATATATATATATATATATATATATATATATATATATATATATATATATATATATATATATATATATATATATATATCATCCTTAATTAGTAATTATCCTTTACAATTATAAATATCATAACATTAGTTTAAAATTTAAATGTTTAATTGTTATAATATTTTGTCCAAAAAACAAAAATTATGTTTGAATTTTATTTTATTTTTTTATTTTAGGTGAGCCAACCCGTTTAGGCGTTTAGCCCACCAACTCGTGGTGGGTTGAGTCGAGTTCTATTTTTTGAGTTGCCCAAAAGTGAGTCGAGTTGGGCTGGCTTACTTTTTGTTCAACCCGTGGTGAGCCAACTCAAGTGAGCCGGGTTGGCTCACTTTGACAGCTCTACTTATGCGCAGAGAAAATTAAAAAAACTATTATTTTGCAAACTATCATTGATAAAACACTTGATGTGGGTGTGCAAATCATATTATGAAACCCCATTGTATTTTGAAGAGGATTCGTCAAGACACCCTATTGCATCCAATTTCTATAGAGATTGGTCTGTGCGAATTGAACCTAAAGGTTAGTGTTTTACGCAAGCCTTGGAGACTAGTACTTTTTCTTTGTTGTTTTTTCTTTCTTGCAGAACAATTTCTATCAATGATTTTCTATGTCATATTTCTTTATTGTTGTGGAGTCATAACTATCGATATACACCAACTATCTTTAGGTTTGAATACTAGTCAATAAAGATTGTACCAACAGGCCTAGCTTCAAATTGCTAGCAAACTTTCACTTGATCATTGTCTTGATTTCTATTCTCTGATGATTAGAGAAGCTCAAAAACGAAAATTGATTGTTACACACTTGCACTTTATTTTCAACGAAGATGGACTTAGAGCTTTAGCTTTGTCAAGTAGTGCTTTACCTTCCATACTTGAAGTCTATTACACACAATAATTCGAATAATTTGTTAAAATTAATAATCATAGATCATTATATTATAATAGCAATGTTCATTGATTTGGGTACCCATGGTACAAAGCTTCAATACAAGCTATATATAAAAAAAAGCTTCAATACAAGCTAATCCCGAGAGAAAATACAATTCGATTTGAAAGAGAATTTCATTACTATACTACACATATGCTACAAAGCTACAACGTACAAAGCTAATCCTCTTTCGGATTATCACACTGGCAGATGGTTCATACATGAGCATTTTTAATTTTTTAACAAAAAATTCAGGGGATGAGAGGTAATCCCATTCTAACTGCAAGACATCTTTCAAGTCAAGTAGAGGGTACTGCCTTGCTAAAAGTCCACCTAATTGAACCCAAGACCAAGGCCTATTTTGATATTTACTAGTATTTATCATTCCTTCTTAGCCACACTTTCTGTGCTGCTTAGCAAAGAGGAAAACTCAAATGTCTGCAGTTGAGAGAAAAATTGTCCATTCTTTGGACTTTTGGAGCAACTTATTTAAGCATCAATGGTCACAATCATTTTGGCTGTGGTACAAGGCTCCGCCTCTTCCAGCATTTGAACCAACATTCTCATTGACGGTCTTGAAGCTGGAATTTTCCCCGTGCACAATGTTGCGATTCTCAACACCTTCATGGCATCCTCTTTGAAGTGCTTTGCAATGGTAGGATCCACCAATTCAAGAGCATTTTCTCTGCTCCTAATATTGCTGCATACCCAATACACAATGTCATGATTCTCTCCAAACTCTGGCTCCATAGGCCTCTTCCCAGTTACCAACTCCATCAGCACTACCCCAAAGCTGTAAACATCACTCTTCTCTGTCACCTTACAAGTGTAGGCATACTCTGCCACAACAAAAATCAACATGATCAATTTTTAAGTTCAATAAGCCAAGATGCTGATACGGTACAGGGGTATTATTGTAAATTTGTACAGTTATATATATATATATGAAACCTTATTTGCTAATCAATAATAGAAATAGCTGTTCTACTCCTGAGAATGTAGGCACATTGTCGAACCTCGTTAAATTGTTGTCTCTGTGTGTGTGCATGTTTATTTTGCTATTTTAAAATTTGGTTGCTATTGCTAACAATTATAAAAGACTAATTATTTGAACAAAACATTTAACATTTTGAATTTGAGCCTAACTGAATCTTAAAATCTAGCTCATAAGTTGAGAGTTGTCTTTTATTTATACACACTATTTTGGTCATACCACTAGTCAATATGAGATCTCTAACAATACTCGTACTAAGCTCAATCACCATAGTAAAAGTACATGATCCTATTTTGTGTGTACATTTTTGTTTCATTAAAAAGCATTAAACTAAGGTGATTTAAAGCTTACCAGGAGGTATGTATCCAAGTGTTCCAGCAATTACGTTGGTCCAATTGCCTGCTCCTCCCTGCACAATCTTGGCAAGGCCAAAATCAGCAATCCTTGGCTTCCATTCCTCATCCAGCAATATGTTGCTGGATTTGACATCCCTATGTATAACAGGTCTATCACACCCATGGTGCAGGTACTCCAATCCTCTAGCAGCACCCAATGCAATGTCATACCTAACCTCCCACCCCATCTCAGACTTCTTCTTACAGGTGTGCAACCTGTCCCACAAGCTCCCATTTGGCAAGAACTCATAAACAAGCAAACTGCTATCTTCACTTGTGATGCTACAATACAGCTTCACGACATTTACATGCCTTACAGAGCTAAGAGTAGCCACTTCTGCATCAAACTCAGGTGACCTTGAACTCCTCCTTAGCATAGCTGAGGTGCTCCTAGAACTTCCCCTCTCACTTGAATTTGAAGTCCATATATGTTTCACTGCAAATTCTACCCCACTTTTAAGCACAACCCGATAAACATTCCCAGATCCTCCCTTGCCAATCAAATTCTCACTCTTGATCCCATCAACGATTTCATTCTCATTGAAGTTTAGTACATGGTACTGCTTGACATCCCAAGAAGTAGTCTTCAGTCGCTTCTCAAACTTCTTCTGCCTTAGTTTCGTGAAGAGGAAACACACTCCAAGCAGAACCATTATAACAGCAATGAAACAGACCACAAGGTTTCTGAGGCGCCTGGAGCTGCTAGATTCCACTGAACATGGTCTGAAACCTTTCAAAGTCTGGCTGCATAAGCCAGGGTTTCCCACGAACCCATCTTTGAAGGCTGAAATAGCCACTGATTCTGGTATGGAGCCAAACAACTGGTTGTTTGATAAGTCAAGAAGGCTCAGTCTCAGAGATGACAAACTAGATGGAATTTCACCAGAAAGCCTGTTTGAGGACAAGTTCAATGAATTGAGGGTTGGAAGAGAACCAATGCTAGCTGGTATAGCCCCAGAAAGAGAGTTACCAGCAAGGTTTATCTCATTAAGAGAAGTACAAGAACCAATGGAATCTGGTACAATACCAGAAAGGTTGTTCCCATTCAAAGTAAGACTAGTTAGTTTCTTCAAGTTGCCAATGGTTTCTGTGATGTGACCAGAAAATTGATTTGAACTAAGCTGAATTGACACCAATGAAGAAGCTTCTGAGATTTCCAATGGCAACTCACCAGAGAACCGGTTGTTAGATAAATACAGTTGCGCAAGAGATTTTGCTTTGGCAATATCAGATGTCACTGGACCTTCAAACTTGTTCATTGCAAGATCAAGTAGTGTCAGATTTGGCAAGCCCCATATGCCTGAAGGAACAACACCCGAAAGCGAATTCCTGCTCAGGCGAAACCGAGCCACAGATGTGCAGTTTGCATATGTTTCTGGTATAGTTCCAGTGAAACTGTTGTTCAAGAGTGCCAGTTCATCAATTTGGTTGTTCTTGCACAGGTGAGGTGGTATAGGACCAGAAAGAGAATTGTCTGAAACATCAATGAATGTCATGCCTACCCATGAGCCAAGCTTTTGAGGAAGAGGACCAGTGAGGCTGTTTCCATAAAGAGAAAGTTGTGTGAGGTTTTTGAGATCTCCAAGCTCCTTTGGAATTTCTCCTGAGAACCGGTTCCCAAAAAGCTGAAGGGATGCAAGGTTTGTCAAGAACCTTACCTCAGAAAGATCACCTTCAAGCTGATTATAAGAAGCATCAAAGTTAACAAGACTAGTAAGGTTGCCAAATCCAACTGGGATTTTCCCACTCAAATAGTTATCATATAGCTCAAGCTGCCGCAGCGTCTGAAGCTTTCCAATATCAGCTGGAATCTCACCAGTCAAGTTGTTGTCAGAAAGCTCAAGATTCTGAAGCTGAGTGAGATTTCCAATCCCCAGTGGAATCTTCCCAGTGATGCTGCAATTTGTGAGGTAAAGCCAATACAATTTTTCAAGCTTTAAGACCTCCAAAGGGAAAGGAGCTTCCTCCAACAGGTTATCTCCAAGACTCAGGAACTCAAGACTGGTTAAATTTTCCAATGATTTCCACGGAAAGGCCCCAGAAATTTCGCTGGCGTTTAAGCTCAAGAACTCCAACTTGTTCAAAGTTGACAAGTCAGGCACTGCCCCAGTGAATGAATTCATACCCAAATCCAAGTGCTTCAAGTTGGTGCACTTCCTCAACCCCTCACTGATGCTGCCATGCAAGTCGTTGGACCCCAAAGATATCTTCTCAAGCGATTGAAGCTCGCAAAGTGAATCAAAAGGAAGAGTGCCCTGAAGTTGTTTTTTCGAAAGATTGATTTCTGAAACAAAACCTTTGGAGTTGCAGATAATCCCGGTGAATTGGCAGGGAGAATTTGCCTGAGTCCATGAACTGAAAACATTTACGTTTGAACTTTGTATAGAGGACTTGAACTTCATCAGTGATTGAAGTTCATCTGAGAGGGAGGAAGCAACAAGGCAGAGGAATAACAGAGTAGTGAGAATAATGGGCTGCGACCCATGCCGGAAAATTCCTCCAGCGAACATGCCGGCGGCGAAGGGGGGTTGTTAGTGTTGAGTTGAGTCAGTGTAAGAGTGATGTGAGTGGGTGGGAACGGAAGGGAAGGGAAGGGAATGGAGGGTGGCTTGTAGGTTTGAATTTTGGGTTTGGTTTCACACAGAAAATGATCCCCGTGCATGCAGAGAACAGAATCATGGGCGACTATGGACAAATGAGGTTTCAATATAGACGGTGCTTGCTTATTATGGGACTGATATTAGTTGTGTCCTGGTTGGGAGTTGAAAGACTTGAGTTTGTGACACATCATGTGAGTGGATTTGCATGATCTTTCCTTCACTTTTTAATTGATCATACGCGGTTAAGGAATAAAAAATAAAAAAATTATTAAAAAGTGTCATTAATACATATTTATTGTGATTTCCATTGCATTTCAAATATGAATTTCAATAAAAATTTACTATTTTAAATTTCTTAACCTCTGACACTGGTTAGTAGGATTCTTTTAAGTTTAATAAAATATTGAGTTTAATAGTTATACAATGTCAATATAAAAACTTATACTATCAACCAATTACAAGTCACCATTGGTATGACTTTTAAAATAGTTATTGTAAAAGTCAGCAAACTTATCATATATGATAGTTTGTAATTGAATAACAGTGTAAAACTATTTTACATTGTCAATATATAGCCTATTTTCTCTAAAACATTTACATTTTTTTGTTTGAGTTTAATGACTATGCATTATTAGTGTAAAATTTTTTATACTGTCAATCAATTAGAAATCACTGTTGGTAAGACTTTTAAGGTAGTTATTATAAAAGTCAACAAACTTATCATGCATAATAGTTTGTGATTGGATAATAGTGTAAAATTGTTTTACACTTTGAATGTATAACCTATTTTTTATTTTTATTTTATTTAAAAATTTGAGTTTAATGGTCATATATTGTTAGTGTAAAAAATTTTACATTATCAATCAATAAAAAATTACTGTTAATATAATTTTTAAAATATTTATTATAAAAATCAATAAACTTATAATAAATAATAATTTATAATTAAATAATAGTGTAAAACTACTTTACGCTACTCATTTACTCTAAAAATTTATCTACCAAATAAACAAAATGTAAACACACAAATGCTCCTGTAGCTTTGGGAGCTGTGGCCGCCGAAGTTGACTGCGTAGGCCCGCCTGGCGTTTCCATATGGCTTGTGACGCGCTGCCTGCCGTCCTTTTGTTTTGGGTCCATTTCATTGAATCGGTCACTCCTATCAATATTTGTTACCATTACCATCATATGACCAATCATAGTACGAACATCATTTCGCGGAAGGTTTTGCATTTATTTTAATAATTTTATTGAAAGTTTATTTACTATTTATAATTGCATTTAACTTTTGAGTTATATGCTTATATTGGCTTCCTGAAATAGAAAAATTATAACAATAGCTTAATAAGGGTTTTAATACATAATTTCATTATAAAACCTATAAACTCAAGATATTTTCGTATGAATTTAATTTTTTTTTAGATAACCATGTTATTGGTAGAAAATATTTATTAACTTTGTTAATGATTAATTTTTGTTAAAAAATCTAGTTAGCTACTTTTAGTGAGGTTTCCCTTTTCAACTATCTTTTTTTTTTACCAATAAAACTTGAATTTGAAACCTTATTTAAAGAATTCGAATCCAATTTCACTCGAATCAAGGACATGTTAGGGTGTGTTTAGTAGAAAAGAAAGAAATAAAAGAAAAGGAAGTAGGTAGGAGGGAAAAAAAGAGAAGAGAAATATGTGAAAAATAAAGTAAAAATAGATATGTTTGGTTTAAAAAAATAGAAAAGAAATAGAAGAAAAATAAGAAAGAAAAAAAACAAAAAAAAAATCAATTATGTTACAAAACATAATTGATTATGTTACATATTTGTGTTTCATTTTCGTGTATTTCTACTCGTTTTTGTGAGGAAATTAAAGGAGGCCATAGTTCCCCACCGTTTTCCGCATTTTTGCAAAACTAAACGAGTGGGAAATTCTAACTTCCCTTCATTTCTTTGCTCTTTCTTCTGTCTCCCCTGCTACCAAACACACTGTTAGTGAATTTGATTTTAATTTACCAGCATTTTAAAAATTGTTAACAATCACGTGTTGTTATTTGTTATATCATTAAAAGCAAGAGAGGTAGGAGAGGTGAGAGGGTGACTGGCTGGGGTATGGTGACGGTCAATGGACACCCCCAACATATATTTTTTTAAAAATTGTATAAATTATTATATAAAATTATTTTATGGTTCCGTATTTTATTTTAAAAAATATTTTTATCCGTTTAATCTATTTTTTCTTACATATTATTTCTTATATATAATATCGTTATCTATTAATTTCTTTTATTTATATAAAATATTAATTATATATTAAATTTCTTATATATGTTATGAATTTGAAAAATTAAATTTTCTTTTAAAAGTTGTTTTTTATTGTCTCGATCTCCTTAATTTAGAATTCTGACTCTTCACCCTTGATTAAAAGTGAGTAAACTATCATACATAGATCATATAAAGTGAGATTATTTTATGATGTGCCAATGTATAGCAGTATTTTGGTAGAAAATCAAAATTCAACTGTTTCGCTATCGTAGTTGAGAAAAAAAAATAATTCTAAAATATCTTATTAGGAAAAGGTCGCGCTCCGGTTAGAAGAACGTAATTATTGAAGAAGAAAGCGGAAAGCGATGAAAGACAAGTTTATCTAATTTAAACTATTCATTGACTAACTATATAATTATGCTACATTTTCTTTTTTCATATATGCTTCACTGTAAGTGTGATTGAGTACACTAACAAGCAACTCTAGCCATGATAATAACTTTGAAAGATTATATATATATATGTGTGTGTGTGTGTGTGTGTGTGTGTGTACCTTTTTTCTTTTTGGTATAATGTGTGTATATACCTTAGATCAAACCAAAAAGGATTAGAAAGAGCGAAGAAAAGTTATATGGGCACAGAAGAAGATGATAAAGAGTAATTGTAATCGTCACCGTCTTGTGGACCTTTCCACGCTTTATGGTCATTTGCAACAAAAATAATTGATTCATGAAACAATTTTAAGCATGTTCAGAAAATACAAGTGCATCAAGAAAAATTTATAATTTTCCATCGTTGGAATTTTTTTTTTTTATATATCTCATACGTCACTTGTGAATAGATTACATCTAATATATGCTCGACAAGTATAATATCCAGATTCTAGATATGCCTACCATCTTTGAATTGTATGCTGGATCATAGATTAAATTCGTGTTGTCATTGTACCAAAAATATTGAAATTTTGTCTACGGTGATGTTGACGTCGTGAGGTGACATTTTCAGACTTGATCCAAGTTATTTAATTTTACACAATTTCCACATTTTGCTTATTATAAATTAAAATGACGAGTCTGTTAGAATAATGGCAATGCAAGTAGATTATTCATGGTTTTTTTTTTACCCCTTAAACTGTTAAAGATAAAATTTTAACAGGTCTTTAACTTTTTATTTATTTGTTATCTTTTCTATTATTGAGAAGAAATTGTTGTCTATAACCTTTCAATCCTATTTATCATCGTTATTTTTTCTGTTAGAAAAATATGGCTCATATTGAAACTTGAGTGTGCAGAGTTTGAGTGATAGTATACTTTTAAGTTCTTTTCTCTTCTTAGTGTTCTTTTTCGTCTTTTTCATTTAGTTGTATTGTTTTCTCTCTCCCTTTCTCTCGTCTGTAATATATTGGGCTTTTTCACCATATTAGTAATAAAAAAAAACAAATTATTAAAATGTTGTAGAAAAAAAACATTTTATCGAAATAGGTTGTTTGAAAAAATGTGCAAAAGAAGGTGCTACTCGCAATAGTACCATGCTTGACTCCAAAACAGAAATAAGACAACGAAAAGAAGGCGCGAGTAGAATCAGCGCCATTCAAATTTCTGCCCACTCTTGACATGTGGTGCCCATGCACAGGAGGTATGAGATGTCTCGTCGACGCATAGGGGCGCGGAAGGCGCGCTTGCCACTAGTGCCACTTGCGAACGCCCTATCCCCTTTGTCACGAGACACAAGAGGCACCACTGCCATCGACGCCTCTTGTGTCCCATCCCCCCTTTTGTCATTGCATGCATTCATAGCCACTGGCACCTCCTGCGTCCCGTCCCATCTCGTCCCCCTTTTTTTCGTAGCACGCTCGCTTCACGGGGTGAAACTCTTCTTCACCATTTAAGGGGTTGTGCGGATGGGTTTGTGGAGAAGGAGAGAGGAGGAGAAGGTGTTGCTAGAAGAGAGGAGGAGACGTGGTGCTGGAAGAGAGAAGAGGAGACTGTATTTTTGAAACAAACTGTGTGATTAAAAGAAGAGGAAAGCTGTCTTTGTAAAATCGTAGAGGTAATCTTAGTTGGTAAAATTTACGTTTTTAATTTTAATATAGTATTGTGTTGTCCTTTAAAAATTTCATTAAGTTGTTATATTATTTTGGGTTAATTTATGACGTCTATATAAATATATATTTTTTATATTGATAATGATTTAAGGCTGTTGAGTGTTGATTTGAGACTTATATATTGTATTGTGGATTAAAAATTAAAGATGAGATTTTGCAGGTGCTGTAATTTAGGGTGAGATTGGTAAAACACTTATTTAATCAATTGAATTTCATTTACAAATATAAATTTATACGTTTCTAAGTTATGTATATACATTAAACATATATAATTTTTAATATATATGTTTTACGTTATGTATAAATAAATAATATAATATATATATATATATATATATATATATATATATATATATATAATTTTAGTTATATATATATATAAACGTAAGAAAATTCATTACATTATATATATACACACACACACACGTTTTTTACTTAGATAAATGTGTAGTTATAATTTAGATCATAATTCGAAATGAAAAAAATTCGTTGTGAATTTATGATTTAGAAATTATAGTTTAAATAATTTATCATATTAGTGACCTAGTTAAGAAATATTACACTATAATTTTTCTAAATAATTTAAAAGGTAAATAACATGTAGTTAATTTTTCATTTAAGTAAATAACGTTTATTAGTTTAATTACCAAGTTTTTATTTTAGTGTTATATAATTTATAATTGTTAACAATATTTTTATGTTTTTTTATTGTTGATTAAATGCAGTATGGCAAGCCAAACCGTACACCCTAGTCCCTGCGATGATTCGTTGTTACGTCTTTAGCCTGTATATGTATCTGAACATGTATGGAATAGGGCGTCGGATCACGTTTTGAATGTCAGGCGGGCCCTAAAGACTGGTCGGTGTGGGACATTGTTCCTAGAAGAGATCAGGGACCTTTTACAGCGTGCTGGATTTCTGGGCGTCGCTCAAATTGATTTTTTCAAGCTAGATCATGATCTAATTTTCGCACTAGTTGAGCGCTAGAGGCCGGAGACACACACTTTCCACATGGTACAGGGAGAATGTACCATCACATTAGAAGATGTTGCTGTGCAACTAGGTTTATGAATCGATGGGGATTCGATAACTAGTAGGTCATCAGGTTCATATCGGTATATGGTGGAGCAATTATTAGGGATACTGCCACCAGAAAATGAAATGCAAGGAGCAAGATTAAAAATGAATTGGCTCGATCAGCATTTCAGTGAAGTCGAAATGCATGCCCATAGTCCTTTGCAGTTGCAACGGTTTGCTCGAGCATTCATTTTGCGTATTTTAGGGGGAATGCTTTTCTCGGATCATTCAGGTACATATGTGTCACTAAGGTTTCTTTCGTTTCTTGAAAACTTTGATGCGTGTGGCTAGTCAAGCTGGGGATCAGCTGTCCTTAGCTATTTGTATCGTGAGTTGTGTTTGTCCACCAACTATGACTAGAAGGGGATGGGAGGCACTGGCATTTCAGTGCAACTGTGGGCGTGGGATAGGTTCCCTTTTTGTGCATCCGCCAATCCTCCAATGCAAGTTCCTACTGTTCCATTCGGTGCACGGTTAGTATAATGAATAACATTATATATGTATGAAAAAATTTGTATACATATATCATTTTAACTTTATTCATTTATTAATGAACATATGGCATCGTACACTCCATCAAGCATTCAAATTCCAAAGACAAAACCTCCCCAGTTATAGAGAGGCATTTGACAAGATAAGGCAGGATGATGTAAGTTGTTTCCAAAAATGATTTATTAATTTATGTTCAATGAAATATTATGTGTGACGCATTCTTCACATGTGTAGATTGTTTGGACTCCATATATGGGCTATTATGATATGCTACCAGGTTATTGTACAGAGGGGGTTAATGTTTGGAGATCGGTAGTACCATTAATTAATTTTAATATCATTGAATGACACCAACTGGATCAGGTAATGCGTCAATTTAATATGGTGCAACATATTCCATCTGCTCCAAGTCAGCTAGAATAGCTCCATGACCTTACGTTACGAGGGAAGCAAGACATGGATTGGCGACAACAACACATTGTCTACATAGACGAATGGAACAACCGTCATGCTCGCCAATATAATACCATGATTGCCGATAACCTGCAACTAACACATAATTTAGGGTACATGACATGGTATAGGAAACATACTCGACAATGGATTAGTCGATTAGGGGCAAAAAAGGGTTTTGTGGTAAGCATATATTTTTATATCTACAAAATATACTCAAATCATATAAAATTGGCATTTTTGGTTTTGTATGCAACAAATATTCAAATTAATTACTGTACTGTTCTTGTAGATTGATAGCCTCGAGCAGATGTACCATTGTGCAATCGAGGACCAACGAAGCAGCTTCAACTTTGACGAATTGAGAAAAGATCTCGTGAACTGCATAGAGGTATATACAGAGATTGATCGGGTGACCGATGCTGTTGAAGAAGCCCCTCCATCACAACAGTTACCCGACCTTGTAATTAGTGATGAGATAGGAGCAAGGCGGAGGGAAGGTTGAGGACTGTACTGTCGCCGCAGGCGTGTTGACCATGAACCACTTGTGCTACCAGCCCCTCTAGCAGTACCGACACATGGGACATTTTATACATCTCCCCCTTTTCCTCACGGTGACTTTGTGTCTTATCAGTATCCGTCACAACAACCTATGTCAGTAGTGGACTTAGTCCAAAATCTCTTCACACCTGGTACTAATCAAACATTGGGACAGGGTCCGTGTTATGTTCCTGATCCACCGACCTATTTGACTCCACCAATGTATCCACATCCCATGTTCACACCAAGAGCGCCTTTTCATTTTTCCCATTCATGGCAGGACACATTGGTGATGTCCTCGGCATTCGGCGGGGCAATGCTTCTGCGTTTTAGTTCCTCACAGCAGCACGAACCCCTTGGGTAGGATTTAACCTAAATGAAGCTTTTACGGGAGAAACCAGTGCGTCACATGTGGAGGAACATATTAGGAGGAACCCGGATCGTGGCGTGAGACATAGGCAACGTGGGTGTATTTTAACACCAAATGATCTTGAAGATGAGTGCTAGAGACCCAGGAAATAAGTCGTGTTTAATGTTGTCTATGACATGTTTATTACGTGCCGTATATACTACATGTACTATCTACTTTCAATGTAAATATTAATTAAGAAAGCCATTTTAATTTAACGCAATTAAAAAACTATTAATATCAAATATAAATTTAGTGACAATAAGCAGAACATGCTAATAAGTTTAATAATGATATGACCAATAATACATACATCACACGTAGTCAGAAGACAATTGCATACAACTACTATTTTTGATTATTTTGATTATCATCACTGAGACCATACTCTTGCACAGTGTGAGGACATAAACCTCGATTGTGGCCTTCTTGCTTACAATAACCACAACGTTGTCTATGCTAGTGATTCCCTCCAATCCATTTCGTTCCTTAAACGTGTTGACTTCGAGTGCCCTTTGCTGCAAATCATGGACTCATTTAGAACAATCCTGGGATCACTTCTACCACCAATGTTGGAGTCATTGCCGATGGGCCACCACTGCCCAGAGTACGCATTAATGATGTTTTCAATTGAATACACAGGGTCCACATACTGATAATAATCAATACTGACTTTGGCACATGCAGCTATGACATGCGAACACAAATATCTGTATGCTTGGAATGCACCACACTCACATTGTTGTGCATTTAAAACAACCGCCCATGTTTGACCACCCTTTTGTGTAGCTGGATTGAAAGGTTCTTCAACTTCAAACCTAGTGGATTGAATGTTGTACGAACGAACGTGCTGCGTGTAAGCATCCTCTATATTTTTCTGTAAGCCAACTAGTAACCTCTTATAATACCTTTGGCCAAAACTAAACTCTGCTCTTGCTTGGGTTCCTCTTTGAACAAAATACTCCACCAGTCTCATGTAAGTGCTCTCACTAAAGTAGTAATTGGCAAATTGTGTGCACCTTTTAATATCTTGTTAATAGCCTCAGACGAGTTTGTCGTCATATGGCCATATCTACGCCCTTCTTCATCATGTGCTATGCTCATTTTGACACCGAGATGTTGTCAATCCACCTATGTATTTTGGGGCTAGTCTCACAGAATGCTTCCAAACGCCTTTCAAATTGGTGTTTACATGTTGTGTATCCTGCACCAACGAGAACGTAACCAAAGTATCTAAGCAAACATCAGCAACCACAATAAAACATAAAACTAAATAGAATTAAATTTACCCATGCTTATTAACTCTTGCTTCAATTTTGCATTCTTAAATCGGTGGTTAAAATTGCTTGCAATGTGATAGATGCAATACACGTGGTACGCACTTGGTGGCTGCCAACCGAGGTTTGCATTTGAGATAGCTGATTTAATGCTCTGGTGTCGATCAGAAATCAAACATAAGCCTTGCTTTTGGGTCACATGGCATCTTATCTTTTGCAAGAACCATGACCAGTCACTTAATGTCTCGCCTTCAACAATAGAAAATGCAAGTGGCAATACACATGCATTCCCATCTTGTATTGTGGCGATGAGCAATGTTCCTCAATACTTGCCCTATAAAAATGTGCCATCTATTTGTATAATCAGTTTGCAAAAGTTGAATGCATTATATACTGTTTTGAACGTCCAGAATACGCGACAGAACTTGCGAAATTGACCATCAACTTCGTTGTTGAAGACAAAATTAGTTGTCTTCAATTTGTATGTTGATCCTGGACAACACTCGACCATTCTGTCTAACCACCGTGGCAATAAATCGTACGATTCGTCCCAGTCACCAAAGACCCTTGCAATTGCTTTTTGCTTAGCCTTCCAAGCTTTTTTGTATGTGATTTTATAATTATATTGACCACTTATTCGTTCTTGTATCAGTGAGATAGAAATTGACGGGTCTTCATTCATTATACCTAACCACAAAATGATAATGAAACATACAAAGTCACATACAACTCAAAAAATGCAATATCGACTTAAAAAGTAGTACCATGTATAAAATAGAGTCAACAATTTTGTACCTATTATGCATGAATAGATGAACTCTGAGTCTAATTTCTAGTGGTCTTGAGATAGCATCACGTTCATACACAAGTGTCCATTGCCCCATTTAGTAATGGTCCATTTATCGGTCTTCTTGGACAATATTGCTCTCATTTTCCATGGGCACCCGTCTGCACTATTCGAATATATCATCGACAAAACTATCGGTTTGGATTCCACAACATAATATGACTGGTGTGTCTTCATTGAATGAAGCTTTACAACCATTTGCACATCACGTTTGGTGTCAAACCGTAAACCAATGTAAAGCTCGTTGCCCACACTCCAGTTTACAGACACATCCGACCCATGAAAAGAAAACTCTTGGTCAGGGTGATCCCAATTGATATATTTGTAGTGGGGTGACATATTCCAAAACGAAGCTTGTCTTTGGCCTAAATATGATTAAACAAAATGCATCAAACAAGTGTTATTAGATTAAAACAAAAAACAAAAAAAACATTCGAAATTACCTGCATATTGTGGTTGTTGTTCATCAATTGGTAATGATGAACTGATAAGGGATGCAGTAAAAGAATTAGGTGCCAAGCTATTAGGCTCAGATTGGCATCAAAGTCTCCATCTATATCTGTATCTGAAGAACTCTCGTATGGAATTTGACCTTCATTTTCATCATCGTCACTTTCATCTCCATTGTCACTTAAATGCATGGTAACATGAAGATCAACGTCAACATTCAACTTTGCACGTTTAGCAACATAGTTGAACTCCTATTGAGATGTACCACCTCTCAAATCAATAGACATGCGAGGTTGAGTATGATCTATCTCAGCTGGTAATGAGGAACAACCAGCAGTCTCAACGTCAACATATATCTCAAGGATTGTCATGACAAATTGTTGTTCAAATGCATTAATCATACACTCAATATCTTCATCATCACATATTAGAACACATGAATATGTGATCGGGTTTTGGCATGTAAAAAATCTACAAGTCAAGTTACAAATAGATTGATATATTGAAAGTTTCAATTTATCAGAAATCTTTTTTGTTAACACATCATAAGTGACACCACGTTTAATTTGAATTGTTCTTTTATCACCTTCAAAAGTCATGCCCTGTGGACCATTGGATTTTCTACCATTCAAATAAATAAAAGTAATAATAGAAGTCATCTTTAAAAATCAAAAGAAGATGCAAAAAATGAGAGATGAAAGAAAAATACTAAGAGAGCAAATAGAAGCATGAAAGCAAGAGAGCAAAATTATTAAACACAGAGACGCATACTTCTACTACATATCAAGTTTGTATTTATAAACTTAGCAACTCAATTAAAAAATAATTAAATGTCATCTCAAAATCAGAATAAGAATTAGAATACAAATAAGAATATTACATTGCAACGGATACAGACAGGCGACAATTATCAAATACAGACATATTACATGCATACGCAACGGATACGACATGCGACTTGTTGGAACAGAAAGATTCAAGTGGCACTGGTGAAATTGGTGCCTAATTGCAATACAGGTGGCGTTGGTCTGACCAACGCCTTTGACCACCATTGAAGACATTGGTCTGACCAGTGCCTTCTACTAAAAGACAAAAATGTGTCGCGTCAGTCAAAAGCTACACCACAAATACTGTTTCGCAAAAGACAAAAAGTCATGTCACATACAGAAGGCGCTGGTCTGACCAACGCCGTATACTACAAGACAAAAATGTCGCGTCCATGTGACTTGCAAGTGGCGCTGATGAAACTAGCGCCTTGCTTTTTTTGTGTGTGGCGCCAGTCTGACTAGCGCCTTCTATACATCTCAAAACAACCCAATTTGACAAAATGTTTTTCTTCTACATTATTCTGATAAATTGTTTTTTTAATACTAATTTGGTTTTTTTTGCCAATATATTGTGAAGGTTCTGTTGTGTTAATTTCTAGTTTTAAGTGCAGGGGCGCAGTGTCACTCCAAAAAATATGCACATATAAACTTTAAAAGAGAAAAGACATATATACACTATGTATATACATCTTTTTAATAATAATTTTATATACTTCTATTTTTATAAGTTCTTCATTTTCTCTCTTTCTCTTCTCTCTCTCTCTTTTAATCACATTTCTTATTGTATCTCACATGTTTTTCTCTTTTCTCTTTCTTTCTCTTTGAAGATGAATATACTTTTCAAAAATATCCAACCATCATTTCTCATGATTTTATAAGGTCTCTCCATTTTTTTCTTATATGCTTCTTAATAAAAGAAATTAAAGGAATATTATTTCTATTTGAGAGAATTTCATATCTTTGAACGTGAGTGGATGCAAAAGCGGTGGACATGATCCTGATGAGCGATAATGGAGGCCGAAGAGAAGTGACAACATGGAGGCGCTTGGGTGGCTACCTGCAAAGACATTTCAATACCCAAGTCACTGAGTGCAAGAGAAGAATAGTGAGACTTAGAAAAAATACCTATAGGCATGAAATGCCTTATATATTAGTAAATTGGTTGGAAAGGTGGTTGGGTTGTTACTGCGAGCATCAAGTCATGAGGCCAAGCCCAAAATGGGTCAAGAACAATTTCATTATACCATTTTTCTTTCTTTTTTTAAACAGGAAATGTATTATTTTTATTATTCCCATATTAAAAATTAAAATTTTCTTTTAAAAAATTTGAGGATCAATTATTCTTTTAAAACTTTAAACATGATGTTAAATATGATAATATTTTTTTATCATTAGAATTGTTTACTTAAATTTTAAAATTAAATTTCTTTTTTCTCACTACAATGTTATAATTTTGTATCTTTTGTTTAATTTATATAATTGTACTTTTCGTGATATATAGTTAGTTATTATGAGTCTTTTAATTATTGGTTAAATTTAATATAATAGTTTTAAAATTAGATTTTAATTTTAATTTTATATTTGACCCTAAAAAAATATGCTCTAGCTCAACCCTGATTGAGTGTACGCATTTAGGCATGTTAGTATGTTAATCATAGAAAAAAATAAAATTCGGATATCAAGTTAGACTAAACATATTGTTAAAATTCTAGCTTCAAAGCAATAGTAATACCACCATGCACCCATTGATTTTAACCTACTCGAACCGACAGAATCTTAATGAGAAAGAAAAGTAAGAAATGTGGTTTTAAGCGTTACAAATATACATTTAGGGCAGTTGGATTTGAGTTTTTCTGTTTTTTATTTTCCTTTTGGTTATGTTTGGAAAATTAAAAAAAATGAATTAAGTTTTTTTTATAAATTAAAATTAACTTATTTGTTTCAACTTTTATAGAAGTTCTTTCATCTAATAACTTCTCTAAAAATTGAGATGCATACATTAATTTTAACTTATAGAAGAAATCTGATTCATTTATCTTTTTATTTTCTTCTTCTATAAATGTTTATTAAGAAATTTAACAAGACATTTATTTATTTTTTATGAAGTTTTTTTAGGGCCTTTTTTATGAAGTTTGTATAAGAAAAAGTGAAAATAAAAACGAACATAAAAACAATAAAAATTTATTTTCATATCTATTTTCTATACAAACTTTAAGAACAAGAAATAGATTAAAAAAATAAAATCAAATGTTTTCTTAAACTAAACCAACTCTTATATTTTGTAAGAAATGTGTTAGAATAAAGTATTATCGTACTTGGATAATAAAAAGTAATATTTCTAAATTTGAATTTTATATTTTACAAAAATTAAGGTTACAATTTTTATTCTCAGAAAAATTTTCTCAATAATAATAATAATAAATTATTATTATTATTATTATTACTATAACCATAATCATCGTCATCTTCATCTAACAGCTTGACTTGCGTGAACAGCTAAATTTTTCATTGAGCTGAACCTAAACAAAATTAACACTCTGTTTTGTTGAATGGAAGTGGAAGGAAAGAAGATGAAACTTTGCTTTTTTTAAAAATTTCACCAGATTGGAACAACTGAAATAAGAAGGAAATGAGACAGTAGCTGGTGGGTCCCATGGTACATTTTTTGTCGACCAAAAAAGAGGTGAAAGAGACCCAAATGTTCCTTTCCCTAAATACTCCTCAGTCCCCCCCTGCCTTACCACTTTCAGAATCTCATCTTTTCTCCAACCTACCAACACTTCAAATAGGAACACACACCGACGACACCTAGTCCACGACGGAGTGCTGAAGGTGACAACTCAAGGACTACCATCGGTGCAATAGGTGAAGACAGAGGCTCGCCATAGCTCCGCACAATCGATTGAATGTGCTACAATCAATTGAAATAGATATCGAGTGTCTAGACCTCTCCATAATCGATTAAGAAATCGATTGAATACGCTTATAATCGATTGCACAATCGATTAAAGCACATACACCGTGTCTGCACCTCCGCATAATCGATTGTGTAATCGTTGAATGTGAATTTCACATGTGTTTCACCCAGATTCAATCGATTAAATCTCACACTGTAATCAGACAATTCCATGACGTCATCTATGAATCCAGGACGGGCCAATTTGGTCATTTCATTTGTTTTTATAATCTCTTTCCACTCTTTTCATTCAAACCAAATAACCTTATAATATTATTTCTCACCTATTTCTCTTAGATCAAACAACCTAAATTTCTACTTTATTTCTTATCTATTTCTCACATTTTAACTTATTTTTTTTACCTATTTTTATTTACTCTATTTCTATCCTCCAAACCAAACAGAACGTAAGATCGAAGCCTGAATTCAACCAACACACCTAGAATGTATTGTTTGGGTCAACTCCAATTCGTCCATTTCCACACCCCTGATAATGATGCGTGCATCTTAATAAGAGCAAATCACCATTTCATTTTTCAAGTAATACTCTCTTTCTTATGTGGTTCTTTAAGTAAAATAAAATAAAATAAAGCAATTTAAGAAATATTAGAGATTATGTTAAGTAATTTTCTAAATATTAAAAAAAAACCTTTTAAATTGGTTCTTAAACTTTACTAAAACGTATTAATTTAAGAACTAAAGTAATAGATATGTAATACTCCAAAAATTACTTAAATAATTTTATTATTTTATAGACCACTTAAAAGAAAAAGTAAAAATTTAAAAACAAAATAGATTTTTTTTGGGTGAAGGGAAAAGGGGCTATGTCTCGAATGAGAGATTGCATTTGGAAATGAATAGCCTTTGCTTGCGAAATTTTGCCCTAGAAAACTCTATCATTTCGACACCTCCAGAGACGGTGGATAGTTGCATCCTACGCCCACATGCATGCACCCACATGTGTCTGGTTTGTAATACTTGCCCTCAACCATTCATATAGGTTATTGTGCCAACTCACAGTGGTCAAGACATTACCATCAACCAGCTCCCACACTCTACGCTCCCAAATACAATCTCTCAAGGCATGGGTTATTGATTCCGAGTAACAATTGCATAGGGGGCATGAGGCGTCTGACGTCATATGCCTCTATAACTGTAAGTCATTTGTTGGCAGGATTCCATTTGTGATCTTCTAAAGAAAGCATCTAATTCTTTCAGGGCCAGCCCATTTCCACACCGCCTAGAAAAGATCTTGGAGAGGTTGGGGTAAGGATTGGAGTAGGCTCTCATGAGCCATTTTCACTAAGAAAGATCCATTGACAATTGGGCCCTATGCTAGTACGTAATCCCCATAGGTCCCCCCAGGGAGTAGGACACTTTGCAACGTGTCAAGAATATGACTAAGGAGTAACCCCTGTAGCCTCGCATGATCCCAATCACCCGCCTCATTCACATAAAAACAAACTGGCAATTCCTCCTAATGTGATACATCTACCAGGCTAAAGTCATGGAGCCTACCTTTTTTAGGACCCACTTGTCATTCCAAAATGTGCATGTCTCCCATTTCCTACTCGCCACACCAAATTGCCCTTTTACAAAATCCCAACAGTTAATTATGCCCCCTCCAAAAGTTTGTCCCTTTTCTGCTTGTGTCAATGGTTGGTAAAGGCGCATCACCACACCTGTACTTTGATTGTATTACATGCACCTACAAGTTATTTGGGTGGGTGCAAATCTTCAAGCCACCCTTCATGAGCAAAGCTTGACCGGTGGTTCTTGCAAAGTGAAGGTTAAGGTCCCCGCACGACTTAGGCATACATACCTTCTTCCAGTTCAACCAGTGCACATTCTTGGTAGAATTCGTCTCACCCCACACAAAATTTCTGCATTTTCTATCTATTTCATCACAGATAGACCAGGTGAATAGGGTGGCCTGCATCACATAGGTAGGCAGCGCCTAAATCACTGATTGTGCCAAAGTTAGGGGCCATGCAAAGGAAAGGTTTTTAGCTTTCATCCACTAGCCTTTGTGGACCTTGTCAATTATAAAGCTATAGGATTGCTTCAAAACCTGCTTATGATGAAGAGGCACACTAGGTACCTCCCTAAATTCACCGTTCTTTAAAACCTAAGCTTATGGACCACTTGATCTTGGGTTTGCCAAGAGACATTCTTAGAAAAAAAAATATTTGCGTCTTTTTCGTGCTAACCTTCTGACCTGAGCCTTCGTAGAAAAGCTAAAGGACTATCTTAATCACCTCTGCTTGGTCTAGCTGCGCTTTAGCGAATAAGAGAAAGCCATTTACGAATGCCAGATGTGAGAGCCTAGGTCCACCCCTCGAAAGGGTTATAGGCACCTAGAAATAACTGTCAACAACTACATTAATTAATTGAAATAGCCTTTCAATGCATAAAATGAGAAGATATAGGGATAGCGAATCTCTTACCGGACATCTGTTGAAGAGGTAAACTGACCCAACACTTCACCATTCCATAGAACCTGCATCCTAGATATGGAAACACAAAACTAAACTATGTTAATAAAAGAATCAAGAAAGCCAATATCCTGGATGGTATCCCTAATAAAGTCCCATTTCAAATGATCATAGGTTTTCTCCAAGTCTACTTTAATCGCCATCCACCTTGTTCCTCCTTTCTTACTTTTCATCTAGTGGATCACCTCTTGGGCAATAATGATATTATCCCCACTTTGCCTGTTCAGGATAAAACAGCTTTGGCAGGGGTTAATCAAATCTCCCATAACTATCTTTAGTCTTGTAGCAAGGATCTCGGTGATGATCTTGTTAGATACATTGCACAGGCTGATAGGGCAAAAATCCTTCAAAAACACCACTGTCTCCACCTTTGGAATAAGATATATAAAGGTATCATTTAAGGTTTCCACCTTAGATGGATTTTCGAACGCCTCTATAATCAACTGGTAAAGGGACTCTCCAACTGCCTATTGACTTTTTGTAGAAAATTTCTTGAAAGCCATCCACCCTCGGTGCTTTATAGTTGCCCATAGAGAAAAGGGCTTCATAGATCTCCGCATGCGATACCGTCTAGTTGAACAAGGCCATTGCATGATTCGAAATCTTCGAGAAGGCTCCTTTGAGACAAAAGGGAGAAGAAGAAGATGGGTAAGAAAAAAGATTTAAAAAGTAGTCAATGACTAACCTCTCTAACTCCTCTGAATCAGTCTCCCAATTTCCCTCTGCATCTTGAATAGTTTCGTAGGTATTTTTTCGCCTTCTAATTGTAGTCACTCCGCAGAAGTAGCGCGTGTTTTAGTTGCCAAATGAAATCCAATTAGAGCGGGATTTCTGAAACTAGAGAAGTTCTTCTTGCCATAGCACCCTTTTATACTCCTTCCAAATGGTAAATTGAGCATTCTCTAGGTATTGTGTTCTTTTGAAGCTGAGTTTTTGGGTCACTTGATTCAGGCGTTGTAAAAGCCTCTTCTTCCGCTAGAAATGTGCCCAAATACCTCCATATTCCAGTTACACAAAGCCTTTTGTGATTTTAGTGGTCTAGTTCGCCTCAGTTTGCCAAAAATTTTAACCAAAAGGGAGAACTCTTCATGGGTTAGCTATGCCGCTTGAAAACGTAAATGCCTCATTCTTTTATTAATAGTGCGCTCATTCTCCAATTTAGTAAGAATGGCCCCGTGATCAAACTTAAAGAAAGGGAGGAGGAGAGTAAAGGCATTTTGAAAAAGTCACCAAGGGAGGTTAACAATAAGCTTATCAAGCTTCTCTGATAGGCTACCTCTCCTCCATGTAAAGGTAGGGCCCTGAAAGCCCACATCAATAAGGTTATATTCTTGCATCATATCTTGAAAGTCATGCATGTCCCACCATAAAGGGTTAGGATTGCCCCATTCCCTCTCATACTGATGCAGAATGGTGTTAAAATCCCCTACAAGTGCCCAAGGTTCATTTGTAGTGCCAGCAATGTCACAAACAGACTCCCAAAGCCCCTTTTAATTGTTGGAGATGGGGGCTCCCATAAACTATAGTGAGAAGCCAACTAACATATCGTTTCACTTGACTTTTATCTGCACCAACTGGTGGCTATTTCTCAGAATTTCAATCATCCAGTTACATGTTCGCTATAGAACCCAGATGCCCCCTGATTGCCTTTACACATCCTGTGTATACACTTTGTCAAAACCCAACTTTGGGATAATGAGCACAGATGCAACCTTACTAGCATAAGTTTCTAGTAAACAAACAAGGGAGGAATTATACTCCCTATTAATGTCTTATATAAGGGATACAAACTCCACAGAGCCAGTCCCACTATAGTTCCACATCACCATATTCAATTAGATATGTTTTGGTGTGGTGCCGTTTAAATGACCGTCCTTCATACTCCCCTAGGAGTGCTCGTCTGGGTTAACAACCTCTTGGTTAGATACATCAACCATAGTGTAGTCATTGAGGGCCATCTCTCCTCCGCCCTTCCCTCTATGGTAACTTTCGTCATCGTCACAGGTTGCTGTTGCAACTTTCTATTAAGCTGCTCCTTAGTTTTTTACATAAAGGATCAATGCAGGTCTTCATACCACATCTTCCCCTCGGATGATTTTTCTAAAATCCGCATCATGTGCAGAACTTCTTCGTCCCTCTTTTTCCCCTCTTTCATCGTTTTGGTTTCGTCTACATCAAGATGTGACTCATCCTTAGGTCTGTTCCTTCCTAAGTGGTTCGATTCCATTTGCTTACTTGTACTGGGCTTGGCAGTGGCCTGCTCACTTTGGGTTGAAGGCAGCCCCCCACCCGCCTGGGCTTACTTACCTTTAACCACTATATGTTTTTGTGCATGTGGAATTATATTTTCTTTATTTCTGGCTTTTGGCCTCGTGGACCTCATTTTGTTGGGCGTGGCTATGCTCCCTTTTTTCAGTGTTGATCTCACCTAATTATACTTCATTAATACCCCAGTATCATTTTCATGATTTTCCTCCTCCCTACAATCATCAAGGATCAGGAAACGCAATCCCATATTTTCAGCTCCCTCAACATTGTTGGCGCCATAATTGGTCTTTCCCAAATTATGGGATTTAGGAGTAACAGCTCGATTTTTCCTATGATTTACTTTTCGAACTAACCTCCAGGGACCAAAAATCATGCCCCCTTGATTCCTTTCCTCCGGTTGTGCATGATCTTGACTTCCAAAAATTTCGCTTGCAATTAATGGTATTGAAGCCTACATTTGTCCACCACCCTCCAGCGGTTGCTCTGTCCTCACGCCCCCGCATCCATTGCCTCCACCGTTAGAGTTGATGTCATCGTTGTGGCTGCCTGCACCGATGCTTTGTAGCAGTTGTCTTGTTGGTGATCGTATTTTCCACAAGCAAAACACACTAAGTGTAGCCCTTCATATAAGGCCAACGTCACCCTCATAAACTTTGATAGATGGAACCAGTTTTTTAGATAAATCCAATTCCATGCAAATCTTGGCAAAATTCCCACACGAGTGGATCAACGTGAGATGATCTATTTTCAAAAGCATCCCTAGTTTGGCCCCTACATGCCAGAGGAAAGTATGTAGGCCTGGAATCCATCCCCACACAACCACCTTTTTTTCCTCTAAAGCATTTGCTAAGAAAAACGGGCACCACCGTTGCACCAGTAGGTAATGGTCTGCCACCATCAATGGGTCATCAAACAACGCGTGCTTATAGTCCTTAGGGGAGGTAAATTGAACCATATAGAAGTTGCAGGGCAAGTCAATGGTGCATATCTTCCCTTCCTTCTACCAGTCTCGATATAATTTCACCTCTAACGTTCTGAAGCTTGCCTTCTTCCCCAGCACGTTCATCGCCAAGGCATTTTTCCACGTTAAACTCCAATTGTGAAGCTCCTCATTCAAAATGTGGATCTCCCAACCAGGTCCTAGGGGTGGTTCAGGCAACTTCTTATACCACTGATTTTTCAACAGCTCTTCTTTATCACCAAAGGCTATCCCTCCATACCACTCAGTATCTCCACCATTCGAGGTGCACAGTCGCTTGTCCTTGTATGAGGAGTTTGGAAACTCCTCCATCTACAAGTCCACCTCCTCTCTTTGGTCATTTCTAAACTTCGCCTTCTTTGTGCTTCGTTCAGAAAGATCATCCTCCGAAACCCTAGCACAATGTTTTTCCTTCCCTATCCCCTTGCTGAGTTGTGCTTCACTGTGATAGTATTCGAACTTGTGGTCAAGGTAATATAAAAGCTTTTAATAAAGAGGTCAAAGTAAGTTGGAATTTTCTTCTCAATCATTTAGTGTCATATTTGAAATTAAGGTAGTCAAATCTCGCTACGGTTGTTGGACCATTTGTCCAACAAAAGCCTTTGCTTGAGTACTTATCTAAGAGCTCGTTTGTTTCAATCTTTTTTGAAAAATATTTTATTATTTAAAAAGTTACTTTAAATTTTTTTGATATATTTATTTAAGTTTTTTTTTAAATGACTCTAAAAATCAAATTTCTAAGTATTTTGATAAACTACCTTGAGTAGCTTTAAAACACTGACATTGTAACTATTTAAAATAGTAGTATTTTTTTCAAAAAAAAAAAAGAATTATTTTTTATAATTGTAACCAAATGAAAAAAAAACTTTTATTTTATATATAATCCCTAAATAATGAATACTTTTTTTACAAATTTTTATATCACTTAAAAGAAATTAAAAAAGGTAAAATATATTTTTGATCCCTCCAAATTTTTTTTGATGTACCTCCAAATATTTTGAAATGTTAGTTTAAGTTTTTATAAAAATTCAATACATTTTTAGTCCCTACATTTTTACATAACATGCGTTTTTTGTCCTTGATGAGGGACTAAAACCACACATTTTTTATAAATGTAGGAACTAAAAATGTATTAAATTTTTATACTAAAACTAACATTTATAGGGATTTGTGTTTATTTAAGATCTTAAATATTTCCATTAAATGTCTATTTAAGATCTTTCAAATACGGTTTGACTCCAATTTTAGTAACAACAGTTTGAGTCTGAAAATTTATTAGTGGTCAACTTTTAACTTGAACAAGGACAAAACAATTATTGAAACTTTTGAGATATTAGATGTGTCTGTTAAATTAATTATGGGGTGTAGTTAATTAGAATGGAAGCACACTAACTATGGAATATTTTTGTATTGGCATGGTCACTTAATTGAGCTAAAGAGTTAGTGCATGGAAAAAGAAATAAAACAAGAACTAATTGCAGTGTTTAGATAGTTTCAAATATTTGGCCAAAAGGACATACTATACTCCATGAATGAAACATTTCATAAAGAATAAGAGTCATGTGGAACAGGGGAGTTCTTATTGCAACGATTGTTGAGGTTTGTTTTCCCTGCTAGATTACACAAAGTCATTTTAAAAAGTATTTTTTCTATTGCAATACATGAACCTAGAGAGATTAAGATAGATCTTGCACTTGCTTATTTAGCAAGCAATTATAGGGATTTGTGTTTAATAATTCACAACAAAATCAGAACTGTTATAGAGGTTGATTATTTATTTTTCTTTTTTATTTTATTTGACCACATTAAGTTGTTTATTTGCATGTCTTATACTTCCAAAAGCGACGGTTCGGGAATGGTTAGCGAAAATTGAGATTCAAGATGGGCAAAGGATTTGAGTTTGGTGAATGGTTTGAGCGGTTTCAAAAAGTCAATGCTAGTTGCGTAGGTTTAGCATCTGTCGCAAGGATGCTAGAACGTACCATCAATCATTTTTTTTTTTTTCATTTAAGCTTCTAATTTAGCATCCATTTTTGGTTGTTACTTAGCGTTGGCTAAAGAGTTAGAGTCAATCACTTAACTTCGAGCTTTGGAGCATCAGATACTTGGCCAATGCAAAATTGACACAAAAGTTGATTTAATGTTCACTTTCGTGTTTTAGTGTCAGTCACACTAAAATGCAAATTTCTTGTAGTAGATGCCAGACATATTACGAATTTTATTGATGGCTTACGGTCATATTTAACAGCAGAAATTAAACATCAACATATGTTAAATAATATTTTGATTTTGATGTGCTATGAGTGTAAAAAAATAATATCTATATTAATTAATGTATTGTCATGTCATTTCATAAATTTAAGATGTTGAAATTATTCCTAACGTAGGCAAAACAATTAAATAAGATGTTAAAATATTATTAGAAACATAGTGATGGAGCGAAAAAATTATGTCACTAGATAAAAAGTGGTGTCACAAAATCAATGTGAATTGGACTTTATTTTTTATATTTTATAAATTTTTCTTTTTTTTTTATATAAATAAAGAGTCATATATTATACTTATATAAATTGTTATTATTTGATTGTTTATTATAATTTTAATTTTGTAAAACGTGCAATACAATGGCTTTGTGAAAATTTAAAAATTTATAATTTTATATTAATTTATTAATTAATATATTATATAATATTACACATATATTT
Source organism: Spatholobus suberectus (assembly GCA_004329165.1). Classification (NCBI taxonomy): domain Eukaryota; kingdom Viridiplantae; phylum Streptophyta; class Magnoliopsida; order Fabales; family Fabaceae; genus Spatholobus; species Spatholobus suberectus. Next base: position 6,768,976 of record CM014729.1, on the reverse strand, counting down.
AATTATCATTAACTTAACTACGATTTAATCATGATTGAATAAATAAATCATAGATCAAGACGTTCACTGATTTAATTTTAATAAAATTGATGAGAAGAACATGAACAAGTTTTAGACTTAACAATAAATTAATCTCACAAATAATGTATTTCGATGCCTATGAATTCAACCGACCCATTATCTTACAATTTTGGGTTTGAATCTAACTAATCCCAAAAGCTAACTTATAAGGTAAAAGTTGTCATTCACTTATATACTCTATTTTAACACTATTTTTAGTTGATGTGGAATTTGAATTTTTTTCAATACACTCCCTCACACTCAGCACTATTGGACTTGGTGTGTGGATAATATAATAGGTGACTTATTAATAAATCTAGGATAAGCTATAATACCATTTTATAATTTTTGGTTTTGGGCCTACTTATATGCTTTATCTTGGCAGTTGACACTATTTCTAGTCGATGTGGGACTTAGATTTTTCCCAATATTGGTCGAGTATAACTAATGTTTCTAAATTTGACTTTAATTTCATGTCCACGTTGAAGTTTTATTGAAATATCACCTGGTGTTTTGGTCTAATGGTGATTCAATTGTCTCTTCCGTTGATGTTATGTTCATGGCGTCAGCAGTAATTGGAGAAATGAATAATATTCCAACTCACCTAAACTTTTCTTAACCAGAAAAAAGAAAAGAAAAGAAATACTAACTGCAAAAATAAATTATATACTTGAATATTTAATTTATTTCTGTAAGAGAATCAAAAATATATATAAATAAATAAATTTTACTATAATTACAATTAAATAATAAAAATCATATACATATAAAATAAAATATGTGCGAAAGTATATGTATATAATTATGCTTATTTCACAAACAACTTATTTTTTCAAAAAAAAGCTAAAATTCTCAAATTTCAGTTGTCTCAAATGTTCTCGAATCTTCATATGGATCATCAAGAAGGCCCACCTCCCCACCAAGAAAAGAACTAAAAAGGAGTCCAGCCTTCAAGACTTTCACATATCAACTTACAGTTAGTAGAACACAATATTATGTTGTATTAGTTTTAAGAGTTTAAAGGCTATGCATTATCAGTAAAAAGTTTTACACTATCAACCAATTAGAAATCGCCGTTGGTATGACTTTTAAGTATTGTAAAAGTCAACAAACTTACTATATATAATAATTTGTAATTAGATGATAGTGTAAAACGATTTTATACTGTCAGTAGATAACCTATGTTCTCTATTTTTAATTAAAGGATGATATATTATCAAAATAAATCATGTATTTTACCTACTTTAGATTTAAGTAATTCTTTATATAATTATATCCTATGACATTATGATTATTGTTTTTATTATGAATTGGTCTAGGAAAGAATTACCAGCATGGCACGCAAACAGTGGCTGTTCGAAATTCTCAGTTGAAATTTTTAGAGCCATATTCATTTGAGACCAAAGGTTCAGAAATTGGATTGCACAGAAAATTCAAATTTGGGGAGAATTCCTGTGAAGTTAAAAGATTAGACATTCATGCCAAATTATTGGTTCCCGTTTACCATGTACAGTTATTCTCATTTATCCCTTCATTTTATTTTCTCTTTTTGAATTAATTTGTACTCATTTGATTTTATTTAGAAATCATAAACTCTTCCTTCATTTCTGCCCCTTCGGTGGAACACAAAAATGGATGCTAACGAAGAAGCCAAACTACACACTGGAAAAATCTCAAGTCATCTTCAGCCTTTAAAATTCCAGGTTTCCTCCTTCTGTCTGCACACTACTACTAGTTCATCCAAATTAAAAATGAGTACATCTAAACACGATAAAACAACTTTAAAATATTCTACAGTGTTGTTATTTATTAACTTATTAATCTTATATGTGCAGTGACTTAAGTATTTGTTACAAATTAAAAAAAAAGATAAAAAATAATTAGGAAAAAAAGAAGAAGACATGGCAAAATGATTCACTTCCCACAACATAGTAAATCAATCCCACAACCTATCGTATTGTCAAAACTCGACCAGAGCTCCCCAGAATAGGACTCATACAAGTATTTGCTTCCCTTGTAACATTATTATCTTAAAATTTTCTTCAAAGTTGAATTTAGAATGTGATTGGCAATGCTGTTGAACTTTGGCCAAATTACATTTTTCTTTTATGTCTTTATACATAGGAAGTAATGTTTTGGGATCGTTAATGATGCCTACAGCATAAATGCTCCTACAGTTTTACTCCATCTATAATGAAGCTGCTCCTATACCGTTTTAGGTCATTCCTATTGTAATGCATGATTGTTTAACAGGGAGATTTACTACGGGTGTGTTTGATACAAACTGAGATACAATACAAGAAAATAGTACAACACAACCACTTGAGTTATAGGACAACTTTTTATGTTGTATATTGTTTGATAAACAATGTACAACACAAACACAATAATATAAAATTTACTTGATATCCTTTTTAATTTATTTTCTACGTTTCACATAATTGTTTATGACATCATGCTCCCATGCCATTCCCATTGCGGTGTGTTGTCTTTCGATGTGACCTTGATGACTGTGACAACCCACCCTAGCAGGAAGTCGCCCTCACTAATATGCATGACAAACAAAAACACTATTGGTAACAAATATAAGCACCACTAACATAGGATTGTGGATTGTTTTCAATTAAGTAGAACATTGGGAAAAGTTATATATACATGTAATAGTTATAAGAAGAGCTATTAGAAGAGCGCGAAACGTAAGAATTGCAACTGAAACTAATATAAGAATAGGTACCACTAGAGCGTGAAACGTGAGAACTACAATTGTAACAGATATAAGAACATGTATTAGGAGAGTGCAAAACGTGCGAACCGTAATTGAAACAAATAGCTACCAGGAGAGTGTGAAGCTAAGCGTGAGAACTGCAATTGAAGCTCGAAATAACCAAGGAGAAGGGAAGAGAAGAGAGATGAAATTGGAAATAGGGAATTCTAAAGAGAAGAAGAACATTGAAGAAGTAGGAGATGGAAAACGTGCAAAGATATTAGGGACAGAAGCCGCGAGATGTGCTAAAATGATAGGGATAGTTTTGTCTTTTCGGTTCATTATATGTGGGACAAAAACTTGTCGCATGGTTTAATGAGTAACAAGTTTTTATATATTTGTTCTGTTTTCACATATATCGTGTAATGCATGTAGTAAACAAGACTCATGGTATGTACTTTCGTGTACAATATCATATTCACGCAGGTATCGTAATAACTAATAGGTAAACTTGAAGGAGAAATACATGGTAATTTTATAAAAAAGATTGAAGTCTTTTCTACTTGGTGTTTTGCCAATTGCTTTCGGGAGATATTTTGACCACTCCACCCATGATGAAGCTACTCCTACTATTTTACTCCACCCATAATGAAAAACCAATACCAAAATATGACATCCAATATCTCCTTATGTGCAACTAGCAGAGAAACTTTAACTACAGTATACTACAAATAGATCCTCACACTATTCCCCAACCTAGTCACTGAAAAATTAATCTCAATCTCAGAGAGATAAACACAAGAATAATAGATCCTCACATTATTCACCAACCTAGTTTGAAAATCCGTTAGAATGACACTGAACGGAAGTTTTGCACTTTCCAATGGAAAAGCTACGTGAGTGGTGAATTGAATTTGGTGAGTTCAGTTAGATGCAACTGTAATCCAAACACACCCCTAGTCATTGAAAAATTAATTTTCAAGAAAGATAAACACAATAATTAGTATTGACCAATCAACATAAGAAGATCCATTCTCCAATAACCTTTAGTATAAGGTGAAATCTGGACAGAGTAAAAACCCAAAACACAGAAACACAAAGTGCTCATAAGTCATAACCCCCAGCCCCCGGGTCGTCAGAAAAGTGGGGAAGTGTCCTCCAAAAGGCTTGTGCATGTTTATGATGAAGAAAGTGATTGGTCGGAGGAAATGTTAGGTTTGGAAAATGGAATCTGATCCTATCTCTTCTGTTCCCAAGCCCATAAGCCTCCCCACTGTCTCTTGCGCTATATTTATGATTCTACACAGAGACCTTTCACGCTTTCCAATTCTTTTTGAGAGTACTTCAAAACTCCTTTCAACTCTTTGATCAGTTGGGACTAAAAGATCCAAACTCATATCAGTTGTTCCCTGCTTTTTAAATTCCCCTCTTCCCACTCTATTCTCTCCTCTGTTACCCTGTTGTACCATTTGTTCTGATATTCCGAATGTAAAGCGTTGTGCTTATATAATTTCAAATATACCTAATTTTCAATATAAAATGTACAGATTCGGACGTGTATTTTATTTCCCTTTTCAATTGCTTTCTGGGTATCAGGTATAGAGATGGAAGACGAGGAAATGGTAGCCAAAGTTGGAGAAAGCCTAAAAGAAGATTCGTCAAGGGTTTTTCCATGTCTAATCTGTTCAAGAAAGTTTTACAGTTCTCAAGCTGTAGGAGGACACCAAAATGCTCACGAGAAGAGAGAACAGCTGCAAGGAAGGCCAAAAGGGCTTCTGAGTACTCGTGTTTCCTTCGCTTCTCCATTCCCAGCCCCTATGGTTTTTGCTCCAACCCATCTATACATTTTAAATCCTTCAATGTTCGTCACTGCCCATGCAGCAAAACTCCCTTATCTCCCAAGCCATCAAATTTCAGAACAATTTGGATCAAATGGTGCACCTAGATTTGGCAATGCTCAGTTTTATGTGGGGGGGGCGGGTTGTTCAAAAAATCGGTTCCATGATGATGGGAAGAGCTCTAACTTCAGGTGGGGGACCACATCTCAACATATACCATTGATAAGTAACAATCAAAATCTTGGAATTCGGAAAAATGGTACAGAGAAAGATCAATAGCTTGATTTATCTCTCTATTTGTAGACTATGTATAGAGTGGAAATGAGAAGATGCATTTTTCTGAGAGCTAGGGAATTGCGGGACTAGCTTTTTTGGGCCAACTGACAGTGTTTGTCCTGGTATGGAATAATGGTTTCATTTTTCGGATTAATATTTATTTGTACCTCACTTTCCAAAGCAAAAGCCCCTTATACTTTGGTTATTATTGCATGAATTGATGAATAAAAAGTTAAATTTAAACATATAATGATCGAGATGAATACAATTTTTTCACTTTCGCTTTCTAAAACTAAACAGGTACATCTGTATATCTAACAAACATGCAGGTTGCTTTGAGCCTAAAATAGTAAACTCACTTGAATGACCTAAAAGCCCCGCAACTGAATCGTACCACTTATTCTGTAACACGCACCTTCACCCGCCCACAGCATAAAACCAGACAACCAGATTCTTCTGAATTAATGGAGGTACAGCCTCCTTAGAGCTCACAACTCTGCTATTCCACTTCAGTGAATAACCACTATAAAGCACTACTTTGTGTATTACTTTAGTTTGGTAAGACCAATTCCACATATGATAGCAAACTCAGAAATAAACCAAAAATATATATGAATGCTCTAAGGGTAGACAATCGCATATCATGTATAGTTCCAAAACTTACAAACATCATAGTACCAGCCAATATCTGGATGGATCGATTGACTACATTAAAATTACTAAAACGTGAATCATATTCAGTAGTGCAACTGGTGCAGAATGACCAGATGATAAAAAACAGCAGTGTACCACCCAAAAAGGTTTACAAATTCCAATCAACTTTCATGAGTGCATTTCCACATGATTAACAAACCCTGACATCCATCCAACAATGCTCAACTCCTTTAGTACTTTATTATCTCAGAATTCCAACATTACCTAGACAACAAACCACATGACAGTGAATTAGACCCATTATCTTAAAAGCTATATGATATGAAGTACCTGACTGGTTTGGTCAGTGACATAGTAATGTAGCAATGCAAATAATATTTAGAGTGTCCTGGTTTGAGGAGATGAAAAATTGAGGGGAGTGAAAATAAAATGACATGAAAAGGTTTTGGTTTTTATGAGGATTAAAAAAGATGTCTTTTTATTTCAGCTAATGATGTTTGGCAAACGGGGTAAATTTGTTATCAACTCACTTTCATGCTATAAGAGTGACAGAAATGTGGAGGGTGGTGAGTAAATGAGTTGCAATCTATTTGTTCCTATGCGACATTTATGTTGTACCAAACAAGTGTGAAGTAACTTCTTCAATTTTACTACATCGAACTCCTCAAACAAGTGCATCCTTTGGCATCAAGAAAGAAAAGAGCAGCTAAATTAAAGAACATTATAAGCCAAGGGGAATGCTAACAACACATTCTGATACACTCTTTTCAACACCATCCATTATTAAGTGAAATCTCGCATTGATCCCACTAGATAAACTGGGCCCACACTTTATTAGTGAGGCTAGCTAGAATTTCATTCAATAATAATGTTAAAAAGAGTGTGAAAGAAGGAGTTGCTAGTATTTCTCAAAAGCCAATGAAATTATGCAAACAGTCAAACTATATCTTTTCAAAAGACAAAAACAATTGTCATGTGTTCTGAAGCCTTAATGCAGATTAATTGTTAGAAGAGATTATTATAGACTTACTCATTATCAATCCCCTTCACATGATGAATCAATTAACAAATTTTCCTTGCTTGCATGCACAATGAAGTCTCAAACCTGTATCACTTTAGACCATCTCTTTCTTGCTTACTGCCGTTATGACTTTGCTCTACATGAATTAGCGTTGGAATGAGATTGAATAGGAACCAGTGTTTGGATCTTTGACTGCTTTAAAGTTATCTACACTCATCCCAAAGCGACCCAAGACAGAATTGCCCATGTCTTTCAGTTTTTCTGCATCAAGAAACACTTGTCTATCTAAGCAAATGATGATAGTAAAATATACTCAATATCACTTGTAACAAAATAAAGTACATCTGCAAGCTCTGCTATAAACCATTCACAATTTATGATAACACTTTGCCTTTACAAAACAAAATAGTAAATATTGACAGTTGACCAACTTAGGCAAAAAAAGAAAAATAATCTTAACCACCAAGCAAAAACTACACTCAATGCTTAACCACCTAGCAGAAGTAAATGAAATAAGGCTTAACACATAAGCAGAAACTAACTACACTCAATGCTTAACCACCTAACAGAAGTAAATCAAATAAGGCTTAACCACATATGCAGAAGCTAACTTCATGATTAATCATTTTGCAGAAGCCATCAACATCATCAACTGAGAGGCTTAACCACCATGTGAGGTAGAAGCAAAACAAATTAATATCAATACTTAATCATCTAAAGCAAAAACTCGCATCATTGATGCTTAACCACTAAGGGCCAAAGCAAATAATGTATAAATAGAAATAACCAAGTCTTCAAGAACAGCCATAATAGGCAAACAAGAGAAACCTCGAACCGAAGCAACATTGAGATCTTGACAACCTCAAGAGCCTTGACAAAACGTACAAAAGAGATCTTAAGAGGTAATATGAACATGATGGTCACATCTCACAATGGTAGATCTGTGGCACCAGAACAAAGCAAAGAAGGAGATCTTGATTTATATGAGGGAAGAGAGCTGAAATCTGAGAGAAAAAGAAAAAGGCGAGCTCTGACAACCCTGTGCAGCAGAAGGAAAAACCTATTTTCATGGTGGATGCCAATGCTCTAATACCATCTTAGAATTTAGGCTTGGGGCCTTGCTCATGGCCAGAAAGTACAGAACAGATAATAAGCTATGATGTTGATGTCAACGTAGATGTAGCAGACAGCAGTCATGACATCCATCACCCCAAATTCAACTAAGAATCCTAGCCAACTAATTAGTTCTGCCAGGATATCCAAAAGGTATATGCCATAAAACTAATATATATTTTAGATTTGTTCTAAAATATAAAAATAATATATATAATCAGCCAATCCTTCCATTTCTCCTCCAAGATTCTCAAAACACAAAAAGCAGATCTATGTGCATTACAAAGAATACAAACAGCACACCACTATGAGTACTCTAGGAAGGCAATACATGTCTATGAGATGAAAAGCCGCTATTCAGCAAGCTGAGAGGCACAAGTCATTTACAGAACTGCACTGACTCAAAATCAAGTAATCAACAAGTACACCTTTCAATCACCTGAGTATCCTAATGCTTGAAAATATCTTAACAAGGCATTTATATTTGATATAAGAATTTCTTTCAAATAAGGTCTTGTTTGACTAAACTAGATTTGGAATTTGCTTCACCTATGTGAACCATTTGAGAACAAGATAATGCTGAGAATGGACAGGTAACTAGATGTATTAAAACACACAATGTCAGGCCTCACAAATTATCTAGCCCAGTCCAACTCAGTCAAGGGCCGTGGGTTTGGAAGACATATAGTAGAAGGAATAAAAAAGATTTGGAGTAGGAGGGTAAAATGGGAAATTGAGGTGTGAGAGTTGGTTTTGCTTTTGTGTAAAAGGGAGAGAGAACAAATGGGGGAGTAGTTTTTGGAACTTTATTAGTAGTGGGTCAGGAGCTTTGCTCTATGGGCATTGCAGATTTCATCTCTGTAATACATTCATCTTCTTCAATAATATAGTATTTCCCATTTCTATTGTTGGTCTCTGACAATTGGTCCGACTTGCCGGATCCAATGCCCGAGTCGATATCATTGGAGTTTATGCCCAAAGGACACAGAGGAGCCCTAACAGCCATGGAAGGTTGTGTAAGCTTGTTGGAGGTTATAGTTAATAATCTGGTAGAGACACACAAGAAATCCCAATCAGAGTTGCAAAATTTGATGAATAAGATGATGGAGGAGATGAGGCAAATGGAAGTACGGTTGTCGCGAGGCTCAAGTGAGAATGAGTTGCACAATCAAAAAATTGCAAAGGCACATATTCTGTTCGAATTTCGTTCAGCTGTGAAGGTGGAACTTTCGAGTTTTGACAGCACCAACCTCGGTGCACGGGTAACGAGAGCGGAAACGTACTTTGAAATTCAAGAGATCTGACCTAAGTTAAAGGTGCGTCTAGCTAAAATTTGTATGGAGGGACCCACTGTTCATTGGTTCAATCTCTAGCTGGAAAGTGAATTAGAGTCATCGTAGGAGGTTCTTAAAGCAACATTGCTTCAAAGGTTCGGAGGAGCGTTCATTGAGAACCCATTTGAGAGTCTCACGGAGATACAACAAGATGGTACTGTGGGCTCTTATATTGAGGAATTTGAGTACCTAGCTTCTCAAGCTCCTAAGATGCTAGAGCAGCAATTTATGGCCTATTTCATGCATGGTCTTTGTGCTAAAATTAGGAGGAAGGTCAGAATACATAAACCTGACAACAAGGCGAGGATGATGGAGCTTGCAAAGGTGATTGAAGCTAATTTACTTGAGGAAAATCACTTAAAACCCTTCTACAAAAAGGGTTCAGGGGGAGTTGAAGGGAATCATATTGTTTTCATGTGTAGGAACAGAGCATTTTGTGATGTTAACATCTGGAGGAAACTCAAGTGGTTAGCAAAAGAGAGTTTTGTCGTGTTGAACTGAAGACTACAGGCCCTAGTGTGGGCAACACAGGTGCTAGAGAAAGGCGATTTGGAGGTGGTAAGGACCGTGGGGTACATCATTTATCTTATGGAGAGTTAATGAAAAGGAAACAAAAAGGGTTTGTTTGAAACGTGGTCACAATTTTCATCCAATGCATCAATGTCCAGAGCGCCAATTGAAACTAATCATTGTGGATGACGAGTAGTTGGAAGGTGGGGAACATGAAGTGTTGGCTTTAGAGATGGAGGAGCAACAACCAAATGAGCTCGCACGTTTGCTCCTTAGTAGCAGTAATGTGGAGAAGAGGGTTGCTTTTTAGCCCAGAACCATGAAGATCAAGGAGAAGGTTAAGGGTGTCCCTATGATGATTTTAATTGATAGTGGAGCTTCGCATAATTTTATTTCAATGAGGGTGGTGGACTCTTTGGGGTTGGATTATGGGCAGATTGCAACTACAACAGTGACATTGGGGGATGGTAACAAAAAAAATGTGCAGGGACGTTGTAAAGGAGTATTGGTGGAGTTGGATGAGTTGCAAGTAATCATTGATTCTTATATTTTTTATGTGAGGGAAGTGGATTTGATTTTAGGAGTGAAGTGGTTAGCTACTTTAGGGAAGGTGACCATTGATTGGAAGAAACAAACTATGGAGTTTAACTATTAAGGGGAGGAAGATAAAGTTGAAAGGAAAGGTTAATTTTGGGAAAGCGCCTGATTCTTTGTTTTGCTTCTTAAATCAAGAGGCGCAGGAGATAAACGGGTTGATGTGGCCTAGTAATATACAAAAGGTTGAAGGCTATGGAGGAGAAGGATTAACAGATGAATAGGAGGCAAGGCTGCAACATATCTTGCAAAATTTTTCAGAAGTGTTTTCAAAGCCTAAGGGCTTACCTCTTAAGAGGACCAAGGAGCATGTGATTGTTTTAAGGCAAGGGGCTGGACCCGTGAATGTAAGGCCTTACAGGTACCCACACTATCAAAAAAAAGGAGATAGAGAAGCAAGTGGATGAATTATTGAAGTCTAGAGTCATTAGGCTGAGCACAAGTGCCTATTCTAGCCCAATGATATTGGTTAGAAAAAAGGATCATACTTGGAGGATATGTGTTGATTATAGGGCTCTCAATAAGGCAACAATACCTAACAAGTGTCCTATACCGGTTATAGAGGAATTGCTTGATGAATTGAATAAGGCCTCTTATCTAAAGTCAGGGTATCACCAAATCCGGATAAGAGAAGAAGATATTCCTAAAACAGCTTTTAAAACACATAATGTCCATTATGAATACCTTGTGATGTCTTTTGGGTTGATGAATGCACTGGCAACCTTCCAATCTTTGATGAATGATGTGTTTAGGCATTGTTTACGGAAGTTTGTGCTAGTGTTTTTTGATGATATATTAGTGTACAACAGTGATTGGAAGTCTCATGTCCAGTATTTGGAGCATGTGTTGTCTTGTTTAAAAGAACATGGCTTGGCAGCAAATAAAAAGAAATGTCATTCTGGTAGGAAGGCAGTGGAATATTTAGGCCATGTGATTTTTGAGGTAGGGGTGGCTATGGATTTGAAGGTGAGAGGTGTCTTAGAGTGGCCCATTCCTAAAGGTGTCAAAGGTGTTAGGGATTGCCTAGGATTAACCGAGTATTATAGGAAGTTCATTAAGGATTATGGAAAAATAGCCAAACCTTTAGTAGATTAAACACAAAAAGAAGGATTTCATTAGCGAGACCAAGCTCCACAGGCCTTTGAGAAGCTAAAGGCTATCACAAAAGAGTTTGTGATAAAATGTGATGCTACGGGAAGAGGGTTGGGGGCTGTTTTGATGCAAGAGGGCCGACTCGTGGCCTATTTTAGTAAATCTCTTTTTAAAGGCAATTTAGCAGAGTCAGCTTACCACAAAGAGCTTATGGCATTGGCTTTATCAATTCAACATTGGAGGCCATATCTTTTGGGGAGGCATTTTAAGGTGTTTTCCAACCAAAGGAGTTTGAAGCAACTGTTGGAGCAAAGAATTTCTACCCCTGACCAGTACTGTTGGCTCACCAAATTGTTGGGGTATGATTTTGAGGTGATTTATAAGCCCAACCCTCAAAATAAAGCTGCAGATGCTTTGTCTAGGAGTAATGAAGAAGTGGAATTACAGGTTCTAGTCTCTAAACCAGAATGGTTGGACTCAAGTACGGTGCAAGAAGAAATTCAGCATGATTCTTACTTGTAAGGAGTAATTTCACATTTGCACAAGGATCCTACATCTAGGCCTGGATTTTCTATATAGCATGGCATTCTTTTCTATTTTGGCAGGTTGGTCATCTCAGCAAATTCTTCTTGGATTCCAATTCTATTACAAGAGTTCCATAGTATACCTACAGGTGGCCATTCAGGCTACTACAGGACATATAGAAGAATGGCTAAAAATGTTTATTAGGTTAGCATGAAGAAGAAAGTTCAAGATTTTGTCAGGGAGTGTGACATTTGTCAAAGACCAAAATACCAAGCTCAATCCCCCTCCGGGTTACTGCAACCTTAAGATATATCAAAACAAATTTGGGAAGATGTGAGTATTGATTTTATTACTGCTCTTCCCAAGTCTAAGGGGTTAGATCCTATATTGGTGGTGGTTGATCAGCTCTCAAAGTATACCCATTTTCTCTGTCTTAGACATCCATTTACAGTTAAAACAGTGGCTGACTTATCTGTGAAGGAGGTGGTAAAATTACACGGGGTTCCTAAGTCCATCGTCAGTGACTGAGATCCTCTCTTTCTCAATCATTTTTGGACTCAACTGTTCAAATCACAGGGTACCAAACTCAAGATGAGCTCTTCTTATCATCCTGAAACTGATGGCCAAACTGAAATTATTAATAAGTGCTTGGAAACTTATCTCAGGTGTTTTTGCTCTGAACAGCCCAAGACTTGACCCAACTGGATGCATTGGGCAGAGTGGTGGTATAACACCACTTTTCATGTCACTACAGTAGTCAGTCCTTTTCAAGCAGTATACGGTAGGAAACCTCCTACATTGGTGCAATATGTTATGGGAGAAACAAAAGTGGAATATGTTGAGAGGGAGCTTGTTGACAGGGATGAGGCGCTTAGGCAGTTAAGATATCATCTACAACGAGCTCAGGGGCATATTAAGAAGTATGTAGATAGGAAGAGGAGTCTTCAATCCTATGAGATGGGAGATTGGGTCTTTCTCAAGCTAAGACCACATAGACAACATAGTGTGGCACAAAGAATTAATCCCAAATTGGCTGCTCAATTCTATGGGCCCTAACAAATTGAGAAGATAGGGACAGTTGCTTATCAGTTAAAGCTTCCTCTACGGTCCAAAATTCATCCTGTTTTTCATATTTCTCAGCTCAAGAAAGTTGTAGGCAACTACCAAGAGACAGTTGACTTACCTGCAGGGTTGGAAGTTGAAGCGTCTGATAACATCATCCCTGAGCAGATTCTAGCAATTCAGCGAAGGCAGAAAAATGGGGTTATTGTTCCTTACTGGTTGGTAAGTGGTGTGGGAAACTACTGAGGAGGCGACTTGGGAGGATGCATTTACTATTACAAATCAGTTTCCTGATGTAAGCCTCAAGGACAAGGCTAGTGCTGAAGGGGACGGCAATGTCAGGCCTCACAAATTATCTAGCTCAATCCAACTCAGTCATGGGCCGTGGGTTTGGAAGACATATAGTAGAAGGAATAAAAAAGATTTGGAGTAGGAGGGTAAAATGGGAAATTGAGGTGTGAGAGTTAGTTATGCTTTTGTGTAAAAGGGAGAGAGAACAAATGGGGGAGTAGTTTTTGGAACTTTATTAGTAGTGGGTCAGGAGCTTTGCTCTGTGGGTATTGCAGATTTCATCTCTGTAATACATTCATCTTCTTCAATAATACAGTATTTCCCATTTCTATTGTTGGTCTCTGAATCTTTACAGTCCTCAATACATGACTGAGATAAAAAAAATAAAAATAAAAAAAGGCACGAAACACAGCAACTGAAATAGGAGAGATATCTTAGGGATCAAGCCATGTAGTTTTGTGGCAAGTGTAAGTTAATAGGCAAACAAACACAAAAAAATACAGGTAATGCAAGCAAGCCTATGCACCACCCTACAAAAAAATAAATTTGTAAATATTGAAAAAAAGAGAAAGACAAAAAAGATTCACCAATCATTTCCTCCTTCATCTTTTCCCGTTTTTCTGCAGCAAGGGGCTCTAGTCGCTGAATGGTTTTCCTAGCTTGATCATTTGAGGGCTCAATTTCTAAGATCTTTTTCATATCTGCCAATTATTTTTGCGAAAAAACTGGTGAAGTGTAAAGAGCTGGTTATGAATGAAGATGAAAGTTTGTAAGAATCAGAATGCTATTAGTGTGCTAAATACACACATGCACTTATACATGAAGAGCCAAAATAAAGGGATAATTACAGTAACCTCCCTTAGGTGTGTAATCATTACACCTGACACCTTTCTTATTTGAGAAATTACACCTCCCTTACTTTGTTAATTACAAAGAGCAATGGAGTAGGAACCCTACATAAGGTAGGGACATAAAGTAAGGGACGAGCAGTGCTGGGTGTGATAAGTGCAAACCTCAAAGGAGGTTGGTATAATTACCCTCCACCCTATTATAAAATCTGAACTCACCAGCAATGGCCTCTTCAAAATGCTCAAGCTTTTCATGGGCTTCTCCTCTTCTTACCAAAGCTTTAACGTATACAGGATTCAGTTCTAATGCTTTTGTGCATTCTTTAATTGTGCTATCATATTTTCCCTGAGGTATATTAGACATATGTTAAAGAAAAGCAAACAAACATAACAAATGGGGCACAAAAATGATGTCAGCATATATTAAAATGTCAGCATAAAGAAATGCTAGATCCCATAGTAGATTTATATGGGATAAAGATGATCAAAATATCAGCATATATTATTAAAAAATTGAAACAAAGGTACAAATACAAGAATAAATTATCTAGCTTCAATTCTGATTGTCTTTTGCAGTTTGCTTTAACAGAGTCTTGATTGAAGCAGATTGGAATCAGGTTTTGCCCAGATTTATTAAATTTGGGACTAATATATATGTACATTATACCCAAGCTAATTTTGGCAAATTAGTATCTATCCTCAAATTTGAACTCTACAAGAAACTTGGTTAATGCTTCTTAGAATTTTGGACTTAGGGCCTAAACTCCACCCCATAAAACCAACTTGTAAGGTGAGGACCGTCCAAGCTTTACAAGCTCTACTTAAGCCATATTTCTAGTCGATGCGGGACTAAACCGTCTAAGAGCCGCATCCAGGTGGCTGCACTCTACGACACTTAACCTTTTTTTGGTCAGCCCCTCTGTAGGTAGCCCTTTCCTGCCTAGGGGTGACCGCAACTAAGGCGGCCTCCCAACAATGCTCATCAACAAATACTTAACTATTTTTAAAACATGTGAAATTGCTTATGGTTGGGCAATAATAATGCTCACGTTTCTAAGGGTGTTTCGTGTCCCTTAAACTTGTTATGAGTATTAAGTTTAAGCTTCACTGTTCAGTCCTGCTACTGCTCATGGCTGTTTCAAGGTAATATCAATTTCTGGTATGCCGGTAGCTTTACTTTTTCATGGTCTTTCTTACATCTTAGCTTTTATGGTTTTTAAGATGTCTTATCCTCCCCACAGTTGTACTTTCCCTCTCTTTCTCTATCATTTATTTAATTTAAAATTACTGATACTTTATATTGAGCAAATAATAATTTTTAAACAAAACAAATAATACTTAACTTTTAGTTTTTTATACTTCAAGAACAGTATGTAACAGAAAATAAAACTATTTTTGAACTTTAACCCATAATTCCAAACTCTGAAGTGAATGCAAACATACAAAGGTCAAGGACCAAGCTAGACCACTCTGCATAAGTCATCAAGCAAAATAATTTTGAGATCAATAGTTCATCTGGTAGATGTGTGTGGAAGAGCATACCACAGAAATGTGATAACAAATGCTAATCTCATTATTGGGATTAAAGAAGACCATACCAGTTTCAGAAAGCACACACCACGGTTCGAATGGCATATTGAACGTATTTCCACAGATGAAGGCATGTCTGGTGCTACTTGTAAAGCAAGTTCATATTGTGATAACGCCTCTTCATACTTCTCATCTACAAAAAGCTTGTTCCCTTCTACCTTTGCTTCATTTGCTTGATCCAACGCTTTCTGTCACATAAACTAATAGCACTCAATACACTCTTTACATGCACCAGGGGAGGATTAATATACACTAATTTCATAGTTCGGTGAATTCTGGCGTTCATGAGTCTCAAAATAGTAATACAAGATTTTTCTCTGCACATAACCCATGGTGCTTCAATATTTTAGCCATAGAACATGAAAATAAGTAATTAGTCACACAATTGACCAAATGAGCCAAGTATTATACGACGTCAGTGTTACCTGAAAACTAATTAGAAATTGCTCTACATGAACCAAGTATTAGTCATACCTACCCTAATTTGTGATTGATTGACATCCTAATTTCTAATTGATTGATAGTATAAAAAATTTATTCTAATGGTACATAAAAGATAAGGCTCTGTTTGGATTGGTGATAGAGATGCGAAATTATTCCATTGTTTAGTTTGTAAAAATAGAAATGGAACATAATGAAAGAAGATGGTTCATGATTCATTCTATTTCATTACTCAATGGAACAAAACTTTTAAATTATAAAATAGCTTTTTTATTTTTATAAATTTTATCCTAAGGATAATATATTTAAAATAAGAATAACACAGTATATTAAAAAGTTATTATAACTCATTTTATTCCGTCTTTTTTTCAAACAATGAAATAAAATCTTTGTTTTATTCCATTATAAAATATCTAAACAATGGAATGATATTTTTATTCCATTTCAATCCATCTTATTTCATTTCATTCCATTCTTTACCACCAATTCTAACATAACCTAAACTCTTAAAGTAATTATTACAAAAAGTCAATAATAATATAATACAAAAAATCTTTATAGCATTCCAATTAAATTCTTATATAATGAGAGTGGAAAAAACAACGTAACAGCCGAAAAAATATGGCAGCAATCAGAAAGACCTAAAAACAAAACCCTCAATTTGGAAACCGAACCTGTCTCGATTCTTCTTCATTGATCAAGGCATTCTCGGAGAAATCGGTGCTCCGAGGAACATCGTGTTCCGGCTCTTGCTCTGTCTCCTGCTGGTGGTGTTTCTCGGGGTGGTTCTGTGCTTCGCGGCTGTCGGCTCCGCCGTCGTCGTCGTCGCCTTCACTGCTGAGATCGGCGTCGCTGGCGGTTTCGAAGCCGTCGGAAGCGCCGTTGCCGGAGCCAGCGTTGGAGGGGTTCGCGTTTCGATGCTCGCTCTCTTCCTGCTCTGTGCCCACCATCTTCTGGAAGCTTCGCTGCTAAGGACTAGTTTGGATGAGCAGGAATCAGAAAATGTGATTCTCGGCCGCAGAGAAATGTTTGAGCTTCGAACTTCCGAAATACTTTGTTTGTAAATTGCAATGCCGACTTATGGGTGTTTCTTAAAAATTAAGAAAAATACGAAACGAAAAAGTCTTTGGCATTGTAATAAACTTGTTTTTGTTTGATTAGGGCGTTCTTGAAAATAATTTTTTGAATATAAAAAGTAATTTGTATTTTAGAGAATTTTATAATATATGTTTTTGTTTGGCATTCCAAACAATAATAAAGAGAATTTTTTTTTTTAAAACTAGCGTAATAATTCGTATTCTGGTGTTGGATTTATAATCAACAATTTTATATTATTATAATTTTTAATGTATTTCTCAATTATTTTTAATACTTATATATGTTAATATATATATATATATATATATATATATAATACTAAATTGCATAATAAGATTTACACGTTAGCTCCAACTCTTTGGTATTATTGTACTTTGGAATTTAAATAAAATTTAAAATTTAAAATAAAATAAAGAAAATAATATATGTTTTATTGTTTTATTTTATTAAATATGAATAAATTAAAAAGATAAGAATAAGACTTTTAAAATTGATAAAGAAATTATAAAAATAAATTATTTAAGTTATGACACATTATTTTTTATCAATATGATGTGCCAAAATTCAAAAATCAAAAATCAAATTTAAATTACGACAAACCAAGATTACAAAATCTTAAAATCTAATTTATCTAAAAACAAAAATATCTTCATTAAATTGGAATTAATTAAATTTAAGCAATAGTATATGAAATGATTAAAAATTATAAATAAATTTAAATACTCAATGTGAGAAAAGTCATATGACCAAGAAACTAGCTTTCAAAAATACTCTCAAATTTGTCATGTAAGAATTGAAGTGTTCAAATTATGAAATGTCTTGGGTTTCTGCATGCAGGCTTCCAGGGGCACCAGTCATAGCTCTGAGAGTGCACTTGGCATGGAATGACTAGGAATTAGGGACGATTTATTTAAGATATGTGCTGGAGTTGTGAAGGCACTTTGCCAAGGAATTGCCAAGTGATACCCGAGTGCAATTGTGAACTTAATTACCAGTCTAGTGAACAGCTGCTGCAAAGACTTTCAAGAAAGCTGGTACATATGATCCAAACTATCAGCCAACTACATAGAAAACTTTGACAACATATCAACCTTACCAAATACAAACTTAAAACCAGAAGCAACTAACATAAAATTTCAAACTAAATATTAGCACCCTAGAAAGTCACAAGATAAAATACAAGCTAGTTTCATTAACAAATTAGAGATAACTAATTTAAAAACTAACTAGTATTTTAATCCCAACAGTCACTTTCCAAGACATTTTATAGACGGCAGAAGTAGAATTTGCTTAGTATTCATAGCATGACTATATCTTCATTGGGGTGATACGTCTTTTTTGGGTGTCAAGGGTGATAAGTCCAGTAATATATATTGCAGAAGGTTTGGAGCTTCTTTTTATTAACCAATGTGGGACCAAGGTAGTCAAGGGTGATACGTCTTTGTTAGGCTAAAGTAGTTAATTTGAATAATCTAAGAAGCAAATATGCGATGAACAAGTAAAACAAGTTTCTCATTACTTACATTTTTAAAAGTTTCTTAAATATTGTGTGTATACCAAATCAAAAGCAAAAAAAGAATGTTCATCTTCTCTCAGCTACAATTCCTCTCTGTAATGTTTACAAAATCAATCAATCCCCTTTCCTTTCCACAAATTATAAGTAGAAGGGTGGAGGGTAAACTACTTGTGTTTTTGACATGGACACATTCCCAGCGAACACATTTGGCACCACAGTATCCATCACAATGACAGGTTTCACCGGTAAGACTTTCTCTGGTATGACTTTATCACAATCAACATTAGCCAGCACCTCAAAGTGCATCGTCGTGGTCTCAGGCTTAGTCCTCAACGCAGGGAAACCCTCCAAATCTCCTTCCTTCAGCTTCTTCTCTGCCTGAAAATCTATCTTCATAAGCAGAAACATCTGCCTTCAACTACCTTACGGAACCTTTCTGGTCAACCTTAGGACCCACCACAGAATGTAGCAGTTTCTCAAAGTCCAACAAGTTGGCATTCGACCCATTAAGGAAAACAAGACGCCACAATGTGGTAAACTGAGTGGATGTAAGGGTCGTGGGGGCTTCACCCTGGAGATAATAGAAAATGCCTCAGCAAAAATGCTCCTACAGTTTTATTCCACCCATAATGATTAATGAAACTGTTCCTACAGCTTTACCCCACCCATAATGAAAAACCAATACCAAAATATGCCGTCTTACATCTCCATCGTAAGCAACTTGTATGAGTTATAAATTAGGTAATGTACATAATTAATCTTACTAGTGTTAATTGCTTTATCCTCTTATCACTTTCAATTTACAAAATTACAACCTCTGTACAAATCTTTAAAAAGTAACTTTGATAAATGAAGAGTACAAACAAGAAAATAATAACAAAAATGAACGACCCCAAATGCTAAAAATAAGTAAATACTTAAATAAAACTTCAAACTAATTAAGAACGTTAGGGATCTTCCATACGATCACCTTCCGCAAAATACGCCTGTGCCACTAAGGCTAAGAACACACTGTATTCTTTAGTATGACGCAAAAGAATGGTTTGCTTTGTGCTCAAAGCCCCTCGAATGCTACTGTAGTAAGTCTGGTAATATATATGGTTAGAAGGTTTGAAGCTTTCTTTTATTAACCAATGTGGGACTTGATAGTGCTTTACTCACATACTTGTATATGGACTCCAGTGCAGGGGTAATTTTTCTTACATCATCGCTGCAGTTGACTCCCCTTTCTTACGTTATTGCTGCAATTGAAATTAAATGTTATGAGAGAAGTTTGATTTATTTTATTTTTTTGTTTTCTTCTCCTATATTTTCTTCTCCTATAAATTACCAAAGTTTATTCAAACTGACTTTAAATGTCAATTGTAGAATTTCGATAGTTATGGTTTCAAAGTTTCAGTCAAGCTTGATCTTCCACTGTTGCCAAAAAACCCTGCTTGATCGTGTGTGTTTGACATGCTATGGTCATTTTGTATTGACAGGCCGAGACGATGTTCTTCTAAAGAGAGCTTACTGTAGAGCAAAAGGTGGCTCATCTGGATCCAAGGTTGCTATCTTAGGTGCTGTTGGGTCTAGGAGAATCAGACAACCCCTTACTTTGCTGATCAACTAGTTTCTGTTCTTCATCTTTATGATGCTGTGAACTCCCTTGGTGTCATTTGATGTTATTCATATCACAGTTTCTTGCAGATGTCATGAACGTGGTCTTTATTAGGAGTTATTTCTTCTCTTGTATATTCAGAATTTCATATGCACCAAAAGAAACTATGAAAAGATAATTTCCCAATTGAGGAAGAAAAATATGTACATCTAAACACAATAAAATTAGAAATATTTGATATCATGTTGTTATTTATAAACTTATTAATCCTATATATGCAGTAACTTAAAGTATAATGCTACAGATTTAAAAATATAAAAATATTAGAAAAAAAAAAATGACCCAGCAAAGCGATTCACTTTCCATACCTATGACTAACTACCTTCTTTTTTTTTTTTGGTTAGACCAGGAGGTATTTAGGACTTATTTTTTGCACCCAACTAACTACCTTTAAACATAGCTGACGCAACAAATTTCTAGCAGGCAGCAGCAGGAAAAATATATATATATATTGTGATTCGATTCTGTAATTTTGGCAAATAAAAAACTGCAGCATAGCACATATTATTATATATATTTCACTTTATCTGATTTTAGTCATTTTGGTTTGCTGTTACACTGTGGTGTTGATTTATGTCATTTCCAATTTTTCTTTGTGTCTGCAATGGCTTTGACTGTGGTGCATCCAGTGATATTATTAATCTAAGATAGCAGAAGTTTTGATGAATCGAGCTGGGGCGAATTTGACAATAACAATGATATGGACTCGATGTGGGGTTTTAAGTTTTAACACTGTTAAGACTGAGAAATTATTAAGTGGTTTTAGACCATCATAGTCTCCATTAATCTTCACATGACATGTAATCAAGTATTATTAATTTTTTCTCGTAAATTGTAAGAATTGAATATGTATTATATAAACATTGACTGAGATCATAAACACTTGGTAGTCTTAAACTATCGAATAATTTTTCGTTAAGACCAAAGTAACTCGTTCTATACATAGCTTTTAATTTTATCCCGGAAATAAACATACTGACTTATTGTAATTGTGGTCGAAGGTTGTACATGTGATGGTGCTAGGTTAAATTATAGGTATCTTTTCACGTTGTTATGACTTCTTACGTAATATAGTTATCTTTTCAATCCTACTAAACTAAGATGGACTTAGCCAACTTACCACACGTAATGACTTAAATAGACTAGACTGACAGATAAACAATTACTGTTAAAAATAAAAGCAAAGCAAATAAGAACAAAGAGTGAAGATGCATCAATAGCAAGATACTCATGCTGCTAAGTGGTCTCAATTAATGGTTATAGGTAACAGATTCTTTAATAGTGAAGGTAATTCAGCACAATGTTGTAAATCAAAAGTGCAGCGCTAACTGTAAAATAAACATTCATCTAGAAGATGCTACCTTTTTCCCAAGCAATCAATGATGTCACCAGTGACTGTTGACTTTTTATTTGAGAAAGCAAGGGAAGCAGCCTTCCGCATCATGGTAGACCCAGCAATCCATTCCAACACCGGTGGCGATGAAGCAGCAGACGGGTACAACCTTGGATACAAAATCTAAAACAATATCAATAGTAGTATAAAACAAGGGGATGCATGGCAAGCTAAAGTTATTAAGAGAAAAAACGTTTTAAAAAATTGTTTTGGTATCAATGGCTACTGGTTTATTGATTGTTTGTATTGGTAAAACAATAAAACTGGTAGACAGAATTGAAAATTAGAAATTTGTTTCTGTTTGAAAACCAAATTGAACATATGTGAATCACCTACTACAACACAAAATTCAAGTTTGTAACAAGGTCCTTTTATTTTTCCCTATAAAAACACATGTGAAATTAAACTGAAACAAAGGCAAAAAAGAAGAGACCAAAAAGAATATATTCAGCCTGCTTGTATAAAATGTATTAAATGCTTTTTCGAACTGAAATCAAAGAACAAAAAAAAGTGAGAAAAAATGAAACTACATACAAAAAATGAGGAATGGAACAGGTGACAAACCATGAAAAAATGCTTAACATAATCAAAGAGAATATAACGGATAAGCAAAAGCAAAGTAGCATGAGAAAGGAAAGACATCAAGAGAAGATAAGGAATGTCCAAGATAGCAGAAGTTTTCTTGAGTAAAAAAATTGTCAAGGAGGAGGAGCCTCGCCAACGAGAGGTTTTTGCTATATGAAAAGAAGATGAAATCATAAAAAATTTGGGTCTGAAAAGCATTGTTAAAAAAATTAATTTTATAAATGCAATAACACTATCAATTCTGAAAAGCCTGCTGAATTTGATTGTAGAACAGATGTCTTGCTTTTTACTAAAAGAAAATGATAAGAGACTGAATTATTTAGATGAAAGAATGAATGGATGAGAGGCCGAAATATGGAAGAGGAGAACCTTGTTTTATAAGTAATAGATAATGTAAGTATGCTGTATGCAGGCTTCCTGGGGGCACTCAGATTGAGAGCGCACTCATTGACGTGGAATGATTAGGGTTTAGGGGCGATTCTTTTAAGATATATGCTGGAACCGTGAAGACACTTTGCGAAGGAATTTGCAAGTGATACCCAAATGCAATTGTCAACTTGATTAGCAATCCAGGGAGTTCCATTGCTGCAATTGCTGCAGAGATCTTCAAGATAGCTGATACGTGTGATCCAAAGTGGCAACTGAGTGTTGTAACCCTCCCATGTTGTGCGGCCAAGCACTCTTCATATTCAAACTGCCTTTTGCTCATAATGGAATTTCTTTCCTACTATGGTGCTTCGTTAAATATGTAAAACGATTTGCAGCTATAACTAAAAAGTAATTGCAATAAGTCCAACACTTTCTAAGATAATTGTTTGGAGAGAATAGTTAATTTGAATAGTCAGTCGGTCTGAGAAGCAAATCTATGATGAACAAATAAAACAAGTTCTTCATTCCTTATCATTTTTACAAGTTCCATAACTATTGTGTATATACCAAAACCAAAGTAACACAAAGAGTGTTCCTCTTCTCTCTATAACAATTCCTCTCGGTAGAGTATACAAAATAAACCAATCCCCTTTCCTTTCAGCAAATTACAAGTGAAAGGGATTTGGCGGAGGGTGAACTACCGGTGTCTTTGACATGGACACATTCCCAGCGAGCACATTCGGCGCCACATTATCCACCGCAACGACAGGTTTCACCGGCATGACTTTCTCCGGCACAACTTTATCCCCATCAACCTTAGCCAGCACCTCAAAGTGCGTGGTCACGGTCTCAGGCTTAGTCCTCCACGCAGGGTAACCCTCCAATTCCCCTCCCTTCAGCTTCTTCTCCGCCTGAAACCCTATCTTCACGTACGTCTGAGCAGAAACATCAGCCTTCAACAACCTGAACGAGCCTTTCTTATCAGCCCTATCCCCCAGCACAGAATGCAGCAGTTTCTCAAACCCCAACAAGTTCGCGTTCGACCCATTCAGCGAAGCAAGAGGCCACAACGTGGTAAACTGAGTCGGAGTGAGAACTGTAGGGGCTTCACTTCGGATATCAACACTAGAAAACGCCTCAATTTCTTTGGTCTTAGAGGGTGACGACAGCTCCACGAGACCAGGTGCAAGACGTTTGAGCTTCAACGAGGTTGTTGTGTCGGATGGGGCTGCGAGCGATGTGGGACCCACGATTCGAAGCGAGAGAACCGGAGAAGCCTGGGTTCTAGAAGCATGGCGAAGATGCTCGGCCAAGGTTAAAAGGCCGTTAGCAAAACCATTCTCCGTTCGGTTTAACGGGAGAGGAAAATCAAGCGGTTGCCGAAGACTAACCGATCTTGCACCTTTCACCGTAACCGCTGCTCCCTCAGCCAAAACCACTTTCTTCAACACACCTGCCTCCACGTCATGCTGCACAACCAAACCAAAGTTAACGACGTCAAAGAAATTACAAATTTACCATCGTCAATGGAAATTGAATTCGAATTGGGGCTTACGGGGAGAGAGAGCCTCATGTCGTTGGCGTCGTGGATCCAGAGTTCCATGGGCCCGGCGAGCATGAACGGAGCCAAAACGGGTAACCCGTTTTTCGAAGCCCGTTTATGGACCAACCCGGTTCGGGCCTCGGCCCGGAAAATGGGAAGATCCACGTAGTCCCAGCGTTTCACGTCTTCGAGGAGCTTGAAGGGGATAACGTGGTGATCGATCTCGAGGTCGAATTGGTACTCGACGGAATGCCCCACCTCGGCGTCTCGAGGATCGAACCCCGTAATCTTGACTTCATCCTCCGCTGTAAACCCAAATCCTTTCACAATCGAGTCCTTCAGATCCTACATATACCGTAAACGCCAAACATTGGATTGAGAACCTGGAACAATGATTTTTCAAATTAAAAAAATAAAAAGAGGGTTAAATCAATGGGACTTACGGAAATAGCCTTGGGGTAGGGGATGTCGGAGGCGAGGCAGAAATGGAGGAGAAGGAACGCGATTCCGAAGCGGAGAAGCGATTTCATGGTGTGACGCGATAGGTAGAAGATGGAATTGGTTACACGATGGTGGAGTTGGAATGAAGTGTTTTCTGTTTGGGTTGGGGGAACCGAGGACGACAACATATAGCGTTTTGTTTTTTGGGATGGAAGGTTCTGGGGTGATGACGTGGACCAATGAGGATGGAGAAAGTTATTTGGGGAGGAATGTGATTGGGTAGCGATTCGTGGAGGTCGAAGCGTGGGCAATGGGTTGGTATATTTTCGTTGCTTTTTCCTATTTTAACTGTGGCTTTCTCAAATTACGCGGCTTTGATCTCGGCGACGAAATTGCACCCCCAACGACGACGTTCTCTGATTTAGAGAAAAAAACTTGCAAAATGAATTTCGACGAACTTGGCGTCGCCCGGACTCGAACCGGAGACCTTCAGTGTGTTAGACTGACGTGATAACCAACTACACCACGACACCGTGTTGCTTGTAAATTGAAGAAAATTAAAGAAGGCAAACGCCTAAGAAAATTTACAACCATACGAATAGAAATACTAAATTTTATTTTAGGTATGATACGACCACAACTCCTAATCTCAGGTGATTAGCAAACTAATCATTAAATCCTATTACACTCTCAGTCTCAATAAACATGTGTTATGTGTGACATGGACTCACTTGTTGATCCTTCCTCTATTGCATTTTTCCTTCTATGTTTAGGGATATCATTAAATGGCTCAAGAATAACATTGTTGGTCGTAAGTATTTTCCATATATCATTTCAAGGAATGCAATAATACACTTGAAATAAACACATCTTGAAGGATAATGGGATTTATAATATATCAAAATTAAGAAGATAAATAAATAAAATTTGTTTCAAACCTCAGTCCAAGTCAAGATCATAAAGGCTTAATAGGCAAGGCCTCCCTCAGTATGATGCACATGGCCCATAAGGGCGGAAAACCCAACTAAACAAAAGTCCTTTCCATAACTCTAAGAGAATGCTCTTATATCCTTATTAAATAGCCAACCGCCCTCAACAATAAAAGAAAAAATCCTTATCATCCATAATATCAAGGGTAAACTAGAGGCTCTTGTGTGGTTGTATACCAGAAACACATACAATAAGATACGTTATCTCTATCACTCACCTCTGTACTCAGACAAGTACATTATCTTTCAATCTCTTACCTATAGGCTCAAACTTAAATTAACTTGAGTATCAAAGTCACGTGACCACGAACGTTAGGACTAT
Source organism: Spatholobus suberectus (assembly GCA_004329165.1). Lineage (NCBI taxonomy): Eukaryota > Viridiplantae > Streptophyta > Magnoliopsida > Fabales > Fabaceae > Spatholobus > Spatholobus suberectus. The sequence goes on along the minus strand of CM014729.1, from coordinate 6,743,107 downwards.
GTTGCTAAAAAAGATTATGTGAGGCACGTGACCACATATGTTGGCCGATAAGAAACAAAAAGGAAAAAATAACATGTAATTTTGAAATGACATTCTATTATTTTAATATATTTATGTTTCAGTCACAAGATACCTTTAGAGAATAGCCCGAAGATAGCATATGACCAAAGCATTCAAACTATATATCTTGCCTCTTTAGGGTTTGAAATGGGGGTTATATTCAAAGCTATTGTGATCTTATCGATCCCAAATATTTCAAGGACAAATTCTTTTATGTCATGGGTACAAATATTCCCTTGATCCCCAGATGGTTAGCGATGTGAATCTTTAGGCATTCAAGGTCACGCATTGTTTAACCACAATGCTCTAGATACAGGAAACCATACAATCGAAGGCTAGCAAGGGTAAGACATAGGCGATCCATTTTCTCTACTTCTTTATTTCTACGTGAATTATATGTTTGCAACAACGGGGACAGAAGAAAATGTTATATGCTCCCGAGAAAGAAATTGCTACTCTATTTGATGGGCCAGGAACAATCGAAAAAAGCCAGACCTGTACGGTTAGTCTTAAGAAGATAGCCAGACTCGGTTGTGAAAGAAGGAGCAGCTGGAAAAGAACCATTCTTTCTAAGAGAATAGGAATACGGAATGGATCGACAAATAAAGACAAAAGAGCAACTACAATAGCGACAGATTCCTCCTCTACCCTCTTCTACTCCTTCAATGAACTCAACTATTGCTGAAAGTTCACTTCAATAAATAAGACTGTGAAAGACTTCTCGATTCACTAGCATAGCGCTTCTTCAGCTTTTTTTTTACCTTGAGTTAAGGAAACAAGTGGAACTTCTTTCTCGGACTCTAAGTCCCAACCAGAAAGCAAAATTCCCACTTATGGTCAGGCTAGGCCTCTCCAGCTCCGCTGGACACCAGGGCCCTAAATGCGCTAGCGATCGGCACATAGGGGGTGGTTGCCCAGGTTTCTTGGCCTGGTATCTTGCACCTCGCATTCATGATATCTACATTCAACTGTGCCCCGGAGACCCGATTGAAGCACGCCCGCTCAATGTGCTTCTTTCACGACATGCTTTGGTCCCGGGTGTCTTCTAGTGGTCTTCTAGTGTTAGAAGAAGTCATGTCCATCCCGGACACCTGCAACGTCCTCCCAAGCTTTTTTATTCAACATATATGGGACAAACTGAAGGAAAAGACTGACCCATTCGGTGACTTCGCAATCGCCCTCACTGAATCAACTTGAATCTGAACTACGATTTAGATCGAGTCTTACCAAAATTGGATTTCCTTTTCGTGCCATAGTGGTTAGGGTTTCCTCCTTCCTACTACTTCTGTTGCAGAACCTTATTCCATTACGTATCTGTCTGTTCCGTACCATTATGGAAGAATATTGTGGTAAAATATGCACTTCCTCGAGAATGAAAAAAAAATTATCTGCTGTGATTTGGTATTTTGGCTTAAAGTATTTAACTCCTTGATACTCAGTTAAAAAATCCTCTTTTTTAAAAATGGAATTTATACCTATAGTCCTATATATAATAAATTTCGAGCTCTGTGTTCGGTATTGAGGATCATCGAAATAAAAGTTTCTTTTTTTCATATGTTATGTTTTCTTCTAATTAAAATAAAAATTGTTAAAAGTTTCCTCGTATGAAAAAAAAAGAGAGTCTATGACACTAAAATTAAACTTGTGCATTCCATATTCAATATATAAAATCAACTGATTATATATGCTCCTTCCCCTCACCCGAGAGTAAAGAGCTACCCTCCGCTTGGAATATCATAAATGGTTATGGAAACTAGGTTGATTTCCTATGCTGGCCTGCACGGGGGGGCTTAGTAGTGCACAGGTTGCCAGTATTGTACAGAACACGGAGAAGGTTAGTCGACTGCCTCGAGCTCCATGAGGGAAAAGTACAATCCAACGCCTTTGATTAATTAAAAGGCTATTAAATGGAGTTTGCTCTCACTATGCTTTCGTGATTCCGAATTGTATGTACTTATGCAATGTCTATCATCAACAAGAAGTACAAGAACTATCTTAATGCTACGATACAATCAAGATCCTCAACCGAGGTTCCTTCTCTTCTCTTCTCTTATCATACAACTCTTTTTCTTGCTCTTCTGGTGTCCTTTTATTATCTCTTGGCCAAGACTTTACCATTGTAGAGCGGCTTTTTGAAAAAGGATGAAGGAAAAAAAAAGTAAGAAAAAGATGTCGATACAGCTTTCAAAGGCTAGAGAGGGAAAAATACAAAATGTCTTTGAGAAGGAGCAGCTTATAACGAGAAGGGCTTTTAACTAACTCAAAGGAAGGCTCAGAAGAAGAAGAATCCTCATTAGTAGAAGCAGCCTTGGAATGAGTTTGAGGTTGAGACTAGGTTTCACTAACTCTAGAAATCCCTTAGCGCTCGCCTATAGCCAAAGCAAAAAGGGCAGGGGATCCGCTTTTGAGAAAGATAGAGATGGCCTGCCTTATTGGAACTTCCTACGTGAGAAGGCATTCCTCTAAATCGATCACGGGCTTATTTCGAAAAGGAATAGCAGGAGGCCCCTAAGGGAGAATTAGGAGTTAGCTGCTGGCCCAATAGGGTAGTGCCTTACCGCACCGGAGGCGAACGCACAATAGCTTTCGTGGTGGAAGGGAAAAGGCTATGAAGGTGGCCTCGTTATCCATACCTCCAGTCAGATGAATGTAAAAGTGTCCGCCTTAAGGTGAATCAGATGTTCGAACGAAACTGTTCAAGAACATGAAAAAGGTAGAACCATAAATACTATCAGAAATAGTGAAGGGTGCTTAGGCATTCAAGATAGGGGCGACAAAGTGAGGGGATGGATTGGATTCCCGTTACTTGCTTATATTTTCTATTTATTCTATTTGAATCTATCTTTTTTATTATAGAATTAATCTAAAATTATTAAATTCTAGACCTTGAAGTCATTTCCGGGATTAGTTGGATTTGGGTTAGGAAATCATTTTCTTTGTAGCATTATCCCTAGGGAGCTATTGCTAGGCTGATGTGCAGATAAAAGGATCACCCTAAGATGATCATCTCGTGGCTATTGAGAACAAATATTCTCTAACTTGACTCAGCGGTTAGAGAACCAGACCGCATCTCGATTTGCACATGGATAATCTGCTAGTGGACCCCCTTTCTTTTCTTTGATTCAAAACTCGACCGAATACCTCGTTAACCTTTGTGTAGGAGTGCTTTCTTTGATCGGTGTTCCCCAGACTAGAACTAAAAGGACATACCAGCCCTTGATTATTGGGTATTCCTTCACGTCGGGAGAATTTTACGAGTGTCCCCGCCCTTCTTCCTATACAGAGTCTGTCAAACTCAACTATCTTAAACGACATTAGCTCATTTCACTCTTCAAAGGTGAGCAAAGTACTTCGAACCCCAAAAGCATAAAATAGATGTTTGTTGTTGACTTCCAGCTGCTTATTTCGCTCTATGAGTGCAGTGATGTATGCAACTGAGGCATCCTACTCGGCCGCGCAGTATGTACTTCTATTTGGAGAGTCTATTCCTTACTTAGCTGGGACTGGGGCAGAATAACACAAGAAGTGCATGCCAAACTCACGAAGGACTGCCAAATACTTACGTAGTCGCTTCGAAGAGCTGGCACCATTGTCTTCGAAGGAAAGAGGAAGATCCATGGCGGAAAGAAGAAAATCGTTGTTTTGTTTCCCATCCCAGTCTTTCATGACACTTTAGCTACCTTTTCAGGGGGGAGACGATCAGCTCATATCCTTTTTCAAATATACAACATGGGTTCTGGCAGCCGAGAGGGAATTAAAGCAATTTCCTCCTTGGGGAAAATAGAATGAACTTGGTAAAGGCTAAATAAAGTAGATGAGGAAAGGAAGAGATTGAACCTTCACCGAACGGTCTTTGCCAGTAGTGCCATCCTCCCTGCAAGCTGTATGGAAGGGTTGTCCCTCGCTGTTGCATTCTGTTAGGCTATGGATTACAAGAACAAATGTAGTTGAATGAGACAACAGGCGAGTACACGTTCTGCTGTGCCAAGATGTGAGGTGTAGGTGGTGATGATCACCCTAGGGTATGCACTAGCACCCTTGACAGGCACTCCAAGATCTGTCAACGCTCATGAAAACCCAGGTCGATTGGTTCTCTACTCATCTAACCGGAGGTGTGGATAACGAGGCCACCTTCATAGTAGAATCCAATATTGACGATGACTGACCACTAAATCTGTTGATTAAGACCTTGCTTCACCACGCCCAAGCTGGAGGCCAAGTAGAGTTGGCAGAGGTAAGTCTGTCTGGCATTCCCTTGTGTAAAGGCGACTTTGGCATTGGCTCTCTCTCATTAGGTAATTACCGAGGCGAAAACAACTCTTTCGAAGTCAGTTTCCCCACCATCTTAGTGGGACTAGTCTAATAAACTTTCACTTCAACTGCCTTACTCTAACAAGTAAGCAAGTAAACTACCAAGACTCAGATTTTTGTTGTTGTGGTAGTGCCCTTCTAGAATTACGTTTAACGTCCCTTCTTTTATGATTATGACTTTCCCGATTAGCGCCTCGGGTCGGTAGCCGGGCTCCAAGACATTACTACCACGACTACGGGCTGTTAGAAGTTCGACACGATTTTTTTGGTGTTGTAGGGGAGGGATTGACCTTTTTAACGCATATTCAGTCGTATCAGATGCAGCGGGAATGCTCACTCATGCCAACTGAATTTATAAGTATTCATGAGTGCATATACATAGGCCTACGGTCCTTGAACCTTAATGTCCCTTTAGTCTTCCTCGTTGGGCGGCTCCTCGCCGTAGCCTGCTATCTCCTCCAACTTGTCATAGAATGAGGCCATGTTCACACCACTTTGCCTTTTTATTGACTGGATTGACTGGCTTAAGAATGGAAGGCTCTTTAAGGTAATGAAATTTTATTGAATTAGCGCTTTCAAAGGTGTCTTTTCGCTACTCCACTACTATTGATAAGTGCAGCTAACCTCTTGTTAGCAGCTTTTCCCGTCCAGGATTCAGCATTACACAAGCATATGTTTCATGCTTGTTTGGGTAATAACAATGAGATTCCCCAATATCATGCTAAGAGTAGCTAGGATTTCCTGAAGAAAATGCCATTTGTTTGATGAGAAATAAAAAGGGATATCGAAAATTTGAGTGGCTGAAGCTAAAGCAACTACTTTCAAAGTAACAGAAAGAAAAGCAACGACTGGAGTGGGAGAGTCAGAGTCGAAAAGAGGATTCCTCACTTTTTTCTCTCATTCAAAACTGTGCATAAGACTTTCATCTCGCACGGCTCCTAAGTGATAAAAGAAAAAGGATGAGTTCTTATTTCTTTTTTGATTACTTTCCTCGCGTATGTATAAGACTGTAAGCGAATAAGCTGCTCCAAACCCTTTCATGTCGTTGTTAAGGCCTCTAACGGGGGAATATCCAAGAGAATGTCGGCAAATGAGATTTTCTTTAGTAATAGATGCCTTCTCCAACATGTCTCATATGTCAAGCTCTTTTCTTTCCCAAGGAGAGCTAGTTATAGGTCAAGCAGTAACATTGTACCTCTAAAACGAAGGCCGCGCCCAGAAATAAGTCTGCTAGCTAGAAAAAGGACTGTCTCGATGTGGCTTGTCATCCTTGCTTAGCCTAGTAAACTTGACAACTATGAGGATATTTAGGGCATTCTCCTCACTTTCGAGAGAAATACACGACTTGATAGCTCATCTACAGCCCTTCTCTTGCTCGGGATAAAAGCACACTTTAGAGACTTGCCACTTAGTGCCATAAACAAAGAAGCTCCTTGGGGCAAGGAAAGTTAGCCACCTCTTTCCTATAGAAATGTGGTTGGTTGTTGACCAACAGAAAGAAAGCTTGGCGGCATAAACCGTATATCTAAGAGAGGCCCCCTCAGAGGAGCGTAGAAGGAGGAGAGTAGGCTGGGGTTGCTCCTTATGTGTAATCGAAGATGGGAACACACACATAAGGGCAACCTTTGACCTTCGACATCAAGAAAACATCTTAGTTAAGGTCATCTTCCTAGAGACTTGGTCTATAACCAACCAAGACTAAAGTATAAGGTTGGTCAATGTTCTTAAGATGTGTCATTGCGAAGCCTTGGGCCTAGAGGAGCACGAAGGCCCATGACCAAGTGGTAATGTTAGTAGAGAAACCTAGAGGATAAACAATTCTCCAGCCTTGAGCCTAAAGAGGCAAAGAAGCTTAAAATCGAGGTTATCATCGGTTAGGGAACTCAAAGGATACATAACCTTCTAGTCTTGAGCCTACAGAGGCAAAGAGGCTTATAACCGGGGGTTACCATCAATTAGGAAACTCAAAGGATACAATTTATAAGATTATTACTTTTAAATAATTTAAATTTTGTTTTAGTGTCTTATACTTTTCTTCATTATATAATTTTTGTACATTATATTAAAAATAATTATTAATAAAAATATGTAAAACAAGTAAAACAAAATTTATTTATTACTTTTTAATTAAAAAGTAAAAAATAAATTTAATTTAAATTGCTTTAGATTGAATCAAATCAAATTTATTTTTAAAATTAAATTGGATGATAAAATATTGAAAAAAATTGATATAATTAGATTCGATGGATTTTTTTTTTCTTTCAAGATTGAGCCGTATACAAAGATAGAAGAGATAGGTAATTTGAGTTCGGAATTAAGAGTTAAGACCCTCCTACAGCATCTGTAAAGACTCCACAATTTGCTCTACTCCTACCAAGCTCAGAGAAGCAATCAATGTTTCATTAGCTAGAAACAATAAGACTCAACGGCTTAGTTACAAGAGGCAATCCCATTTGCAAGTGGTTATTTTTGCGAACACAAGGCCATTTTAGGTGGACCCCCTCTTCCTCTCCCTCGGAAAAAAAAAAAAAAAAGACCAAAATTAATGAGAATTTTTTTTTTAGTCAAATAACAAAGTCATAATAAGACCGCAATCTTTTGTGGGGACTATGATTATAAATAAAATCCCGACAACGATGGAACTTACATTACTAAAAAGATATAAATACACATCTAATGAAGACAAAACTTCTTCAATATTTTAACTCGGCATTGCAATTTTTCTGGGTTGTCTATATCAAGTTGTTAATTGTATATCTTCTTGACCGGGTTATGTAATTGTCAGCAGACATTAAGTGCCGAATGACAACTCCTCTTCATTTGATTCATTTTAATAAACATTATAAGCCCCAAGTAATTGCAATTATATGCTAATCATGAGCTTATTTGATTAAAAATAACTATTATCCTCGTGATTTTATATATCATGATTCCTTCTCTTTCAAGGCATTGATATATAAATTCAGAACTTATTTTATATTCACACCAAAAAAGAAAATTGTGTTCTTTCTTTCTTTCTATCTATCACTATATGTTAGGGGTGTTCACGGGTATAAGTACCCGTGAATCCAAACTAAGCTAAACACATCGGTTCGAATTTTTTTTATGTTTGGATAAAACTCAACCCAACCCGTTCAAACCCGTTCATATACGAGTTATGTAATAGGTTTTGATTTTTATGCTCGTGAACCCAATCCCATTGGAATATTAATATTTTAATTTATTATTTATATATATATTTTTGGTTTAAAAAATTAAAAACTTAAGTGAAATAAGACGGAAAGGAACCGATCAAGAGTCACATTTCTCCGTTGGAATAGTCTCCCTTTAAAAAAATGCTTGTGATAAAACAAATGCTAATAATAAGTCACTAATTTCTTTTGTACGTGAGATACTCACTGTTTTTGTGACAGATCAATAAAGCACAACGTGCTCTTAAATAATAAATGTGGATTTTTTTACCAATTAATAACTTAATAAGTACAGATACCCATGAACCAAACCCAAACTAACCTGTTATTGATTGAGTTGGTTTGGTTCGGATTTGATAAAAAAATTACATAAATTTAATTTAATCCAACCCAATTTATTTTGATCGGTTTGGATATCGAATTTGGCTAAACCCAACTTAAACCGACCCGTGAACACCCTTATTATATATCAACAAAAATATTTAAGCATGACGTACAAATTAATAGACCCACCCGAACACAAAAAAACAAAAGTAATGACGAACAATTCAAAAGGCTAATTAAGATGCAAAGCACTAACATTCTAATTAACAAGGATCAGTTTAGATTTTTCAAAAGCAGCATCTTAATTAAAATTCCTCGTCAACGACATCCGTGCTATATATTTTTTTTTTTTCTGGTTACATGTTGGGTGGGTTGATAAAGCCGATTCTATACTTAAAGATGTCTCTTCGATGTCTAATGGTGGTTGAAATTAAACCCATCATATTAAGAAAACATCATATATTTGATTAAGGGTTTTAGGTAAATCAAATTCAAATCTGCCAGAAAAAAAAAAAAAAAAACCCTTCAGTAAGACTAAGCGTGAAGATAGTATTAACATTGAATAGAATATTCCAAGTCATTTAAATATTTTTTGCGAAAAATACCTTACCAAAGGTTTTAAATTTTGTAAACTACTTGCAACTATCAAAATAGAATTTGATTGAAAGGTTTTATCACAAAAAAAAATAAAAATTGATTGAAAGGAAAGAGAAAGAATAGTAGTACTCGAACTTGTATCCTCTAGTGTTCTGGCCGTCCTCCGATATCTTAGGTCAGTCATCACAAGGTCGGGGAGATGACGACCTCGGTATGGGGCCTGAGAACTTACTGCATGCTCTCAATCCCCTAAACCCACAAGATAACTCCAAAATTATCATGGTGTTAATTGCCCACTCACCCTGTAACGGGCCACTATCGCTGTCACCGGAAAACTAGGGAAACTAACTTGATCTTGCTTATCCAGGACTAGTTTTACCCCGAAGACCCCGAGAGATTTTATCAAGCGGAGGAGGGGGAAGACTGAATATATGATAGACGAAGTTCAGAAGGAATGGTAGAACATCGAATGCTCTGGTGAAAAGTGCACAAAGCTAAACCCTATAGCTAGTATATACTTTTTGCCAGAACAGAACTATATTGTAATGTTACATATATAGTTTTGGTAGCATAAAGGATAAGGACCCTTTAAAGACAAGAATATTGGATATTAGGATCTCTCATGTACCTAAATGAAAAGCATAGCTACAAAATAGCTTCATACACGAACGTCTAGTAAAGTCTTAGTAGTGCATAAATACAAGAATATTTTGTGTAAACATTCACTTCTTTTGGGTACAAACATGTTAATGAACTTGTTGTTTTCTTTGGTGAAATGAGCATATGATTGTAGTTAACGCTGAAAATTTCCCATAATCTATCTTGTCAGAATCTCTTTCTAGTTATCAACCATGCATAAGCTTATTAATTTCTTGCAAGTAGTTTGAACTATGAACAATTTTTTCCACACCCAAAATAAAAGAACAATAACAACAAAGTTTTATCCTACTAGGTGAGGTTGGCTACATAAACATACATACGACATCATTTAGCTCAGTCAAAGTCTCAACAATATTATTTATCATAAGATTACTCTTGACCACTTCCTCTAATTTCCACGCCCAAAATTCTTAACAAAACTTTGTTGGGTAATTATGCTGAGAATATGTTTGATAAGTATAGACAAATAGTGCAAGCAAAACACAGCGGCGATACAACCTTTTGTCTTATTTTGTGCATGTTATGCACAACACAATTTTTAGGGATAATCGAGAGAAAGGGTGAAGGAAGAGGTTCCAGGGAGAAAAGAAAAAAAAGGACTGGAGGTGAAAAGGGCTATTGAGAAGTCACAATAGGAAGAAAGGGTTGGGTAATTTTGACTTTTGGACGTCACTGTATAGGACAAAAAGTTATCTTTTGATTTATTAAGTAATAAATTAATTTTAAACTTTTCTTCTATGTCTTATTTTTTATTTTATTTCATTCTATAACCATTTTAAAAAAATATATATATATGAAATAAGTATTATTATGTTCTAATTTTTCATTTATTAGTAGATAATAAATACAATTTTTTCTTCTTCTTTTTTTGTGAGAAAAGAAATTATTTGATAGTCAAGAATCATTATGGTCTCTATTAATCTCTACATGATACATAATTGAGTATTATTAATTTTTTTTCATAAATTAAAAAACATGAGTACATGTCATATAGATATTTATCGCGATAATAATCATGTGGTCCACTCGAACTACTTAATAATTTCTTGGCGGGGGTCAAGATAAATATGCTCTTGGGGTTAAATGGCTGGTAGGTGGAGCAATTTTTGGTATGAGATAGATAAAGCTTAATCCACCACTCAACTACGCACAATTTAAACTAAACGGCATTGATAGCATTATTACTTTTGCAAAATATCATGCTACGTTGGGTTCATGCATACGATGTAAAAAGGAACAATTAGTCCATCACTATCAATTTTAACCAAACTTTTACAAGCATATTATGTTTCAAATAAAAAGTAACTCAAGAACACTTGAAAAAAAATAACAAGTCACTCAACAAAGGCCTGTTTGTCAGGATTTAGGTAAGAAATATGTGGAAAACAGGTACAGCTGAACTTTTCAACCTCCTGCCAAAAAATGCCTAACAAGCTCTACATTCACTCTTGAAACAGGAGGGTGACAATAACACCGTCAACAAGTTGACCATGCAAAAAGAAAATATCGCTAGAAAAACCGTCCTGCAAAATGAGCCTCAGAGCAAACAAGGTTGGTGTAGATGGTTTGATTAAGATGGAAGACATTGCAGGCCTTGGAAACAGAAATATTATTGAAGATCATAAACTTGACATAAACTGCTATATATATTGATTGCACTCCTGTTCTTCATGAACCTTTCGGGGACGATGGAAAATACATAACGTGGTAGTGAATTAAATATGGAACTTCTTCAAACGAAATGTGAAAAAGCTGAGCGTAAACTTCTCACAAGATCCTTCACTGTCATGCAAAATTCCATATCCATCTGCAAATTGCAGAAATAATTCCATTATTGAAAGAAAATTATACTTTAATGGAACAAAATGATGAAAAACAACAATTGGTGCGTACCAATCTAGCATTTTGTATCAAACGTGCACACTTATTTTTTAATTATTCGAACCACTTTAGGTGTTAATTATTGCTATATTGGAACTTAGTTCGATATAGATAGATAGATTGGACTTGGTTTGTGTGAACTAAGTTTTTAGCCAATAGAATAAGTGCAGAAATTACCTGAGCAATGATGGTTATATCGAGGATGAAACTCCCAAATGTCATGGCACTGCTATTGATGACTTTTAGATGGAGTTTCTCAATTTCGCTGATTGTTTTCTCTATGACTCCTTTATTCTTCTCACAGTGTACTCTTATGAGGACATTTCTTTCACAAAATCGTGCTTCAATTTCAGGTAGTGCCTCATCAAATGTACCACCAGTGTCTGAAGAAGAAAAGTCTTCAGCATCACTATATAGCTGAGATTTCTTCACAATTACCACAGACTCCACAGTTCTCTTCCTGTTCTGTTCCTCCTCAAGAGCACTCACTTTCTCTTGCATTTGCTTCAAGTACTTGATAGCTTCTCCAAGAACAGAAGCTTTGTCCATCTGTTAGTAGGGAATTGAAAAGAAACAAGAGAAACTTCAAAGATGGTTTCAGGTTAAAAGAGTCATAACCTAATTAAGCAAGTAGCAACAGGATGGACAAAAATTAATAACAACTACAACAGCAACAAAAACTATTACTATTACTAGCATATAATATTAGATATTCAAGTCAAAAACTTCTTGCTGTCTTCCATTCAAGAGATTTCTGATACTTATCCTAATCAAATTGATGAAATAGAAATACCGAACGAAGATATATACTACAATCTTTTATAGTTTCTTACGAGTCTAAGATGAAAGATGTTTCGACAACTTGAAGCAAGAAGAAATCAGTACCACAGAACTAGTTAAATAAATGTCTTGATAAACTTATGGTTAGCTGGTTTTTTATGTCTAAAAACTCCAACATGTGTTCAACATATAGCTTTATGAAAGACATAAGCACTAAACTCAGAATCATATTGACAAAAAGAGCAATAACAACATTGTTCGGTACCTTCTTTAGGCCTGGAACGAGAGCAGATAGAGCAATGAACCGTTGGCTGAGCTTCTCTCGTCGCTTCCTCTCAGCTATTATGTGGTCTTGAGGTTGAGAAAGTTTGGGACGTGTCTCGATCTTTTTGGCCTCCTGGCAAGCCTTGAAGAGATAGTTTTGATTCCCCAAGGTTCCTTGGGAGATCAACATCTCTGCAAGAGTGTTGTTATCGATTTTAGGACACACCATCTCCACCTTGGGCTTCACTAGTCCCAATTCACTTGTGTAATTTGAATTAACAAATGAAAGAAGATTTGAGCATGAATCATATTGTATCTCTGATGTCTGTTGACTTTTGTTGGGATTCCAGCTGTTGTTTCTGAGCTGTTTTGCTGGTCTTTCAATTCCTGTTGGTGATGTTTCCATGTGTGTTTTGGGGTTGAAGTTTGGGTTATCAGATAATGAGTGCTTTTGCAAAATCTCTCCAAAAGTAGCACCTGTTAAGCTAGTTACATCAATAGAGTTTAACTGCCACTGATGGAGAAAGTTAGGATCCTCAATTATCTCCTGCAAAATCAGAAAACATTATACTCTCTAGACAGAGGACAAAGTATACCCATGTTTCACTCATTTATTACATTTTTGCCTTGTTTCCTAACCAAACTTTAATCTCCATGTGTTAAATGATTCCAAATTAGCCAGTCACTGTTAATGTAATATATGATCCAAAATATTCTATAAATTTATTACCTTAGTTCCAAGAATAATTATTTACAAGAGATATGTAACTTACCAGTTCAGGTAACCCTCTGATTGATGAAATCTCCATATGAAAACTCCTCATGCAATGAAAAACAGCCGAAGATAATATCCTGGAAAATAAGTCAGAGGTTGATTAGGTTCGGTACTTAAATTTCATGTAGCTAATAGTAATGTTTGCTGAATGGCCATTACACAAAATTCATGGAAGAAGGAAAGCCACATACCCAAACTACAACATCCCATGTACATGCAATAAAATGAAGGAAAAAACTTAGGTACATTACCTTAAGTATTGTTAGTATTGTTCTCTAATCAAAATTAGAGATTTACTTCGTAATTTATATAATAAAAGTATGTATTAAAAGATTTTGTTAATTATTGAGATAAATTTCTAATTTTAATTGAAAAACAGTACTTAAGGTACTGTATTTAAATTTTGTCTTAAAATCAATTATATCTCAACTGAAGTGAGAATAATTCATCGGAACTTGCATTCATATACTATAACTATAAAGATCTTAAAAATAATGTTCTAAGATGGAGAAGAAGCTTACTGATCAATAGATATGACAGCTTTCAATCATGTTGGTCACCACAGCAGTTGATGATTATATGTTTCGTTGTTGTAATTCCTTTTGTATATACTCTACCTCACTGTATTCCAACACATATAACAGTTGCACTGTGATGCTCACGGGTTCTTGATGTGAATTGGCTTATACACAACAATAGAAGCCTAGTCTCAACCAAGGATAATAGACTCATCCTATTTTATATTTTAAGGCCCCCTTCATGCTGACAAATAAATACCTCCACCGATTGTTGTTTTGTGGACTTTGGCGGTGTTCTTCACCAACTAGACATTGAAATTTTGATGATGGGCTTGCAAATCAGAGGACAGTTCCTCATCATGTGGTCCCTCGCCACGTCTCAAACCTCAAAGGTTAGTTGCCTAACTCATTTTTACCCTTTTGTTCATTTTTTCTAAGCTACTTTCTTAGATCCTTCCTCTTCAATTTCTCATTCTCTGGGTCAAAGATCATTTGAAAATCAAAACAAATAAACAAAGATCTTCTCGGACAACCCATTAGCATTTAACAAAATAGTGCACACATGTGTGATATTGTAAGTCGATGCTTGCAATCAATTACCAGTTGGTAAGTTGTCATTTTCCACATATGAATGAAAAGCTTGGTTTTAAAGAACAGTTCCAAACTTCTTTTATTTATTTTTTGTCGTTGTTGAAAATACAACAGAGTTTCCATTGACTAGAGAAATTTTTAGCCAATTGCCAAAGGGCATGTGCGGAGGAGAAAAAATTATGGTTCAGTGAAAATGTGGGGCCTTCGAACCGGCATATTAAAGAGTCCACACAATAATTAAACGGATATTCAAAATTGTAGGGATGATAGCTTTGTCGTTTGCTAAGGAGTGTGAACCAATAATTAGACAAATAAATAGTACTAGTGTTATGATCAAAGGGTATAAAATAATACTGGTGGTGAGAATTTTCTAATAATTCTCCAACTGAGTTGAAGCCAATCCTACAAAATCGGAGCCAGAGTGGCGATAGCGATCCTGATTCCAAGGGGAATAGTTGAGTCCAGTTTTGGACATGCTGGCTTAGAAACATCGTTGTTGTGTGTAGGAAGTGGAACTATTTACGACACAGTACTTTTCTAGAAATCCTGCGTTACGTGGACTTGTTACTCTCGCTTTCTCATCCAGCGGTTCCCACCTCTTAAAAAAGAAAAGCAAACTGAAAATGATAGCTTGTTAATTTCAAAATGATAATTAAAAAAGACACATTCGAAGTCTAAACCGAAGGAAGTTTATTATGATGTTAGCAAATTATCTGTTATGTGTAATTTTCTATGGTTAAACATATAAGAAAAGTATACTCTAAGGATTCTGGATAACATATTTCTCACGTCTATCATGTTTCACAAGAGTTTAACAAAACTTAAGAGTAAAAAGTAAATTTAATAAATAATTTAAGGATAAAAAAAGAATAAAATATAAAAAATTAGAAGTTAGCATCTCACAAAACAATACAAGCTACTAAAATAAGTTTATTTATCAAACACTATTAATAATATGGTCAAATAAGTTTTTTAGCTAATCATAAAAATTAGAAGCTAACTTAAAATGCTTATAAAAATACTTTGATAGATGATACCGTAATTCTACTAAATAATATTCATAATGTTTAACAGGACATGATAAAAAATCATATCACGAATGAAAAATATATAGATTTTATTTAGAATATAAGAGTTGACTGTTATATGAATCAAGCAAAATTAATTCTTTAACTAAAACATTTATATCACTGAAAAGAACATATGTGTAAAAGGAACATACAAATAATTTCAAGTTCAATTCTAATAATATAATATTAAAGTTTATAATTTATTCTTAAATTAAATAATATAAAATATCAACAGTGTCCAAAATTATTAAAAAAAATACCAAAAAAAAATTAATTAAGAAATATTTTTTTCTATTAAAAACAAAGAATTTGAATGACTTATAGCAATAAATTTTAATTTACTCATAGATAAAACTTATTACGTCATTAATGTAACATTAAATATATAAGTGGTTAAGTCTAATCAAATTAAAAAAATTCATAATATAATCCCAAATTAAATCATATAGTATCTCATAATATTTTTTATTGAAAAAAAACTACGTACAAGTCGAATTTTATTTCCTCAAAAGAATGTTCAGAATTGAAAAATTAATTTGAAAAAAAAAAATAATAGTATCAGAATTAAAACAAAGATTCATTATTGAATTCTCAAAACTAATCCTTTTCAAGGCCAACGAATTACGTTTATTTTCAATTCTCATAAAGAAAGGCATTTTCATAGAATGGAAAACAACAATTTCAAATTCATATACATGAAAATTTGATCTTTTCGCATTATTAAGTTATATACTGCGTCTATTAATCTATGGATAATTCATGAAAATCAAATAATTGGCAAAAATTTCTAAATCAGTTAGTACAACAACACAATTGATACATGGGACTGATTTTAAATAGATACTTTAATATTAAAACCACATAATAAATTCGATCGATTAAGTGGAAGAAATATCGATCAAAGCCCTAAGTTTCACATCAGGGTTCATAAAATTAAGAAAAACTATCATTACAAATATCATAGTCTTAATATGTATTTGCTTAGGCTTTAATACCAATTGAAGAAAATTTATTATATATCTAGATCAATTTAATCATAAAAATACACATTATAACATGCATGTTCAATCATGAATTAAAGAGGAAATCAACTAGAATTGTGTAACTGGCACTAGAGAGGGATTCGTCTTTCTTTAATATATTCTCATTAAGAAAGTAACAAACAATATGAGAACGATTATCCTTTTCCAATAGTTAAGGTTTTTATTTTGCAAACTAAAAATTGTCTCATGATAAACAGTTTTTTATAGTCACGCGACAGTATAAACCTTTCAATGAACATTAAGTGAGTGGTCTAACCAATTATGGGTCATCCAAAACAAAAATACAGTTATAATTCCATCAATTAATCAAATACTATGATTTTTTTTTCATACGACAGGTATCTTAAACGAAAGATAATCATGCTCGAACTAGATAAAATAATTATGAACAACAAAACTTTTTTTCTAAGTATTTAACACAATTGCGTACCCAAGACTTGAATTAGAGACCATTGATTAAATATTTGAAACAACTTTGCATCAATTAATCTATGCGCTCGGTGGTATGATTAAATCAATATCTTCATAATTAACATATTTAAAAATTTTAAAAACAATTCTAAATAATTAGTTAATACAAATTCTCAAATAAACAACTTAAACTCTAAAATAATTTTTTGATTTTGCTAGCAAAACATAAGTGATGTTCACATGAATTTTCTTATTTTATTTAACTTACAATTGATTCTACATTTATTTGCATGTTACGCCAAACAAAAGCTATAACTCGTAACTTTTACATTTTTTACACATTTGATGTGGTTTTAGACATTCCAAGAGGTGTGTCCAAACATACACTTGTCTTTAACCTCTCTCAAAATAATCAAACCATCAAAGCATCCATTGACAGTTTAAAATTAATAATTTTTTCGTAGATATGACAAGTATTTTCTATAAGATATAATTCTCTACTCGAACCAGGTAGAGCCATTATGAGTAATAAAATTCTTCTTTTGAGTATTTAACACAATTACATACTTAGAATCGAACTTGAAACTACTAATTAAGCTAAAACAATCCTGTAACAATTGATTCACACATTCGACGGTGTTTAAACATCAATATTATGAGGTTATTCCAAGGAAATGAATCCGCGTAATGCAAGAATGAACCATAAAAAATAATGTATTCTATTGAATGATAAAATATGGATGACATAAATATAATTCATCTACTTTTGACCATTAAATTAGAGGATTATTCTTCTATAAGCATGAACATTTTCTAGCTAGTTTCTGTTATGTCTAAGATTTAATAAAATTGAAAAATGTTCCATAAATTAAAGTTGAATGTTGTTGCGATAGGAGGAAGAGGAATGTCTGGGTTCAAGAAGCAGGATAATGGAAGATTTGTTATGTCTTACTTTTCTATAACAGATTGCTTTGTTTCCTTTTCTATTTGTTTTGTTTCATTTTTTATTTTTATTTTATAACTGCATACTTTTAATTGACTGTGCATAAGAATGATGTGTTATGTCTATACCTATACCAGAATAACTCTAAATTAGAAATTGGATATTTGTAGCTTAAAAAATTGCAGATAATTCTAATCCTTGTTTCAAATATAAGACATCGAAAATGATAATTTTTTTTTATAAATATCTCCAATTTTATCTAACGTGTAATTTATACAAAAATAAAGAATGAATCTTCTTATGTTAAATCTTTATATTACTTTATCATATATCATATATGCATTTTGTGTATATTTCTCTTTTTATACACATTAAATAAGTATGGCTTCATCAAAAGTTATAAATATTTATTAAAAGAGAAATAAATACAAAATTATTATATGAAAAAATTAAATGAGCTAGTGCGAGGCTCCAACAGTGTTTGTGTAGAATACAATTACACAACCTAGGCAAAGAAGTTGAAGACAACTTGAATCTACTGGACACAGGAATCAGGGATAATTGACAACATAACTAATGCCATCGAGACAAATCCCGTGCAAATTCCACCACACACAAAACGCCAAAACATGCCTACCAATCCATGGTCCACAATGACTCCAATTAAATCATTGCTGCCAATCCATCATATCTAAACACCAGCATCCGTATAATCAGTTACCAATGAATGCTAATCAACAAAGAGAAATTTTAGAAACATACTTTTAAACATACTCTTTTAAATATACTCTCTCTCATTAGTTGAAATATATTGAAATATACAAAATTTTGAAAGTTTCACGTCTTATTTAATAAACATCTCTTATACTTTTGTAGTTTTCAATAATTTTAACTAACAACAAAAAGTGTGTTAAAAGGGAGTATACTGCTAGCACTCTTCGATCAACAAATGTGTGCGTTTATAAGAAAGCCCAACTTTGTGCATGATACTCGAAAGAGTGAAAACAAGGTAGAAATAGGAAACATTTTAATAAAACTATTTTGAATGGCAGTTATTATACTCTAATACTCTTGAATCTTCCTGTGCTTGGATCAATGATAAATATTTGTAATGATATATAGATGTATATGCATTACTAACATGAAAATTCTTGATAACGTCCGTCCGTACTGTTATGAATGTAAGAAATTGAAACCATATGCATGCATGTAATGCTTGTACGTGGTTTATCTACGTTTAAAAGATATTAATGGATTTCAATCTTCTCCTTATGATTGTGATCAGAGAAAGACAAACAATTCTTATATATATAGTAAGTATAGAACTCGTGGAGTCCTTGCTAGGGATATAAATGGGGCGGGGCGGGTAGCGGGTAGCTACTACCCGTACCCGCCCCATTACCTGCGCGGGTATCCGTTAAGCGGATACCCGCGGATTTTTTTAATATTCGCAGATATCCGTGGATATTCGCGGATATTTTTAAAAAATAAAAAATAAAAAAAAATAAAAAATTTATTTTATGTGTTGTGGATAATTATAAAGTGTTGCAAATTTCACTTTGAATTTATAAATTTAAATTTATAAATTAAAGAGTTATAATTTAAAATAATCACTTTAAACATAAATTTTAATTATTCTAACAATTTTTCTAAAAAGAATATAGTTTAAATGCTCACAAATTTATGTTTTTTTTCTCTTGTAATATAATTGTATAAGATTTCTCTTGTAATTAACAATTTTTTTGAAAATTTTGAATAAATTTATGTAATTTTATCTATATTAATATGTAAGGATATTTAAGTAAATATATAATTGCGAGTAGCAGGTATCCGCGGGTATGGATACCATGATATCTGTACCCGCCCCGTTAATAAACGGGTAGTGGGTATACCGTTTAGAATATCCGCGGATATCCATTTAAAGTATCCATTTTCTACCCGTGGCGGATTTTATCCGCGGATATCCATTTAAAGTATCCATTTCTACCCGTGGCGGATTTATCCGCGGATATCGCGGGTACGGGTATTTTTGACATCCCTAATCCTTGCTGAGAAAAACACAAGATTAAGCAACAAATGAAGAGGAATTAACCTTGAAGTTCAACCTAGTGGGAAACAAACACGATCACCAAATGTTCAAGATAGAAGTGATAAACAAGTTTAAGCTAATGTAGATGTAGGGTTTAACGGCGTGGTCAACGTAGATCTGCTTGTTCAATTGCTTGGTTAATTCGTAGCAGTTTCATGAGCTCTTGGATATTAATTACACCCTGCCTGTACTAAGTTGCAATCATAGAATAAAATGAACATAACGTGTTTGTTGCCAAGAAACTTAATGGTTCGAATTATGTGAGTGTGGTTATAAGTAATGGAAGAGCCCGTATTCTTGTCAGAGTTGAGGTAGCAACGGAGAAACAAATCAAACAATATAGCATCCACCACCAAAAATGCTATGAAATCTGTTAAAATTTGTGTGCAGGCTATGTCCAAGAATGTGAGAGACTATGCTGGTGGGTTTGTAGCTTGAGTGACAATGTAGCGTCCATCACCAAAATTGTCTTGATACTTTGTACTCATGACCTGCTTGCTTCTGATCGATCAATGTGAGACTTGTTCTTTAATACTCTGATTACTCTCCTCCAATCCATCTCAGATTTTTCTTGTCTAACTAACTTGACCCAATTTTGACTTTTCTTTTAATCTTCATTAGTTTGGGTCTCAAAGGTTTATTGCTTGAACTTGTATTCCTTTCTTTGAGTGAAGATTCTATTTACATTTCTTTTTTTCTCTTTGCACCTCCTCTTTGTTTTGTATTTTTTTTATAAAAATATCTTTACCGAAAACTAACTTTTAGAAGGTATTTTTGAGAAATCTATAGATATCCTGAAAATTAATTTCTAGAACGCTTTAAATATATTTCAGAAATTAATTTTTAAAAGACATTTTTTGGAATTTGTAGATTTTTTGAAAATTAACGTATTAAATACATTTCAAAAATTAATTTTTGAAAATATTTTAGGAATTTGTAAATTTTCCAGAATTTGATTTTTGAAATGTATTAAATGCATTCTAAAAATTAATTCTTATATTAAATACATTTCAAAAATAAATTCCTGAATTATTAAATTAATTAATAATTAATTTCTTGAATTATTAGATACATTCTGAAAATTAATTTTTGAAAGATATTTTAGGAATTTGTATATTGTTTAGAATTTATTTTTTGGAATATATATATATATATATATATATATCCGACCAACACTCAACCAGTGTTATAAAAACCAGCTCGGATCAGCCAGTCGGACTGGAAACCGGACGTACAACCGGTCCGAGCCAGTGATTAGATTGGATATGCCATCAACCCGGTTTGACTCGGTGGGTCAACCGGTCGAACCGATGAACCGGACGGTTGAACCAATTAGTTGATTTGGACCAGTTCAAAAAAATTATTTTTTTTAAAGTGTTAAATGACTTCGTTTTAACTATAAATATTGAAAAAAAAATTGACTTATAATATAATTTACATATTTAAAAATATTTATTTACTAATTATAATAATCACCAAAATCATAAATGTAGGTATGCGTATGACATAAATGTCTCTTGTATTAACATGAATGCATAACCTTCATTCACTTGTTCTTGTTTATTTGTCCTTACTGCGTAACCGCTAGTCTTTTTACCTCCATCTTAAATATAATTGTTGATTGTTTATTTTTTTATGGGTTATACATCACCATTAAAATTTAATTTAATAAATTTTATAGGTATGAAATTTACATGTCATGAATACTTTCAAATTTTTTAATAGAGACCGAGTCATGTAGTTCAATTAGTGACCTTCTGATTCTACCATTAACTCAGTAACCCAGTGACCTAGTCGATGACCAGTCCGAATTTTATACCACTGTACTCAACCTTTACCAATTTAACCGGGGAGGTTTGCAACAAAAACGAGGTAGGAGAGGCTGACGACGACAAAGTGAAAGGGTATTTTTTGAGTTTTTAAAGACCACAAGTTTGTCTTTAATCTTTATTTGTCGAACCCTTTTTTCTTTTATTTTTTTGGGCTTTAAATCTCTCCTTAAAAGGGTAGGAGAATAAATGTATTTGCCTATTTGGTTGCACATTGCGGATGCGCATCAAGACTAAAACAAGTTGAGCAACTGGTTCAAGTCACAAAGTAATTGCATAATTCCAAATACCAATAAACATTTCCTTTTTAATGTTCATGTCCTTCCAACACTAGTTTCCTTCATCTCTGACCCCAAATCTCATCTTGAGGAAAATTGCAAATTACAATTGATTGGCAGCAATGCACAAGCCTTAACTGTAGTATCCTTGTATGCCACAACATCCACTTACTGGTTATATGCTGCGCATCTGCTTCAGTAGTACTGGCTACTGTTTTATTCCATGACATGCCAATTGTAAATATTAAAATTACTGCTTAAAATTAATAACTAAATGAATAACTATAAAAACAAAAGTAAACCATCAATTTGATCCTTGAAGTATTACCTTCTCTCCTAAATAGTCTTTAAATTAATAAAATTATATAAGTAATTCTTGAAGTATTAGAAATCGTGCTACATAGTCCCTCAAGTATTGAAAAATTCTTTAAATTAGTCCCTTACCAGGAACTACATTAATGGATATTCAATATTTTAGGAGCTACTTATATAATTTCATTATTTTAAGGGCTATATAAGAGAGAGGATGATACTTTAAGGACTAAATTGATGGTTTATTCTAAAAACAAAACCAAGTTTTAAGATTAAAAAAAATGTTATGAATAAGAACCTTTTTTAGCAATGAACAGACCGACGAAAACAAAAATGCTTAATCTGTAAGCTGCAAGTCATCTTCAAAGAAAGAGTTCAACTATAACTTCAACCCACAAATGAATTTGTAGTTTTAGAAAAATATGTGTAAAAGTGTTAAATGACATAGAAGTAGTTGATAGTGAATGATAATAAGGCTTTATTTGATATGTGAAAGTGCTTGCTTACAAATGATGATACAATTGCTTATTTAAAGGCATGTAAGGAAAGTTCTAGAAATATCTAGACTTTATTATTCTAGAGTTTTCTCACTTTTCTCTTAGCTTTTCTACTTTTTCCTAAAGCTATATTTCTATAAGTTTCTAGATTTTTTAAATACATTGTGAATATTTTACAAGAGTGTTCTAGAGTAATCTTTACTTTTTCATATTATATATATTACTACTATACTCTTTTAAAAATTTGTAGCAATTTCATCACTCTTCCTTGATACAAATTTCGAAAACTCCAAGCATTGTTTGTAGATGCTCAAATCTTGCTCTTGGCAATGACTTTGTAAAAATGTCTGCAAGTTGATCTTCTGTCTTGCAGTACTCAAGCTAAATTTGCTTAGATGTCTATGCTTCTTTGATGATTCTTCATAGCATTTATGCTCAAGCATGGTTGTATTGCAAGTTTCATATATGTCTACCAAAGATCTTACTCGTCTTGGAGTAGACTCTAACGAGGAATCTTCTTGTTGTGAAGGTAGAGGAAGCGTAACTAGATCCCCTGCTACTTCTTCAACCTCTTCTTGAAGTTGTTGCTCTAAAACAGGAATGTTGCTTCTCACAACATTGTCTTCTTCCCAATTCCAAGCAATATTTTCATCTACCTCAACATCTCGACTGATGGTGAGCTTCTTTGTTTGCAAGTTATAGACTCGATAGCCTTTTGACTACATACTGTACCCCAAGAAGATGCCTCGTATAGTCTTGTCTTCTAGCTTGTGTCTCTTCTCATCAAGAACGTGTATGTAGCAAATAGATCCAAATACTCGCAAGTGTTTAGCTGATGGCTTTTGCCCACTCCATGTTTCAATAGGAGTTTTGTCTTGTACTGCCTTAATTGGACATGAGTATGTAGACTGTAGTGTAAACTGCTTTTGCCAAAAAAGTGTTAGGCAAACCCTTTTCCTTTAGCATTGATCTAACCATCTCCATGACTATATGATTCTTCCTCTTAGAGATACCATTTTGTTGTGGAAAATATACGACAATAAGTTGGCGCTTAATTCCTTCATCTTCACAAAACTTATCAAAATCATGTGAATTGTACTCTTTGCCTCGATCACTTCTAAGTACCTTTATATGTTTTCCACTCTGCTTCTCGACTAGAGCTTTAAACTTCTTAAATATTCCAAAGACTTTTGACTTTTCATTAACAAAAGTATACCTAGGTCATTCTAGAAAAGTCATCAATGAAAAGGATGAAGTACCTGTTGTTGTTGAGTGACAGTGTCCTCATCGGTCCACAAATGTCAGTGTGGATCAACTCCAACACATCTTTGGCTCTCTATGCTTTGTCAATTGAAAATGGTAGTCTATGTTGCTTTTCGAGAAGACATCCTTAACAAGCTTCATTATTTTCTTTTAGGCATGGCAGGCCTCTCATCATATTCTTTTGATATAACAACTTCAAGGCATAGGTGTTGAAGTGGCCAAATCTTCGATGCCATAGCCATGAATCATCAACTTTGACTTTCATGGCAATGTTGGTAGTATATTTGAAGCTTATTGGGAAACTTCCATTTCTTTTTTCCATTTTAACTTGGACTATCTCCTGCCTTTTGTTATAGTTATCATAAATAGGGCATGTATCTCCTTTGAAGTGTAGAGCATAGCCTTTCTCCATCATTTGGCCAATGCTCAAGAGATTTTCTCTAAGATTGAGAACAAGTAAGACGTCTTTGATGAGTCTTGTACCTTTTTTTATCTCCACCATGACAGTGCCTTTGCCTTTGAACTCCACCCTGGTGCCATTTCCCAATCGTACTTTTACTTTGATGGAGTTATCAATTTCTTTGAAGATGCTCCTATCTTTGGTCATATGATTGCTGCAATCGCTATCCAAGTACCAGCTTTCATTTGTTTCATCACTGGAATCTCAAGTAGCATAGAAATGATGCTACTCACTATCGTGCTCTTCAACAAAATTTGCTTTATGCTTGTTTTTGTTGCAGCAGTTCTTCTCTACATGTCCAAATTGCTTGCAGTACTGACACTGTGGCTTTCCTTGATGACAACAATCTTTCTTCAAGTGACTTATCTTCTTGCATATGCCACATGAAGGATATTTATCTTGATCGGTCTTAGAGAAACTTCTAGAATTTCCTTTATTTCTAGAAATTTCTCCACTATTTTTCTTTCTTCCATATTCTTTATTTTGAAATTGTAATTTGAGCTTTGATTGAAAGACATTTTCGACAAAATTTACATCATGCCTAATCAATCTTTGCTCATATGCTTCAAGAGAGCCTATTAGTTCTGTCACTGATAAAGTAGACAGATCTTTGGTATGCTTTATCGTAGTTACAATTGCATCATACCTATGGAAAATAGAAATTAGAATTTTCTCAATAATTCTCTTGTCAGGACTATTTTCGCCATATGCACTTATTTGACTAACTATTTCTTTTATCCTAGAATAGTAATCTTTTACGGTCTCAGACTCTTTTATTTTTATTAATTCAAACTCATGTCTTAGAGTTTGAAGTTTAACAATACGTACCTTGGCACTTCCTTGAAACTCCTCCTATAGTGTACTCCATGCTTCTTTAACACTTATGGCACCCATTATTCTTGGACAAATTGTGTCAGCTATTGCTTGTTGTAAGATAAATAATGCCCTTGAATCTTTCTGCTTGTTTTCCTTTAGCTCCTTCTTCTGAGCTGCAGTCAGTGTAGAAATGTCTGCGAGAGCAATGAATCCATCTTCTATAATATCTCATAAATCTTGAGAGCAAAAAAATGTCTTTATTTTAATGCTCCAAAAATCATAATTTTCTCCAATAAAAATAGGGATAGGAATAGATGATGGTTGAATAGTATTGGCCATTAGTTAAGGAAAAATTATGGGATTAGTAGAGAATATAGTAGGATTTTTTTTTGGAAGTAGGTGGATAATATCTCTACGCCCAGTAGATGACCGAACATGTCTCTGATACCACTGTTAGTTTTAGAAAAATATGTGTAAAGGTGTTGAATGACATAGAAGTAGTTGATAGTGAATAATAGTAAGGCTTTATTTAATATGTGGAAGTGCTTGCTTACAAATGATGATACAATTGCCTATTTATAAGCATGCAAGAAAAGTTCTAGAAATATCTAGACTTTATTGTTCTAAAATTTTCTCATTTTTCTCTTAGCTTTTCTACTTTTTCCTAAAGCTATATTTTTATAAGTTTCTAGATTTTTCTAAATATATTGTGAATATTTTACAAGAATATTCTAAAATAATCTTTACTTTTTCATATACATATATTACTGTTACACTCTTCTAGAAATTTGTTCCAATTTCATCATGCTAGTCAATTTTCAGCCCCAGCTTTCAAATCCAATTTCCTAAAAGTTCATTGAAGTGTCCACGTAACATTAACAGGCATGCATTGCCATCATTAAGGCATTTGCTCAAAGCATATAATTAAAAAATTAACATGTCATTCGGCTAAGTTAAAGACCAAAATTATAGACCATGGTTTGCTCATTGAGAGCTGAATTGAAGACCTCCCACTTACAAAACGGGTGCTCTAACCAACTGAGGTACGAGAGCTTTGCTCAAAGCATATAATGTTACACAAATGTGAAGAAAGCAAATCTATTTGTATACCACATTGGATACATGCAAAAGCAGAAAGAATACCTGACTGTCGTAGCAAATATATCAGTAAGGCATTTACTCAAAGCATATAATTAAAAAAAAAAAAAAACAACAAAGCCTTACCTTATCTCATGAGGTCAGCTAGATAGATCACATGCCGCCATTCGGCTCAGTTAAAGACCAAAAATATAGACCATACTTTGCTCTCGTTGAGAGTCGAACTCAAGACCTCCCGCTTACTAAACGGGTGCTCTAACCAACTGAGCTACGAGAGCTTTTGCTCAAAGCATATAATGTTAAAAAAATGGCAAGAAAGTAACTCTATTTGTTATACACATTCGATTCGATACACGCAAAAGCAGAAAGAATACCTGACGTAGAAAATTACCTTTGACACCTTCAAATCTACAACTGTGAAAGAAAGAGTTGTTTAGAATAAAAATGCAGTAATCTTTTCAAGATTAGTTAGGAGCTAGCATGAGTACAATGGATTTAAGTTATGGTAAATCTTCTCTTCATTGGAAAACTGAAGAGTGTGTGTGATATTTGCAAATGGCATAGAATTCTTGAAGTACCTATAATGAGTTGATGTAGAGCAATAAAGGATCATAAGAAAGATTATAATGCTTAATAAGATGGGAGCATACTGCATAACCAATATCTGTCACCATCCCACTAAAAAGTTTTTCCATTAGCCCGTTGTCGACTAGACTGCAAAAAATTAAAATAAACATTATCATTCAGTTGCAGAGCAAAAACTAGAGGTGAAATGCAAATAATATAATTAAGTGGTGAACAATCAAGTTGACTATGAACGCCTAAGCAATTCATTTCCCATGTCAATGCATAAGCAAAATGCAGTAAGGCACTTTTCCCATGCAATTTATTTACAGGAGTAAAATTTGATGGTTCAAATTTAAACTAGCAGTGTCAATGCATAACTTGTTTGAATGGGGATAGTGTTAGAAAAAGTAGAGAGAAGACTATAGAAAATAGAAGAGATTGTATTGCTTTTGACACACAAGCTATATGGATTAGTACGCTATTTATAGTAAAGTAACCTATAATATAACCATTGCATGACTTTTCAATTAACACATTAAATGGTCATAATAATAATAACCCTTCATATACTTAGTAGTTACATTAGAATAATATCTCTTAATGCATATTAATAGATAGTTGTTTCCACTTTCACCTAATAATTGAGTATCATATAGCATTACTTTCAAATGCAAAAAGAATTTGTGTATGATATAGAATTATGACGGTGGCAACCAAGTCTGTATCAAAATAAGGTACTAATTAACGTCTGTGTTTGATTTGATCCATGCATAACAATAAACGATCCAAAGGTATGCGTGGCATACCAATGAAGGTGTCAGGCACGTCAAAATCAGCAGCAACTTGTTCCATAAAGCTCCTCAATCTGTCAAAGCCACCCATCAGAACAGGCTTCGAAGACGCCTAACTCCATTGGAGCTTTGGCTTTGAGTTCTATTCGATGAATGCAACGCAAATAGCAAAAGGAAGAAAACAGAGTTTCAATAGTGTTAAAAATAAGAATTAGACACAATTGCAATGGGTGCTGATCTGAAAAGCTCAAACCAATTTACATCACTTTGGTCAAGATAGTTGAATTTCGTGCTAACGTGATGACGAAGTTGTAGATCAATTTTTGGAAAATATATTCCAATGATATGGATCCACAAAATTTATAAATTACGTTGATAGACTCCTATGTATTGAAGGACAATTTTTATTTATTCTTTACATTATTTTTTAATTAATTCAAACGTAAAAGTTGCTAACTTTCACGTGAAAATATAAAAAAGTATTACAAAGATATTTTTTCACTTAAATAGAAAGCTATACATAGTTTAGATTTAGGAAAAAAAAATAGATTAAAGTATAAGCAACTAAGATTTGAGATGAAAAAAAAATTAATATAAAAATTTAAAAGTAATTAAATCTGATAATTAATAATTTAAAATCTTAATATAAAAAACTAAGCATAAAATAAAAATATTAAAATAATCCATATTTTTTAAAAAATATATAAAAATTAGTGTTAAATAAAGATGATTTCACTAGTTAAAAGACGTTTTTATATTAAAAATCAATCTTAATTCTTTCAAATTACTTTATTGAATTTTTTTATGAAAATGAGTTAACATCTCTATCAATTATTATATAAATAAATGAGAAAACAAAATAGCACTAATAGTGTAAAGTAGCTTCACGCTGTCATCCAATTACAAATTACAATTTATTGTAAGTTTGTTGACTTTTATGATAAATATTTTAGAAGTCATATCAACGATAATTTTATATTGGTTGACAGTGTAAAATATTTTACACTAATGGTGCATAACTATTAAACTTTAATGAATATATTTATAACATTAACTTATTGACAGAGAAAGTTGATATGATGTTGTCATTTTATTTATTTTTTTGATAGTAACATCATATTCTTTTTAAGGTTCGTGGATAAATATAGCCAATTATGCATGAATAAAAATATGGATTATGGACGAGGCCAACAAACAAGGTCAGATTCCAATTTACATAAATAAGTATATACCTTTCTGAGGGGTGAGGGAACAATGTCCCACACGCGCTTGAAGCCAAACGTGGTGTTGAAAAATTTTTAAATGGACATCCAATAAGAAAATTTGAACCAGAGAAAAAAAAAGAGAGAGAGAGTTAAAAATAAAACCCAAGACACACTGACACAGACAGACACTGCCACAAAGAGCGAGAAGCCTATCAGCAAACAGAGTCTCTACACTCTGAAGAAAGAACAGCAATACATCATCCATGGCGGCTACCAGAGCGATAACCATTGCCAGCAACTCCACTTGCTCTCTGCTTGCGAAGAAACCCTTCCTGGGTGGCACTGCCCTTTCCCTCAACAACCTCAGGTTTTGTCGGACTAGGAGGTCTTACAACTGCAGAGCCATCTACAATCCCCAGGTTGTCGTCAAGGAGGAAGGCCAACCCGAAACCCTTGATTATCGAGTTTTCTTTGTCGAAAAATCTGGCAAGAAGGTACCCTTTTTTTCTTATTGGGTCAGTTTTTTATTTTTGTTTTTTTTAAATTGTCATTAAAGGGCATTGAAAATTTGGGTTTTTTTAAGTCTTGTGCTGCCGGGTTTTGCTTTCGACTAGAATGATGCGACGTTGGGTCTTCAAAGTTTCTTCCTTTTTGTGTCATTGCAGTGGAAAGAGGATGGTGTGTGGCCTCTGTGTTTGATTAATCCAAACGGGGAATTGAAAAGTGATGATTTTCAGTTCCTGTGTGTTTGCTTGTTATTTGTTTGATGGAAGTGTTAGAGGTAAATAGAGTGGGGAGCTATTTAGTTTAGCTATGCTTACTTGTCTAGAGTAATGTCTGGTTTAATACTTGTGTTTTCTTTGATGGACAGTAGCTTGCTAAGTTGTTACGGATAGTGGTCAGGCTGATGTTAATTAATTTTGAACGTTTGTTATATTTCACAAGCTGATTGATATGTGTGGGTGTTTTCCCTTTTTGTTATACATTTCCTCTGCTTTTATGAAAGGAATGTAGGGCAGGTGCCAATGTTTTCTGGGGAGTCAAGAGTTAGATTTGCTTAAGATATTGGAAGCTAATTACTGTGTAGTTTTGTAATAAGACTCAGTATACAATGAGATATTGGCCTTTTGTTCAATGAATGAGTTTCCTGCTATGTGGGCTGCCTGTAACAATTAAGATCCTGTATACTTGTACCTAATGAAAGTAATTTGTAAAATATGTAGGTTTCTCCCTGGCATGATATTCCCTTGCGGTTAGGTGATGATGTCTTTAACTTTATTGTTGAGATTCCTAAAGAATCCAGTGCAAAGATGGAGGTTGCCACTGATGAGCCTTTCACTCCCATAAAACAGGATACAAAAAAGGGGAAGCTCCGATTTTATCCGTGAGATACAACTTCAAAGCTCATACTGTTCCTTTTGTTTTTCTCAATTACATTATTTATCTTTGGCCGTTCACTTTTAACATAAATCTATTTTGCTAATCCAATCAAGAGTTTACATTTATTGATGGTGCATTGTCAATGTAAATGTCGTGTGGTATGTCTTCTTAGCTGTTGTCTATTTATAACCATAAATCTACCTGGAAGCTTCAGTAGCCATTGCTGGCCTTTGATAATTACCCTTCCTTCCATGATGCCATCTTCATGTTATTTTACCTATAACAATTGAAGCATTTTGCACGTCTCATTCATCAGTTCTTTGGCTTCTTTTTGCCTTTCTTTTGGTTTGGTTGATGTAGCTAGATTGATTTGGTTCCATATTTAGCCTATTCTGAAACATATCTTATGTTGGTTCTCCAGCTATAATATACACTGGAACTATGGCTTACTTCCACAAACATGGGAAGATCCTTCTTTTGCAAACTCTGAAGTTGAAGGAGCATTGGGAGATAATGATCCAGGTATTCCATTCATAATGATTGTAGACTCCGATCTTTTCCATAAAGTTATCTTAGGACTGCAACAAACATGTCTAAAATTCTTGTTAATCTGTAGTTGATGTGGTTGAGATTGGTGAAAGACAGAAGAAAATAGGTGAGGTTCTCAAGGTCAAACCCTTGGGTGCATTAGCCATGATTGATGAAGGAGAACTTGATTGGAAAATAGTTGCAATTTCATTAGATGATCCGAAGGCGCCATTTGTGAATGATGTTAATGATGTTGAGAAGCATTTTCCAGTAAGCTCTATCACCTAACTAGCTGGTGATTTATTTTCTGAGTCTGTTCTTGTCCATTTATTTGACATTTGTTTGTGATTATATTGAGCAGCTAGGACGATTTTTGAAGTGTTTGATCCAATCTACCTACTTTGGGCAGTCAGTGTTACTGCAAAATTGACTAACAAGACTGCTGAGTCAATTCAAATAGTATTGGTTGTACAGTTGATATTAGGGATTTTCAGTTTAAGTGCTTATATGAAAGATAAGTCCAAATAAGTTTCATGAAAGTTCTTCCAATTTCCAAACACCCCCTTGATCTGATTAGGAGAACAAGATATTATGTGTTTCTCATGAGCAATCTATGTTGAAGCTGCTTTAATTAAGATGTTAATATTTGTGCTAGATGCTCAATTAGTGTCATGGTCAGCAACTTTTGTATGTTACATAATCTTTGGTTGTCTTCAGGGAACTCTAACTGCAATTAGGAACTGGTTCAGAGACTACAAGATACCTGATGGAAAGCCTGCTAATAAATTTGGGCTTGGCAACCAGGCAGCAAATAAGGTATTTTTACTGCATGAATCCCTTGAATCAAGTATCATCCAGAATTCTTTACTCAGTTTGTGTACTTCATGACAGATTTTAGCAGTTTACATGTTCTTTTAAATGGTTTGTTGGTTGCTGTTATGGTTACTGATTAAGTGTCTTTCTGGCTGCATTTTTTCTGGAAGAAGTCGGTTTGCCTTGATTACTGTAGGGGTCAGGGGAATAAGAGTGTGTTTTAGGATTGCAAGTGATATAACATATTCTTTGTGTATGAATATGATTACTGAATTAGATACTTGAACTTGGCTGAAAATTTCCATAACATAAATTAATAATGAGAAAGATAAAAGCAAGGAATTAATCTTCTGCAGTGTGTTATCATTATTGGTGTTAATGTGTACTGGCCATGGCCTCAATTTGTCTCAGCTGATTCTTAACTCTTTTAAAACTTGGTGAACAGGATTATGCACTTAAGGTCATCGAAGAGACCAATGAGTCCTGGAATAAACTTATCAAGAGATCAATTCCAGCAGGAGAGTTGTCGCTTGTGTAGAGATGTTGGGAGTGTCTATTGTTCATGCCATTGCTTGCATTTTCTACAATTCTATTTATGAAGTAGCAATTTCTTCTTTTGAGCTTCCCGGTTATATCTTTGACATCAATGCCCATTTGGCAAGGCTTTAGTTCAATAAATCCATCTTGTTTATGTATTCTACATTTTGTTGTCTTTATTTTTTTCATATTTCTTTCTAATGAGGTAAAGTCCAGATGGTTCTCGAATAGGAGTGGGAATAGACTAATAGTAAAGAATAAAACTATACTCATGCAGGATTCAAACAGTAATAATAAGTTAAAACTATTGGCATTCTTGGTTTTGGGGGATAAAGCAGAAAAAAAAATTGAATGATAAACTTAACCAGATATAAATAGTGGATGGTTGTACCTGATCTAAATAAATGGTAATTTCTTATGATTGTGACATAAATCACATTCATTTTTCTTCCTCGATGAATCTTTTCAGTAGTTCACAATGACAATTTCCAACTACCAGGGAACTATTGAGTATAACAAACGACCTATACGGTCAAAATGTTCGTTTTATTTTCAAATCACCAGAGACCATATATAAATGAAGAGAGGGTTTTAGCCGCTAGCAATTTTACTTCAAATAAAAAAATTACAAGGGACGTTAGGACGTTATACACAAGATGATGAAGCGTAAAAATGAAATATACCCTTGCCAAATAATTTCCATTAAGCAAGAGCAAATACATGTAAATGTACAAAAAAAAAAGAAGTTATTTACATCATAGTGGCTATCATTGTCCGAAATACTTTGTGCTTGGACTATGTATATATATATAAAAGAAAATCAACATTCTTAGGATTGAGCAGGAGATGTCGATGTTTCTCCGGTCTTCACTTGAAGCAAAGGCACGGTGTTTGACCTTTCAATGTTAGATACTTGATGTTCACTGTCTTCATCAAATCTATCCACACTATGCAAAAATATTCCTGACATAATATACATGAATCACAACACACGTTCAAATAACTTTTCAAACGTTTCCCAGAATTAGACATTTATGATTTGATTTGATATCTTGAAGATATCTACACAAACTAATTTTTAAGTGGCCAAGTAACATCCATCATTCACAGGTACAATTTAAAGGTCGTAATCTGTTTTTTAATCTAAGTTGGGATGGACATGATTTCAAGGGTGATTTATTTCATTCATGTCCAGCAGTGCCATTTTCCAATATTAAACAGCCTTGCTTTCACAATAATGATATGTAAAAAGAATTACTAACGAGAATCCTTCTTTGTAGTAAATCAACAAGAAATTTCCATGATGGCTTACCGATAAACCATATTCCAGCTGCTAGAAACAATATTGCTGTTAGAATCAATGCTGTTGTTCTCCAGTTGTTAATGCTATCCTGCATTATCATTATGTGTGAACAACCATTAGAATCTTGTATATCACATAAGACATTCCGTGACCTTTAATTTTCTCTGCCTCCACCTCCCTCCCTCTGGTAAGTAATGGACACAACCTTTATGCTGCTATTTGAATGAGAACAGTCGCACTTTGGGGATAAATTTTAAGCCATGTTCTTGAAATTTATGATGGCCATCAATGCAATTAATGTAAACTGTGTTAGGCATGTGACATTCAAGCTCACAATTCCAACGCAAATGATGTATTAAAATCTCCCTAAATATTCTACCAACGCATCCCTGCCCCAAGGGCTTGGGCAAAAAAAAAAAAGCAGTTTTGACTTTCCAGCAAATGAATTATTTCTTGTCATAAACATTTGGCTTGAAAGTGAGTTTTTGTTACTTTTCATAACAAAAATTTTTATGCACCTAATTTTGCATTACGTACTTATTTGGCATTTTTTTCTCATGAACCTATCTGGCTGTCTAGCCCAAATTCAGACATCAACGTGTGGAAAAGTAACAATTTCCACCTTGGTTACTCAAATCAACAACTTAAAAGTAAAAAGGATCACACAGTGTTGAGCAATGCCACTACAAGTAACTAAAAACGTTAGCAAAAGAATTGCCAAGATATTAATTCCCTATGTTACTCAAGAAATAACACTATAAAGGCTGACCTGGAGAACTCCAACAAGAGGCGAGGAAGGTACATCTCCAAAGATATGAATAGCAACAGTAGACATAGCCATAGATAGAGGCCTCAAACTTGGTTTAACACAATGGAGACATACGTAATTCACAGGACCCTGAAAAGAAAATTGCAAACGAACATTTAGAGCAAAACTTCCAACTTCCAATCAGGTTACAAAATGGTTTCTAAGGAACAATGATTTAGATTAGTTTTAATGATCACATTCCATCTCAGCTCATATAGGAAATGCAGAAGTCAGTAATTTTCTAAGCTAGGCATGCTGTACAAACTCAGTAGTTAGTAGTAGTACCATTAAAAGATTACCTTTTAAGTTTCAGGATAAAATTATTCAGACAAATTGATATAAAGAAGCAGGAATTTACTCTGCATGCTAGTAGATATGTAAAAAAGGGCAAAAGACATTGTCCCCTGAACCTAATAGAAACTACAACCAAACAGTAATAACAATAATCCACGAGCTTCAAAATGAAATGTAAAACAGTGCATTAATCTCACTATAGAATGAAATGAGATATCCAAGTATCGAAAACATAGAAGGAATAATAGGAAATAATCAAGGAAACCACTATTCCTTGCCCAAGCCTCAAGCCGAAATCACAAAGTTGGATATTCTCTGCCCCCTCCTCTACTCCTCTCTCTCTCTCTATAACAGAATCCTCTTTCCCCCCAACCATCATGGGCCCCCTCCCCACACACTAGCCCACTCCTCATCACTAACTACCCCCTGGATCCTCCACCATGTGTCCCACCTTTTCCCCTCCTAGTATATACTTTTAACCCCTTAATTTCATGGCTCACCTGCTGAACCGGTAATATTTCCTTATCCCTCAAATTATTGGACTTCAGGGTCTCATCACTCGCCACCCCTTGAGAAACAGTCTTGTCCTCAAGACTGAACAAAGGAAACTGATTGCAAATCACAAATTCTTCCTCCCACATAGCTTCCTCAGTTGGTCTCCCTTTCCACTTGATCAACCATTGAGAGACTGTGACACCATCCTACAACTGAAATCGAGCTGCTAGAACTGCATCGGGTTCCACCGGGTCCTCCAATTCCCCCTCCAATCCCAAAGGCAAGGAAGGTTCAACAAGCTGGTCACCTACAGCTTTCTTCAACTGAGAAACATGAAATACTGGATGAATTTTTGAGGAAGACGCCAAAGCTAACTGATATGCCACTGGGCCAACCCTTTTGATCACTGTAAAAGGACCATAAAATCAAGCTGAAAGCTTTTGATTGATTCTTTGAGCTACTGATTGTTGTTTATGAGGCCTCAACTTAAGATAAACTTGTTCCCCCACCTAAAAGCTAATATCACACCGATGTAGGTCAGCCTGCCTTCTCATACTTTCTTGAGCTCAAGACAAATGATACCTTAGCTGTCTTAAAGCCTCATCTCTATCTACCAAAGCGTGAACCACGGCCTCCACTCTTACTTCACTGGGTAAGAAACGTACTATGGTTGGTGGTTTTCGCCCATAAACAATCTCAAATGGAGTAGAATTAATAGAAACATGCCAAGTGGAATTATAACATAATTCGGCCCATGGCAACCAAAAAGACCACTCCTTAGGTTGCTCCCCTGCAAAACAGCGAAGATATGTTTCCAAACAGCAATTAATAACCTCTGTTTGAGGATGGTAGGATGAACTCATTTTGAGTTTGGTGCCATAAAATTTAAACAACTTAGTCCAAAAATGACTCATAAAAATAGGGTCCCGATCACTGACAATTGATTTAGGAATGCCATGAAGTCGTACTACTTCCTTCACAAACAACTCTACCACCCCTTTTGCTGTATAAGGGTGCTTCAAGGACACAAAGTGAGCGTATTTGGAGAGTCTGTCCACTATGACCAAAATAACTTCAAACCCCTTAGATTTAGGCAATCCCGATATGAAATCCATGGACACATCATCCCATACTACCTCTGGAATCTCTAGTGGCTGTAGCAAACCAGCTGGAGATAAAGTAGAATACTTGTAACGTTGGCAAATATCACACTTTTGGACATATTGCTGCACATTCTTCTTCATTCCCACCCAATATAAATTTTCAGCCAACCGTCGGTAAGTCCTATAATAACCTGAATGCCCTCCTTGTGGAGTGCTATGGTATTCCTCTAATAATTTCGGAATCCAAGGAGAAGAAGTGGGTATCACCAAACGCCCTTTATACAACGAAATCACTTGAGCATATGTAAACCCCACTTTAACTGGTGACCCTGTTTGAATGGCAGTAATGATTTTACTAAGAAATGGGTTATCATGTACACCCTCTGTCAAACTTTTCCCCTCAACCCACAATGGAAAAGAGCTAATCATAGATAATTCAACATCCTCATCCCTTCTAGACAAAGCGTCTACTGTCATATTTTCCTTTTCTGGCTTGTACTTTACATCAAATTGATATCCCAATAGCTTAGCAATCCAACACTGCTGGTCTGCTATAGTAATTCGTTGTTGCAACAAAAATTTTAAACTTCTGTGATCTGGATACACCACAAAAGGCCTACCCAACAAGTAGGGCCGCCAATGCTGAATAGCCAACACTAATGCCATAATTTCCTTCTCATAGGTAGACTTGGACAGGTTTGTTGCAGCCAAAGTCTTGCTAAAATAAGCTATTGGTTTCCTCTCTTGCATAAGGACAGCCCCTATACCTTTACCCGAGGCGTCACACTCCACTTCAAACATCTTAGAGAAGTTAAGCAACGCAAGAACAGGAGCAGAAGTAATGAGTCACTTCAAATGATCAAAAGCCTCTTGTTCCTCCTTATCCCATTTAAACCCATCCTTCTTTGTCAAAGCTATTAGAGGTTGTGCAACCTTACCATACCCTTTTACGAACTTACGATAATAACTTGTAAGGCCTAAGAACCCTCGAACTCCCTTAACATTAGTGGGTGCAGGCCAATCAAGTATAGCCTTGACCTTAATAGGGTCCATAGATACACCAGCTTTAGAAATAATATGACCCAAATACTCCACCTCCCTTTTAGTAAAATGACATTTCTTATGATTAACATAAAATTGATTTTGCTGCAACACTTCTAGGACAGCCTTCAAATGACCCAAATGAGACTCCGAATCTTGGCTATACACCAATATATCATAAAAAAAAACCAGCACATACTTGCGTAGTAAAGGTCGAAATATCTCATTCATGGTAGCCTGAAAAGTCGAAGGAGCATTAGTAAGGCCAAAAGGCATCACTAAATACTTGTAGTGGCCACTATGAGTTCGGAATGTCGTCTTCCCAGTGTCTTCTTCTCGCATTCGAATTTGGTGATACCTGGATTTTAAGTCCAACTTGGTGAAATAGGCTGCCCCATGTAACTCATCAAGCAATTCTTCCACCACAGGAATAGGGAATTTATCCGGAACAGTTACTTTATTGAGGGCTCAAAAATCCACACACATCCGCCAAGTGTTATCCTTCTTCTTTACTAGTAGAACCGGGCTGGAATAAGCACTGGTGCTAGGTCTAATCAAGCCCATTTGAAACAGCTCCTGAATTTGTCTCTCAATTTCATTTTTTTGGAAATGGGGATACCTGTAGGGCCTCACTGTAACTGGTCCTTGTCCTAGAACTAGATTAATAGCATGGTCAAATTGTCATTTCGGAGGAAAGCCTGTGGATTCTTGAAACACTATGGCTGACTTCTCTAGTAATTGTTGCAATTGCTCTTGTTGTAATGGAGTCAATTCTGAATTCCCTTGAACTTGTTGCTTGACGTCTACAGTTGCATATAGTGCCCATTTATTATCCTTATAACAGTAATTAACCAGGCCATATAAAGAAGAAACAACCTGATTCGCCTTGGCTGCTCCTTGCAATAACACATCTTGCCCATTTTCCTGGAACTTCATGGTCATTGTGTTCCAATTAGTTGCTACCTCCCCCAAAGTACGCAGCCATGCCACTCCTAATATAAGATATAATCCTCCAATGTCTAAGACATAAGCATCAATCAAACAATTGTAACTTCCCACGTCCACCTTAAGTTGGTGGCAAACCTCTTGTGATAAAACTCGATAGCTATCACCCAACTTCACCCTCATCCTCCGAGCTTCATGCATAGTCAAGCTCAATGATTTCGCTAACTTTGGGGAAATGAAATTATGAGTGGCTCTGCTATCTATGAGAATCAATATGGGAAGTCCACCGACTTTTCCTTCAATCTTCATAGAAGATAATTCCCCTGTACGCTACACTTGTTGCTGAAAAATTTTAGTCATGCTAAAGTATTCCAGCACT
This sequence comes from Spatholobus suberectus, assembly GCA_004329165.1. Classification (NCBI taxonomy): domain Eukaryota; kingdom Viridiplantae; phylum Streptophyta; class Magnoliopsida; order Fabales; family Fabaceae; genus Spatholobus; species Spatholobus suberectus. Next base: position 6,704,857 of record CM014729.1, on the reverse strand, counting down.
CTACATTCTCCTTCTTCTTGCAGACCATCCATCTCCTGTTCAACTTCCTCTGCCACCCTTGCTTCCCCTTCCTCATTGACCTCCTCATCCTCTCCTAACAAAACCACTCTAATCTTTGAGTCAACACATTTGTGAAGAGGGTTGTAACGCATCCCACATCCGAAGCACAGCCCCTTTTTCCTCCTTTCCTCCCACTCTTGCGTTGTTAAATGCTTCACCCCTCATGTACCTGAGCTTGCGTGTTTCGGTGTTTCAGCCATAGATCCCCCGATTGAACTACCTCCCCCCCTTCATCCAACTTAAATGAGTAATTAGGATCCTTGTTACTTTGATTCCATGCTTGGGTTTGTGCAATGGGTCTTGAATTATAGGTTGATATACCCCTGTCCCTTCCATTGATTCCCCGTTGTCCACCCAATCTGAAATGCGAACCTGTAATTTTTTTCATAGCTATCTCCACATTCCTAGCCAATCGCATTGCTTGAAGACGTGTTTCTGGGTTATGTATCCTCACACAATTTCTGATCTCTTTCAACCCATTAAGAAAATACCCCACATATTGTTGCTCCAGTTGGCGTGGAACCAATGAGGTCAAATACTCAAATTCCTCCACATACTCTTGCACCGTTCCCCTTTGCTGCAAAGCTGCTATCTCCTCATACAGGTTTTGGATCTCCAAACCACTAAATCGTTCCAACAATTCTACCTTAAATTTGGCCCAATTCAAATCAGGATGCACCTCCATGAGGATTGTAAACCAATGAATCGCAACTCCCTCCATACTTACTTGTGCCAACAGTACCTTCGCATCGTCCGAGGTTTGATTGATTCGAAAGTAAAGCTCTACCCGTGTCAACCATCCTCTTGGGTCATTGCCTTCAAACGTAGGCAATTCGACCCGCTTCGTTGCTGTAAACAAATCATCCAGAGATCTGATGAGGTTTGACATTGTAATGATGTCTTTCCCCACTCCTTCTTTACCTTCGATCAGACCCACGCTATTCGGCGATGGTGTCTTTGTTGGAGACCTGTGTTCATCTTCGTTCGACGGCGTTTTCTCCAAACGTTGCAGTAACCTGGTGATATACTTCCGAAATTCAGCCTGTTCCGTAAACTCTCTATCTATCTTCTGCTGCCCTTGAATGACGACATTCATTGTCGTCGAAAGCTCGGAAAGTTTCGTTTCAACCAGAGTTAATCGCTGCTCCATTCCTTCCATGCGAGCTTGTGTTCTCGTCTCCATCTTCCCCTTTGTTCAAATCCGGCAGGTCGGACCAAATTAATAGAAACTACAACCAAACAGTAATAACAATAATCCACGAGCTTCAAAATGAAATGTAAAACAGTGCATTAATCTCACTATAGAATGAAATGAAATATCCAAGTATCGAAAACATAGAAGGAATAATAGGAAATAATCAAGGAAACCACTGTTCCTTGCCCAAGCCTCAAGTCGAAATCACAAAGTTGGATATTCTTTGCCCCCTCCTCTACTCCTCTCTCTCTCTCTATAACAGAATCCTCTTTCCCCCCAACCATCATGGGCCCACTCCTCATCACTAACTACCCCCTGGATCCTCCACCACGTGTCCCACCTTTTCCCCTCCTAGTATATACTTTTAACCCCTTAATTTCATGGTTCACCTACTGAACCGGTAATATTTCCTTATTCCTCAAATTATTGGACTTCATGGTCTCATTAGAACCCCTGAAACAAGCATAAAATTCAAAGCTTAAAATTCAAAAGACAATCAACCATAGGATGACTCTTAGTTCTCGGAGAGCAAGTTTGCTTCCAATTTCCCAAATGTAGAAGTGATTTTACTTAAAAACATAACTATTCATCAAGAATTTAACTTGGGAACATCAAGATCAAAAGCTTAGCTAACAAAGGAAAACTCAATTGCTAAAATATTCATAGATGATAAGCATGTAAAAAAAGGATAATGTTTCAATATTACAATTAAACAAAGAGATATTCCTTTCATAGAAGGAAATTACCTGAGTTGCAAAAACAAGAAGTTCACCAATAGAGAAAAGAGCAAGGAAGCCATACATGCTTCTGAATAAGAACGCACCAAAACAAAATGCCGCACCTATAAATGTAGTCGTTGAGAGAAGCTGCAAGATAATTTACCGTGTTTAGTAGGAAAGAATAGGGAGGGGTCAAATTCCACCGATGTAAGTTACTTACACTATTCAATAATTTTTAATTGGATAATTTTATTTCAAAACCAACCATTGGATTAAAAGTTTCTTTCATATAGATCATGTTTACAAAATTTTATATTAATCCAAGACTATTTGACACCCCGTTCATGTACATCAAAATTAATGTAATATATATTTTTAAAACATATAAAAATATGAACCATTTGGTTATCTTCTTATTGTTATTCAATTTTGACAAAAATTGACACAAGAAATCAAAGTAATATATAGTTATAATTCAATAGTTGAATCGATAAAGATCACATTGTATATGGTGCAATTCAATCAATTTATGGTTACACCTTTAAGTTAATCTATTCAATATTACAAGGCCAATCCAGAATATCAGTATTATAGAACATTTTTTCTAACCTGTCACATACAGGCTAAGAATTTCAAAACTGCAATCATGATGCTCAAAACTTATTGTTGTTACACATGCCTCACGTAAGAGGCTGGTCAGTACCTAGGGTGAAGCAATTTAAACAAAGCATCCTTGACATTGAAGTCTTAATATTTTCAACTGTATATGCCTGATCAAAAAGGCCATTTACAAATTGTTATCTCCATAATTAAGGCAGCAGCTGTTTAGTGAGGATGCATAATCCATATCATATGGCATAAGAAACCATAACCCTAAACATAATTTGCCTATCTCAGCTGGGACATGCACCCGTAGTCTACTACCATAATCTGGTGTAAAAGACTGTTATTAAAAGAGGGGCATAAACCTGGCCAATCTAATCCATTTCATATCATGTTTGTATAAGAACATGTTTATATAAGATTACAGATTATTGTAAGGAACACTCAAGTAGACGTTTCTGAGACTGACAGGCGAACTGGCAGGGTAAGGTAAATGGACAATACGCTAGACATAAAATAGTGTGCTGGAAAGCACATAATAAATAGGCATAGAAGTAAATCCTTGTCTGAATTTAAATACCAACCTTAAATGCATTGGATAAGGTGTTATTCATAAAATCCAGAACAAATCCTCCGGCTAAAGTGCCCGCTATTCCACATACAATTGTAATTCCTCCAAATATCAAATCTGCATCAGTCTACCAAAGTAATCCATCTTTAATATTAAACAATAATAGCATGCTATATCTTACATGGAAAGTGTCTTTACTGATTAGGCATGTTTAAAATTAAATTCCATGCAAGACAAGATATATAAGAAAGAAGGAACAATGATAATAGTATAATCATATGCATAAGGGATCATTGGATGAGGCAAATTCTCACCATGTGATATATATTATAGCCAGCTTTGGGCCCCCAATATGAGTAAGCACCTATGACAAAGTTGTATGCTATGTAACCTGCAAATAGACATTCAGGTTATGGAATTAAATAGACATAGTAAAACAATATGACTGCTAAAAATAAAATACATATATGGTATTAAGATATGAAAGTTCACAGGGATGTAAGCTATCCATATAGCAGCCTCTGACATGAATTTACCAACAAAACAAGGTAAATATTACAAAAGCAGTCAATGTATACAGTAGTTAGTGGGAGAAAGAAATACCTAGAACATTGACAACATAAACCTTATTAAGCAAAAGTGCTTTCATATCATTCAAAAATCTTGAGAACTTCTCAAATATTTTGGTTGCAGATTTTGACCTAAAATAAGAATCAATCAGATAGAATTTTGAATATATCAGCCACTAAATGATGGATGTCAGACAGTAAAAGATACAATAAATCAATAATGAGAAAAAAAATATTTCAGAAGATAAGTGTTCTCTAAATCAGAGTTACGTGTTCTCACTTGGAATGATCATTGGAGTTTTTATCTCTAAGCTCTGCCTTTAAGGACAGTGACTCATCTTTGCCATTTGAAGCCTCCGTAACTTTGAATCAAACAAGTGAATTTTGTTAAGGCAATAAAGAGACATTGTGAATTAGAAACCATTAACGAGCCAACAAAATGGAAACCTAAATTTTCAGTCTATTGCAATATACTAGATGAGAAATGAGTATTAGACTACCAGTTCTACATTCATACTTGACCCAAAAGAAAAAGAATATTACTTCCCACAAAATAGGATTTCGGGGGAGGGGGGCTGAAACAAAGCTGGAAGAGAAATAAGCCTAGTTTTAGACAGAACATTAATCTGAACACACGTGTACTCAACAACCAAGGTTTCATACAAGATAAATTCAATTTTTTTATTTTCTCAGATAAAGGAAGACTAACATGAGGTTAAGAGAAATATAGAACCGAAGGATAAAGATTCCTCCTAAAAAAACAGTATAAGCATAAAAGTAATAAGAAAAAGGGGCAGTATTAAAAAAATGCTCAAAGGAGCAATCCAATCCCTTTACATCTGATCAAGAGACTATACTAAAGGCCCCATAAACTGCAGCAACCCACAATGAAAGAAGGAATGTGAACTCATCCCACAAGAGATGAGCTTATAAGAATTCTGCCTAAAATTTCTTTTTTCTAACAGATTTATCATTAGCATAAAGTTGTATCTATGAAATTGCCATGAATATAACAAAAAAAAAAATTGTATATAGTAAGCACTGGAAATTATTCTGGATCATAAGAATTAGATGAGCAATGGTACTTGGAAAAACGAGATGTTGTGTTTAGATAATGCATAATTCTTAGATACCTTGAACTCCTGACACAACTATTTCAGGTGTCAATGCCTTTTCTGAATCAGCATGAACAAAACCTGGATCCATAAGTAGTTTAGAGATGAAAAACAGTAATAAGGGTACACGAGAAATCAATGCAAGCCAAACACGCACCTCTCAACTGCAAAGGCTTCATAAAAAATCCTGAAATAGCAAATGGAAGCATCAACGCAGACTCTACCCAGAATGCATAACGCCAACCAAAATGACTTCCAACCTGTTAATAAACACAGATAGGATGAAATCAGAGAGAAATTTATTTTATTTCTTTAAAAGAAAAAAAGAAGCAAAATACACATCAGTTGTTTCTGTAGTGTGAGTATCTAAGGGGGATTCCCCCACTTATCATCCTATGTTTTCTTATATTAAAAGGCCAATATTTTGTTTCTATTATAATTGAAAGGAAAGGAGAAAGTTGTCGTTCCAAATTAATTAGACATCCACTTCCTACTTTTAAGAAAATCTCTTTTCAAAATTCTTTATCATTTACAGTTTTAAACTCAAATTTTCCTGTTCATTTAATTTTTAAAATTTAGAAAGATAACCATGATGTCATCCTATATTTAAATTAACACTTGCAAAGAAGGAGATTAAGAACTGTATTATTTTCTGGTAATGAGTACAAGGTGACTACACATACATATAGGGAGGCTAATTCTAATATATATAGGCTATAATCTTGCTGTCATAATTACAGTTAAAAAAGGAAACTAAATTACCGGGAAATAAATCTGTAAAAATAAAAACTGGAATAATGAAATAAGGAAAGAATATCATGTACTCCAACATTAAACTTATATATTTCCACTAACCACAGGTGTTTCAATTATAGTATTTAATAATGGTACAAGAAACAGATAAAGACTTACCAAACCACCATAGATGTAGCCAAGTGCATATCCCGATGGTATACACATGTAAAATATAGCAAGCCATGCTGTTTTCTGATACATACACCGATATGAGACAGAGGTTTCCACCAGAGAAAAAAAAAGCAATTAATCATAATGACGGATGACATTCCAACTACCAAGAAGGATACAGAGGATGTCATCCAGTTTTATAAGATTACATCTTTAAGCCATTGAAATGCTGAAAAGAAGCAAACTTAGCACAACTCAGGCTGATCAATTGACTACACTGATTAGAGCTAATATTTTTATGAATGCTTAATGCTAATAGCACTAAGTATCACTAAAACTGTTAGTCTGATTAGTATACAATATTAACTTTTAAGGTTCTCAAAATATTGGAAGAGTGTTATTTCCATTTCAGTTATGTAGTCACTCACCAAGATTGATTAGGTTCTTGACACTAGTAATATAAAGATATTTAGAAAATGATGGTTTTGCTCTAAAAGGACAACCACCAAAACCCACTGACAGTTTAATGGATTAAAAGAAATATTTCTTCATCATATAAGTTCAAGAATTGAATCCAAATCACAACTGAATGAAGCAAACAACAATCTACTACACAAGTAATTAGTTATGATCCCCCCAAAGATAGCATATATTCACATCATATTAGCAACAAAAGACATGTGTTAGAGCTTGATAGTGAGCATTACAGAGTGACAGAGAATAGACATTCTTCAAATCTGAAAGCAGGAGATGCTTCTGAGGGAAAGAAACAAACCTGAGTAACTGGGGCATTGTCATCAATAAAAGGCGCTGCAAGACTTATAAATGAAGCCTCACCAACACCAACTAGCCTATACAGAATATTGAAAGCATAAGAAAAAATAAGAAAATTATTATATTTCGTACTACTGTTTAAGGGCTCAACCAAAATTGCATAACTTGAAAAATAAAGGAATTAGCCACTTACATGCGAGAGATTGAAATGGACCAGAAATTAAAAGAAAAACCACAACATAAGGTTGCAAGAGTCCAAACTGACAATCCAACACCTATAAGTCTAAACGGATTTACACTGCAATACAAGAGTTGTTAAAGGATTAATATGCAAACTAATGACAGTAATTATAAATCACAACAACCATGTGGTACATGTACAAGGCATTATAGGTTAGAAATTTTCATTTTGTAATTATTATATCTATCAAACATAAGAACTTCAGTTTAGTGGACAAACAGTTAAATAAATTGATAATCCAACTTCTGTGATAATTTATGCTGCAAAGTATTTTAGATAATGATCTCATTGATTTTAAAATCTGAAAGTCATAGCGAAGATGATTGTCCTAACTACATATTAAATTGCACAATAAGAAGGACAATTTGAAATTTAATACAATGGATCTATGGTGGTTTAAAAGCCTCTTCAGCTTTCAGAATTCTTCATTTACAATTCATCTTCTGAAGCATTAATGGGTTGAATATTTAAGCTAAATAAACAACAAGCAGTAAGAATAGGTTTCAACAAATAGCACCACAAACAGTTTTTACCTCTTTGCTAGAGAGGCAAAAATTGGAGAAGCCACAAGAAGTCCAACCATAAAAGCAGATGATAAAACTCCATCTTCAAAATTGTTCAAGTTAAAATCCCCCCTGCACAAAAGGAGAAAAATATATTGTCAAAACTACTATATAGCTGTAAATTTACTTCTGCATATTACAGTATTAATGTCATGGCATGCAACACAGGGAGCAGCTCATACAGGCAACGGCAACAGCATATTTCAACTCATCTTGAAGACTATAAATTAAATTCTACATCCTGCTGGGTGATGCTTCTCCTGACATTTTGATAAGCATGCACAATAGTAAGACAAAAACACCAAGCAAGAGCCCCAAATTCTTTATCCTCTAATTGCAAATTTGCAATAATTTAAGGATATCTTGTATGAATGCTTTTTCAATTCAGAATGTTTTCATTTTTTATTAACTTTTTAAGGTAAACCACATTTTAAAGCCATGACAGCACCCTCTATTCTTGGTTTCTTGCTCTGAAATAGGAAAGAAAAACCAAAGATGTAACTTTGATAAATTGATTTCGATAATTCGTTTACTCATGCAATAATTGTTCAAAACCTGTGATAGCTACATTGAACATGTTGAATATAACAAAAATATGAATCAAGAATAGTCAATAGAGGCAATGTGTAAGTTTCGAGTCAGTTGTTGTTTGACAATGGCTGAGGGTATACATGCAAAATATAATCAACAATTGTGAGATATTTTGAATAGTAATTCAGATTTACTATTATGTGAGAACTGTCTTTTAGTATATATGGTAAAATCATTGGCTTCCTGTTCCAATTAGCTTATTTCTTTTTGGAGTTTCATATATCAGGAATAATTTGGTGGCTCCTCTTTATGATTCATTGAATTAATAAGGAATCATCCCACTTTAATTACGAAAAAAAAAAAAAAGTGACAAAAGGAATGCTTTTTCCATCTGCCAAACATCCTCCTTCACAACCCCTTTTTTAGTTTCGTTTCTCCCTCCCCTTTTCAACTATAATTTCTATTTTACTCTATGAGAATCTCTAGCTTTAAAATGGAGAACACCCCCAAACCCCCCTCCTAAAAATTGGAATGAACCCAACAATTTGAAATCAGTGTATGGAAAATTAAATGCCAAGCGGTGAGATAAATGATCTTGAGTATAACTTACTGTATTCCAGAGCCAGAGGTGCAGGTACCACCCTCGGTGCATGTTCCCCTACTTCCATTAACACCATTGCTTGCTATGGCTCCTCGATCCACATAGTTTAACAAGTTAATCACACAAAATAGAGCTAGTAGCCTACGAAACAAGATAAAAGAGTTAAAGCAATGACAATAGAAATCATAGCCAAAGAATACAAAACACTTCATTATAGATTTGCAACCCCCCCCCCCAAAAAGGAAAAAACGAAAATTCAAAAAGACCCAGAATTGATTAAAAAGTTACTTCACACACCCACATAACCAAAATTGAAAAAGACTGAATCTTTCTCCCCTTTACTTACCCAGCACGGATCTTGGAGAGGGAAAGGAAACAGAAAAGGTGCATTACATTTACCTTTTGGGTGTAAACCATGAAGTTGTGGGAATCATGGTGGTGGAGGTTCGTGGCTCCATGGACTGAGAAGGCTTTGGTTTCACTTGTGAGTGTGAGTGGTCATCTTGTGCCATCTCAATATAGTACACTTTGACACTTGACAGTTGACACCTACGCCAACAACACTTGTACTAAAATTGAATATCGTTGAATGGTAGTTAACTTCACCGAATTTCAGAGGGGTAGTCCTTCTTCTTAAGCTATGTCAGTTTTTTCTCTATATTCACTCCTACTTTTTACCATACAGTGACACGATTCTTCCTTCCTTTTAGTTTTTCTTTTTCCGTTAAATTGGAATTTGCATTTTCCGGTGGACAAAGCGGTGAGCACAAAAGAATCCGGGATCTTTGCCTCGTCTAAACTTTTTCTTCTTTTGACTTTCTTCGGAAATAATTATGCTTGTATATGGATTATGCCACATTGTTGTGATTCGGATTCCTTGTCACATCCACTACCTTCTTTTACTTTTTTTTTTCTTTCTTGTTTTTATTTTAGCCTCAGTTTTCAAATCAAAATTTATGTTTAGAGAGAGAGAGAAGCCGGAAAATAAAAGTAGTAATTAATGTAGTAAAAAGGTTAATTAATTTGTCATATGAATTGTTGGATATGAAATCTACACTATACTTTCCACATTCTCTTAATTAAATATTCTTAATATTCTCTCTTTAGATATTACTTTTATAATAAGTCAAAAAAAAAAATTCTCAATCATCTCAAACTACTCTTTTATCTTTATTTATATAACTACTATCTTCTTAACCATCTATTACTTTCAATCTATTTTATCTCTAAATTGGGTTTCAATAATTTTCCTTAAAATAAATTATTAGTAATTAAAAATAATCTTACATCACAATTTAAATTATTTATTATAAGTCTAAATTATAAGTTATATATTCAAAGATATTTATTTATTATAAATTTTAATTATAATATAATTTATATATTTAAAAATATTTATTTGTTATAAATTTTAATTATATAAAATAAACATTTATCTTGTATAATACACAAGCTAACATATTAATTAATATTCTATAACAAAATCAAAAAATTGTCATGTATGATATAGGGAGGATTGAAATCTAAAAACCAAATTCTGTCCGGCTCGGCCTGAATGCACTTGTGGCCCAATTGAGGCCTGGGTTTTTCTTGTGGACTGTGGTGGACATTATGGCGAGGACCCAAACTGCCCCCTGCCCCAATTAACGACATAATAAACCTGACCAAGAAAATGACATAATAACGGGCATGGTGTCCCGTATAAATGGCCTGAAGCTTCCTTTTATTTCAAGGAGAATGCTAAACCGTGCCGGCTATTACAGAGTTAATTTAACTAGAGTTAGTTCATTAGTTGTAGCCGTTGAAGTTAGTTAACATTTAGTTAGCTGACTTCATTACACTTTGGATATATATTTTGTATCAACTCGTTTGTGCAACAAAATTCACTTTCTGATCAATACCATACTGTAATATGGCATCAGGAGACTCTTGGGCAGATGGGTTTTAAATTAACTACATAAAACAGGCGGTGGGGTAATGTGAGTTGGCTAAATTGGCATATAGCTAAACCTACAGGGTATTATTACCTTCAATTCCGGTAACTGTATAAATATATCTAATTCAAACATTCAAATTTCATGATTGGAGAGGAGAATTAAACACCCTCCTACTTGCTATAACTGAAGGAAATGATATTGATAGTTATTCATCAATATATCAAACTGAGCAATTTATTGTGCCCAAAAAAGAGGAGGCAATTTATATTAAATAATTCGCAGTATTAGCACGTGGAGCAGAGAATTGGTATACATTGTGTGGTCTTTAATGAATTGAAAAGAGCATCTCAGCTGTGAAATGATGCTGTCCTACAACTAGAAGCTCTCTTTTAATTGAGATGTTTCTATACATGTATGGTTGCGTCTGCAACAAAAAATGGAAACGAAAAATGAAGCTATTGGGTTAGAGGAGTATAATCAATGGAAAGAACTGTACTGCCCAAAATTGTCAGGGTTCCTCAGTGGCAATATTACAAGGGATCGATGAGTCCACTAGATCCTCTCCTAGAGCATCTTCAGATCCGACAATTGATCTTTCTTCAGTAACTTGTTTCCAACATAACGCACCATTTCCTTCAAAATTCACATCTTGATTGAGTTCAAAATCTTGTTCTACTTCCACCTGAATTCTAGGGACCCAAACTTGATCTGTCTGGTTCGATTCTGATAATTCAGATTCTAGTGAAGTTGTTTTCATAGGTATACGTGCCTCAGCCAAGTCATCAACTCTCACCTTACAATATAAACACATAAGTTTTTCTCCTCATACAAGTTTTTATGGCAATGCCAGCCATAAAAATTATACAAGGGATAACAAATTTAGAAAAGGAAAAATGATGCATAACAAGAAATAGTTATCTTGAAATCTAGTTCTCAAAGGAGAACACTATCCCTGATCCATGTTGAAAACATTTAAATCATTGAAATTTATGGACTCCCCCAAGAAGTAGAAATTATCATGTCAAAGGCTATATAATCAGTGCCAAACAGTAGGGACCCTCCCACCAATTTCTTTCCACAACATTTCTATAATGCACTAGAGAAACATGTAGAAAAAATAACATTCAAAGACAAGCAGAAGACTAATCTATGGATATGTTCCAAGCAGGTCCAAGGAAGGAAATCATCATGCCTACAACTAAACCAAATTTCAGAAAATTAGATATTCAATTACCTGAAGTGGCTTCATCATATCTACTTCATGGTATTCAGAGTGGCTGACCGCTTCTTGAACTTGTAGCTCCATGGAATCTCTAATGCTCTGACTCAACAATGCTACATCATCAGACATCATGCCAAGACCTTTCAGAAGCTTAGAACCCAGCAGTAAGCTGGTCTGCACGAATGAATATAATTTTGAGCTGTAGTTTCTGCCAAATTATTGAGTAATGGCTTTTGCAAGCTACAATTATCAGGAGAAAAGGACAAGACAAGAAAGAGAAAATTGACAGTACCTCTGCATTTTCCAAAATGGCATCTGTTGCACCTGCTTTCTTCAGTTCTAAAAGATGCTCAAAATTTTTAGCTCTGGCATAGATTGGTATCTGTGGAATTTCATCATAAAGTAGGCAATTAAACTAGGATAAAAAAGGACATATAAATAATTTAGAAAGTCATATAGCCCAAAAATTTATCAACCAACCCCCGCTTCCCAATTATTGAACCTAACAAGTACTAGCTCCAATGCACTAGATATCCTTTTCCTCTGTTTTTTCTTGTGTGTGCACAAACTGGGGGTTTGTTCTATTGAAGATACTATGAATTAGATATAAAAGTATATTCTTGAAGCTTCACAAGATATTGGGGTCTATAGGCATTCATTTTACAAACAAAATGAAACAAAGCTACCCATATCATTGTTTCTGTTCATTCCAAAAATCCTTAACTTCTCCCTCTTAAGTCTTAAGCATGCACCAAATTGGGAGAAGCATGGATGAGCTGGGGAAGAGATTATTACTGCAGGGAAAGTGAATCGTAGCCTCTGAACATCTTCAACTGTCCTTTTGCCAGTGTACATAACCATGATAGCTTTCGGAGAAGAGATACCTGCAGACTGAAGAACAGCTGGACATGATCCATCCCCATAGTGAACTGGAAAACCAACTTTTGTAGCAGCCTGGCCAGAAATTTAAAGTTAAAGAACATATGAAAATGAAGTGGATAAAACAGACTACAATATGAAGGGTAAGATGTCTTCTTCAAAAGGAGGGGGGGAGTAAAGAAGCACTTTGTTCTCTTAACAAAATAAAGAAAAGGAAAATCTAAAAATCCAAATGATTAATGATTCAATTTTTGATTGGCACGTATTGCACTGCCATCTCATGCTATACACTAGAATGACAAAATCCATGCAAACAGAGGAGAGCATGAGCTGTACATCAAGTCTAAACATAAATAGAGTTTGTCTACATAAAGAAGCATATCTTTATATTCCATACTTTGTGTAAGAGATTATAGAGAATGTTCAAGATATTTTAAACAGCGGCCTTCTACTCAAGAATTTCAAGAACTCCTCAGAAAATAGTAAGTCCTATGCAGAAACTAGTACGTAATAGCCATGCATAATGATCAAATACACTGACCTTTACCACAATGGGATCAAGATCAAAAGCCACATAAGGCCATCTTAGCACGTCACTATCTTCTCCAGAAACCATAGGATTAGACAGGAAATTGGCAAGGACCTTCAAATCAGAAACAAGAGAAAATTTAGCATATAGACAATATAAATGACAGGTATTATAATATATTGATTGATCAACCTGGCCAATTTGTCCAAATCCAATAATAACTACAGGTTCACTGGCACTAAAGTTGACCATCTCAGGAGCTTTCTGCAAATAACGTAGTACTCAACCAATATGAACTTGCAGTTAAAATGAAATGATATAATATATGACTGCCTACATGTATAGTTTGTAGAAACATATATGTTGGTTTTTTTGGTTTTTTTTTTTTTTACAATAATGTCCTCTACAACAATTTTTTAGTTATTAAAAGTAAAAGTAAAAAGTAGAGACACAATTGACAAAAGGGATGAAATTTGAATCAACATGACCAAGCAACACAGCATCTGAATTTTTCTGTATCCAACAGTTACACTTTTCAAATACTCCATTAATCCATCATGCCCACCTGCAATACTTATATGTATCTAGTGTGTGTGTGTGACTATGTGATATAACTTCCAAATTATAAATCTTACAAAACCAACATACAATCTCAGCATCAAATTTGTTGTCAATAAAACCAGCAACCCTTCCTCCTGCTTCGTTAAGAAATGGGGTTAATGCCATTGACAATACAACAACAATTATGAGCAACTTGTTAAGCTCAAGTGGAAGCACCCCAAGCCTGCTTACAATAAGGTATAAATTTTTATAGTTAAAAGTAAACCAACATTTTCTGAAATAGTATCATTGCATTTAGTTAAATAATTACTTACCTATTTGCTAAGGAGAAAACTACAAATCCAAATTCACCTCCCTGGGATAGAAGCAATCCTATTCGTACACTTTCTTGTAAAGTAAGCCCAAAGCAAGGACCAATTAAAGTTATGATCAATGTCTTGATAGCAATTAAACCTGCCAAGAGTGAAAACACACTTGGCCACTCTTGCAAAAGGAGCTGCAACGAAGCAAATAATAAACATATCAATAGGAAAAGAAACTTCTATGTGTAATTTCACGGAAGGGAGGGGCCATTTCCCAAATTTATGCCAAAGCAAGTTGGTAATGACATTTGTTACTTTGTGGATGGATCTAGCAAAATCATTACTCATTAAACATCATAAATTCACACTTCCAGACTTCCAGTTGAGTGAAAACAGAGAAAATCACAACCAAATTTAAGCATGGATTTTTTTTTGGGTTATAGAATAACATAAAAAGGGTGCGTGTTATCCAAATTACTCAAGTATCTGAATTAGAATATATCCAAATCAGGTGTGCTTCAAGTATGTTTCAATTTACTAGAGTATTTATCCAGAGATCAAAAATCTTATGCCACTATCATGTCAAGTTAGATCAATCTGCTAGTTAAAACCCACATTCATGCACAGATAACAGTCCAACTAACAAATGAAGCTGCTTGAAAAAATGAAAAAAAAAATGTTCACATAAAGCAAAAATAATAATCATATTCACCTGCATGTCAATGGAAGTCCCTGTAGTTAGAAAAAATAACCCAAGAAGCAAGCCTCTAAATGGTCTTATGTCAGCTTCAATCTGGGTCCTGAAATTTGTCTCTGCTAGAAGTGCCCCAGCTAAAAATGCTCCAAGCTGCATTATGACATTGCATACAATTGTTACTCACATTCAATTTAATGATTTCTCCACTATCCCATATCCAACACAAAATTAAAATTATGCTTTGAAAAATACTGAACTGTATCACTAAAGCCCAATTTCTGTGTGACAAGTGAAGTTCCAGCAATAGTCAGCAAGCAAAGTGCAACAAAAGCCTCTGAGCTCCTTGCATCTGCAACAACCTGAATTTGACCAACAGTTTACAGCCTAGAATATATGAAATAAGTTCAGATGCTTTTTATAAATTATAACTCACACACAGAGAGAGGGAGAGTTACAAACCTCAAAAACTCTCCTAAGAATGTATTTTCCCCCAAGAGAAAGTAGACCCAATCCTCCTAATGCCTTTAAACTCTCTTGAGCAAGCATTGGCCAAATATTTTCCTTAGCCAGATTCTAGAAAAAGAAATAAGAAAGCTCCAGGTCAACAATCAGGAAATGACTTGATGCATCTTGTAGAAGCTAGGGATTTAGAGAATTTGAGAGAGAAGTGAAAACAGAATGTGTTACTGTTATTCAAGTCCTGAATCTCTAAAGATAGAGATCAGTAGTTTATACATGAAAGCAATAGTACAAACTTGAGTGCCAAGGCACAGACGCCAGCTGGCAGAACAGACTCTGCTGAGCTGGCACAACTAACTACTAACTAACTGATACAAGCTATACCAAATACAGAGAGTAAACAAGCATAAGTACATATACACTATCATTCCCCCTCAAACTCAGGGTGGGAGCTAAGAGCAGCTTAGAACTCTGAGTTTTTCCCTGAGGAAACTGAACTGAGTCTTGGCAAGTGGCTTGGTAAGTATGTCAGCAACCTGTTCTGGAGCAGGAACATAGGAGACAACCAGGGACTTGTTGAGAACTTTCTCCCTAACAAAAAATATGTCTAATTCCATGTGCTTAGTCCGAGAGTGAAGAACGGGATTGCGACTCAAAGCAACAGTACTCTGATTGTCACAGAGATCACAGGAGTGGGAACTTTAACCTGAAGCTCATGCAGTAATGACTGAACCCAAAGAACTTCAGAGGCTGCCAGGGCAAGACTGGGATACTCTGCTTTAGCACTCGACCTTGCAACTAGAGTCTGCTTTTTGGACCACCAAGAGATCAAGTTGGGGCCAAGAAACACACAAGCCCCTGAAGTGGACCTTCTGTCATCAACATCAGAGGCCCAGTCAGCATCATAATAAGTATGCAGACTGAGAGGAGACTGAGGAGTGGTGGGTTGCAAGATCAAGCCAAAATCAAGGGTACCCTGAAGGTAGCGTAAGATACGTTTAACTACAGTCCAATGTGATTGCAAAGGCTGAGCCATAAATTGGCAAACTTTGTTAACTACATAACCAATCTCAGGGTGACTTATAGTAACATATTGGAGAGCTCCAACAATAGACCTGTAAGTTGTAGGATCATCTAGATAATCAGATTCATAACGAGACAATTTTAGATTGCCAGGAAAGGGGGTAGAGATGCTTTTGGCAAAGGCTATGTCTACCCTTTGAAGAAGATGACGAATGTACTTTGTTTGTGTAAGAAGCAAAGAGCCAAAGGAGGTATGTTTAACCTCTATGCCAAGAAGTAGTCAAGATCACCAAGTTGTTTAAGAGCAAACACTGCATGCAATCTGTCAATTAGTTGCTGTACCAAAGAGGTGGAAGAGCCCATGATGATAATATCATCAACATAGATTAACATGTAGATGTAGGCACCATGGTTGTGATAGAACAATAGAGAAGGATCACTTGTGCATGAAGCCAAAACTTAGCAGAGTTGTGGTGAGGAGCACATACCAGGCCCGAGGAGCCTGTTTTAGGCCATAAATGGCCTTTTGAAGTTTACAAACAAGCCTTTTATCAACAGCTTCAAAGCCTGGAGGCTGAGCCATGTAAACATCTTCCTCCAGGAAACCATTAAGGAAGGCATTATTAACATCAACCTGTTTGATAGGCCACTTGTGTGTGAGAGCAAGAGTGAGCACAACTCTAATTGTGACAAGTTTAACAATAGGGGAAAAGGTTTCAGAATAGTCACAACCAAACTTTTGGTGAAAACCTTTGGCTACAAGTCTGACCTTGTATTTATTAATAGTCCCATCAGGATTCTCCTTATCACGAAAAACCCATTTGCACCCAACAGCAAATTTGCTGGGGGGCAAGGGAACAAGGGACCAGGTTTGATTGGCCAAAAGCGCATCAATTTCAGCCTGCATGGCCAATTTCCAGTGAGGAGAGGACAGAGCTTGCTTAACAGAGAATGGTTCAATAGTGGTGACCAAAAGAGTGGGAAATAACCGAGGTTTTACAATACCAGATTTGGAGCGTGTTTGCATAGGGTGAATATTTTTGGGAGGAAAGGATTTAGAGGAGGAGGAACTGACAGAACCATAACTAGATTGGAGTTGGACAGTAGGAGACGCAGTGGAAGGAAGAGACTGAGACAAAGATGAGGGACAGAAGTCTGCACAGCATGCTGAACAGGAGAAGTGAAAGTGTTTTCAACAGGTGGAGGAGGTGAGGTGGATAGAATCCCACGAGGAAGGGGAGGTGAAGAGCTGGTTGGGTTTGAGGACGATGCAACAGAGGCAAGATGAGGAAACCTATGTTCATTGAATAGTACATCCTTGGAGATAAACAGTCGCCCATTATAGTCAGCACATTTGTAACCTTTGTGACAGGGAGAGTATCCCAAAAAGATGCATTCAGAGGACCTGAACTGTAGTTTGTGAGAGTTATAAGGATGAAGGAGAGGATAGCAAGCACACCCAAAGACTTTAAGGGAGGAGAAATATGGAGTTTTGTGAAAAAGCATCTGTAGAGGAATAGAAAGGTTGTGAGACAAGGAAAGGAGTCTGTTTATGAGGTAAACAGCACTGTGGAAGGCATGAGCCCAATAAGTCATAGGAAGGGAGGCCTGAGACAGCAAGGTTAAACCCATTTCAACAATATGTCGATGTTTTCTCTCAACTACGCCATTTTGATGATGAGTATGGGGACAAATTAGACAATGTAGGAGTCCCAAGGACTGAAGATATTGTTTGAAAGGTCGAAATTCCCCACCCTAATCAGATTGTAGAGATTTAATTTTCTTATTTAGTTGGTGTTCAGCCATGGTCTTGAATTGTTTAAAAACTGAGAGTGCTTCAGATTTATGTTTGAGAAAATAAATCCAAGTAAAGTGACTGTAAGCATCAACAAACGACATGTAGTAAGAGTAGCCCATGGAGGACAGCATAGGTGCTGGACCCTACAGATCACAAAATATAAGTTCTAGCAGTTCTGAGTAAACTGTCATGGGATGGGAAGAGGGAAGGCGATGGGAATTTCCCATACAACATGCTACACAGAAATTCTGAGTATTTTTATTGGAAACTGAGACATTACAGAGTTTGAGTACATTTTGAAGTACTTGAACATTAGGATGGCCTAATCTATTATGCCACAGGGAAGAGGATGAGGTGGTGGGTGAATTTATAGTGTTAGGAGAATTGGGAGGAGATGTACTATTAGTGGAAAGTATAAGAGAATTGACAGAACAGTTTGGTTGAGTCAAGACAGTAGTAGAGCCTTGAATATTTGAGCTGGATAGTAAGTTGGGAAAAGAATAGAGACCATCAGAACCTAGACAGCCTCACAGCAAAACCTAATGATTAACTTGAGATTTGACAACACAAAAGGACGGATGAAACTCAAAATAGACATTATTGTCACAAGCAAACCTACTAACACTTACCAGATTTTTTGTAATTAGAGGAACATGTAAAAGATTATTTAAGGATGTGTGAGACTGGACAGGAAAAGGAAAAGTAACTGAACCAATTGATTTTATGGGCAAACCTTGTCCATTCCCTAGGAAAACGTGCTCTTGAGTAGTAAGAGGAACTTCAATAGCCAGGTTTTGTGGGCTAGCAGTAACATGATGGGAGGCTCCTGAGTCAACAAACTAGTTTTGAGACTGTTGTACAGGTGCAGTATTAGCACTGAATACCTGTAGGTGTGTTAATGATTGAGCTGGCAAAGTATTGGCAATGAATGCCTGTGGAGGTGTTGCTGGCTGAGCTGGTGTAGAGGAGACAGCCACTACAGATTGAGCCATAGGAGGTGGAACAACCTGCTATGAAGGCCTAATGTATTGATAAGGGTTGGGGTAAGTGGAATATTGGGGGCGAGTTGGCTGTTGATAGGTAATATACTAGTAATTAGGTGATTGTTGAGGGACAAAGTAAGGGTTAAACCTCTGAAAGCAAATTCAGGCATCATGACCAATCAGATAGCAGACTTGGCACTGAACATTGCCATGGCCTCCTTGGCCACCTCGCTTGCTAGAACGGCCCCCTCGACCACCTCTAGAGCCTGAACCTCTAGAGCTATCAAACTGAGAATTATTAAAGGGAGCAAAATTATTCAAACCAGCATAGTGCACTTGAGGTGCAGTCTCGGTAGGAGTTGGTTGAGAAACAGGTAGCACTGGAGTGGCTTGAGTAAGATTCAACAAGGAAACAATATCATGTGTATCACGCTGTTTGGCAATGCAATTTTCATGAGCCAAGAGCAGAGATTCAATATCATCAAACTCAAACCAATCAGGTTTGCTACTAATCAGAGTGACTAGGGATTCATAATCAGTAGGTAAACCATCAAGGATTGCATCAAGTTGCTCATGCAAAGAGATAGTCTCACCAATAGCCACAAGCGATCAGAAATTGATTTGATGCGACTGAGAAAGTGAGAAACGGAACGGTCACCTTTCTTGGTGTTTCGAAGCTCAGATTGTAATTGTCGAGCTCGCGCCTTGGTCTTCGACTGAAAGTGATGATGAATCTTCTCCCAAAGTTGCCAAGAGTAGCGACAACCTACCACTTTAGGCAGAACAGAGGACGAAAGTGAAGATTGAAGCCACGCAAGAAGAAGTTGATTTTGCAGTTCCCACGCAGTATACCCAAGATTCTCAATTCCTGCTTTGCGATCCGCTTCGATGAGAAAGCAGTTAAGGATTTGAGGTGCAGCACAAAAACGATGAAGACGATGCACACGAAGAACAGGCTCAACTTACTAGAGCCAAACAAGGTAATTATCATCATCTAGTTTCTCTGTAATCTAATACAAAAAGGACGAGAAAGCTAGAGCAGAAGAGTTTGATTGAGAACGAGGATCGATTGCCATGAGTGGCATTAAGAGCTCTATGATACCATGTAGAAGCTAGGGATTTAGAGAATTTGAGAGAGAAGTGAAAACAGAATGTGTTACTGTTATTCAAGTCCTGAATCTCTAAAGATAGAGATCAGTATTTATACATGAAAGCAATAGTACAAACTTGAGTGCCAAGGCACAGATGCCAGCTGGCAGAACAGACTCTGCTGAGCTGGCACAACTAACTACTAACTAACTGATACAAGCTATACTGAATACAGAGAGTAAACAAGCATAAGTACATATACACTATCACATCTGATAAGTAAAACAACCAATTTAATTTAATAATAAGCAATATAATAGTCAAGCAATATATCATAATTGTTAGCTTCAAAATTAAAGTAAAAAGGATGTAAAATGGAAAATTTTTAACAATGTCAGAGTTAGATGACATTGCTGCAACAGTAGAATTTTGATATATATGTATATATATTACAGTTTCACCATTTAAATGTAGCAAGGAAAAAAGATGAGCAGCACACTTCACACATATTTTTAAAAAAAAAAAGTAATTATTTATAGTTTACAACTTTACCTGGCTCTCTAGTATTGGAAGAATGACTAGAAGTGGGACAACAGCAATGTCCTGCAAATATCAAACAGAAAAGGAGACAATATTAATTATATTGCAGCTGTTCTTTCCTAAGTCCTGACATCATAGCTCTCAAGTCAATCTACTGGGGTATATTAGCAGAGAAAGGTACACTAAAGGTGCTTTTGGTTAAACAGATATTGAAAAAGTTTTTATCACAAGAGTTTATATCATAAACTTTACCATGAAATTTACTAAAAGAAGCTAATAAGAGCTTATAGGAGCCACAAGCCATTTTCATAAGTCAAAATAAGCTCTGTAAAACCTCTTCCAAACGTCTTCTAAAACATATAAATGATTTCTAAGAACCACTTGCTTGGTGATTGTTGAAGCACATGGTATCCTTTCCTTATTTCAGTTTTTATTTGTACAAATTTATTTCCCTGTAATTGAATTTCCCTTTTTAACTGTAATTATAACAGCAGGATTATAGCCTGTAAATATTAGGATTAGTCACCCTATATATAGGTGTAATCACCTTGTACTCATTATAAGAAAATAATATTTATTTCTTAATCTCTTTTTTCCAGCGTGATAAGCATGCATATTTAAAGAGCAAAGAGTGCAGCTAAGCAAGTGTTACACAAAAACCTGCAAAAGAAGTATTCCCAGAGTTGCTGAACCAAATCTTGTAGGAAGCTCACCTTTCTCTGCAAGAAGCTACACATACGTATGTTTGATACATTAGTGCACGTTTGGATAAACAATTTAATCAAGCACCTATTCAATAAAAGTTATCACATGACAATTTATTCATAAGCTTGACTGTGAAGTTTACTAAAATAAACTAAAAAGAGAATATATGTTAAGCTTCTCCCTGAAGCTTATTGAATAAAAGCTCAAAGTAACTTATAGGGAGGTCATAAGCCACTTTCATAAATCCAAATTCCAAATAAGCTCCTTACAAGTTCTTCCAAACAACCCCTTAGTGTTACAATGGTTTGAACATGCAGGAGGCACAACTAAAATCATCAAAATAATTTCTACATGATTTCTTTAAATGAGTACAGCACATGACAAAAAGATTGCTTGCCAGTTGTCATAAGAAAAAAGATAAAAATGATGTGGTAGGGAAGGACTAGAGGAGGAAAACAACATAGGCAATAACTACTAAATCAACATTGTCTTAGAAAAAATCAACGAGATACCGAATTGATTGCAAGGCAAGAATGAGGAACACACAGAATTCCGACTATTTAATTTAGGCATATTTTTTGTTGTAACAATTAGGGGAAATATAAAATTTCATGAAACTGATTTCATGAAATGGTACACAAACAGAGAAAAACAAAACTGTACATTAGGGGAAATATAAAATCTCATGAAACTGATTTTATGAAACAGTACATCAATAGAGGAAAGGGGGCACATGCATGCAATTTTGAACTGTTTTTTTAATTACTTTATTGCATACCAACTGTGAAACAATAGAACAGTGCATTTGCAGCATTTGTGAATGTAAAATAGTACTGCTGATTAAATAATTATGAAAAAAGAAGTCCACAATCTCAATCCTTTCTACCAATACTTTTCTCCACAACTTAAACTCTTGGGAATAATAATAATTATAAATATTACAGAAAAGCATGGATGTATCCCTTGGCATTAGCCTAAATAACTAGACAAATTAACACTCTAACTTTTCCTCAAATTCTTCAATATACATGTAAATACATTTGTTTTTATTAGTCACACTTTTTTTCTTTTCATTGATATTTAAAGAATAAAGACATTTCCAAGTTACTGAAAATTTGAAAAATCAAAATACAACTGCAGGGCACGTGTTGGGTGTGTGTGTGTGTGTGTGATAAGCCACAAGTAAATTTGTGAAATATAAACAAATTAGTGTGCATAACATCAACGTCATGTGTTCTGTACAAAAAAGGTAATGGAATTAACCTTGCTTATTTTCAATGGACATTCAGAATCACAAATACCTGTAGAACAAATGCAGAAGATGACAGAGAGAAAGCAGCAGCAATAATCACAGCTTCATCAACGCTTCTAATATTCACCTAAAATCGTCAAAACATATTAAAACAAAGACTAAAAGCCTAAAACACACAGCCTCTTCTAGTCATCTTGATATTGTTAGCATACTTTTCATTACATATACTTACGTACTCTTGTATTGCCCTTTGTACATCAATACAAATCATGCTAGAGCACTGACCTAAATTACCTTACAGAACTTGATTCATTAATAGAAGCATAAAGGCTTCAAAAGTTACTAGCCTTTTTAGGAATAGTAGTTTGAAAGGCAAAAGTACTCAGGCTCATTTCATTTTTCATATGGATAAATGGAATAAATTTTGTTAGCCTAAAGTTTATAAAGGTATGAAGCAAATATAGCAGCGTTATCTTACTGCCCTATGTTTCAACCAGACAAACATATGTCATAAGCCATCTCAAGACACTTCCTCCCTTGTGAGTGAGCTAAAGCAGATTAATGGTAATGAACTAAGGTGGTAGATGGTCAGGATGACTTTTAAGTTACATGCAAGTTTGCAAACCATCAAATCACATACAATCACAGACAGATAAACTGTTAATATTAATCCATGAAATTTATCATTCAATATATCTCTGTCTCTGTATTCAGAATGATCAATTTATAAAAACAAAAGGTATAAACATGAAATAAAGATATAATTTTAAGATACAAAAATCTCACCAGAT
This sequence comes from Spatholobus suberectus, assembly GCA_004329165.1. Classification (NCBI taxonomy): domain Eukaryota; kingdom Viridiplantae; phylum Streptophyta; class Magnoliopsida; order Fabales; family Fabaceae; genus Spatholobus; species Spatholobus suberectus. The sequence goes on along the minus strand of CM014729.1, from coordinate 6,681,642 downwards.
CAGGCCTTGAGTGGAAAAGGATTTCCAAAACTTTTGTTCCAATAGCCCCATTTGGTGGAAGTTCAAAAGCAGTAAATGCTAAAGTAGATAACACAACCTTCAAAAGAGTTTCAATGAAAATTAAAATGAGTAAAAGAAAGGTGAAAAAAAAAACAGTTATAAAAGTTAAAGAAGAAAAAGCCTCATATACGATGAATCTAAAATCTTTAACATAGATAAGGCTAAAGTAACTTGAATAAAATAGCTAAAGAAACTTTCTGTGTGCCCATTATCACTTCCAAAGCATCATACCTGACTCAATCCCATCCCAAAGGCAAATTTTGCAAGAGCTTTTAGACTTGCAAGTGACAGCTCTAAACCCATCTCAAACAGCTGAAAAGAAACAAAGAATAGTTCAAAGTCATTATCCATCATGCTTATAAGGAACCTTACATAGAAATTATCAACATGACAAGAATATAGGCTCTCTTTCATGTTTATATTTGAGAGTTCTCAAATGTTCTTCCAAAATGCTGCCTTGACAAAAAAACCATATGTTCATAACAGCAAAAATTATACTACTACGGATATGTACAAGCAATGGTTACTATCTAAATTAAAAAAAAAAAAAATTTCATGTTAATGACAATGAGTTTCAGGACCTATAAAGAAAATAAAATAAAAAAATACAAATGGGAACTATGGGCAAAAACACAAAGGCAAACATATAGAAACCATGTTTTCTTAACACTTCAAATTAAAAGTTAGAGCGTTGTTAGCAAGAAAACCCTGGAAAGAAAATCTCGGTAAAGATTGCTTGAGTGCTACGTATTATATATACCACCACATACAAAATATGCTTGATGTACTGCTTCAGCACTTAGCGAAAGTAAATAAAAAAGAATGACTATATTGTCCATCTAAACCCCCTCTTTAAAAAATTGGGAAAATATAGAACAGTTAAGATAAGAATTGGATAACATTTTTGCCATGAACTATTTGTTCTTAATTTTTTATGTACTATAGCATGCTAAGTTATGTTGTATATATCATAGCTTCAATGCTTAATTTGAGAATGATAAACACTTATAGAAAGCAAGAGTAGTAGCAATGACACCTTGGATAGCAGAGATTTATCTTACCATGAAAAGGATCCCCCATTCAGACAAAACTTTAACATCTGTAAGGTTTCTAATTAAATCAAACTGATTGAGTACCACCCCAGCAAAGAAGAAACCAAGTATCTGAAAACAACAACCATTAAATTTATTTCAATTATTAATATAAGAACGTAAATTGGATAAAAACCAAGGGTACTTTGTCAGTCTCATGTGTGAATTTTGGCATGCATTTTTATAAATATAGGGTAGGTTTAGATACGTGTTTTTAACATTCAAATAAATTCAAACTAATGTCTGTACTTTAAGTCTATAAACATTGATTTCAATTTATTACAAACCTAGAGGTTCTGCTACACACAGAACTTTAATCTCAAATTCAAAGGATAGTAAACCCTCATTTCAAAATTTGTTCAGTAAATACAATGATAACAACAAATATAATACTGATAAGAATCAATATGCACACAAATGCCAATGCAATGTTTGAAAAATAACTTAAAAGCATAAAATTTCTAATTAGTCATGGCAGTTTATAAGTTCAATAAAATGAAATCAGATATAAAATTTAATATAACTCATAGTATCCCTAATCTGCAGTGTTCAACTTATCATTAAAAACTAAGCTGTCCATCATATCTCTCTTATCCCTCAAAGTGTTGGTAGAATTCTTAAAGAATGCCTTCTCCCATGTGAGCTTGTTAAACTAGTATAATAATTGCTAAACTAACACAGCAGACTACGTGATAACATTAACAATGATGGAGATTTGTGATTATGACAATGTCAAGAGCATAATTTGTCTTTGAAAAAAACAAAATAAAGTAAAACACCGTGAAATTCTTACAGGACTGGCTTTAATTAACTTAAATGTCGGCACGATTAAGACAGTCACAGCCAAGAAAGTAAGAGTGTCCAATCCTAAATCATTGATGACTTCATGAGCACCAGCAACATCATGTGCTGCACGTGACTTCAGCCGTTCCCAATTTAATGGCCTATACTTAGAGAAATGGAATCCTTTCGAACTAGAACACGATGGAACAAAGAAACCTTTGCTTGCTAAGGAACTTTCCGACACACGTGTTTGAAAACTCATCCTGTGACTATCACCACGTGATAGTAGCGGCATTTGCTTGTTATTATTATCTGAACAAAACACGCAAATAGAAGTTCTATAGCTTCGGGACATAGCAAGAGAATAACGACGGGGACGCTTCTGTTTTGTAAGAGTAAGGTGATACACCTGCAACAACAAGGAGTTTTTCGAGCATACATTACAACAAGCATCAACTATTTGAATAAGGAATAAAATAAAAGAAAGAAAAGCACACATAGTGTTTCACTCTATAATTTGAATATGCATTGTCATTATATTAAGCAACAACTTCTGAGCTTAAGCATCTTCGATTTCCATGTCAATTCATTTTATTGAAGGGGAAAAAAAATTAAAAAGTCAACAACTAAAGAAAGGGGAAAATATCATAGAGGATGGCACCTTGAAGCTTTGGCCATAAGGTGGTGACTCCAACATAGTAGTAGAATATTACGAATATTCCTGAAATTTGTTATGTCCCTACATGAAAAGGGGCAGAGAAAATGGGAGCCCAAGAGCGAGGATGATAAGTGCAATGCGCACACGCATAAGAGGTGAAAAATGAAAAGTCTGCTCCGCAGACAACGGAAGGTTCGTTTAAAGGATCAAGCGAGTCAATGAAACGTTTGGCACAGCACCAAATTGGCGCCTAATATATGTTGCTGGACGAAGAAATTTCAGACTCTCGTCATGTTATTAATAAAATAGTATATAAAAAAAGTTAAATTGTTCGGAAAACATCTATGTAATTTTTTTAAAAAAAAATAATGAGTATAATGTTAAAGAATAGACGAGAAAGAAAAAAAATTTTGTATGCCCAACAGTGAACCTAATACTGTAAACTACCTAAACCTCCTTTTATTAAGTGAGTACACAAGAAAAAATATAGGCTTAGCTGTAATTTTGGTTTACCAAGCATTAAAATTGTGTGATTTTAATCCTTCCGTTAGTTTTACATTAAATATTTAACAAATTATACTAACATGACTCTAACAAATGATATGGAAGATACTGACATGGCAGTCCAACACATATGTTGACACGTCAATATTATGTATACATGCAAATAATAGATGTGTTGAAATATTAATAGAGTTTAATGGTCATGTACTGTCAGTGTAAAATAGTTTTACACTGTCAACTAATCAAAAATCACCATTGATATTACTTTTAAAGTATTTATTGTAAAAGTCAACAAACTTACAATAAATGGTGATTTGTGATTGGATAACAGTGTAAAGTTATTTTACACTGTCAGTGAATGACCTATTTTCTCATATTAATAGTTGATTTTTTTCCAAACAACTCAAATTACTTTCTTTATCCTCTTTCACTTGAGTGTTTGGTAAGGAGATTTTTTTAAGTTTTTCAAGAATCTTATGTTGGGAACATTAGATTTCAATGTTTGGTATGACAATTTTTAAAATTATTCCTAGGAATATAACATTTCTAGAAATCAAATTTTAATTATATTTCCCAATAAAACTTTCCTATGCGAGGGAGTGAGAATCCATGATTCTCATGAAGGGAAGAGGTTTTTTATATTAAAATACAATTATATCTCTCATTTGCAGAAATATTTTAAACATATCAATCATATTTATGACATTTCTAAGAAATATAATTTCTAAAAAAATATAATTTCCAAGAACATATTCATAAGAATGAAAAAAAAAAATCCGTACACCAAAAGTTACATTAAATTTAGAGAAGCTAAATCGACGTATTTTATAGGTGTCGCAGGCATAATCAAAACAACCTTGATTCAGTATACAGCTTTTTCATATTTTTTTGATAAGTAGTTTTTCAGTAATATTAAAACAATCGAAATGTTAGAGTGATAAGCTATTTTAATTTTAAGGTTAACCATTCAAGAACCCCTTTTTTTTTTTTTGCTGAATACCATTCAAGAACCTTTCTTAACTTTACAAGTTCGTAACTTATATTTGTACTCTTGTTTTCTCATCAATGGTTAAAATTCTTTATTTTTTTATTTAAAATAAACCCTTGGATTTAGAAGAATTACGTTCGGGAAAGAGTAGCCTCAAAACAACAAAGTTAAAAGCGTAGAAAAACTTCATTTGACAAAAAAAAAATACATGTTATGTCCTAATTTTTTTACACTTCATTTTTTATACACATCTTACATTCACATTCTATACTAGGAGAAAAGAGGTACTCCATGTCTCCATATTTTTTTTAAGAGATAAAATTAAAGAAAAAGATGATAAAAGTTAAATAAAAAATGATAGTATACAATTATTTTGAAATTAAATTTATATGCAATTAGTGGGATATTTTTTTTATATGCAGTTATAACATAATAATGATATAGTTTATGAGTTTAATGGTCATACACTGCCAGTATAAAAAGTTTTACACTGTCAACTAATCAGAAATCATCGTTAATATGACTTTTAAGTATTTATTATAAAAGTTAATAAACTTATAATAGATGGTAGTTTGTAATTAGATGACAATATAAAACTACTTTACATTATCAATGCACAGTCTGTTTTCTCATAGTTTATTATATTAGTTAAAGGACAGAATAGTTCAAAAAATGTAAAAACAAAAATAAGTATCACCATTATAATTGTTATAAAGGATAGATTTTTCTTTTTATCACATTTATTACTTTTTTTTCTCTACCCTCCATATTTCTCTTCACCAACGGTATATACACCCTATTGTGGTGTGAAATATCATTTATGTTTATCAGTGGTTTCTAATAAATACTGTGTATGAGATATTGCAACCATTCAATGTCGTATTTAACAAAAAATATGAATAAATGACCGATCTTAATTATCTTACGAGAGTTTATCACTTAACCCAACTTAACTAATAGTGTATTTGTCCACTAAAAAAATTAGGCTAAATTGCACTTTTAGTCTCTCTATAATTCTCAATTCGCAATTTTGGTCCTCTTATTTTTAATTTTATAATTTTGGTCTTCTAATTTTTAAAAATCTGCAATTTTGGTCGCTCTATTTTTAATTTTGAAATTTTAGTCCTTTAATTTTTAAAAATTCACAATTTTGGTCTATTTAAAATCTCAAATTTTCACGATTTTTAAAATTTTAGTCTAAAATTGGAGAACCAAAATTGTGAGTTTTTAAAAATTGGAAAACTAAAATTACTTAATTAAAAATAGGAGGGCCAAAATCATGAATTTTTGAAAATTGGAGAACTAAAATTACATAATTAAAAATAAGAAGACCAAAATTGCAGATTTAAAATTATAAAAGGACCAAAAGTACAATTTAGTCCAAAAAACTAATAGTGTATTTGGTTTCTTATCCCCATGAATTCTCATTCATCCAAACAAGAAAAGTACAACCAGTGGCTTACCAACAAATGTTTGTTACGCAGGGGTAGCAAAGTGAGTCATCCCGCCCCGCCATCACCCTGCCTAAAGTGGGGTGGGGCGGGTTGACCAGCCAATAGAAGGTGAGTTGGAAAATATAGTTCGCACTGTTTAGATATGGGTTGGCAAGTTGGTGGGTTGACTTGCCAAAAGATAAAAGGTGGGTTGGCGGGTTATAAAATGGTAGGTTGGTAGATTGACCTACCAAAAAAAATCAAAATAAAAGGAAGAAAATAGGAAAACTATTTAAAAATCTTAATTTCTGTTTCACATACAACTCATTTTATTATGTATATATATACGTATTATATATTTTTTAATTATATAAAAATATAAATTATTTATAGACACCTTAAATTGTGGTGGGTTAGGCTGGTCAACCCACCCTATCCCGCCTCGCCTTCAACTCGCCAGGTTGTCGGGTTAGGTGAGGCGTGTTAGAGCGGGTTTGTAGGATGAACCACCTGACCCACCCTGCCATTTTTGGCAGGTTAGGAGGATTGATCTCAGGTTCAACCCACTTTGCCACCTAAAGTTATGCTCTTTTCAACAAAAATAACCAAAATTGTATGTAATGTTCATAATGTAAAACGGTAGACATGTCAAATGCACTAATGACGGAGGTCCCAATCACAAGGCCAATTGACATCCAAGGAATGTGAACCTTAGTTAGGGATCCTGCTATTCCCACCCTTTTTTTTTCTTTTTTCACCCCTTCTTTTTCAAAAGCCCATGAGATTTCAACTTTTCTCCCACCTTATTAAAATCCCCCCCCCCCCCCCCCCTCTTCCCCCTTCACTTTCCCTTCAGTTTTCACCTGCCTCGCCCACTTCTATTCTCATCCCACGCCCCTTATCACCACACCTGCGTTCTCGTGACACCCTTTACCACAAAGCTAATTATTAAATAAATATTACGAAAATATAACAGTACTTTTCATTTGCAAAATAAAACAATAATTTATCATCTTTTTCTTCACATGGTAAAGGACATCACATGCATAACTCACATTTACTAAAACTCCATAAGATACTTTCCTGGTTAATCGAAGGATGGTGGCCCACAATTGACCATACAAGTCTTTAAAAAAATAAACCAATTTAAAAAGTAAAACTATTAGTCTAAAGTTCAAAAGCTAAAATAATAAATAACTAAGCCCTGGATGTCACATTACTATCACAGCTGACAAAACCCAAAAGATGCTGTAAAATAAACTGCAATGAGGCCAATGCCCCTGCTCTAAAACTCCTTCTCAATATCCTGCTGGACGTCACTTGTGTATCACAGAAACAGATAGAAAATACTAGAAAACAAGGGAGTGAGATACATTTCACATCATGCTCAAAGTATGACAATGGAGATAGGTAGAATACACATCACATACATAATCAAATAACATCAATTTGCAAGAATCAAAACGCACAAATATGTGTAATACAATACCTAGCTTCTACTTCTCATGCACATGTAGTATTAACTTAAACTTGTCGAAAAGTATACTAGGAGTAAATGCACGGCCACAAGAAGCGTTATCGTATCGATGCATTCGGTTTTTGCACCATCAACTAATATGATATCTCCCGATGACTAGTCATGGTTACCCAGTTTTGTCAGTATGTCCCAACTCCATGGGATCAGCATGAACCATTAGAGTTTTCCAATTGGATACCACCCCAAGGCTAGGGTTAGACAACCCATCACAGCCTCCACCAGGCAGATTCCTACATACTTTTCTCATCACATGACTCAAATGTTATGATGCATGATCACATACAATGCTTATAGCTTTTCATAGGCTTTTATCATGAAACATTGACACAAATTTATATCACACTTAGTTTTTTCAAGGTAAATAACAATCACAACATATAGACTCAACAAGACATAAAAAAAAAAGAGTAACAATAAATTAAAAACTGCAAAAAGGAGTTCACAGGCACAAAAACGGATTGACCAAGGTTGTATCCACCCGATGGGACAGGAGGTCTGTCGAGCGATCACGCCAAGACCGAACCCGCCTAGTGGGTCTGCGTCAGGACCCAACTCGCCCAACGAGTCCACGTGCCTGGCAAAAAACGTGGCAGCTCGACGCCAACACAGAGTCTAGTTTTTTGAAAAAAAAAGTCATCAAACAGCTATCTAACCCCGCAAGGCAGATTCGAGATACAAATTTTAATTTCTTTTTCCTATTGTCTTTAGCTTCTAAACGCTCCAAAACAATTAATTAAATTTTTAATCACTTCTTCTACCTTAATAATTGGTCAATTTAATTTATAAATTCCTCTCACTCACAATTCTCTCAAAACCTGCTAAATCTTTGACTTAGGTACAAGGGAAAAGCAAAAGGGCAATCCATGACAGTCCATATAAATTAAACATAAAATTTTCATAAAGCATATCAATGATTTGGAGAAAATCGCATTCCCCTTTACACACATAAACGAGATCACTCACTCCCCCTTACCTTGAAAGAGGCAATCTCCGGCAAGAAGATGCGAACGGTACAACAGCGTCTTCCTAAGGTTCCTCACTTCTTAACTGCAACAGCTCTGACGACACGATATCTCCAAAGAGGCACAAGAGAGAGAATGAGGAAAAGGATTAGGTTTTCAAGAAACCTAAGGGATTCTTAAAGCTAACTTTGGGCTTATGAAAACTAAGCCTAATAAAAGAGTTTTAAAACTTTTTTAAAAACATTCTAATTAATTATAAAATCCTATTTTAAAGGCCTAATATCTCTTTTTCCTAAAATATTACTTTATTAAAAACAAGACAAACAAATAATAATAATAATGCATATTAATTAAAGGAAGAGATTGAGGTGTTATAGTTCTCACCAAATCACCTCACCCTACCACATTTGCACCACCATACTCCAACGACTTCTCATTTCCACATGCCTCCACATTCTCACCATTATCGTAGGTGCGTTCGTTTTTTTTTTTTTACTTTTATGTATTAGTGCGCAATGAAATCGCAATTTCGTTATGTATGTACTAAGACACATAATGAAATCGCAATTCTATTATATATTTTTTAAATTTTTTATTCTTTTAATTATTTATTTGATTTAAATTATTTATTTTTAATTATTTGTTGTCTTTTAAAATATTTATGTAATTTGTAATTTATTTTTGTCTTTTAATAATTTGTTTATTTTTACTCTTATAATTTATTTTTTTGTCCTTTAATTATTTTTTGTCTCTTAATTTATTTTCTGTCTTTTAACTAATATTTTTTTAGAATATTTTCTGTAATTATGTATAACTCCAAATTTATTGATTATATTTGATTATTAATTATTTACTAATTGTTAAATTATTATTACTGTTTCAGATTCATTATGACATGCACAAGGTTCGATGCTAGTCATCTTGGATGAAGCCCTTTGTCAAATGATGCACCAAGCACATCTAAGTGCCCACTGCCAACTACATCTACACGACAAGCTGCACGCTTAGTAGCTAGGGAGTAACATAGGTAGCAACAGTAGGAGGAGGAGGAGGTATATACTAATGTACCTGAGCCAAAACCTAAGGTACAGAATCAAAGGCAGAGGTGCCTCAGGCTGATTAGGTCGATCACGTTATTAGACCTCCATTTTGAGGATGCCCGGCAGACTTGTCTCTACTTAGGTTCTATAAGGACCATGTTGCTGAACATATATGGCTTGGACAGCCTTGCCCTGAGCTCAGGCTGATCAGCCACGAGGTTAAAGTCTTGTCGATGCCAACGCACGCATAGGTAGCAGAATTGGTGTGAAGTTCAAGGCTTGCCCCATTTATAAAGGCATAATATGTTGCTGCCAACAAGGACATCATATATGCCTTTGTTAAGCGGTGGTGTAAGGACACTAGCTCCTTCCACCTGCTAGTAGGAGAGACAACCATCACCCTAGATGATATATCATGTCTCCTACACGTGCCTATTATAGGTAATGTTTGCAACGACGCCTATTACACTCGTGATGACGTCATTAGGTTACTAATGAGCGAGCTAAGCGTTACGTATGCTGACACACATGCTGCGATGACGAAAGAAGCTCGCATGACGTTATCGTGGCTGAGGGACACATATGGCACACGTGTCGCAGTTAGGGAGACAACATTCGTTACAAGAGCATATCTGTTGCATCTTATCGGCTACACGATATTCGCCGACAAGAGCTTAGTGCATGTGCAGGTCTGCTATTTGGACCTTTTCCATGATCTTCAATCTTGCGCCAAATATTCATGGGGTTCTGTTACACTGACGTACCTTTATGACCAGCTCAACATTGCAAGCCTCTAATCTACGACATAGTTTAGAGGATACATAAGCCTTTTGACGATACAATTTTGTATTTTCTGTTTATATTTGTTTAGGATTTATTTTGCTTATATAAATTAATTTATTAATTGTCATTTATAAACGTGAATCTATAAGCACTTCCCCATCGCCGTGGATCGAGAGCCGACCATCTCTAATTTAGAGCAGCTTCCCCATCTTTGTTGATGGAAGGCCACAAGCGGCATGGGTCTTGCACTAGGGATCAGGCAGGCGCTAGACCAATTGTAGATGGGCAACATTGTCTAGGTGTCATATGACGCACACAAGGTAACCGGCCATTATAGACGATCTCATTCTACTTAGGCTTCATTCGATACGATTCCCATAACACGTCCATCTATCGAAGAGGGTGTTTAGACAGTTTGAGTATATCCAAGGGATCCCTCGTCTTAAGTACCCATTGTTTACTAGCCAATTTGATGACCGGGAAGGCTAGAAGGCGCATGTGATGGACAGAGGAGTGGCTATGCCGCATGAGGCGCTATGGACCTGCGTCGATGGCTACTTGAAGTGGTTCTACCATGTTTCTCATCCATATCTTATTCCTCCGGTGGCCAGAAATCCTCCATGAGTTCCTGTGTCGCAGCTTGGGCATGATCAGCCTATGATAGAGTCTTTGTCTAGTGACATTCATTCATGCAATGTAAGTATCCATATCTTTATAATGTGTTTTTTTGATGACAATGAAACTTTTTTTTTAATAAAAGGTTACAGCATTTTTTTGTAGGCATAGTGAAAGACAGTTGCTCGCAACATGGAGCGTATGCTGCGACTAAGGGCGGTACCTAAGGGCATTGACGCCAATCGCATCCTGCGGGAGACATTAGCCATTGCACAGGCAAGCATGGCATCTAGGTGCACTTATCAAAGGAGGAGGTGAAGGAGGACGACCACCTCTGATGATTGACTTTTTATTTTTTGTTTTTTACTGTTAGATCTTTTTTTTAGTATTTTATATCATATGTATGCACCTTATTGTATATATTTTTGGATTTTATAAACATTTTGAATTTTATATATGTTACACTTATTGTGTTGTTGGTATCACTATTACATTGTTATAATTATAGCACGCAATACAAATAATACAAACAAACGAAACATAAACAATATTATTCGATAAAATAAAAAGCACTTCTACATAGATTCAATACAAATACAAATAACAATAAACAAGGTCCATCGTCATGGTTCACTCAAACTAACAGTTGCTTGGTCGTTGGAGCTAGTTGACACCTCTGTTTCATGCAAGTACGTGATAATCACTTCGGCAGTTAGTGGTCGACACAGATGGGTCAAGATCTCTTCAAGAAATCTGCCTAATGTAGCGTATAACTCAATCGACACAAGTCTAGAAATTGGGCAAAGATGGACAACATCCTTGCCACATCCTTGTCATGTTTAATGTCCATAGACTTGTAATGAACACAGCCATTCCCTAAAGATATAGGTTAATGATAATGAATATTAAGTATTTTTCTGTTACTTCCAATTGCATCATGAATTTTTTTCTTCAGAGCAACAACCATCATGTCCTTAGTGACCCTAAGATATTTGGTCCATGAAGACATTGAAACAAGACCCATTCAGATGTTGTTGTCATGTGACCATTGTAATACACCACAACAAGGAATTCATCCATTTTCAAAGGAGAAGAAACAATATGGAATCAAGATGGCTTTGAAGAAAGGCAATGTTAAGTGCTTCAAATCACACATCTTTATTATACTAGTGCAAATACTGTTCACGCGTCAGAGAATTATTAAAAGCTTTGTCCTGTGCATCAAAAAAAGAAACGATCGAGATTGTACTAACTAAATCAAGGGTCCAAATCGCATTGATTCAAGTGTGTGCCCTGTTCATGCGTCAGAAAATCATTAAAAGCGATGTCCTATAAGTCAGAAAAAGAAATGGTACATATTACACCGACTGAATTGAGGATTTGGATCACACTCATTCAAACGCATGCCCTATTCACGCATCAAAGAATCATTAAAAGCGAGATCTTGTGCGTCAAAAAAAGAAATGATCAATATTGCACATAATAGATCAAGGATCCAAATCGCACTGATTCAAATGTGTGCCCTACTCACATGTCAGTGAACCATTAAAAGTTATCCCTAAAAAAAATGAATTTAATAAATATAAACAATTAATTTCCAAATACATAATGAAAATGCTTTCCGTTATGTATTTAGGATACATACATAATGAAAACTATAGAGGGCGCACCCACTGCCATAACGAAAATGTGTTTTCATTGTACACAATACACAACGAAAACACATTTTTGTCAGGAAATATTTTTGGACAAAAAAAATTACAAACAACAGTTAGGGTGAAAAGAGCAAAAACTAGGGTAGGGATAACAGGGGCCCCTAATTAGGAGTCTAGTTTGGCCTCCACAATACTTGTAGATTGTACGATATTGTCAATGTAAGGAAGCCCTCACATTTCAGCATCAAACAAGTAAATGTCGATACTGCTCTCTAGGCATAGGTGTGTCATCAGCAGGTAACAATTCCAAAATCTCAATATAATAACCATTGTTTACATATCTAGTATATATATATATAAGAGACTTGAAGAAAGCTCAACCATCGATTGAAACTCAAACATTACAATAACCATCAGATATAATCAAATTTAATGGACATATTTATTATATGTAAAGGAGACTTGAAGAAAGCTCAACCATCAATCGAAACTCAAACATTATAATAGTCATTAGATCTAATCAAATTTAACGGACATAATTATGTTTAATGAAGAATTTAATTGCTTCCATTAAAGTTATTTATTATACATTTTGATATTTTTATGTTAATAAGATATATTTCAAAACTAAAAGACGATAAAAAAAATTAGATATATAAATACTATAATAATAACATTTTTCATAAAACATAATAATAAAATTAAATATTATAAATATGATGTTAAATTTAAAATGATTTATAATATTTTAATTTAATTAATAATTAAGGATATAAATTAAAAATAAATTAATGTGTATATACATAAATCTATTTTATTTTTTAATTTGTTACTTTAAAATATATTTTTTGAATAATAATAATAATTAAAAATAAAGATTTTATAGACTTGAACCTACGCATTAATATGATATTTAATGCTATTAAATATTATTTAATGCTATATTTATATATTTAAAAATTTATTATAAAATAAAAAGTAATTATTTCTAAATTTAATATAGATAAATATACTTTAAAATTTATTATATATATTATTATTTAAAAATTAGCTTATAAAATATTATTTAAAAGATAAAAATGTGAATATATATATATATATATATATATATATATATATATTGATAAATGAATATAATAATTTGTCTCTTAATTTCTATCTTTAACTATTATTTTAAATAAATTATTATGAATTGTTATAAAGTTACTGAATATCAAAAAAATCCTTTTTAATTATTATTGCTTGTAAAACATATTATAAAGTAACCAAATTGAAAATTAAATAGACTCATATATAAGAATTTGTTTCTTAATTTCTATCCATAATTATTATTCAAATTAAATTATTATTAATTATTTTAAATTTAACTATGTGTGTATTAAATCTTTTATGTAAAACACAAAGATAACACAAGAAGGGATGGTTGAATTGTGTTATAGCAAATTTTCGCAAAACCTTTTTCAACGATGTATTGTCTGAAGGATATGATCAAAGAGATTTTCAAAAATGTTTTTTAAAAAGCAGACGAAAGTTGAGAGTCAAACTGGACAGGACACGATAGTTATATGGGTTCGTCTCACCCTAGAGACTACGTCCAGTTCTTAGCAACAACCAAGTTCCACTAACTTTTTCAAGTTATAAGTATTCTTTCCACAAGCCTCTTCAGTCTCAACCCAAATAGTCTTTTACTTGTCTCTCCAAGCAAAAACCCAAGTATTCTTTGAATCAAAGCCTCTTCAGGCTTCCACCAATCTAGTTAAGAAAAAGGTTTACGCGTAAGTTACCTCACTGGGTTTAACATCTTAACAGACGAATATACAATGAAGTACACGAAAAGAATTTTACAATCAGAGTATACAAGAGCTTTTTCTTTTCTTAAAGATGTTATGATTTTTCAACAACAACAACAACAACTATACGAAATAGGTCTCTTCTTCTATTTATAGGCTTCTCTAAAAGTATCCGTTGAGTGCTTTGCAAGAGACGACCTTCGTCTGATAAAGAGAGTTGTTAGAGCATTAAATGCAGCATTTAATACCTTTCACCAACTTGTCATATGATAAGATAAAGCAATCTGTTTATCTTTTCTATTCTTGTACTCAATCTTGTAGTAGTTGTCATGTTCGCTTTCCTGTTCTGACATTCGCACGCACATTCTTTCCTTTTTGTTGACTTTCCTCAAGAGTAGGTATATAGGCTTTATAAGTTTCGAGGTAGTCTATGCTCTAATTGATGTGCAGATCATTTTAGAGCGGTGTTATCGTTTGTAAGATCTGTTAGTTACTAATTTAATTTAATCAAAGGATGAAGACGATATATTTTAAAGATATCAGACGGTTGCTTATGAACCTGTTACGGATAACCAAACGATTGCGTAAAAACATATATTTTAACTGTTTGTTATTATCAAAATATTTGAGGGTTATAATTCGTCCTTTGTCTTAACATTTACTTTTAATTATTATCACAAAACATGTTTTAAACAGTCAATTAAAAGAAAATAAAATACATTTGAGCATAGGAATTGTCGAACCGGGCTTCACACAAGATCGAAAATAGTATTAAAAAAGAAGAAGCCACCATAATTTATAAGGAAAACATGAAAAACTAAAATGGCTTGAACCACATATGGATTTCAATTAGCATAGGAGGTGTTAGCACCCTATGACGTCCTTAAAAAAGGTACTTTTAACTGATTTGTTAAAATGTAGTTGTCATCCCTTGTCAAATATATCCTATTGTAGAGCATAATAACGATAGGCGGCCTAACAAACTGGAACATTTTATAAAAGGTTATAAACAATATTTCGTGAATCTAAGTAGGTCTAGACCAACATGATAAATCACTAAATCTTCATTTTTATTTTTATTATTTTACTGAAAAGAGTGATTAACAAATTATTAAATTTTAAGCTCTAGATAAGATTTTTGTGATATTCAAGTAGATCCTAAGTCCAACATGAAAAAACACTAAATCCACATTTTATTATTTTTACTAGAAAAGAGATATCAATTAACAATTTATTAATTAATCTTAAACTTTAAATAGGACTTTTATGATATTCAAGTTAGTCCTAAACCCAGCATAAAAAAACAAAACTAGATCTAATAATTTTTTTATTTTTACTAAAAGGAAATACCAATTGGCAATTTTTTATTTTTTTATTTTTTTTAAAAAAAGGAGTTACGTCAATCTTTTTGTTAAAGTAGATATTATACTTTGATATTTGATCATAATATTAATAAAAACATTCATTTCTATTATTATAGGTTTATATACTTGGCAAACGAAAGATTTTAACTTAAACGGAAAACATGAACACGAGACAACGGAAAAGAAAAAAAAGAAAAAAAAATTATGCTCAACCATCCAAGAACCAAAGGCGGACCAATATCGAAGTATTAAGACAGGTATCTAAATATTGGGCTAGGCCCATTGGGGAACAAACCTAAGGTTATCAAGCTTGGGGCAGCAAGACGCAAGGACAAACGGAGGTAAACACGTGTACGCTCATATGCCTAACTCAAAGACACAGAGTCGCAGCTTTGAGTCTTCCAATGGCGCCATAGCTTTTATCTATGTCTGATCACGACAAGCAATGGAGACAAGGGAGTGTGAAGATTCGCGCAACAGAGGCGGAGGAATCGCAGTATTGACAAGAAATCATGGGAACGTGTGATAATAAGGGCGCAAGGATTTGCGTTGCAGCAGTTTACGATGGAGATACAAAAGTAACAATGATGAGGGACAAGGATGCCTTATGTGAAGACACCGACGCCGTTTCGTGTCGCTGTGGTGGCAAGAGGGTTTACGAAGACGCCCGCACAGATCGACGTCATAACAACAGCAAAATAAAAAAAAATGAACCTATAATACATTTATTTTTATATATTTATTTTTACATATTTATTCTTACATTGTTCTTTTGTGACTTCTCTGGTTCTTGATTGTTCTATTTTCTTGACCGTAATGATATACTGCGCCTACTAGTGAATGCTATGGAGATCTTTGTGTAATGTACAAATATGAGTAAAGTGTGTGTGTGCTGATCAATATACGTTGTCTATGTGTGGGTAAATAAAATGCTTAGTGTATGAGTTGTTGTAAATGCTTGTGATTCTAAAATGAAAATGGAAATTATTGTATTAGTTGGTAATTTTGAAAAAAAAAAAAAAACAAAACAAAAATCATTGTGAAAATATGAGCAAAATATATGTGTGCTAATTAGTGAAAAGAATATTAGATAATGAATGAAGTACGTTGTGATTTGTGCATGAAGGTGAATGCATTGTGCTGGACAGAATAATCGTCAACATGTATTTCTCTATTACAGTTGAGAGGCTTTGCATCATATTCATTCATAAAGCGGTCAGATGAAGTTAATCGCGCAAGCATTAGCAATGACATAGTGTAACTAGAGGCAGGAATTCATCCATACAACCGTGAACAACATGAAGCAATTTATATAGATCACGATCATGCCATTATTGCAGAAAGGATTGGATGCATTAAAAGATCAAAGTATAAAAGGAAAAGGAATACCACAACAGCTTCACAAAAGATCAGTAGAGGAACTTCAACCTCCAATCCAATAGTGTGACTGTAGCTCCTTATTTCTCTGGCATAATAGTGACCCTCTTCTTCTCGATCCTGCCTCACGTTCCTCTTTCCTTCTTTTTTCTCTCAATTCAGCAATGTATCTACTCTTTTCCCCCAATTTTGCAACCTCTCTGTCTCCACCTCCCCTCTATTCCTTTTTTTTTTTTTCTGTCCTCTCCCCTCCTCTATTTATAAGTCAATGTCAAGTGGCCCTTTTGTAACGGTTTCTCCATTTATGACTCCCATATTCAATATGAGTTTTGTAACCGTCTCCTTCCCTGACTCTTCTGTTCCTATTATTATTATTCTTTATTTTGTATTTATTTTCCATAATCATGATGAACTCTTAAATATCATTATGAATGAATATGTATGGTCATGGGCTTAAAACTTTTAATTTAACAAAAAAAAAAAAAAAAAAATAGTTACAGACTAGGACACTTTAGTCTAACAGAATAAAAGATAAATAGCTTAACCCAATTATTATTATTATCATTATTACTCTATTTATTTATTTATCTTAAGTTATATTACCCGGATAAAATTGGGTGTTCACAGGATTAATATAATCTTATCTTATATATAGGGGACGTATCATATGAGAATAGCCTTCTTAGGTGAGAATGAGAATGACTAATATCAACTGTTAAATTAAAATAGAAGGCCTAGATTAAAATACTTAATAATTCAAATTTAAACCTCATGTAACTATCAAATCTCTAAAAGATTTACCAAACAAAAATCAAATCTCTAAAAGATATCAATTATCACGTCCTAAAATATCTCAATTATCATTTCACTATTCTTTAAGATTGTCATCACTACCATGGCCGCTACCACCACCACCACCATCATGACTACCACCGTTGCTGCCACCACCACCTTGATCGCCACTGCATCCACCACCACTGCTGCCGCCACTGCTGCCGCCACCACCACTATCATGACCATTGCTACCATCACCACCGTTGTTACCGCCACCACCACCATGATCAACGACAATGACGGCGATGGCAGCAATGGTTATGGTGTTAACACATCACCACCACCGCCATGACCAAACATTGCCATCACTGCCAATGATGGCTACATCGATGGTGATGGTGGTGACGGCCATGATGGTGGTGACAGCAACAGTCATGGTGTTGATGGTGATAGGTTAACGGTAATCTTAAAGAAGAGTAACGTGATAATTAAGATCTTTTAAAGATTTGATTTTTCTTTGGTGAATCTTTTAGGGATTTGATAGTTACATGAGATTTAAATTTAAATTCTTAAGTATTTTAATCTAGGCCTTCCATTTTAATTTAATGGTTAAGATTAGTGATTCTCATTCTTACCTAAGAAGGTCATTCTCATATGATACGCCCCCTATATATATATAAAGGTTGTTAGAGTAATTTTTTCTACCTAAACTAGAAGTATATAATTCATTTTAAATTTTTGCATTTAATATAGTTATATTAGTATTTCAAACTTTGTACTAAATTAAAATTATAAAAACAAACTATTTTTAGTGAGTGGGTTTTAAAATTTAAAGTGGCAAAATAAACTAAAAGGTCATCTTTTTTTTCTAATGGATAATAATTATTTTTTTTGTAAAGTCCAATGTATCTTTTTCAAGTCTAATTAATTCTCCAATTTAGTTTCATAAAATTGAATAAATGCTTGAATCATCATCGTGCATTTATTCTCTCTTATATATTCTTCCACTGAGATTTAGGGTGAACTAGCAAGTGTATCTCTTTGTTCTTTGTATTTTCATTTGTTTACCTTTCTTTTTTTGACTTTACACTTTCTTTCCTTCATCTTACTCTTGCTCTTTGATAAAAAGAGAAATTTTCTTAATATGTCTTAATTAACTTGTAGCAATAACACTTTTATGGAGATAAGAGAATAAAGTTCTTACAGCAATGTATCATTTAATAAATTTGGCGATTGATGGAAAGTGGGGATTAAGAACCAACATTAGATATATCATCTTACTCTGTATCTTTTATTTATTTATTTTTGTTCTTTTTACATGTATCATTTTGTGCATTTCTTTTCTAATTTTACTGTTATGTTATTTCATGTTTGATTATTATTGTTCAAGCTTTTCATATATGTTCTTATATTTTTCTTTTTAATATTACATTATAATAATATATATATTTATAGTCATTCTCATTTTGAACAATAAAAAATCAATAATCTAACTTTTACTTTATATCTATAACTCATAATTTTTTTTTTGTTTAACAGGACATAAAGGGGAGCATATTATTGTTACAACATTACTTCTTATTCATTAATTTCTCTTCTTTATTATATTTTTTATGTAATTCACTTAACACAATTTAATAAATTTTATATAGTTAAATTATCCCATTAATTATTTTATTTTTTCTACTTAATTTGATTGTCTAATTAAATTTTTATACATATTATTTATATAGTTTATTATTTACTATAACGTTTATTAATTGTTTCAAATATATTACTGTAATGTTATTACTATAATGTTTTTTCACATGGACAGTTGTACGTTGCATTGTCACGTATGACATCCCCTACTGGATTGAAAATACTAACATGTCACAGTGAATATACAAATTCTAAATAGACATCAAATGTAGTTTGTAAAGAAGTTTTTCAAAACTAGAGATAATATTTGACCAGCTATGTATGTACATTTCATGTTGATTTTTTAGAATTTTTATTTTGTTATATTTACTGTAATATGAATACTATATTATTATGTTTGTTAATAATATTAAGTAATATATGAAAACAATGGTGGGGTGGGACTGTATATATGAGGGGAAATGATGTGGTTTTGGGGGCTCACATTAATCATATGCCTTGCCTCATTAATTGCATGTGTGTGTATTTTGCAATGTGTTATAAGGTAGGTCGTAGGCTACATAATAAAGCACACAATCATTAGCTAATTTATTAAAATTCTATTAAAGTTTTATTAAGGTTCTCTTAATGTTTTCATTTGCTCAAATTAATTAAAGTTTTCTACTCTTACATACAGTGTCATATATATGTATATATATGTGTATATACACACACACACACACACACACACACACACACACACACACATATATGTATATGCTTAATTGTACTTTGTGCCATCCAAGTTTCATCATTTTGCGAATTTTGCCACCCCTTTTTTTCTCTCTCGCATCTTGCACTGTATTTTTGAAATCTTGCGAATTTTGCCTAATTATTGACTGTTCATTCAATAAAAATTTGCAAGATTGGGCAAAATTCGCAAGATTTCAAAAATAGGGTGACAAAATGCGAGAGAAAAAAAAATGTGGTGATAAAATCTACAAAATGATAAAACTTGGGTGACACAAAGTGTAATATATAGCCTATATATATATATATATATATATATGTATGTATGTATGTATACCCAAACATATTTCTTCAATCATAAAACTCATTGTAAATTAAATTTTACATCATGTTTTATAATTTGTGTTAAAATTAAATGTATTTAGATGCCTTTTTCATTTGGATGAAATAATTTAGAAGTTTATAATTAATTTATTCATATTTAGTAATATTTAAATTCATGTGATTTTGTTACAATGCACTCTTATTAAATATTTTGTGAGCAATATAATGAAATGTATGTGACTTTTTATTCATCCAAAAATTACTCTAAATATCCCCCAACATTCAGCCGTGCATTGCACAGGTACGTGTTCTAGTATATATAATATTTTGAAAAATAATAATTAAATTGATGCAAAAGTCTCACATGTATTTTTTTAGGTAAATTATGTTAAATGATATATTAAATTGTTCAATTAAATAGTACATAATTTACAACACTGATTAAATTTAATATATAATTAATATACAAATAAGAAAATAATAATAATTAAATATAATAATAGATTTCTTTCATTATAGTCAATTATAAGTTATTATGATTTTTTATTCTTATAAATTCATACCGTAAAGAATAATAAATACCCATTATATATATCATAAATATAAAATAGTTGTAAAATATGCAATAATATTATAGTTACTATTACTAATGGCATTGGCATTGTCTTTTTGAATTCACTTGGAATGAGGAAAAATTATAACATATAAAAAATAATATGTAATAATATTGAAAAAAATTAGTAACACATAAATAATTCTTATAGATAAATAATCCTTATAATAGTTAAATTATACAATGTAAAGTCTAAAACATATAATTATCCTTATAGATAAATAATTTTAAAAAGTAACAAATAATGAAATTAAAATTAAATAACAAAAAACAACAATAATAATAATAGACAAATCTCATTATATTGATTTTGAGTGCTCAATTTATCTCGCGTTTAAGTTAACCAACTCAAAATTTTAACAATATCACATAATTAAAATTAATATCTTCTAAATAATTAAAAATATCATTTTAAAATAATTAACAAATATATATTTAAAAGAATCATACTATTTCAACAAATTTAAAATTAATTTTAATTTTATAATAAATATATTTAATATTATTAATTATAAACACACAAAAATCAAGTACGTTTTAACATAATATCCATAATAATAAAAATAAACAGTCAAATTTAAATACTTATATATTTATATGTATTATGCTTATTTTCACATTGAATTTATTCATTTTATATAGGTATTATGACACTATCATTACTTAAATAAAGAACAAATCATAATATATTTTAATAAGCTTAATATTTTTGAACACAATATCTGTTTAGTTAAAAATATAATTAATCATCTTTTTCAATTTTAAAGTAATTATACTTAATTTACTATTAAATATTTTAAAAATTGATAATTTTATTTATTTACATATATTATAAAAAATTAATAAATACAAATATAAAAAATATATGATTTAAACAAACCCATGCAACATGCGGGTAAAAAATCTAGTTTATATTATAATGGCCTAAAAACCTTTCCTATATCAAATATATACCCCAAGTACGAAAACAATAAAAAACGAACACATTAGAATCCCACACCAAGTGAGGAGGGGAACAGAGGAATAGAAGGTACAAATCATCAACGTCACTCTTTAACTGGGTAACATGGTTATTTAGCCATCATTTTATGAACTTCATTCATAATATAAGTACATTACATAATTTTTTACGGATGTTAAGTACTTAAGCAGTCATGTCCAAACAGCAGGCTCAATTCTTGTAAGAATTGGCTGGCACAAATTTCAGTGAAATGCTATTGACACAATGGCGTTCGTTGGTGGGTGTTGGAAATCCTTCACCTTTAAATACGTGACCTAGATGTCCCCCACAAGCAGCACAAGTTATTTCTGTCCTCATGCCATCAGGGTCCGGCTGATGATACATGACAATGTTATCAAATTTGTATACATTCGTTGATGGAATTTAAGATTTGACAAAAGACAACCAGTACCTTCAAATACTTGTTAAGGATTCAACATAAAATTAAAGTATTAAATGAAAAGTAAAGCTTTTTCAACATATTAAAGGACAAACATATAGATTCAGTTTCTTAGATACTATTAGTATTATTCTTTAATCAAAATTGAAGTTTCATCTTGGTATTTTACATAATAAAAATTTGCATTAAAGGTCAGCATATGTTACCGAAATGAAACTATAATTCTGATTGAAAAACAGTACCAAAAATACCTACGGAATTGCATTTAAGTTTTTTCTCAGTACTAAATTCTATACTTTTCATTTTCTGATTCCGTAACAAGTGTTCTTAATAAGACACTTGTTAAAAAGGCTTTTTTAAGATAAAAACAAGAACAAGGGAACTTACATTGCGATTTATGGCTCCAGGAAGACCCTCAAAGAAGGCTGGCCAACCACAACCAGAATTGAATTTTGTTGTGGACTTGTAGAGAGGAGTCCCACAACCAGCACAGCTGTAAACTCCCTCTTCATAGAACTTGTCATACTCTCCTGTTCCAGGGAACCTGAATAATACCAAACAATTTTCTTACAACAGAAACACAAATCCCCATCTTGAATAAAACTAGTTACCATCTTCAAACTAACTCTACTGCTGTGGATTTTATCACTAAGAAAATCCAGAACCACCATTTCACCCAAAAATTTGGACCAGACACAAAATTACTCTGACTTACCCACTCCACGCATCATTATCTCCCCTCAGTTTTTCTCTGAACATCTCTAAGCATTCAAAGTGCCAGGAATCATATACGGGAAATTAGCCACGGCACATCTTGTGAAGGTGATTACAGTACAGGACCATAAAGGCATAAACATATAAACAACACACAGTTTATCTCTACTGCAAGCACACAAGCTAACGAGAACACTTGACAGAAGTTTACATTGTAGCCTTTGACCTGGCTGTAGTAATACTCCAATTAGCTAGGAGAATAGGACAACGCATTACACATGGCCTCTAACTATTGTGATCATAAAAGCTAACAAGTAATGACCTTAGTATCACGGTTTTAAAAAACGTGCTCGACCACAAGCTGCATTTGTCCTCTCAGAATTTACATAATTTACATGGTACAACAGTATATGAATTTGTGAATTGAAACCTTCTCTTAGAATTTAGGCTTAAGGCCTAACTCAATCTTACATTACCAGCTTGTAAGGTGAGAATTGTCCAAGCTTTTACATTGACCATATCTCTACTTGATGTGGGACTAAACATACCCCCTCACACCCAACCAATAGCAGGGTCACCGTAATTAAAGGTAGCTTTCCAACACAGAATCGCATAAACTTAACATCGTCAAGATTACCCAATTACCCACCACCCCCCACTAATTCTTTCACACGATTTCAATATTTTCGAAGCTTAATTACTAACAAAGAGAGGTAAGAATCTTACTCTGTGCCCTTTTGCCTGAGAATCCGAAACTGTTCAGGCGAGAGAATTGCGCGCCACTCTTCCTCCGATTTGTGGAGCGACCCAGGCGCCGCCATGGCCACAATCCCACCGCGAAAACCACGCTTCGGTTGCTGAACGGGTGAGGCAGTGAAGGGGGTGGCAGAAATGAAAAGAGTGGGAGAAGCAGCGGGCTTTGATGGAAAGAAGGTGGAGAGAGATGTGGGATGAAAACGAAGGAGAGTTGAGAAAATGGATTTGGATTTGGATTTGGAGGAACAGAGAGGAGTGGAAGCGGTTCTCACAATATTGAAGCCCATGGCGATGGTGTCGGTATTGTAACGTGATCACGGGTCACCCTCGGCTTTTAGATTATCAGTATTTATTTACTCTTTTTTTTTTTATGTCTATTGGGTGGTTTCATTAATTCGAATTGGATTTTTTAACTCAGTAAAAAAAAAAAAGTATATCCTAAAGTACTAAAAATATACAAGTAATTATGTGTTTTTTATTTACTTAAAAAATCAAGAAAAAAGGAAAAAAAATTAACTTTAAAAAAAAATGTTTCTTTCTATTTTGTTCCTTTTAAATTTTATTCTTTATTTGTTTTCTCTCGTACACTTATAAACATAAGCATAATCTCGTTAGTGTTACTTGTATTTAGTCAGACATACACTAAAGTGAGAGATTTTCTTTTCGAGTTTAATGGCCATGCAGTTAGTGTAAAAAAATTTATACTGTCATTCAATCAAAAATCACCATTAATATGACTTTTAAAGTATTTATTATAAAAGTCAACAAACTTATAATAAATGGTAATTTGTGATTGGATAACAATGTAAAACTACTTTACATTGTCAGTACATGACCATTAAACTCTTTTCTTAATACTATTACTCTTATACATGAATTTTGAAATGGATTGAACATAAAGTCATATATTTAAAGGATTTGAATTTCTTTTATTTGACTTTGATACATGCATGATCGATATTATGAGTTTATGTAAATTGAGTTTATCATGAATTACTTGAAACTAGCTCATTAAATAGTTGATTAAATTCATTTCTTTTATCAAATAAATAAATTTAATGTTTAAATATGTTTTTAGTTTGTAAAAAAATCAGTAGGTTATGATTTTAATCTTGTAATTTTTTTTTAGTTTTTATTTCTTCAAAATGCAACATTATTAATTTTTTTTATATAAAATGAGTAAATTTTGGTTTTGCTCTCTATTATTATTATTTGTTTAATTTTCATCTTTTCAAAACCTGAAATCACTTATGTTGTCCTTTATGTTTATTTTAAGGTAGATAAATAATATTCATTATATGAATATAAAAATAATTTTAAAGGTGTCACGTACTAACATAGTACTATACGAACTAGTAGGTGTCACTTGCGATGGTCACTTGACATTTCATTTAAACACATAAGCAGTTAATGGTAGGGGACAAAAATAATTATTTCAAATTTTTGAGAGATGAAAATCAAAGATAAAATTTTATAAAGACCAAAACCAAAATTTGTTCATTTCACAGGAAACCAAAAATATACTTAACCCTAAATTTAAACTTAAGTTTATAAAATAAAAATATATAGATTTGTCATTTAAAGTTTGTGAATCTCGAATAGTTTGTGTGTGTAATTTACTCCTATATTATAAATATGAATCTTATTGTTGAATGAGAACATTTTTAACAGTTATTATTGAATGAAGCATTTTAAGGAGTTATTCTCACTATTATTGGGTTACGTATCTAATCTTAATTTAATATATTAAGCATTATTTTATTTTTAAAAGTGAATTAATCTAAGGTGAATTGGGGGAAATCAATAAGAGATAAATTTCTAATGTATTAATTTCTTTATCTAAGTGCTCTAATTAGTTCTCTTTAAAGGTAAATTAACCTAAGGTGATCTTTGTTCTCTTTTAGGACACAAATATCTATCTAATTGAATCGACTCTTACTTTTGTGGTAGCTATTTCAATTAGACCCTTTTACACTATTTGTTAATTCAATTGTTCCTTGAAGATTAAACCTACTTTCTAATTTAAAGCCTAGGTTCTTTCCTTACAGGCCCAACGTCTAGGTTCACCTTTCAGTTCTTCTCTACACTGTCTAAGGTTATGAAAATTTATGATCAAGCATTTCATATAAAGAAAATCAATAAGAACAAAATCAAAAGGAGAACACAATAAACACAAAGAAGATCAATTAAACAACCATTAGTCAATCAAGGGTTAAACCCCAATCCTAGAAAAAGAGAATTATTCACATATAAACACGAATAGAACCCAAAGAAAAACAAAGAACATTCAAACCCAACAAAAGATGAAGAAGATAAGAAGAGTTGTTCCCGCCTCCAATCCTAAGCCATCAAAATCAAAGCGTTCATAACACTTAAACCTAAGCTAAAAGAGGTATGTAAAGGTTTGGGTTAATAAGGTTGCAAGCCTAATTACAAAACTAAACTAAAAAATGCATAATAAAAACACTAGATGTGCTCATGATCACGGGGCTATGATTTTCCCTAGTGGACTAATTAAGTCCTCTATGCGATTCCCGATCACAAAGGTGTGATCTTCTCTAGTAGGCTCAATAAAATCCTTTTGTTTTGGCTCCCCTCCTAAGCCTTTTGTGCTCGAACTTTCTCACTTCAACCTTTCAAGTGAAAAGTGGTCTAGGAATGCTCAAATTTAAAACGAAAACAAGAGAAAGAAATAACAAGTTCTACAGTAGAAAACAAACAAGAAACAAAATGAAATCGAACTAAAACTAGTAGAAAAATGCATGCAATCCCATCTAAAGTGCTATGAAAACATTGTCATCAAACAACCCCAAACTTAAAAATTTACTTATCCTTAAGCAATCGTTGTGGCTGAATCTAATGAACATGGGCCCAACAAAATAAAGCACAAGTAGTAGATTATGGATCAAGCATACATATAACCTTGTACAAGTCCAATTATAACCTACCTTTCTAGAATCAGTGCATACACAGACAAGGTCACTTACCTTTCCACATTGAAAGTGCTTATGGACTAAGCAATTACTCTCAAATTTCCTCAATTAACGCACATACCATAGGCTTGGCAAGGAACCTTATCTCCACTAAAGTGTCATAAAAACACAATTGAATCACAAGCATTTTCATAGGGTTGTAACAAGGCTAAGGTGAAATGATAGGATAAGTGTAACACTCCAATGTTTTCTTTCTAATTAATATGTATTACTATTAATATTATTATTATTTTCTATTTTACTTTATTTTTTATAAAATGGTATTTTGAAAAAAAGATATATTAGGCCTTTAAAATGGGGTTTTGTAATTAAAGTGTTTTTAAAAGTTTTAAGACCATTGTGTTGGGCTTAGTCTCCATAAGCGCAATTAGCTTTAAGAGTCCCTTAGGTTTCTTGAAAACCTAACCCTTTTTCCTTATTCCTCTATTGCGTCTTTGGAGACACTATGCTATCAGAGCCGTTGCAGTCAAGAAGTAAGGAACCGTAGGAAGACGCCATTGCACCGTTTGCATCCTCTTGTCGAAGGTCGTCTCTTTCAAGGTAAGGGAGAGTAAATTATCTCACTCATGGGTATGACTTTAGTCGTGGGTAGAGGGTTGACCTTAGACCTTAATTGTTTGTGAATTATGTGATTGTATGTAAAAGGGAATGCAAATTTCCCCAATCATTAATACATTTTATAGTAATCTCATGTTTATTTTGAATGTGGACTATCATGAATGTTATTCCTTTCCCTTTTTGCCTAAGTTAAGGATTTAATGAGTTTTGAGGGGATTATGAGTCAATGAGGAGTTTATATAATAAATTGACCAATTAGAAAGGTAATAGAAGTGATTAAGAATGGATTAAATTTGTTTGGGAGTGTTTGGAAGCCAAGGAAAACTACAGGTTGCAGATTTTGTGAACCCTCGATATGTGCAGAAATCACAGTTGTCGCTAAGCGCCAGAATTTTGGCACTAAGCGTGAAAGAGACAAAGAGTCTCTGGAGGTTTGGTGCTAAGCATGAGTATGACAGTGAATTCCCTGTATGAGTGGCTCTAAGGCCAGTCTTTTGGTGCTAAGCGTGGACCTATCAGAGAATGGGTTTAGAGGTAAAGTGAAATGGCACTAAGTGTCAAGGGTTTAACACTAAGCGTGACCCTCTGAGACATTAAAATTGATGTCCTAGCTAAGAGTAAAGGATTATAAGTTATGACGTTACCTTCTGTGCCTATTTCTTATATGATTACTATTGTTTGGATGCCTTATGGAATTTATATTTATGGTTGTCATTTACCTTGAGAAATTGAGTATGCTTTTGATTTGTGTTAATGTTCAGTGATAAAAACCTATAAATGTTGTGAGCATTGTATGTGATCATACATCATAACATTGAGGCATGTAGAGAAAGAAAGTATGTAGGAATTCAGCTGGTGGAAGTCGGGATGGTTGTCTAACCCTAACCTTAGGGATGGTACCCGGTTGGAAAACTCCAATATGCTGATCCCATGGAGCCGGAGTGTACTTGCAACGCTAGGTAACACTAACTAGTCACCAAAAAATATTATACTAGTTGAGGGTGTGAAAGCAGAAGGCGTCGATACCGATGACGCTTATTATAGTTGTGCACTTATTCTTAGTCTACTTTTGAGACGAACTTAGATTGGTACCACACAAGCATAAGAAGTAAAAGTTAAGTGGCATTGCATTACATCTGCTTGTGTGTTTTTAATCCTTGCAAATTAATGTTATTTTGATTATGTATGTTTTGTGTATTTTACCTGTCTCCATTGTCATACTTTGGGCATGATGTGAAATGTATCTCACTCCTTTGTTCCCTGATTTTTTTTTGTCTATGTCTATGATACATAGATGATGTCCAATAGGACCTTGAGGAAGAGTCTTGGAGTAAAGGTATTAGCCTCGTTGTATATTATTCTACCGTTGCTTCAGTTCAGTATGCTTTGATAGGATGTGACATTAGGGCTTGGTTATTTACTATTTTATGTCTCTTGCTTTTGAACTTTAGATTAATAGTTTTACTTCTTTAATTGGTTTTGTTCCAAATACTTGTAAGGCCAATTGTGGACCGCTATCTTTTTATTAATTAGCAAAGTATTTTATGGAGTTTAAGTTGATGCAAGTTATACATGTGATGTCCTTTACTGTGTGAAGAGAAAGATTTAAAATTACCATTTTATTCCACTAACGAAAAGTATATTAAATTTTCTTAATATTTATTTAACAGTTAGGTTTGAAGTAAAGGGTGTCACAGTAAGAAATTGAAGGGGAAAACATGAAAAAAAGGCTTTATCATTCAATATAGTTTGAATAGCCTAACATAATATACATTAGGCAACACAATTTATAGCAATAAGGGTATGTTTCACACATAACTTTCCTCATGCTTCCTTTATTCCTTTTCCTTTTCTAATTACTCAAACTATTTTTTTGATTGCACTACCTTTCATCTTTTCTTTTTCTTTTCCAGCCTTTATTTTTCTTTTTCTCATTTATTCAAACTTTCACAACCTTATGATCACCCCCAAACTTAACACAAAGTTGTCGAAATATTCCCCATAGGGTACCAAGAAGTATCAAAATTTTAAAAATAACATGGTAACAAGGAAAAACATATAATGTAAGGCTTGAGGGGCAACTATTGGTCGAATTCAATTCTAGCTCGAGGGTTTGAAAAATGCCAAATATGCCTTGATCATGTTCATTTATGCAGTTAGGACTATATAGCCTCAAAAAGGTTCCAAAACAAGTTATAGAGACACAACAATGAGAAATTCACACTCAAACAACAAAAGATAAGGCAAGATATGCAATGTAAAATGACCTAGATAATGGCTCAAATCTCACATTTATGGCTTAAGTCAATGTAAGCATCAAGACTACAAAAGTCATGCTAATTTTTAACTTGCCTAAAGATTATCCCATACAAAAGTTCTATTGTAAGACTGAACATAATGGGTATCCAATTCACTAAATTTGGAGAGAAAAGATATCAAGCATATAGAGATATAGAATTGCAGGAGTTATTTTATGCCTAAATGCAAAGGCTGATGAACAAGCAATCCTAAGTATCAAACAAAAAATAGTGAAAATAAACACAACATGCCTATATATCCTAAACATGAATTCTAAACTTCAAATGAAAGACATGCAATGCAATGCAAGACTTTTAACAACTCCAAACTTAAAATTTATGTTGTTCTCAATATAAAAAACTAAAAGTAAACGAAAAAAGAAACTATTTCACCAAATCAGTGAAGATAGAGACTGTAAAAGAAGTGCCATGATCATCTTTTTGCCCTTTTAGAAGCCATGGAAAAACCTTGGAGAGGACTAGTAGGTATGGTGGAAGAAGAAGAAGAATAGTGATTGGCAATGATTTTTAATATGGGAAGAGGCAAATTTGTGCATGACACATAAATGATGGGGGAAGGAATAAGTTTTTTTTTTGTCATGGGTGTGTGAGCATGGTCACACCCCTGTACTTGTTATTATCAAATTTTTATATTACAATACCCTAATTTTTTTTTTTGGTATAAGATTACAAATAATTTTTATGAGAGATAATAATGCTTAAGCTAGTGTAGGATCACTATAACGATAATTTTTCTTTCCGAATATTTAATATAGCTATATATTCAGTGGAGCTCAACACTATTGATTAAGATAAAATGCCTAAAAGTTTTTATACTATGAATAATTTTAAATCATCCTACAACATCTTCCTATTAATTCTTCTGATTTCCCTATGTGTAAGTACTAAATGTATTTTATATTTCAAAGACATTAAATGTGTTCACTCTTTTATTTAATATTTTTTTATAAAATAGTAAGAAAATTTATTACAGAATTTATACAAAGATGTATCATTAATATTCTTAGTATACCCGCATAGATATGAATTGTGAAATTAAAAAAGACAAATTTTTGTTGGGTGCGAGTCTAATTAAAGAGAGGGGTCAGTTGGGGTACGTGTTTGTTTTTCATCCGCACAAATCAGCCACGTGCCATCATAGTGCTCTACGCTCTACAGTCTACGCCCATTACGTCTCAAAAATAAAATCCTCTCACCAGTCTATCAGACTTTGAACTGAACTCTGATCATATACGACAATTATGTATGGATCCAATCCAAAGGGCTCAAAAGTGAATTCATAAAAGAACAGGGGCAAATTTAGTCCAGAAGAGGATTTTCGTTTTCACACGTGTGTCTGGTGGCCACCCCGATTTAGTCGCACGCCTAGTTCCTTTCTTCGTCTCGTCTCCCTCACATCGCACACGCTTCCGCTTTCTCTTTCTCACTGTTTCTCAGGTAACAGAAATCCATGTGCACCTGTTTATTTTGTTTTCCAGAACACACTCTTTCTCTCATTTAACTTGTCCATTTTTTTTTTCCGTTACTTTGTTTCAACGATTCATAGTTACCCCAAGAAACCTATGACAAATAACTGAGATATATATTTTTGTTTATTTATTTTTGCAACTTTTGATTTGTGTTTTCTTCGCTTCCGCCTTCCCTGAGATGTTAATAATTTTGAATTCACTAGTTCCTTATAAGTGAATTTCGAATAGAAATGTTTTTTTTTTCCCATATTTTTTTAAATATTTGTTGGTAATCAGGATTGTGATCGAAAAGAAAGAAAGACAATTATGTACTTGTTACTGCCTATCCCTCTTGATTTCATTCTGTTGATTTTGATTGCTGTTGTTGAAGATTTGTGTTCTGCTTTGTACTTGAGAACGGCGTGTGTTTTTTCTTTTGTTAACTGTGTTGATTTTTGTAATGTTCAGTTACTTCGAACATTGTAATCTGCATTTACCATTTTGATACTATCCCGTCGTAAAGTTGATTCCTTATAAATATATTTTTGTATTAAGTTGGCCTAGTAAATTGTAGATTTACTTACTAGGGTCGGCCTAGTAGTAAAGGGTTGAGTAGTTTGCATGGGGTTTTAGGTTATATTCCTATTGCCATCATTGTACACACAAAAAAATAATTTAAGTGTAGATTTGAACATTGTTTTTTGTAGTGTATTTGTAGTGGATGCTTTGAAAATTCGGCTATTTTAAACATTGCAATCTACATTCACCATTTTGATTCTGTCTTGTAGGAAAGATTAACTATACTCTGTATATTTACTATTTAGCTTGTTTAGTATATTGTACATTTGAAAATGATTTTATGCAGTGCTGGCTTTGCAAATTTCAGTTTGAGTCAGTTATCATGAACATTGTAATCTACATATAATGTTGAATTGGAAAGATTGGTTCTATCTAAAAGATATGTTTTGTTTGTATTTAGCTTGTCTAGTAATTTGTGAAGTCATTGTAGGGAACGTCCAGCAGGCAAATAACTTAGTTGTTTTGTTTTCATTGAATGTATGACAATAAATCGTGTGATCCATGTAGCCAACCTCACTTAGTAGGATAAGGCTTTGTTGTTGTTGTTGTTGGATGTCTGACAATAAATCAATAGGTGTTAATTACTATTACTATTACTATTAGTACGTTTGGATGATGGAATTGGAACTATAGTTTAGAATTATAATTTTAACTCCAATTCTGACAATTGGAATTGGTTTAGAATTATAGATTTCATGTATGGGTTATGCAAAGAATTCAACATAGAATTATAATTATAAATGCAATTTCAATTCTATTGTGTAATTATAAGATCTAAAGTTTGAAAATAATTATGATAATGGGGGCGGTGGTGGTGGTGGTTGGCGGCAGAGGGAGTAGTAGCAGGGTGGTGGTAGTGGAGGGATGGTAGTGGTGGTTGTAACTGTGGTGGCAGTGTAGGTAGTGGTAGCTGCAGTGGTGGTGGCAATGCTTTGAGGGAGAGCTGTTGCACAATGTGGGGTGAGAAATCAATTTTAGGGTGTTGGTTAGGAATTGGAAATGACTCAAGCTAGTTATTTTGTATTCCCTAGATTCGCCTTGGAATTTATGATTCGAATTCCAACAGGACTTCCAAACATAAAAATTAAAATTAGAATTAATAGGCTCAATTCCAATTTCAAGCTTCAGTTCCATGCTCAACTCCAAACACCAACTGGACACTTATAGATATTTGCTGCCACTTAATAATTAATCCAAATGGAAGGACTATTGACATCATTAGTTAATTGAAGATTTTGTTTGAGGTTTCAGATTTCTTTGATTAACTTGGATCAGGATTCAAATTCTTCTTTTTATTACGATTTTTATCACTCATTTATGATGTAGGAATACACATCATGGTATAGTTTGGGTTTCAGGTTGTAATTTTTTGTATAACTGAGAATTCATATAATATGTCAAAGAGAAACCACCCATTAATTTGCAAATTAGGGACATGAGGTAATTGCGACCAATTAGAGAAGAGATAAAATATTGTCAAGGAAAAGGCTCTTATTGGTATATTTTATTGATGATCTTTTAAGTTAGTATTTGCACCTGAAATTTACCCATTACAATATTCGATCGTCTTTTGCAGACATTTGGGCCTACAATTAACACCATGAAGCTTCATTTTTACATAAGAAGCCGATAGTCTTATCCTTTGGCTGAATCTGATGTGTATATGTATGTCCAAACATTTAGAGTGTTCTCTTGACACTGTTTTGGTTAAACCTATATCTACTGTTGATGCTATTTTATATATAAATCTCTAACCTATTTGTTTTTCTGTGCTCTATTACTCCCCCCCCCTAGTGACAATTGTTACACCTAGTCTTTTGTAAGTTTTTCCTTGTTCAACTCTGAGGTTAAGTGAGTTGTAGATATTTATGCAGGGTGGTTCACAAATATCACTAGGTTATGGAAATATACGAGGGATACACATGGACATGTTGGGAAAAATATGGCAAAATATTTATTCTGGATGTTGAGACTAAAGAATGATGTGTTTATTCCATGATAACAATACCATGTTTATATACAAGTTGAGGGAATCAATCCTATAAATTTAGGGATTAGAATCAATCTGTGTAAATGTAAATGGTCAATCTATTTAAATAGAAAGGTAGTAGAATTTTCCTAATTACACAAATGGTCAATATTCCTTAATCATACCAAATATTTCTTACCAAACATTCCAATTTCCCAGGCCAAGAATGCTGCTCTAGTATATATGGTCTAGGTGGAAACAGTTGCAGCAAAGCAGGAAAAAACAGTCATTGAGTATGGCAGGAATTGGATCATAATAGGTGATACAAACCAAATGTTCTGATAATGTAGCTGTGATAAAACCACTTCATCAACCAATATAGAGTTTATAACTTTTTCGTTGGACTTAACTTGTAGTTTGATCAAGCAAGGATACATATTCTTGACAAATTAAAGGTTCTAGGTTTTGGTGAAGTTATGTCCATAGTTCTAAGTAAAGATGTTAGAAGGCCACCATAATTACGGTCACCCCTAGCCCGTCTTAATTGCGGCCTATTAGAGTTGGTCTACGAAGGGGCTGACCAGAAAGAGTTAAGTGAAGTGTTGTAGTGTGTAGCCATTGGGACGTCGACTCAGAGGGTTGAGGTCTCACATCGACTAGAGTTAGGCCTAAGTAGTGCTTATAAAGCTTGGCCAATCCTTACCGTACAAGCCGGTTTTGTGGGTTTGAGTTAGGCCCAAAGCCCAATTTCTAAAATGGTATCATAGCCTATTCTAGATCTATTGTTGGGCCACTTGCATTAGCACGTTCTAGGCCCATAGCCCAGGGCATGGGAAGGTGTGTTGAAAAGCCGCCTTATTGTAGTCACCCTTAGCCTGTCTTAATTGCGATGGTCACCCTTAGCTTGCCTTAAATGCAGCCTATCAGAGTTGGTTGCCAATGTCTTGGAAAGGGCCACCTACGAAGGGGTTGACTAGAATGGTTGAGTGAAGTGTTGTAGTGTGCAACCATCGGGACATTGGCTTGTAGGGGGGTTGAGGTCCACCCCACTGCGCCACCCCCCCCCCCCCCGGACTAGGGACCCCCTCGACTAGAGATATGGCCTAAGTAGTGCTTATGAAGGAGTCTTTTTTCACTAAACCCATGTTCAACTTTACTTAAGCTTATCTTCAGAGGGAAAATTCAAGGGAAGATAAGGAGAATTTTTTACTAGATTTGGACTTGTCATTGTCTAAAGAGCCTCCTAAATGTCTATGTCCAACCATACCCCTGAAATTCACTTGAGACTGTACCTGTACCTGAACTTTGTATCTTAAATTTTTTTGTGAACCCATTCTTGAAATACCCACAACCTGACCATGTTTTTGAGAATATGATATTTGGCCAAAGCAAGGAGTTCATAAGGAAGAGGATGTCCTTCTTAGAACCTATGCAAATCCAAGAGTCCAACTTGGAGCCTTTGAAGTGGTAGACTGGTAACAATTTATAACTCTTTATTGTATGATGAAACTGAATTTCATGTGTATAATAGTGACCAAAACCTGCCAATGTTAAAAAAGGAACAAGAGAGTGCCCTAAAGAACCACTTTACCTTCTTGCACAGTTATTGTCCTTCAAGAAAATTTCACCATGACATAGGGCCTTCGAGTCCACCTAAATACCATTGTCCATTACCATCCCTACCATCCTAACAGAGGCTTTGTTTGATGAAAAATGGAAACAAACTATGAGTGTGGAAGTGGTGGCATTGGAAAGGAAGAAACCTATGTGGTGTAAATGGCTGTATACATTGGAAAGATAGATACAAGGCATGATTGATAGTTGAAGGGTATACGCAAACCCATGGAATCAATTACCTGGAGATCTTTGCTACGGTTGGAAAGATAAACACAATTAGAGTTTTATTGGCATTAGCAACTAATTGTAGTTGGGATTTAAATCAGTTTGATGTATAAAATGCATTCTTGCACAGAGATCTAGGGGAAGAAATCAACATGGAGGTTCCACCAGGCCATGGGAAATCTGAATGCCAATACTGTTTGTAAATTGAAGAAGGCCTTTTATGGTTTAAGCAACTACCATGAGTGTGGTTTGGAAGATTTATAAAAGCTATCTTTTTTGGCTATGGGATATAGACATACTAACAAAGCCAAGGGGATTACCCAATGTTTATTAAACACTCTCCTTCTGGGGGAGTCATGACACTCTTGGTGTATTATGTGGATGGCATAATTGTGATAGGAGATGATTTTACAGGGAAATAGGTTCTAAGTCAAAGATTGGCCAAGTGATTTGAGATCAAAAGATTAGGAAGGCTGAAATACTTACTTGGAATTGAGGTTACTCATTCTAGGGAGGGTATTTTTATCTCCCAACAAAAATATACTTTAGATTTAATACAAGAAACAAACAAGATAGTCTGCAAACTAGCAAGAACTCCTATAGATCCGAGTATGAAACTGTGGAACAGTAGCAGAAGATGCTGTAGTGGACAAAGAAATGTTTCAATGTTTGGTAGGAAGATTAACTTTTCTATCTCATACACAAACAAATATTGCATAAGCAGCAAGTGTAATCAGACAATTTTTGTGTGGCCTGAAAAAAGTTCTACAAGTAGCTCATCAGATACTACAATATCCCAAGGGAACACCGAGAAAAATACTGTTTAAGAGAAATGGAGGTTTAGTATTTCAGGCAACTGATGCTAATTATACCAAATCACAGGCTGATAGAAGATCACTTCTGGATATTACACCTTCCTTGGCAAGAATATTGTGACACGGAGGAGTGAAAAATGGAATATGGTAGCATATTTTTGTGCGGAGGCAAAATTTCAAGCTATGGCACAAGGTGCTTGTAAAATACTTTAGATCACTCTTGAAGATTGGAAGATCAAGAGGGATGGATTGATAGAGGAGACTCTATTGTGATACAAACCTACAATTAGTATAGCTTATAGGTTAAAGCTCATTGAAGTTGAAAGACATGTTAAATAGAAGCTAGAAAGTGGATTGAATTATAAGCCCTATGTAACTACACAGGGTTAACTTGCTGATGCACTCACCAAACGATTGAGTAGTACAATATTCTAGAGTTTTTTTTGTCCAAGCTAGGACTGGAGAATACTCATTTGCTAGCTTGAGGGGGAAAACCATGCATAGTCAGTTGGGGCATCCCACAAATAATGGGATTTAACTTTTAATTCATTTCCTATTCTAGTGTGGCTGTTCATGTATATAGCTCACCCATTGATGTATTATTCAGTATGAATGAAATCCTTATTTTCTAAGTTCCAAGAGGAAGATATAACAAAATAAACAGCCACTAAAGTTGATTGATGTAATGTCATACATGATGCGTTTCTGATAATGTTTGTGCAACATTTAGCTTAGAGTCTTCTTCATTCAGGATTTTAAATTAAAATGGAGGATCCTCTGAGTAGGGTTCAGCTTAGAACCATAGTTTAAGTGGCCTTTTTACATAACTTAATAGAAAAACATATCCAGTTTAAGATTCCCTGATATTGTTATTTTGAGACTTAGCTGAGCCAAACTCTATGCAATGGCATTGAGCTTTGTGTGATTTTTAAATAATAAATAGGGCCCTCAACATCTTTTGTAGGTTGCTTCTTTGTATTTTCTTTATATTGGTTGTATTGATGTTTTCGGTAAGCTTGAAATTATTGTCCTCCTCAATTGAGCTAGGTAATTTTAAGTTTTGGTGGAGAAACCAGCTAATAAGAAAATAGTTTCAACTTCTTGGATTGGTTGTGAATGTAGTTCTTATTAAAGCCTTGTAAGTTGTAACTACGAACAATTGTTAACACGGGGCTATATTGGTTCTTATAGTGTATAGATGTGTGCTGGCGTGGTGCCTCTCATGTAACGCTACGTGCTTTGCTTTTACCCTTGAAAAACAGTTTGTTGTGTCTTTCTGAACAGGAGTAACTGTTCTTTGTAACATTTTTTGCAGGAGTTTGTGATCTGAGCATAAAGATGGAGCTGAGTAGCATCAAAGATGCATTTGATCGTGTAGCCAAGAAGCAAAAATTGTCCTCTTCTAAGTCTCAAGAAGTTGCTGACCAGGTGGGGCGAGAAATTGAGCAGGCATTGGCGACAATTCAGTCACCAAATGACCCCTCATCTCCTGTTGACCAGAAATCCATTCTTACAGAACTCAACTTTAAGCTTAATGCTATTGGACCACTTCAACAGTTGGAAGGATCAAATAAGGAATTGAACATAAGTCTTACCAAGTGTCAAAAACTCATTGAAAAATTGTTAAACCCAGACATATCAAAGGCATACAGAAATGTGGACTTTGATACTCATATTGTCAATCAGATCATTGCAAACCACTTTTACCGTCAAGGTTTATTTGATCTTGGAGATAGCATCATAAATGAGGCTGGAGAGCCTGATGCAACTGCACTTAGATCTCAATTTTTGGAAATGCATCAGATTATTGGAGCTATGAAGGAGAGAAACCTTCAGCCTGCTCTTACATGGGTCTCTGCTAATCGAGAGAAACTTGTCCAGATTGGTTCCAGTCTTGAGCTTAAGATTCACACATTGCAGTTTGTAGAGGTCCTGCAAAATGGAACCCGAGCTGATGCCTTAAAATACGCCCGAACTTATCTTGCTCCTTTTGCTCCCCTAAACAAGGACGAGTTCCCAAAGCTTATGGGTTGCCTCTTGTATGCAGGAAGGCTAGAGAGCTCCCCTTATTCTGAGTTGATGTCCCCAGTTCACTGGGAGATGACAACTGAAGAGCTTGCACGGCAGTTCTGCACTCTCTTGGGGCAATCCTATGAGAACCCACTGAGTGTAGCAGTTGCAGCTGGAGTTGAGGGGTTGCCTACACTGTTAAAGCTGGCAAATGTAATGGCAGCAAAGAAGCAGGAGTGGCAGGAAATGAAACAGTTGCCAGTGCCTGTAGAATTGGGTAGGGAATTTCAGTTCCATTCGATTTTTGTTTGCCCTGTGAGTAGGGATCAAGGAAGTGAAGAGAATCCTCCAATGCTGCTGCCATGCTTACATGTCCTTTGTAAGCAATCAATTATGAAGTTATCAAAAAACAGCACCCGAACATTCAAGTGTCCGTATTGTCCTGCCGATGCTACAGTTGCACACTGCAGACAGCTGTATTTCTGATGGTGTTTGTGCATTTATCTCTTCCATACATTTCATTTGTGCAATACAGCATTGACAGCTTGCTGGCTGTATATAAATATTCTGAAATATCTTTTAAATTTGATAAGACCAATGAGTGAATAAAAAAATTGAAAAAACCTGTCTATAACCGGGTGCTTTGTCTATTCTACCGTTCTTGCTTTTCCCTGTCTGAACAAAATATACAGGTGCTTCCATGATCTCACTGCTATAAACTTGTATGATATGATGGCGTACTGCTATGTATATTATGTACTATATGATTGTGCTAGATATTCTGGTTATTTGTCTTTTGATAATTGGGTTTTACTCTATGCTAATTTGAAATTAGCTCTTGACAGCTGCCATTGCTTGGACTATCTTTCGGTCAAGGAATCATTCGAACCGTTAGTTAATGGTAATGGATTTCTTGACAGAGAGAGTAGCAGTGATCTTTTAAGGCTGTACCGACCCCGGCTGACCGAGGCCTATTCTGCTGTAAATGAATTTAGAGCATGCTTGAGTATCCGTTTGCACACTTTTCGGAAATCCAAGTGTGATAGAAAGAATTTGTTGCATTGACATTGAACGCCATTTTAAACGGACAAACAAGCACACTATTAGATCGATATGTCCTTATCAATTTGCGGGTTAACATGTTTCTTTTAGCCTGTAATGAGGAAATAATTTTTTTTTAGTTTAATAATTATATATTGTCAGTGTAAAATATTTTACATTATTAACTAATTAAAAATCATTATTAATATAATTTTTAAGATAGTTATTGTAAAAATCAATAAATTTATTATATATGATGATTTTTAATTAGATGACATGCATAGTCTATTTTTTTTTTAAGATCTCTTAAATTTAAAAAGAGACCACTTCTCCAAAATAAGTAAATTTAGACATACCTTGTTAATTTTCTATTAGTTCTTAAATTGGTTTTTTCTTTCCGGACTAAAACGGGATTACGGAAACGTTTGTGTACACGTGTATCGTCAGGTTCCTTGTTCATTGCTTACGTAACTTCTTATGTAGCCTAGAAGATAGATGGATATAAAATACATGAATATGAACTAAACTTGAAATAAATGTGCCAGATTCAAACCAGCCAACCAGACGAAACAATTTTCACCATGAGGAATCCTCACCCCTGGCAAGGCTGTTATCATCAGGGCCCTACAACGGATTCAGATCATTTACGATCTTAACCCTTCGAATTTTGTTGCATAACAAAAGAAAAGAAAAGAAAAAAACTTTAAAACACTTCAAAGAGTGTCATCCATAGGATCTACAAGTGCATGAGATGCATTTCTTCTACTACTGCTGGCAGCCCCACTCCCCATTTCTTATTTTTCTGCTAATTTTGTAAAAGAAAAACAAAATTACAAAGAAGCAATTCGAACTTCGAAGTCCCAACTAATTGTAGTTCTCTCCTATGGAAAACCGATTATTCTGTTGAGTCCCGAAAACAAGAAAGAGGAAGTAGGAGGCTTGGGAGGTGCGTTCCCCTGTCGCATATATTCCTCCAACATCTCTTTGGTAGACCTTGCGGACAAGGGATGAAAATGGGCACCCCATTCCGCAAGAAACCCTTTCACGAGGACCCATTTCTCGTCTTCAGGCATCTTGCTCCATTTCTGTTGGGCCTCGTCTTCGTTGAGGCCCATGTACTCGCAGAGCTCTCCGAAGAGGAGCTTTCTGCTCTTCCGCATGGCCTCCTCCGCCTTCAGCAAATGGGCGTTGATTCTGGCGGCTTTCGCGGCCAACTCCGACGCCAGTGCGGCGTCGCTGATGCTGCCGTCGCCGGCGGCGCACGAGATTCGGGTGGTGGGCTTGTGGGTGAAGGGAGTGGCGGGCGAGGTGGAGAAGAAAGGGGAAATAACCCGAACCTTCAGAGCCATTTGGATGGATTGGATTGGATTGATTTTTTTTGTTATGTAGTGATCAAATTGGAAGCTCCGAACCAAGCCTACAACAAAATAGTGAAGGGGTACGTTTGTTTTTTGCGGATTTACAAATTGGTTTATTGATAAACCTTTAAAAATTACTTCTTTGAATTTTCACGCATTCATCATATTATTTTGGACGGTGGTTAGTGTGGACCACAAGTTTTAATTATTAGATTAATTTTATTATTATAAGTTTTTCTATACCAAATCTCGTTTCCTTTTTTTTTTTTTTTTTTTGCCATTTCTCCATTGTCATAGCCCCTCTCTTTACTTTGGTTACTACTCCCTCATCGTTGACCACAGTGGGTTGTCACTAGAACTGATTTTTGGCAACAACATTTTATTTTTTTTCTTCTCCTCTTTTCTTCCTAGATCTGGCAAAAGAACACAAATACTCGCCGAAACTTGTTATCACTAGTGGAAAATTCCACTAGATTCTCCAACCACCAACCTTATCGGGAATCGTTGCTCGTGCAGTTGTTCTGTGACAAAATCAACAAGAAGTTCCCCGTGCCAGCAATGGTCCTTGCAATGGAAGTTGTGAACGAGTTCGAGAAGATACACGTGTGACAGCCCCAAGATCCTCGTGGGAACTTTCCCAGACAACTGGTTGAAATTGAATCTCATACGTGTCAAGCTCTGGCACGTACCTAGACTCGTCGAAACCGTAGAGGTCATTAAGGGTGAGGTCCAGGTCCTGGAGTTTCTTGAGGTTGTCAAGGGAGGCGGGGATCACGCCGACAAGGTTGCATTAGGTGAGCTAGAGGACCTCGAGGTTGATGAGGTTTCTTAGTTCGAGAGGGATCCAACTTGGGAAAAAGGGGTTGTGACGTTGCCGAGGGAGGCGGGGATGGTGCCTTATAGAAGGTTCGAGACAAGGGAGAGGATTTCGAGGTTATGGAAGGTTTCGAAGGAGTTGGGGATGGGCCCAAAGAAGTTGTTGCCAGTGAGGTTGAGGTAGTGAAGCACAAGAGAAGTTGCTGCTTGGTGGCGCTAACGACGGTCGTCAGTGGCTACTAAAGGACGTGTCACCAATAGCTGCAAGTAAGAGGGAAAAGGAGACAATGAAAGGGAGAGAGGGATATGATAAGAGAGGTTGTAAAATAAGATTATTCATATAGATTAATTCAAGAGTTATTATTTGTGGTGCATGGTGGCACACTTATGTTGATGGTCCACCCTAGAATTAGTCCAGAAACTAATGGAGAACGTCCTTTTCACTATTGATGGCTTGATGCATAATGTTGCGTTAATCTAGTGTTGGGGTGGTTAGGACTCATCTAGGTGTTGGGAAAGGAAGTCATGGAGAAATAAGCAACAATTTTATCATTGAAAGAATTAAATATAAAATATTTTTAATATCAATAATCGGGTGTGAACAGTCGTTTCACTGTTTTAGGACTGGACTAGTCCATAATGAACGAATTCTAAACTTTTCCATGTTAAAATCCACCTATTATTTAATTCTATGACATTGACATTGAATTATAAAGATTAAATTAAAAATTATTGTGATATATAAGAATAAAAATATAATATTTTTCAAATCTTTTATTTGACATGCATTTTCAATTTGCACTTGTGTTTCATTGCGTTATATATTATAACATCAATAAATAATGAAAGTCAAATTAAAATAGAGTAAATTACACTAACATCTCCTGAGGTTTTTTGAAATTACACCTTGATACCCTTCCTTTTTTTACCCCTACACTAACCCCTTTAATTGTTTGAAAAATATTACACTGACACCTTTATATATTACACTGACACCTTTATATATTACACT
Organism: Spatholobus suberectus; assembly: GCA_004329165.1. NCBI lineage: Eukaryota > Viridiplantae > Streptophyta > Magnoliopsida > Fabales > Fabaceae > Spatholobus > Spatholobus suberectus. The sequence goes on along the minus strand of CM014729.1, from coordinate 6,639,292 downwards.
AACACCCCTTAATTGTTTGAAAAACATTACATTGTGTACCCCTATAAGGGAGGTTGTTGTAATGGTTAAAAAAATAAGGGGTTTTGCATAATTTTGAAAAATCTCAGGGGGTATTAGTGTAATTTACTCATTAAAATATTATACATACTGGGAGATTAAATTAAAAGTTTTTCATATAAAAATACCTAATTAAAAATGCCTGTTACATTTACGATGTGTTTGGCAACAATGAAATGAGAGAGAAATAGGATGAAGAGGATGGAAATGAGTAGGTGAGAAATAATTGGTATTGTTTGGTAGAGATAAAATTAAAAGGTGAGAAATGTAAAGTGGGTGGGTCTCATGGCTTAAAATTTCTTCACAAAACAGATGAGAAATACTAAAGAAAATCGACAATGGCTCGTGCTTTACCAAAATACCCCATGTACATAATGTGCAATAATTGACTAATGTGATTGAATGTAAACATTGTGTTTTACTTTAATCAAGTAATGGCTATTTTTAATTGTGAATAGTTGATTATTAGATAGTTCGTGAATAATTGATGGCTATTTTTATCCAATTATTTCGTGGTGCTAGTCAATTATCAACTCTAGATATCCAATTATTTGGCTATTTACAATGTTAATCTAATTTCTTTTCTCTTTTTCCATTCAAATCAAATAATCTTATAATATTCTTTCCACCTTATTTTACTCATATTTCTCTACAATCAAACAAATATTTTCACTCCTTTTCTTATATATTTCTCTTTTCTCTATCCTGTCTTACTTACTTTTATCCACTCTATTTTTTTCTTCATTGCTAAACACAGTGTTACATTTCTTCCTCTTTGGATTTTGAGCTTTTATGAGTAAAAGAAAAGGTAATGATGGCCTTTCCTCTCAACTTTCTCAAAAGGCATTTGAAAAAAAATGCAAAATTTATGTAAACTGACAAAAATAATTTATAATTTTTTAATAATCTTTACATTATTTCATAAATTTTGTAGCTAAATTTACAACAAAAAAAACTCATTTAATTAACTTTTATTAAATAAGTAGATATTTAAAATATTTTATTTATATTTAACAAAATTATTCATGACATTTTTATAAATTCTTCTAACTTATTTTAATAATTTTTGTGACAAAATTTAACAAAATTTTTCTATTTAACAAAAACAAATTAAATAAATATTTAATTAAATTATTTATCCAAAAACGTATTTAAATTTAAGAATGATATTTTAGAAGAGTTTAATGGATATGCATTATCAATTTAAAAGTGTTTATACTATCAACCAATTAAAAATCATTTTTGGCATGACCTTTATAGTAGTTATTATCAAATTCTATAGAGCCACTAGGGTTGACTTATTGGTGGGAGATTTGGGTTGTGATTGGATGTTGTGATTGTGATTAGATAATAGTGTAAAAAAACTAAATGTGTAAAAACTTTTACACTACAAGATAAATTGTTTTTATAAAATAATTATAGAAATTATTAAGTTAAACATGTTTATAATGGTGGGTAACAACTAAGGGGTGTATTGGATTGAGATTTTAAAAGACTTTTTTGCGAAAAAAAGTCTTGTGGTATTAATAAAGACTTTTTAATAATATAAATAAATCTTGTTTTGTTGCATTCTCAAGTCTCTAAATTTGTGAAGTCGTGTTTCTGTAGTATACCAATTCGTTAACATATTGTTGAGTCATTTTTTATTAACACAGTGGTATCAGAGCAGAGCCTCTCTCCTAGTATGGTGTGGTTCGAAGACAAACCAAGCGAAAGCTGGTGGGCATGTAACATCCTGGGCGTTGATGAGGGCAGAGAGTGATCGCTAGTGCGAAAGAGATGAGACACAGATAAGGAGCGGTTCTTGGTAAGCTTCCAACGGGAGATACACACGAATGAATCGAATACATACCAAAATGAGAGATCTGGAGGCTGTGTAGGTATGAGACTGTGTAACGCCTAGCCGCTTTCAGGATCGAAGACTGTCCCCACACACCAACACAAGACTTTTCAACGTACTTTGTCTTCATTCACACGCTTCTTGGAAAATTTTCCAAGAGGTCACCCATCCCAGAATTGCTCCAAATCAAGCACGCTTAACTATGGAGTTCTTAAGTGATAGGCTATTGAAAAGTAGATGCATCTTGTTAGTATATGTATCACTTATTAATCCCTTTAAGCTATCCTCAACTGTACAATCCCATACCTGCACAGCCTCTGGATCCCTCTCGTTCTGGTTTGTATTCGATTCATTCATGTATCTCTTTCGTTGGAAGCCTGCCAGGAGCCGCTCTTTGTCTGTGTCTTATCTCTTTTGCACTAGCGATCACTCCCCGCCTGAGATGTTACATGCCCACTAGCTTATGCTTGGTTCGTCTTCCAACCACACCGTACTGGGAGAGAGGCACTGCTTTAATACCACTTTGTAACGCCTGGCCGCTTTCAGGATCGAAGACTGTTCCCACAAACCAACACAAGACTTTTCAGTGTGTTTTATCCTCACTCACATGCTTTCTGGAAAACTTCCCAAGAGGTCACCCATCCCAGAATTGCTCCAAGTCAAGCATGCTTAACTATGAAATTATTAAGTGATAGGTTACCGAAAAGTAGATGCATTTTGTTGGTATAGGTAGCACTTATTAATCCCTTTAAGCTATCTTCAATTGTATAATCTCATACCTCCACAACCTCTGAATCCCTCTCGTTCTGGTGTGTATTCGATTCATTCATGTGTCCCTCCCGCTGGAAGCCTGCCAGGAGCCCTTCCTTGTCCGTACCTTATCTCTTTTGCACCAACGATCACTCCCCGTCCTCATCAACGCCTGAGACATTACAGACTATACAGTTGAAGATATTCAATCAGGATTATTAGGATTTTTTTAAAAGGGTAACAAAATCTAGTGGTATTCAATTGGGATTTTTTACCAATTACAAAAAGTCTTTTGATATTTAAAATCATACAAATTTCGATGGATTGTTTTGTAAGGTAGATTTCGTGTAACTTTTCAGTGGGATGTATAAATACCTCACCCATCCAACAATCCCACGCAAACCTATAAGACTTTTCTACTCGTTCATTCATTTTTTTTTCTACCGTTGCCAAACGTTTTTTTCTCCCATCACACATAGTTCCTTCTTTCTTCGTTGAAGGTGGTATAGACATTGATACAATACTTGGTCATCTCTTTCTTCTAATCCTACACACCTTCTTACAATTAGGTCAAAGACATTTTTATTTGCTTTTGTCAACTTAATTGGATGAATTTATTGTATACATTACCAAAAAAAAAAAACAATGTCAAAAACACAAAAAAGACCCGTGCATCACCAATGCCAATCACACACTTGCACACTGATCCCAACATAAATCATAAAACTTCATTTTAGCTTTGAAAAAAAAATAACATGCTATGCAACATGAGTAGTGTGAATTTCATGTTTCCTAATATTATTAAGAATCCTGCCCCCCCCCCCATAAAATTATTAGGAAGTTTGAGCTCTTTTTTTTTCTTCTCATGGTAAAGTGTTTTATCTATTTGTTCTTGGACACTCCCTATTGTTTAGATAATAATGACATATGCTTATGGATTGATAATTCTTCAATACTAAGTAAGTACTATGAACTATGGCTTATTATAAGATTGAGGTATTAAAAGAAGTCTCATCATATGATAATGAAATGGTTAGATGATAGGTAATAATTTGTTGTATGTATCAGAAAACAAATGTTTTTATTTAACAAAATTGGTAAGACATGAAATTAAAATCAATTAGTTATTAAAAAATTAGAAAAATTATATTGATTTTAATTTTTTTTTAATCCAAATCTTATCATTTTTTTTGTTATGTTTTTTATTGACTCTTGTAACTTTGAATATTTTTTAAGAGAAAAAAGGCAATGCACTAATAATGTAAAATTGTTTTATATTGTCATTCAATCACAAACTATCATGTTTGGTAAGTTTATTGATTTTTACAATAATTATCTTAAAAATCATAACAATAGTGATTTATGATTAGTTGACAATGTAAAACTTTTTACACTAACAGTATATAGTCATTAAACTCATTTTCTAAAAATTTATAAAGTTTTTTCAAATCTTATAAACTCTTATGATATAAATCCATTAAAATCTAAACCACAAAATCTTCTTTTAAAAAATCTTATAAGTGATTACATTCTTACATAACTTTTTTATCCTAAAATAGTCTTTAAAATTTTTAATCCAATACACTTCGCTAACAACATCATCACGAGAAAGGAAACGAAATTTAACTCAAATTTTCAAATAAGGGATCTCCTCCCAGTGCTACAGGGCGGAATAAACATGAGCATAAGCATGATCACAGTGGGTGTAAGTTGCAGCATCTCATCGTTGACATCATCTTTTCCTTCTTCGCTACGTTTTCGCTGCGCTTTTCCACTCCTTTCTCCTCCTTCCGCTCTCTGCTGCTTCTCTGGTACGCTACCTCCTCCCTCTCATTCACACTTTCATCTGCGCCACGTCATCTCTCGCTTTTCCTTTTTTTTTTCTTCCACTGGACACGCAAATTTCGGTTTCCATAGTTTTTGTGTGTCTGTGTGTGTGAGAAGCACGTTTAGGTTACATTTGTTATAAAAAGTATAAAATCTACCGAAGCAGCGTTCAAAGAATTAGGGAAAAATAAGTTTGAATAATAGCAACCGATCAATTTGCTTAAACTGTAACAATCTAACGATAATTGTTACAATGTGTGTTGATTTAGACTTCCTGCAATAGTTCTTGTTCTCAATGTGCTTCCCTGTGCATAACTCATTATTTTGTGGATTTTTAGTTCGGCTTACTTATGATAACGATTTTCGTTTTTTCTGTTGTTGCTATCTCGCTGGGATTCTGATGCTGTATTACTTTTTATTTCCCGTTCTGTTCTGTTGCGTGAATGTTTACTAGGTTTGTCAGAGAATATGGATTGTGGTGGTGGTCCATTTGTGTTTCCCCTGAACCGTTGCAAAACTGTTCACCTGGTTGGTATTGAAATTGAACTCACTTTTTCAGTCAACATACTGTATCCGGTGTGGACTTGACGCTGCTATGTATTTTCATTGCTAATACATTCAAGATTGCCTTCTTTCCCTGCAAATCAAGGCACTGCCAACTAATAAAACGCATACGTCCAGGTCAGGCATGGACAGGGGATCCACAATGTAGAGGGAGATAAGAACTACAGTGCATACATGAACCCTGAATATTTTGATGCACATCTTACTCCATTAGGCTGGCAACAGGTAAAGCGCCACATCTTATTGTGTGAAACATGTTCAGAAGGGGAAAGCTTACATTAGTCATGATGTAGTTTAGAGATGGAAAAGATTGTGTAGTCTTGTTGTGAGTGTGTGATAATCTTTTGCTTCTGACAGGTTGACGATTTGCGTAAGCATGTTCATGATTCTGGGCTTATGAAGAGGATTGATCTAGTCATAGCATCTCCGTTATTGAGGTATCAACACCTGTGTGCTGCTTTAGTGACTCAAATGCTTTATATGGATTGAGAAACTGTTTGTCTCTCTCTTTCCGAAAGAGTACTTAATTCTAAACTCTTGTACAGAAAAATTACTGAAGATCAGGAAATTGTTTTTTTATTTTTCCACTTTCACAAATTTCCAATGTAAAGTAGACTTGGCATGCTTTTATTTCTTTCACTTTGTGATTAGCTTAGACCTCCTTCAAGTTTTCTGGGAACTTTTTTGGGTTTGGAAACACTGAACTATTTTGCAATGGCTGATAAAGGTATTATTTTGTTTATGTTTGTTGTATCTGCAATTTGATCAGCTTTCATTGATTGATGAATGTGATAGACTATGATTGTGTATCTGATTTCTATGAAGCAACATCAGATGGGCAATCTTTAACTTGCACATTTTGAACATTGGTGTGACTTAATCTTGTAAATAAAAACATGTGCAGCAAGTCCATGAATCTGGTATATTATCTTTCCAGGTAGAAATTGTCCCTGAAAAATATAATTGCTAGCTAATTAGGCGAAATTTTTTTTGTCTTGGAAATAAATAAAGAGAGTGTTCTCTATGTATGTGCTACGTTAGTCAGATGGTAAATTATGTTATCAGGATTTAGATTATCCATCTGTGAACCCAGTCGTCATTAATTTGCTAGCTAAAAGTCTCTCCCTTCCTACAGTTTGTGGAGGGAATGTGAGCTTCTTTAGTATCAAATCAAAATTATATGTGCATAGAAAATTATTTGGATTAGTGATGCTTCATTTATACATGTCTATCCATTTACTGTGCTAGACTGCTAGCTTGTTCCTGTTACGTAGTGTCCTCGCTCCTCATGAATGAGGTTGCACTAGTTGAAAAAAGCTGGGTTGGGACATCGATATTAGGGTTTTGCAACTTATCCATATTCTGGGTTTATGTAGTTTATATTGGAATGTTGTTCTTATGAATTGGTTGAAATGACCTACAATGTAAGGTTTTAGGACTCTACAAACTGCTGTTGGGGTGTTTGGAGGTGAGGACTACACAGACAGAACAGATGTGCTACCTCTTATGGTGGCAAATGCAGGAAACAGCAAGCGTGCTGCAATTTCAAATCTAAATTGCCCACCAATTGTTGCTATTGAACTTTGTCGGGAACATTTGGTATGTCATTTTATAATCTGAACATCTTTTTTAGGTATTGATACAAGACATTCTTCTAGGAGACAGTCTACATATCATATTGCTACGTGTACTAGAGTGAAAAAGTTCAATCTCCTTCACAGCATGGGCAAGTTTTATCTTGGTAATGAAAATCTTTTTGCTATCAAGATAATGCCTGTGAATTTGTCAGAAGATTGATATCTTGTACTTAAAAGAAGGGGGCAGGAAGAATTCAGAATGCTATTACTTCCGAATCAATAAATTTTTCCCTACATTTCATGTTATGCACTGAGATGGAAGGATGGAGCAAGAGAAGTCTTTTAAATTCAGGCTTACTTGCCAATATGACTTAGATCAATTTCCTTTTGTCTTTTTTAAAGATCTTGCTTAAATAATAGGTTATTTATGGGTGGGTTTGGAAAATATTAGGGTATATTGAAAATACTCCAGATTGCCATAAGATGTTGAACTTTAGACACACTGAGCAGAGACAGCCAACAACCTTGAGGCTGGTTTCGTATGTATGTCTAATGCTATATCTATGATTATTATTATTGTAATAATAAAATAAGATCTCTGTCTATGAGTTCCATGCCACGTATTATCTTGAGAAAAATTCTTTTCCCTCCAAAATGTTAGCTTCTTTTATAAGCTAGGCCACAATTAATCTGTCACTTCACAGTTCATACAGCTAGCACACAATTTACACTTTTAATTGCATACAAGCCTTATGGTATCTACCTTTAATGTTAAATTTACACTAGTCCCCTTTATTTTCAACTTTAAGACTTGAATTTCAAATTGTTGCCCATCTTCTCTGAATGTGTTTTTGCTAATAATTCCCTCCAAAAAATGAACAATTCTAATTATATTTTGTTTTGTAACTCTGTTGGTCTGCTCGACGCACAAGTTTAATCTAGTTGATATAATAACTTCATTCATTTTACCTAGTCAATTTGGCATTTAAGGTATGTCCCAACCTTTAGCCTAACAGCAGAAGTTGTTGTTAGTGGGCATTTACACAAGTTGAATGAAATGATTTTGACTTTTTACTAATAAAGACTTGAATGAAACAAAAATCTGCAATCTCCTGCTCAGAACAAAATTTAATATTTTTCTATATAAGAAAAGTACAGTTTGAGATTAATGGCATCATGGACCAACTATAATGGCTACAATATAATGGTCTGAAATTCTGAATTCTGAACAGCAGTTATGGAGCTGTGATCCAACAATTAAGGTCATTGAATAACTTACGTATAAAAATATGAAATCACAAATTAAATTTAAATTTGGGAAGCACATAAAATTACAAATAAAATATAAAGGTTGCTTCTTCATTTTCTTGCCCCCACCACAATCTTGTCAGGAGTTGTCTTCTATGTTGAAAGACAATTTTAGCACATTTTTTATAAAAGCTTCCTTATGCTTGTTATTGATGTCAACATATGGACCCTCACAGATTTCTGTGTTTTCTCATGCAGGGAGTTCATCCCTGTGACAAAAGAAGAAGCGTCAGCGAGTATCAATTTCTATTTCCTGCAATTGATTTTTCAATGGCAAGTACCTAGATTTTATCACGTTATGCACCCTTGTGATTTATGATTTCATAGAAGATGGCTAGCATTTTGTTTAGCTGTACAAAAGTCGAGCAAATTACAATTTGTTCTCTATGGATTTTTGCCAAGTCTCTTCTTATCTTCTTTTCAGATAGATGGTAATGAGGATACTTGGTGGAAGGCCGATGTTAGAGAGACAAAGGAAGAACTTGCAGCCAGAGGGCTGAAGTTCATGAACTGGTATGATTTAGTTACTGGGAAATTTTAGTTTTATACTTTTTGTTCCCCCTGGACTTTGCTTAACCCGATCAACACCTTTAACCCCACCAATTGCCTGATTAGACCTGACTACTAGATCCAACGATTCCAACTTGAGGAATATAGTCAGCTATACACATTTAAAATTGCCAAACCACAAAGATAGCAGTCAGGCAAATCTGATAAAAAAATCCTTATCTCCCTTATTGTGCATATCAACCATGAATGAGAAGGGGGAGAAAACACCTTATTTGAGTGAACACCTGGGAGTAGGAGCTATGACACCAGAGGACACACATCCAGGTCTTAGAGGTTTCTGAGGACCACCTTCTCAGTCATCAGTCTTTGAGATCCTGTGTAAGAACAACTTACATAGGGCCATGCATAGTAGATCTGAATCATGTGATGACTCCATGCATTTTGTGAAAAGTAAGCTAACCTTCTCTTGCTATTGTAAATTATATTAATTTGGTAAAATATTAATATCCGATTTGCTACCTCGGCAATACCCTTCTGGAACTGCATACCTCGTGCAGTGGATTTTAGTAGAGGCCATAACCTCCTTCCCAGCACCCAAATAAAAAAATTGCTACCTCAGCATTACTGAATTTGGGAAATACGCTAGAATAGTAGAATTGGACTTAAAAGTTTAATCTAGTTAATACTTAATATATTCCTACTTTGTGATTGCTCTTTGTAATATATAGAAAGATAAGATCAACTTGGCTTTCCTGAAATTAATTTAGTTATCACGTCCAGTATTTTGTAGTAGTTACTAGATACTGCTGAGTAATGTGTGAAGCTTGTCTAAGGGCTGTCACGGGAATCGTTTGTGTTGGTCTCAGTTTGTGAGAAATAATAGATGACTTCTTGCTGACTGCTTTTTTATGTTATTCGAACGGGTGTATTATCTGTTATATTAGTTCAGATAAGATTTATGCACACAAATTTTGTTAAGCAAAATAAATATTTTTCTTTTTTCTTGTAACTTCCCATTACCTTTATGTTAGTAACTGAATTTCCATCAAATACTAATTTGGATATTTAGTGATTGCTGGTAGTTTTCTTTTTGTATTTTTTCGTTAAGCAAAAACAAAATATTCTTTCTTTTTCCTTGTAACTTTCAATTACTTTTATCTAACTGGAAATTGCCGTCAAATATGTTCAGCTCATTTGTGAGACTTTATTTTTCACTCCATCACAGGTTGGGGACAAGAAAAGAGAAGGAGATAGCAATTGTGACGCATAGAGCATTTTTGTTTCACACGCTGAGTGCGGTTGGAAATTCTAGCCATCCCTTGGTGAAGAAAGAATTATCAAAGCAGTAAGCATGTAGTTATTTGTTATTCACATCCTCTTGAGCCAACTGATTTGATTATGTGTGATTCTTTTAAAATGAAAACATCTTCATGGATTACCTAATTCAATTTAGTCCTTGCCAGTTTTGTTTGCATTAGTTCAAAAAGTACTATTCCGTTGTTTTCAGTCTTGTATGCTGTTTCATGTGGTGCTTTAACTTTTTAAACTTGGGATTAAGTTCTAGTAACTGGCGCTGTAATATGTTCAGCGGAATAATTGACTGGTTTCACCATTCCTTTGCAGCTTTGCCAACTGCGAGCTTCGCTCCTTGGTCATTGTTGATTGGTATGAATACAATCTAAACAATTTTAAGAGCCCCTTTCCCCTCAATCAGGATTTTTATGATTTATCCTTTACCTTGTAGTGTGACAGGATAGGATGGATGCATTAACCGCTAAAAAATCAGGCAAGATGCATTCAGGGATGGACCTCTCCTTTAGTGATGTTGCACATGAGAACGCTGAGGATAAAGGTTTTGTAGATATTTTCATCGTGACCCTCGTCTTGAAATGGCTATATGATTGTCTGCGGCAGGAAATATTTTATGTGGAATATTTGTCCAACAAAATAATCTCTTTATTTCATGTTTATTAATAACTAGTATTTTAATATGTGCATTGTACAGAATAAATATTTTTTTATATAACAAATTTATAATAAATAAAGAGAAAAAAAGTCATGCATTGATAGTATAAAGTATTTTTACACTATTTTACACTGTCATTCAATCAGAAACTATTATTTATTGTAAGTTTGTTAACTTTTGTAATAAATATTTTAAAAGTTATATTAATGGTAATTTCTGATTAATTGATAGTGTAAATATTAATTTTACATAAACTCAAATAAATATTTCTGAATATATAATATAAATTATATTATAATTAAAATTTGTAATAAATAAATATTTTTGAACCTATAAATTATATTTTAAATTTGTAATATATAATTTATATTGTGATATAATATCATTTTAATTATTAATAATTTTTTAAAAAATATTAAAATTTAATTTAAAATTAAAAATATTAAAAATGATAGATTAAAAAATGAGAAGTTAAAAAATTCTTAAAAATACTTTTGTTGAAAAGTGATAACAAAAAATATTCTCGTTAAAAAATAATAGCTAAAAATATTCTCATATAATATATTTATTTTAATTTATATATAGAAAAGATTATAATGACTAATCATACGTTAAATTTAAACACATTGAATATACAATTACTCAGTATATCACTTAACTAACAGCAATATGTGGTAACATGAAATACAAATCTGACAACAAAAATTTATAATCTTAAAGAGCAATACTGAACATTCTGTTTCTGTCACACATAATCTTATTTTTGAAGCTCTTAAAAAAGAAGCTCCACTTCTACGTCTTGACAATGTGCATCTGACCCATGATTTTCTAAACAATGTTTGATTTTGTCTTTATTTTATTACTATTCTTGTCTGCAGAAATTATTTCCTAAGAACTTGTCATATCATAAAACCTTCGGAAAAATGAGATGCCCCGAGGATGAAAGCATGCACAGCATTTGCTAAATGGATAGCGATTTCCAAATAATAAACAGCAAAGGCTCCGGCCACTTATAAACGGTAACCAGCAAAAATATCTTAGCTTCAATTAGCCTTCAGAACATCATAGTATGACGCGGGCTTTTTCTTTGACTCACCGCAGAGTTTCTGAATAAATTAGGTAGAACTTTTACCAAAAATTAATCATAATAATAATAGATGGAATGACAAAATAACACATAAAGTCGTAAACAGTGGGGAGGCTTGATAGTAGCAGCACTTTTTACATTTATGCATGACAATATACTTACCACCACTGCAGAGGCTATACGCAGAATAGTAGCTTCCGCCCATGGTCGACCCATTATTTGCAAACCTATTGGAAGTCCTTCTTTATCGTAACCGACCTATAGACAAGACATACTTAAATGAGTAAAGAGTATAGGATAAGTGTCCAGTTGGATTAACTTCTAGCTTGTCGAAACTTTTCAATTAAGATAAATATTTGATTCCTAACTTACAAAACAGTCCTTGTAATTTTATTACGGACAAGACGAAAGAACTTTTAAAAAATTAAGTTAATTTTAACTTATGCAAAAAGTTTATTTTCTTCTTCTATAGCTTGCTGCGAAGTTTATTCAAATTGACTAATACCATTCTATTAGCTATAATAATGGCATTTAACTCAAAAGTGCTCTTCAGAACAAAATAACAAACACTATTCATAACTGATTGATTTCACTCTCACTCACCGGGACAGAAATGGCAGGGAGTCCCAGAAGATTTGCTGGAACAACGAACTGCATAAGGTTAGCTGAAAAACAAGCTTTGAGTTAGCATATATGAAGAGATAAGTTATTATATAATAGGCAGAGTTGTCAATCGTAATAATGGCATGACATTTTACGTAGATCAGTCATGAATGATTATGTTCTAATAAGGAAAAATGAAGGATTATAAGGAACATGATTTAAATTTGTCCATTTACTTATACTCATCTATTTATATTAGGACAAAACTTTAAGTGCAGTTTTAGATACTTTTTGATACTGTTTTCTAATCAAAATTAAAGTTTACCTCAGTAACCCCTATAATAAAGATCAACATTAAAGTATCATTAGTTATCGAGATAAAACGTCAATTTTAGTTAGAGAACAACACTAAAAATACTTAAAAAACTGTACTTAAATTTTGTCCTTCACATTATCAGAGTGCACGACTAACAACAGTATGTGATATGGGATCTAATGTTAATTACAATGCTGTACTGCAAATCATTACAGAAGAAAAATATCCTGAAGCTACAACTTAAAGGCGAAGCTAATCACCTGTAGTCTGCATATCTGTTTCACCACTTTTAAGAGCACTAGGAGGTATTCTGGGTGCTGTCATGCTGTTACAAACAAAGACAGTTCAGGTGCAGTTCCTCCGTATCAATTATTCCAGCCAAAACAACAAAACCTTACTTCCAAAATAAGATGTAGTTGAAATTTGTAAAAATCCGTTTCCATATCAATGACCTTTGTTTTTCAGTCCCACCCTCCCCAAAATTATCCATAAATATAACCCACAAAAGCTGCTGCTATTAGAACAGACCAGCGACAAATCATCACATCTGATTGGACTGTTTGTCTTCTAATCTTTTTCTTTCTTGGCTGGAAGAAGCATAGGCAAAGTATATTTCTGATGCTATTATGAAAATATGGCTATATTCATACCAATAAATTAACAAATGCCAGAAAACATATATATTGTTATCCAGACTGTAAAAACTGATTTCTAAGCCATTCAAAGAATTATATAAGAAAGCAAACCCACATTAGATCAACTGAACTGAATTTGGCAGTGCAGAGGTCCGTTACAGTATGGAGTACTCTACCATATTATACATACCCAGTTGTCGGAGTTACTATGACATCCACTTTCTTGAAAATCTCCATGTGGTAATACATATGCCTCCTTCTGAAACATTCACATTAAAATTTAGAAGCTACATGCACAATTTTTTTGGTATGGTTTACATTAGATAATCTGTGATAGTAATTATTTTTAAAAATTGTAGCATATCATTTTTCACGGTCATCAGTAAAAGATGTTTGAATAAAGGAACATAAGTTTGTTATATTTATTATAAACTCGTCTCACCTAATACATTGGGCTGCAACATAATCTGCTGCTGTAAATGAACGAAAAAGTGCTATACTTGTACGAGTATCATATGTCAATTTTACACCTTTCCTGTGAAAGAAAAGAAATAAAGGAAACCACCGTAAATTTTTATAGCCACTGTCTAATATTAACCACTTTTAATAACAGACGAGAAGGATGTCTTTTAACAATTGGACTACAAAATGAAATTACCAGTATTAAGTTTCAATATATACTCAAACATACCCGTCTTCACAATCAGGATTCAGCGAACATAAGCATTCAGAGCCAATGGAAACAACATGGGCAGTTCGCATCTCAAGAAGCTCTGGTATAACAATTTCTATCATCTTCAAATAATAGAGAAATATACACTACTTAGCCCTGTTTAAATCTATCATGCTTATCTAGAATAAAGTGTATTAAATGATAGAATGATGAACTTACTTCACAACCATGCGCCTTTGACAGCAGATTAAGAGCATCCTCACATTTATCAGAGATTTCAGTTGAATGCACATCATTAAACCACTTCACAAGAATAAATGTATTATTTAGAAAAAGTATATCACATTAAACTGCACAAAAAAACTATTTTGAAAGGATATTAGGATAAGGCGATTACCGGGGTGTACTTTCCTATTCTTAAAGATCCCAAGTCATTTGAATCATCGTTGGATGACAGAGTTGGCAAACAAGGTGGTGACTACAATAAACACAAAAATATATGCATCATACTTACTAAAGAAGACTAGCAAAGTTTTGTATAGACTATAGAGAATGAAGTATAGAATAAGTGAATAAGAGTTGGTTTAGTAGTTTGTCCTTGTCATATACACACCCATAGCATTGCATTAGATGTCTAAAAGCGCCTCTGGTTTATAAAGAGTAGCAGTACAAAGGTTATTAGAACATAATATGTAATTATGGATGCAGGCTTACTTTGTTATGGCTGGGACAGGGAAATTGCCAAATATCAGAGGGTAATCTATTATCCTAGGTTCGGTACATCCCCTTTTCAGTTGGTCCTTTTAAATGACTGAGGTCCATGTTCCAAAGTTCGATCCTGGTTTTTCTTGCTGCTAATTTTTCTTAAAATGTTTTTGCAGGAATTACTTGGCTTTATTTAATGAAAAACTAATCTGATGGGATGCCTTTATTCAATGCCTTTTGAGCTGAAGTTAAAATATAGTTTGGTCTTCTAGTTTATTCTTAGAATTTGGGCTTAGGGCTTAACCCCATAAAACCAGCTTTTAAGGCGAGAACTGCCCAAGTTTTATATATAAGGATTACATTGGCCATATCTCTAGGAGATTTATGTGGGAATAAACACACCCCCTCAAGGTTGCAATTAAGGCAGCCCAAAGAGGCCGCAATTAAGGCATGCCTAGGTTGACCACAATTAAGGCAAGCCTAGTGACCACAATTAAGGTAACTTTCCAACACACCCCCTAACGCCAAGGGATATGGGCGTGGAGCATAAGGATTACATTGGCCATATCTCTAGGCCATGTAGAACTAAACACCCACACTCAAGGTTGCAATTAAGACAACCCAAAGAGGTCGCAATTAAGGAGGGCCTAGGTGACCACAATTAAGACGAGTTTCCAACATTCATATCTCACAAAGTTGATAATAAGAGAATTATTATTTTTTTATTTGTTTTTTCTTCATGCATCATTCATCAATCCACATGTGCAGTTACTCCCAACAACAGAATAGGGTGGGTAAGTTAAGGATCAGACATAATTTTGGAAATAACATGAGCTCTTCTGCTTCACATGAAAGTTCTCAACCATTTCTGGGCAGATTCTGTGTCTACAACATGCCTCTACAGAAGCTACGTTACTTCAAGATGCTTTATAATACATTTGTGTTAAATAAAATGGTAATCACAATAAAAGGCAACGAAGGTATAAAACACGTCTATGTACTAAAGAACTCTGTTGAGATTGTGTGAGATTGTGGGTGATTGTCACAGATTAGGTTTTGATTTTGTGTTACTATGGCTGTATATTTTTGTATTTTAGGAAGGTTTGGTTTATCAAAGGATATCAAGTTTGTATCTTCTAGATTTAGGACAATTCTTTCCTTCTTTATCTTGTTCCTTGTATCTATTTATACATGTATGTATCACTCAGTGCTTGGTATCAAAGTCAATAATATTAAAATATCCAGGCCTGTTTGGTTTGAGAAAATGTTTTTTATTTTCAATTTTCAATTTCAGTTTTCATCTTGTCTTTTGTGTTCAAAGATTTGAATAGGAAACAATAAAAACAACTTTTATTGATTTACTGATTCTACAGATTTTGTAAGCAGAAAATAAAATGAAAACAAAGTGGCATTTTTATAATTAAAAGTGAAGTGAAAATAAAAAAACACTTTCTAAAATTAAACAGGCCCTCAGTTCTTCTTTCTTGGTTCAAGTTGGTATCAAAGCTCAGATTCGGTGGGGCTGATAAAGTTCAAAAAAATCCTAGCTATCTTGCCGTTCAAATTTGTCCAGTCCTGTTCAAGCAGTCCTAGGAGTTCTGACAACTTCCCATCAGTCTCACCATGGTCAGATCGACTGTTCCACCAGGTGCTGCTTCTCCTAGGTTCCCATGTATTGTCATGTGCGTCATTTCTCCCAAGAAGCTCACTGATGCTTGAGTCTCTTGATATCTTACGTTGGGAGAACCACACCCCAAAAGCTAACCGTTCTAGTTGGAAAGCCCAAAGTCTTATAAATCTCACACTAAAATCTCATACTTCCAATGTTAGATTCAAGTCCCATACCTTGTAATTAGATTCTAACATCCCACCACGATCTGTAACCTTGGCGCCTACATGGGCTGGCTGTGCACTAACCCTTGACTAGTCCCAACCAAACATTGTAATACTGATGTCACCACTTGTGCCTCTCGTTTGCAGCTAAGAGAGATGGTAGAAGGCTCTGATACCAATTGATAGGTACCAAAAATATGATCAAAAGAAAACACTGAAAATACTGCATTAATGGTGAAATTTAGGACTATCACCAAGATATCAGATCCTTGGATTCTAGGTATAATGAGAGAATATAGAAAAGAAAATAAGTCTCTAGACAATTCAAAATTGTCTAGTCTCTCCTACAAGTCACCACTATTTTTCAGCCTCCTCCCTCTCATTCTCATGTATATTCCCTCCCCTTCCCACTATTGTTGCTAGGCAGTTAATAAGGATAATCTCTCTTAGTTATGATCAAATGTGTCGCATGTCACTGTGTCATCAAGTGCCACATCCTTTTTGGACCTTCTTACAAACTTTAGTTTTGTTGAAAATCAGAATCATATATTCTGTATTTATTATATAGCGGTTTATAGGCAACTCATATTTAGTTTATAGAAAACCCATATTTGATTTAGAGGAACAAAATCTCCTTTAATTACATGCATTTATTGTAATAAGCCTATATAAACCTAGCTCTATGGTGTAATTAAAATACACGAATTCATTCAATGTATTTTCTTATTTTCTCCCTTTTAACATGGTATCTAGAGCCTGATAGAGGCATCTCAACATACAGAACCGTGTTCTGCCCGGTGGACCCATTGTCCCCGGTGATAAAAAAATTTTTGCAACCTATGTCTCTCTCCAATTTGCTTTTCCAACCATTTCCCCTTTTCCAGCCAATTTTCAGGTCACTGCTGTCACTTCGGCGACTTTCCAGTGATTGTTTCGGCAACCACCCATCCCTTCTGGCTCACCTCTTGCCAATCTACGCGACCCTTCTAGATCGCATCCCCAAACACGCTCCCTCACGCACGCCACCTTTGCTGTGCCAGACAGCGGCCTCGATCGGCGCATCGGGCTTCCGTTCTAGCCGCATTTTGGACACCTGAGTTGCCCCCCTGTGCTACTCTACCCCCCAATTTTCGTCCCTATCCGTGGCTGTTTGACGGTACTTCCTTTGCAAACCGGGCGCCTCTGGTATTGTTCACTTCGTTTTCTATATGGCTTCTACAGGTTTTGCTCTATCTATGGTGGATACACCCCACTTCCTGGTACCACTACTTCCGTTGCACACACTGGTAATTCTATATCTTGCATCTCTCTTTCTCCTTCTTTGTGTCCTTTATTCTGGCGCATCTGATCATGTCTCTGGTAACCACTCTTTTTTCTCTTCCCTTTCTACTCTGTGGTTTTTTACCTGCCATTACTTTTGCTAATGGTTCTCAAACACAGTCCAAAGAAATTGGCACCGCCCACCCCCTTTCTTCTGTCACCGTCAAGTCTGTTTTATACGTCTCAGATTGCCCTTTTAATTTCCTATCTGTCCATCGTCTTATCCAATCCCATGACTTCGTCATTACATTTACTAAAGATTCTGTTACTTTACAGGAACGGACTTCGGGACGGATGATTGGCATCGGATGTGAGTCTCATGGCCTTTATTATCTCTCCACGACACCACAAGCATGCTCGACCACAGCCTCTCTGATGACGATCATGCTTAGCTGGGACATCCTAGTTTATTGAAACTTCAACAAATGGTACCCAATCTCTCCAGGTTGTCCACCCTTCCCTGTGAGTCGTGTCAGTTAGGGAAACACACTTGTACTTCGTTTCCCATTCGTGTCAATAAGCGAGCTACGTCCCCTTTTGCCTTAGTTCATTTCGATGTTTAGGGTCCTTCTCATCTTGTTACCCGTCTGGTTTTAAATATTTTGTCACTTTTATTAATGATTTTTCTCGTTGTACATGGTTATGTTTGATGAAAAGCGGGTTTGAATTGTTTTCCCTTTTTGAAAAGTTTTGTCATGAAATACAAACCCAATTTGGAATTCTTATACGCTCTTTTCGCAGTGATAATGCACGTGAATTTTTCTCTCATCAGTTTCAGCACTTTATCGCATCGAAAGGCATTCTTCATCAAACATCTTGTGCTCACACCCCTCAACAAAACGAGGTGGCTGAGCACAAGAACCGACATTTCATTGACACCACTCGAACTATTCTTCTCCACGGTCATGTTCCCCCACGATTCTAGGGTGATGCTGTCCTTACGGCTGCTACCTCATCAATCGCATGCCATCATCTGTCCTCAATAATTAGGTTCCCCATTCAGTTCTCTTTCCTCATTCACCACTTCGTACACTTCCTCCTCGTGTCTTCGACTCCACATGCTTTGTTCATAACCTCACTCCGGGCCTTGACAAACTCTCTGCTAGGTCCATCAATTGCTGTCTTCCTAGGTTATCATCGATCACAAAAAGGATATCATTGCTTCTCGCCGACCCTTCAACGGTATTTCTTCTCTGCTAATGTCTCCTTCTTTGAATCTATCCTTATTTCGAGTCTGCTCATTCTCCTCCCGACATGTGTTTTTCTATTCTTCCTAATTCCCTTACCCTTGTCCCCCTTCCCTTTGTCTCTCCGGATAACCCTGAGGCAAATCACGATGTTCTAGCAACACCCCTCGACTGTGCAACCCTTTCAAACATATCAACGTCGCCCATGCCCTACACCAGCCCTTGCGCTGGCTCCTGATGATATAATAAAGCCCATGCTAGACTCTTCCCGACGTCATCCTCTTTACCGGATCGGGCCTGCCACTTGACATTGATTGGCCCATTGCTCTTCGAAAAGGTACTTGTTCTACTCGCAACCCTTCTCCTCACTATGTTACCCTTAGTTATCACTGTGTTTCTCCTTTGCATTATACTTGCCTTTCTTCGTTGTCTTTTGTGTCTATCCCTAACTCTCCAGGTGAAGCCTTATCTCACCTGAGTGGAGGCAAGCAATGATTGATGAGATGTGTGCCCTACAAAACAGTGGTACCTAGGATTTGGTTCCTCTCCCTCTTGGCAAATATGTTGTTGGTTGTCGCTGGCTATACACACTTCAACTTGGTCTTGATGGAACCATCGATCATTTCAAGGCACGTCTGGTGGCCAAAGGATACACCCAAGTCTATGGGCAGTACTACACTGATACCTTTTCTCTAGTGGCTAAGATGGCTTCTGTTTGACTGCTACTGTCCATGGTTGCCATTCGTCATTGGCCTCTCTTCCAACTTGATATTAAAAATGCTTTCTTACATGGTGATCTTGATGAAGAAGTCTACATGGAGCAACCTCCTGGGTTTGTTGCTCAGGGGGAGTCCTCTACTATGGTTTGTCGGCTTCGTTAGTCCTTATATGGGCTTAAACAGTTCCCCCGCACTTGTTTGACTGCTTTCGTACTATTATACAACAATTCGGTATGACTTGAAGTAAAGCCGACCATTCTGTCTTCTATCGCCATTCACATCAAGGATGCATTTATCTCATTGTTTATGTGGATGATATTGTGATTACAGGCAGTGATCAACATGCCATCCTCCATCTGAAACAGTACCTCTCCTGACAATTCCAGACTAAAGACCTTGGTAATCCAAGGATGGTGTGATAATCTCTCAGAGGAAATATGCTCTTGACATCCTGGAAGAGACTGGCCTACTAAATGCTAAACCAGTAGATACTCCTATGGTATCTAGAGCCTGAGAAGCCCGCTGCCCGCCGCCCATCAGCGATTTGCCGCTTGCCGCCTAACTTTCCGGCAAGTGACAATGACTCTTTTGTTGACTTTCCCGTCAGCCATCGCTGACTTTTTTGACAACACACCTTGTGCTAGTCTCCATTTAGCCCGATGATCAACCTTGGGCAACTCTCACTGCTCATGAAGGTTTCCTCTCTTTCAAGTTTAAATATTTTGGGTGTCCAATAATATTGGTTTGAAGCTTCCAAATGTGGTTTTAAGAAGGTCGGACCTTGCTTTGCTTGCCAAGAAATTTCTCTTAGGCTGATGGTCACTCCAGCTATTTGGCTAAGCTATCTTTCTAGCAATACTTACCGGCTTCTTCAGCCTCCCTGAGTTGTCTTGCAAACTATTGTTTTTGGTGGAACTCAAATTTTATGTTTTCTATTTATTTTTTATTTGCGGGGTAATGAATTGTTTTCGTGTAACAAGCTAAAAGCTTAGTAAGTTTTAGCTTGAGGGGGAGTGTTGAAAATCAGAATCATATATTTTGTATTTATTATATAGCGGTTTATAAGCAACTCATATTTAGTTTATAGGAAATCCATATCTGATTTAGAGGAACAAAATCTCCTTTAATTACATGCATTTATTGTAATAAGCCTATATAAACCTAGCTCTGTGGTGTAATTAAAATACACGAATTCACTCAATATATTCTCTTATTTTTTCCCTTTTAACAATTATTTTGGGCTTTGGGTCCTCATCAGTCTCAAGCACCACACCATCCTCAGCCTCCCAGCCTCTAGGATCTCACCACCAGTCTCTTTCCATTTGTTAGCGCCTCATGGATCTGATTTGATCCAGTTTGGTTGCTGCATATCTCATCTACAGCAATAACCCAAAATCTCATGCAATCTCAAACAAACTACAAGTGGGATGTTTAAAAATCAAGCTGGACTCTTACAGTCTTACCAAATGAACATTCTAAGTAAACTCAGAAGCTCAACCATAACTTATAAATCCCTAATAAGTTTAAGCATATATATGTGAAAATGTCATCTGTTTTTCTTCCTACTCAATTTTATTTTGAAGATATGGTAGCTGTTAAGATATCCCACATCAACTAGGAATATGACCAAAGTAGTCCTCATCAGACTAGAGAAATCCTCCCCCCTTGAGCTAGCTTTTAGAGTGAGTGAGACACACTCCATTTCTAATATGGCACCAGAGCCTATCTATATCTAATCTATATGTCAAGTCACTCATAGATGTCCAGTCTTACAAACTTCAAAAATGCCCAATCTTGGGCATGAGGAGAGTGTGTTAAGATGTGCCACATCAACCAAGAATATAGCCAAAATAGTTTTTATACGACTTGGGCGATTCTCCTCCCTTAAGCAAACTTTTGGGATTGTGTTAAAGCACGGGCTATTTCTAACAGTAGTTATGTACCCCAATAAATTTGAACTACCAGTGCTAATGCCCTCTTTTCTACTATGTACAATTAGTCCATGATACCTACTTTTCAACAGTTTCCGTTTTCAACCTAAGTGATTTTCTTATTACTAAGAAGAATATCAACTGTAGGATTAAAGAACTGGATCCCCTCCCAAAAAAATATTTACCGGTTTCAAACTGATTCTATTTGCAGGTGATGCACCCAACACTGCTGCATACCTGAATCATTAGGACCAAAAAGATCTGTTATATATCTTCAAGAAGCAAGCCATAGTGATACAGGTTTTATACTTGATATCAACAATTGAATTACTAACCAAACAACTACAAGTGCAGACAATGACATGTACATGTACTCTTGAAGTCAAGTATTTGTTCAATTGAAGGGAAAGTAAAAAGCATTGAAATTTAGGAAGTTCTCATTTGAGTCAAGCATTAAATAAAAATATCTGTGCAGTAAGCAGAAGTCAATAGTATTATAGGAGAACTTTCAATGCAGAAGCTGTATCTGGAACAGCAGTGCCTCTCACATATGAGCAATAATAATAATGGCAATGATCAGCCAAGGAAAGTTTCTGCCAAAGTGAAGGAGTTTTAAAAAGTTATATTAAAGCAGATATATAATAGTGCGATGTATAAAGTGTAAACCATGTAGAGAGTCGCAAGGATGTTATCATTTACCTTAGGCATTGTACAAGAATTAAAGCTGGTAACTAATTTAGTTTTCATTACTGCATTAATTTGAGAGTATTTAATGTATTTGGTTGTAACTATCTCTTAGATTCTAATAACCAATTTACCGAATAAACTGTTTACTTTTACTGAAAATCCCAAAGTTTCTACATATATAAACACCGTTTTGCACAATAAGAAATTTGAACCCAATTAAAATCAAGCATTATACCTTAGAATTTGGGCTTAATCAACCCCACAAAACTAACTTGTAAGGTGAGAACTGTCTAAACATTATAAGCTCTATTTAAGTCATATATCTCTAGTCGATGTAGGACTAAATACCACCCTTGAGGTTGCAATTAAGACAACCCCCAAAGAGGCCGCAATTAAGGCAACTTTCCAACACTCCCTCTCACGTCTAGGGCTACCAGCCTTGAACATGACAATGTAGGTGGCCCAACAATGGATTTAGAATAAGCTCTGATATCATCTTAGAATTTGGGCTTAGGGCCTAACTCAACTCCACAAAGAATGCCCAAACTTTATAAGCTTTGTTTAAGCCATATCTCTAGTTGACGTGGAACTAAACACTACCTTTGAGGCTGCGATTAAAACAACCCCCAAAGACTGCAACTAAGGCGGGCAAGGGGTAACCACAATTAGGCAGCTTTCCAACATTATCTAACAATGATATGCTTTGGAGAAGACACTTGCCTAAGCTTTTACCGTGTAAAATAGAAATAGGAGCAATTCTGAAACAACCAAGAGTAGAAGTTGGCTAAAATACAGAAGTAGAACAGAACCTGGTTGAGTAAATCTAGAAAGAAACTTCCTATTAATGGAGGAATGATGAAAAATGGTTTGTCCTTTTAGTCATGTAAAGAAGAAAGCAGTCAAGTAAAATGAAAGAATTAGTAAAAAAGGAGGCATGAAAGAGAAAGAGAAAAATATGCATTGCATACACTAGCATGACATCCTCCACCGTTGAAGCAATGGGTCCAATAATTTCCACAGTCCCAGAATCACATAATGACCTGTAAATAAAAACAAAAAAGAATGTGAGTGTTCCAGACATAACAAATTTAGCTAATCAAACACTACAATTATTTTCTAATACAACTAAATATTTTATTCCTATATCTTTTTTGGTTATAATCATTTGAGTAATGAATATCACAAACTCTGGCATGTTAAAATTTTTGGAGACTTCATACAAGTACTATTCAGACATGTTGCCCTCTGAAATTTGCTAAACTATAAACTTATTTCTAATGAGAAGATCACATGATTTTATAGATTTTTTTGTGCGACTGCAACAAGAACATGCATCCAGCTCGATATTACAAGATAGTAAAAATGTTTCTAGTAGAACCAGCAGTCACGATATCTATTCTCCACCAATGCCTTAGACTAAAGTCAAGAATGTGAAACAAAACAAAATTCAAAGAAACTGAAGAACTGCATTCCATTACAAAGCCTGCCAATAAAAGGCAGAACTGTCATAAAAAGAAAAAAATCCGAACAAAATATTGTTAAACAAGTTCCTTCACCACTCTGAAAACCAGACTATTTACCCTATATTATAATGAGTGTTGTCTACTAAAGCTCAAATAACTGGCAGCCTTCAGCCACTTAGGTTTTAGTCTTTCAGATAAACTGATAAAGTAACCTACTTTCCTACCAATGCCATGTGATGGTATATTGAATAATAACCTTAAAGATGAAACAGAAGCATTTTTCATCTTAAGAAATTTAATTATTGATTTCTTCCCCTCATAGTCATGAGGTATTTGACCCATATATTTTAAGTCTAATACAACAAACTTTCTTCAATTAGGCCCTAAGGGAATTTCTTCAACATCTTGTCAACTAAGTTTTCGACCATAGCTTTCTTCTTCCTTTACCAAATTTCTCAGATTCTTGTCTTTGATGTGAATGTCCGGGAAAACAAAATAGTAATTTCATTTCATAGTCAGAATAGAAAATGGGCAAAATCCTGACCCCAAATAATATAGAGTAGGATCACAAAACATAATTGCTCCTACAATGTGGTAAAAAACTAAAAAACACTTTCTTGAGGAGCAAATAGTACATATAAGGAGTTGGTAATGATTGATCCATCACATAGTGCAAGAAATTACCCCTCCATGCTTGTCCGCCCATAAGTTGTCTTCAATCCCACCACACCACAAAGGGAAGAAGGAATACGGATTGAACCTGCCCTTTTCCAAAATTTTCAAAAATAAATTATATAGAAAAAAATAGAGCCAAATAATTAGTTTAATACATTAGATTTGCACAACCTCCACCATCAGTTCCCAATGCAGCAGAACATAGTCCTGAAGCAACAATTGCAGCTGGACCTGAAGAAGATCCACCAGTATACCTATCAGGTGCATGAGGATTTCTTGTAGTTCTGCAACTCAAGAAAATTCAGTTGAATAATCAACGGAGGTAGATTCTGATGAAGAACATAAGAAAATTACAAGCAAACCAAAACAGTTTTCAAGGTTATGGAAGAGATTCACGACAAATAATGGTGTGGAAAACTCTCCTTTAATTTCCTAAAGGCTTTTGACACATGTCCTTGTGATAGAAACTTCTCAAATCACAGAAACTAGGGAATTGGACCCAGTAATTGCAGAAAACTGAGAAAGAAATAACAGAAAACAAAGAAGAAAAGACAACTCATGTCATCTGAGAGACCTGTAACCTCGCATCTAATCCTGCACTCAATTCTGTTTACCATCCCAACTCCACTCCTTTCCTTCCTTTTTATCCCTTTAACTGATTCCCTTCCCTGCCCCCAGTTGTCACATTGGCAGATCCCCTTACTCATGCTCTCTTCATTGTACACGAGTGTGCAATCCCCTGCTAATCTTCCATTTCTTTATATCGTGTTGCCATATAACATTTTGTTTCTTTCAATAATGGTTCTTAAGTTTCTGATTAACAAGTTGAAAAACAGAGTGAAGTGAATGAATAAGGAATGAAAATACAAAGACATTTGTTATCATCTTTACTTCTGTCTCCTGATTTGGAAGAACAGTGGGCTACATGTAAAACCTGTAAATATATTAGGTAAAGCAAGCAGAGATCTGTATGTTGATAGTGACATCAAGATTTAAATGAACAATATATGATAAGCTTACCCGTAATTAGGATTATTTCCGGTTGTACCCATGCCTAACTCATGCATATTTGCCTTCCCTATGAATATGACACCACATCTACGCAGTCTTGAAACACAGACTGCATCCTTCTTTACAGTGCGCACCTCATGCATCCATGTAGATGCACCTGTCATCATCAAAAGAAAGTTCAAAGGTTTTTTTTTTCAATTACTTGGGCAAAGTAAGATGCTAAGATTTGCTTACCCTTAGATGGATGAGGATAACAATCTATGTCATCTTTGATGGCCATGAAAATTCCGTCCAATATCGATAATGGATTTCCTACATAGTCGAAGTCCAAGATTATAACTTGGGTAGTTGTCTACGTCTATTCCCATCATGTCTGAACATAATCATGTGTGAAAGATTTAGACGGTAAGCATCCGAATCATACAGGATTACCTGCTTCAAACCTCTGAGTAGATGCTGCTGCCTGCTGCCGGACTTCTGCAGCATCAAAGGATATCAATAGTGGTGTAGGAGGTTTATTTCTTCCATTCTCCTCTATAATTGAGATGATGCGCTCAGCTACCTATATATTCAAAGTGAAATTGTTTCATTTTGCAATTTAATTTGAATAAAGAGAAGACAAATCTGTACTCAGAGTTGCTACCAACTAAATGCTACATACCAAAGATGGGGTTACATTTCTGGATCGATAAGCATGAGCATAGTCACGTATTTTCCAGTATCGAAAGGATGCAGATGAATTTTCCCATAATTCAGCAACATCATTATGTGGAAGACACTTCAAGGCAGACTCAACTCGATCTTCAGGTCTCCCATCTTCCTCAAGGACAACAACACCAGGCTCCATTTCTAAATTAACGTTACAAACATCAGGGTGGGTTATATAACAAGCAAGCATCCTCAAATGCAATGCAAATAATTTGACACAGTTACTACTTTCCATGATCTCTAAGGGAATTTTGTTCCTCCTATCCCATTCTAATTATCTCAAAGAACTTCAAATTTAAGTAAACGCAAAATATAAGACCACCTGCAACTTAAACACACAAATATATTAAGACTTCATATTGACAAGAAGCAATTCACAAATGAGGAGAGGGAACCACCTTGAGGTGGATATTCAGGTTTAAACATGGGTTCCTCAGGTATCACAGTGTGCCGCAATAACTGTTCATAATCATAAGGAAAAAAAAAAACAGTTAGTGAATTTGCTATGTTACTGTCGTCTTCTTCATAAATCACAATGACACAACTGAAACCAAAAACCTTTAACCATGACATAGGAGTAGCGGACATTTTCAGGGAAAAAAAAACATAGTCATACACACGACACACCTCATTAACTTTGTTTTCCTTCTTCAAAATATTCATAATGATAGGGCCTATCAGCGGAGCTTCAATTATCCTCACAAATAATTTAAACAGAAATCCAGTCAAATGTGGAGCTGCAAAAAATAAATTAATAAAAGAGAAAAAAAATTGAATCAAATGTTACTAGTAGAAATTGAAATCCAACTTAATTGCAGAAGAAGCAAGCGAGTGAAATTACCTTGCACAACTTGAGGTTCGTACTTGATGGAGGATAAGTCAACGTCCTTGGCTGGCACCATTACACGCTTTTTCCCCATCTTTAGAGATCTCGAAACCTTTTCTTTCAGCTTCCTAATTGAACTCAAATTATAAAATAAATAAATAAATAAAACAAATAAATTCGAATCGCCCGAAGAAGAAAACGCAAAAGCAAAAAACAAAGTTGGAAGTTGCAATTGCGAAGTGCAAACCTAGCGAAGTGCGTGCGATGTGAGCGACGACGTAAACTAAATGGTAGTAATAATGTCTTTCATTTGTTGGGAAGAGTGAAGCATCAACAATTGTGTGAGTCCGGCCCTGTCCTTGTCATAGCCAATGGGACAAATGTTTCATAAATGCTCTTATCGTAAAAACCACGTTTCATTTTCAAAGCTGCTTCTGGTTGGTGAAACCAACAAACTCTCTGACTATCGTTAGCCCCACCCCAATTAAAATCTTCTTCTACCTTAGTTTACAACATATACTCTTCGATCTTCCTTACGAACATAGGAATCAAACCTTGACCATATATTTAAGTGACATAATTATATATTAACCAGTGTTATATTGTGAGATTGATAGTTAATTTAAAATTATACTACTCAAATTTAAATTTGTGTTTCAATTTATTTTTTAAAAAATAACCATCTTTAACGGGATCTTGCATCTCAACCATGGTTTTATGCAGTAAAACTTAAACTTGAGACTTTGCTTAAAAAATTTGAATTTAGTTCCATTTGGGCTAACATAATGTTAATTTAAAAATTTATTTAGTGAATTTTACAAATTTAGACTTAAATATAATATTTTTTTTTATGAAAATATTCATGAATTTATATATTAAAAATGTTAATAAAAAATCAATTAACCCAGACCAATTTGGATTAAATTTGATTTACATTTTAAATTTAAAGAAATTGAATTCAGTATGCCGACACTCTAATGTGTATTTTGCTCAGCTTATATGAAAAAAATGCTTATTTTTATTAAGTTTTTTTAAAAAACAAAACAAAAATAAATATTGCCAATAGCAATAACGCATCCTAAACAAATATTATACAGCACTTGGTAACTCTTATTTTGAAATATTCTTGTACAAACTATATATGTTTTAACTAACTTTAGAGTTTAATAGTCATGCACAGTCAGTGTAAAAAGTTTTACACTGTCAATCAATCAAAAATCACTATTGAGTGTGTGTTTGGGTGAGTATTGATAAAATTGATTTTGAATGAAATTGATTTTGTAAAATTGATTTCGCTTAAAACTGATTTTGAAGTGATGTGATTTATGTTTGGATATTTTTACTCTAAAAACAAGTTAATAGTCAAATTCAGTATAAATTTTTGACCCAACGCAAAAGTTATCTAAAGTTGTTTTAACCTAAAATTAATTCTGAAGTCAAAATCAACTTTCAACGTAAAACCAAACATGTAAATATTTATCTAAAATTACTATTAATTGGTACTTCAATGTGATTCTGGAGAATCAAATGTGAAACCAAACATGCACTGATATGACTTTTAAAGTATTTATTATAAAAATCAACAAACTTATAATAAATGGTAGTTTATGATTAAATAACAGTGTAAAACTATTTTACATTATACTGTTTCCCTTAACTTTATAGAGTGAGCAAACTCTATATATTGTTAATTTTCATGTTGATTAACTTGACACGTCAGGTCCCATCTTTCTTATTATTATAATTATATTTTTTTGATGTTTTTCCGTCTTTCTTATTCCACTTGGTTCCAGGTCGATCATGTCATCGAAATGCTAGGAATTTATATTTAATGGGTATGATAATGCTACTTATGAGTAACTTTTAAAGAAAAAAGTACATTACTTTTAAACGCAACTGATTAAAAAAATATAACACATCTTTATAGTAATAATACATTTTTAAATGTCCTTTGATTAACATAAAAATACATACCAATTAATATGAATTAATATCTTAAAAACTTTGTAGTAAAATTAAAAAGAAAATTAAAATTGTTATTCTAAATATTATTAAAATATCTTCATCAATAAAGCAATTAAATGTAGGACAAAACTTAGGTACAGTTCCTTCAGTGCTTTTACTGTTATTTCCCAATTAAAATTGAAGTTTCACCTCAGTAATTTGCATTGATTTTTAATGCAAGTAGATTACCAAGATGAAACTTTAATTTTGATCGGAGAACAAAACTAAAAGTATCTAAGAAACTGCACCTAAGTTTTATCCTTAAATGTGTTGTTATAATGTTATTGATTGAAATACTCAAACCAAACAAGTCTTTTTTGGTACAGTGGTGGCAACAAAGTTATAACTTAGAACCTAGTGTATACTTAAGTAGCCTCTCGTTACTTGTCCCGTTGGATAAATATTTGTCTTGTACCTATCTCATTATTTGCGTGAATATGCATTCTACTGATACCCACGAATTGTTTTAATATTCGTGGATATTTGAAAATAAACTTAAAAATATTTTAAAAGCACTTTAATCATATTTTTAATTACTCTAATAGTTTTTTTTTTTTTAAGTTTGAAGTCCAAAAAATTAAAATTATTCAAATATTCTACAAAATTATGCTAATCAAAATATTTCAATTTAGAAACAAAATTTAAATGTTAAAATGCTTCAATCCCATTAGTCCAAACAAAAGTCAATTAACTAAAAGAATCAATCCTATAAGTCCAAAATGAAGTTAATAAGATTACAATACTTCAATCGCATAAGTAGGAGAAATTAGGTTACGTTACTTCTATATATATATATATATATAGGATGGTTTAGTAATTTTATGGTGGCAGATACCCACAAGTATAGATACCATGATATTCGCCCCTGTCCCATTAACAAGCGGGTACAAAAAATACCCGTATCCATTACATGTGAGTACCCATTAAAGCTACCAATTTTCTACTTGTGGCATATTTTATCTACGGATATCTATGACTACGAATTTTTTTTGCTATCCCTATGTATACTACCCAAATCCCCAATCACTAGACTAATGCTAATGGGTTACAAACCAAACAAGTCTACATTTTATTCTTTTGATGAAACAAATTAGCTTTAATGAAAGGGGTCAAAACTTTTTTTTTTTTGCATTTATTGTATTTATTTTGTTGATTTTATGGAATTATATTTGAAAAAAAAAAGTGATGTTGATTAACATAAGTTGTGAGGAATTTAAATCCTATTAGTTTTTTTTTTTGTAAGAATTACAAATATCTTTCATAAGAGACAATTATGTTCGAGCAGGATAGGATTACTATAGATGGCAAAGCTCTTCCTTTGAGCATTTAACAAAGTTGCATACTCAAGACTTAAACTCGAGACCATTGGTTAAACTGAAATAACTTTGTGCCAATTGATCCATGTCCTCGATAGTTAAAAAAATAATAATTTTTTATGAACTATGAAAGTATGACTCTAATGTGAAAAATGGAATTGGTAAAAATTATCTTAGGGTTATTTAAGTAATCACACATGTCAATGAATATCCTTTATATTTTTGTGATAGAATAAATAAGCTAATTAAATGTATATTTTACTAAATGTTATTGAAACAATTTTAATATTCTTTAATTAAATAAGGATAATGGACAAAAAAAAGGGTAAAGTTAAATGCTATTTATTTGACAATGAAAGAAATTTGAAATATAAAACATATTCATGCTAAGATCTTCAATATTTTATAATAGAATAAATAGGAAAAAATAAATTTATTATTTTAAAGTTTTTTGAAATATTTTAGTACCTTTTTCATTAAATAAAACAAATAGGCAAATATGGATGAAAATCTCTTGTGCCCAATTCATATCCTTAAAACTTGTCCTCCCAATTAAAGAATGCTTTGTCAATTAAAAATGTTACCTCACTTTTATTTAGTGCATGTTTGGAACAAATTTACTAATGCAAATCAATACCCTCTCACCACATCCAAATGGCCAAAATTAGGAGAAGTTACTTATTGTTGCTTCCCACATACGTGGATTGAATTGAATTTGACGCTCAAGCAAACATGCTATTAGGTTTGAAGAAGTTAATGATGTTTATGTACTAAGTCACGATTGACACTTTCAATAGACATAGAGGGGTCAAAAATGCAGGAATTCCATTACATCCATGTTCCAGAACAATATAATGAAGAGTAGAAAATAAACAAGATTCATAAAAAAGGTCAAAATATAGAATATTGTGAAAAGCAAAAATAACCTCTATAGTAAATGGATAATTGCATATGATGATAGGCTTTGCTCTCTTATCGTCCATAGTTATCACACTTCGCCTCGAGCATGATTGTCTTTTGTGAAGGATATCTATGGTCTTAAACAAAAAAAAGAGATTTTGCTCACTTGCATTCCTTGGGTGAGTGAAGGAGCTATCATAATTCTTTCGTGACAAAAGGCATACAGGGATGAAGCAATCGCAGACCATTGTCTAGACAAAACCACTAAGTATCTTGTACAAAGTGTTTTTCAGAAGCAAACTTAGGATCATTACCAGTAAAGTAAGGCTAAATCACTTTGATAAATACATTACATAATCAATACTAGCACCAAGAATACACAACAAAGATTGTTAAAACTAGATAACTCAATTACAATCTTAAAGTAGATACTTACTTAAAGGAAGAAACCTCATGTAACGTAACAAAAAATGTCATTAATCTTCTTCATACCTATTATAAAAGCGAGGTGACATTTTTAATTGGCATGGTATTCTTTAATTAGGGGGACAAGGATTGGGAATAGGAGATTTTTCATCTAGTAAATAAATAAGGAATTTAAATGTTATTGATTTGTCAATAAAAAAATTGAATTAATTAATGTGTCCTTTTTATATGTTTAGACAATGAAAAATGGGGTAGCTTTCATGATGTGACAAGCAAAGTGTATAAAGGCTTGGGGATGAATTCACTATAGTATGATTGACTGGTGATTACTAACATATTCAACTTCATGTAAACAAGTTGCAGCCCATAATATGAATTAAGGATGGGATTTTGGAGTTAGTTCATCCTTGTGGGATTGCAATTCTTTGCCCCAACCATCGTGGCACACGTGCTGCCCAAGGCACAAGGGGCATATTGACTTAACGTTGTCTTCACTTTTCTCTAGCTTATCACTAACAATTTCTTCAAGATTCCAAACTCAATGTTAGAAACTAAATATGAGGACTACGCTTGTTGCAGAACTTAATCCAACACCTCTTGACAAGTTGACAACAACCATGCATGTGTTTGCATTCCAAAAGCACCTCTCTTTTTTTTTTTTTAAAGGATTCAGGACATTTCAAGTCCTTGTAAGTTGGTTTTTTTTTTTTTTTACTTAGATCAAATTAAACCACATGTCCTACCACTTGTGTGAGCCTCCGTCAATTCCGTCGAATTTCATTCTTATGAATACACTCTATTGGAGGGATACTTAATGCATTAGCTACAACACTTCACGAGCACGATTATTGAAATCTCTAATATTTTGCCATAAAATAAATAAAAAAATAAATATATTAATTTAAATGTTACTAAAATATTGTCAATGTTATTTCGTCAACTAAAATAAATAGGTAAGTAAATAATAAAATTAAATATTATTTTAAATGTCATTAATCTATTTGTCTATACTATATGCAATTTAAGAGTTATTTCTTAAAAGAAAATTTACACATGTCATCGTATTATACAAAGTTCGTCTACCATAAAATTATCGTGTGGTAACAGTTGGCTAATTCATTTGCCTACACGTTTCAAGTAAACACAATTACTTGATTGCATAGCAGTTGACAAGATCCTGCATGTGTTAATCTGTTGTAAAAAATAAAAATCTTTTCAAATTATTAACAAATCACAAATTGATGCCAAAACATTTAACTCATTGACATTTATTTAGCAAACTCTAATATATGTTTCCAATCATTTAGCAATGATGAATAGTTAGTTATTAATTCTAAAATTCTTAATTTTTTATATTCATTCATTCAACGCTATAGTTATTACAGCCATGTCTTCCTGTCACACCCCATTTCAAATTAAAAATTCCAATTACAATGGATATCACTTTTTTTTGTAGAGACTACAGGTATCACCCATTAGAGGCAATATTGTTCGAGTAGTGTAGGACATTATGGGTGGTAAAGCTTTCTCTCCGATATTTAACCCAATTGCATGCCCGAGACTCGAACTCTAGACCATTGGTTAAGTTATAACAAGTAACAACCTCATGTCAGTTGATCCACGTACTCAAAGATACAATTGAAATCATTTTGAATTGAATAGAATTTTAATTACCATAAATAAATGAATGGAAACTATGTTCTTCAACGATTGAGTGCATAAATTTGGTTAATTTATACATGTAATAATTTACTTTTCTGTAGATTATATTTGACGTGCATTTATTATTGATTGTATACTACGAAGTGCATACTATGGAGTTTCATTATGATATCTTGGAAGTACAAACTACGGAGTTTCATTGTAAGGCTAACAATCCTTTATGAAAGGAATGGGGACTAAGTCCAATACCAAACTATACTAAAAAAGACGAGGGAAAGTTGTAGAAGATCCATCACCCAATAGGGGTAATAACCCCCCCCCCCCGCTTTTTTTTGTAAAAACATCTGTCACCTGGTTTGCTTATCGAAAAATATGGAAAAGACTATATTTTAAAAACGGACCAAACTGTTCAGTTCAACTGAAAAACTAATCCTGTATCCGGTCTAATTGAACCAAAAAACCAGCCAGTTAAAGAATCAGTCTACGAATATGTGAAACGGTCAAAAATTAGTAAAAAATCGGTTTGTAGCAAGTCAATAAAAAATGTTTAAAAAACATTATTTTGATTTTTTTCTTAAAAAAATAAAAATCAACCTAAAATATTTGTCATTTTCTTTTTTATTATAAATATAAACTTGTTTTTATTAATAAATGTTGATGTGTATTATTAAAACTTAGACTTAAGTATTATCAAATATTTAATTTGAACTTTTATAGGTATTGTATATGTCAAGAACCTATAAAATTATGTTTTATTTTTAATTTTTAGTATTATAAAATTATGATATTATGTTTTTTAATATTATTTTTATTATTATTATTATTTTATTAATATCGATTCGACCACGATTCAATCATAGTTAAATTATTAAATCTTGAACCAATACCTTGATTGATTTAATGACCAGTTTAATTTTAAAAACATAGAAAAAAGACGAAAGACATATAGAGTTGATCAAACTCTTAACATAGAAGACAGAGAGTAACAAGGGTGCAAACGGACTACATTTCGTATTGATCAAATTAACTATCACTTGAGAGTTAGAATTAAACCCAATGGTATTATGCCCTTTCTCCTTTACCTGAATGTTGTAAATGATTGCCTATATTTCTGCCTCCACAATAGGGCAATATCCGAAGTTTGTTGCAAACCCAGGCAAGTACATGCCATTTCTGGACATTGTTATTATAAAAAGTTTTACACTATCAACTAATCAAAAATCATACTAAGTATAATTTTAAGGTAATTATTATAAAATTAATAGACTTATTATACATGTCACTTTGTAATTAAATGATAGTATAAATTTTTTTATACTATTAATGCATATAGTATTTACTCTATAATCAATAGTATTTCATAAGAATTATTTTAAAAATATTTTTTGATTAAATAAAAAATATGTGGGTCTATAATCAAATATATACCTTGCACAGGTTAAATGCTAGTAATAGAATAAATAGGAAAAATTAAATTTGTTATTTTAAATGTTGGAGGGATTTAAGATGCTTAACGTCTTTCTCCTTTTTTAAGTACGTTTGGGGAATGAAAAATATATTAATAATGTTGATATTTTCAATATCGTGTAATAGAATAAAGAGGAAAGTTATTTTTTTTATTTTAAAAGTTATTGAAATTTCTTCGCTGATATTTAATTAAATAAAATGAATAGGGAAATAAGTAGAGAAGTTAAAATTAAATGTCATTTCAAATGTTATAATTTGTCAATAAAAAAAGAATTTTATATTAATTACTATGACCTTCAATTTTTCTTTGAGTTTAATTTTAATATATTATCTGTATTAATATTTTTACACTATTAACTACTAATTAGAAAGATTTCCTCAAAAATTAATTAGAAATTTCTTTAAATACGTTTTTTAAAATAATTATTATAAAAAATAATGATTTTAATTATAGGATGATTCAAATTTAAATATTAGTATAAAATATAATAATTATATAAAATTCATTATACCACATAATAGTTTTGTAAATTCAACATGAAACTAAATTTGACTAAGGGTAAAATAAATATAAAAAAAAAGGTGTAAAATTCCAATAATATGGACGTATTAGACACTTGTGACTCTCTTTTTTCACATGTTATTACATCTCCTCTGTCGTCCCAATGTCCCTATTTCTACCACTATTATCTGACAACCTGCCCACAGCACCAATGACACACCTCTTATTTGCGTTGCGTTCATCACCATTGTTGAATTAGAGTGCCATCGCCGTCATCTACGCGCAAAACAGGTGAGATGTAAATAATTACAGCCATACGTATTTAATCATAATCTCAATTCTCAACATTTATTTCTCAATCAACAATAAATAATTTTTTACTAAAATTGTGTAACTTATTTCAAGCAAAAATAAAATTAAATAATTTTATTAAAAATAATTAGTATAATTTTAATCTTTAAATATATAAAAACTTTCATAATCACTTTTGATAAAATTATTTAACCCCGTTTTTACTAAACAAACTTTTTACTTGTGTATTACGATTGCATTGTTTAGTTAAAAATGGGGCCACGACAGATTCATAATTTGACTTTGACTTCATTTGGGATAGAGTGGAAAAAGAATTCAACATAATTGGGAGTGAAATTATTTAATGAGTGTGCCCCACCTCCTTTTTTATGTTGCAAAGAGCAAGATTGCCCGCTGGAAGCGGAGACACCCCTACGGACTACAGAATACTATTTGCTTTTAGTAGGACGGTCAGAGCCAACCCGACTCACTACAAGTTAGTGAAAAAATAAGTCAACCCAACCTGGTTCACTTTTTTGATAAGTTAAAAATTTTCAACCCGACTCAATCCATCATGGGTTGGTAAGTTATATCACTTAAAATTAAAAAAATAAAATACATAATTAAAAATATATAAAAAAATACAAAAATTAAATTAAAGTAATATAAATTTTGATGCGATTAATGAAAACAAAAATATCAATAGGTTTATTATATTGTGTCTCACAATTTATATATATTAATGATTTGAAAAGTTATATTCACATTCTAATTCTATATCTATATATAAAAAGATAGTTGGTGTACTACTCCATTATTATGATTGGAATAAAATTAAATGATTGAGTTTATATGTTATTTATGTTAATTACTTACAAAGTTAGTATAGTAAACTATATTTAAAAAAAAAAAATTAACCTGTGAGCCAATTCGGCTCACCACAGGTTCAACTCAGGTTAACTACGAGCCAAGTAAGCCAGGTTCAACTTGACCCACCATTCAGGTGAATCAAATTTTAACCAACCCAACCTGACTTAAACCCGCGGTGAGCCAGATTAACTCGCGGGATAACTCATTTTTACAGCTATACCTTTTAGCAAAGCAAAAGAGCATATTTTGCAGCCATGTATGTGTTTTGCAGTTTCAGTTTTCAAATACGATGACATGTCATGACGTGCTTTATCAGTACAGCCGGTCACTTATGCTTCAGCTCCCCTGTTGGTCCACAAAACTGCAAGCTTAAACTTGACAAATAAGTAACCTATTTAATTGTAGGCTATGTTAAATTGATTTGCATAATTTATGAGTTAAATGGGTTGAATTTATCAATTCATAGACCAATCCGTTAATTCACAGCAATTATTTTTTTAATATTTTAAAAGTTTAATTGTTATGTATTTTTAATGTAAATTTTTTTATACAATCAAACTTACTATGGTGAGTTATAATTTGATGACAATACAAAATTAGTACATAACTTATTTTTTTATATTTTAATTATTTTAAATCAGAAAAGAATTATGTAAAAAAATAACAAATAAAAAATTTGAAAAAAAAATATACATGTGGATTGATCGGCGAGCTAAATGCGTATTTAGTTAAGCTTCACGGACGCTGTTCCTTATAGCTTCTACGTCACTTACCCATTTGGACGTGGTTTAATGCCTCTAGGACGGGGTTCCAAACACATGTTAACTCATTTAAAAAGATATTTCGACGAATTTATTAAATATAGACATATTTAAATATGGGTCTAAGTGGACCAACCCATTTAATTATGGCTCTGTGTTGTGTGCAGTATGAGTAGTGTCGTATAAGGTTAGGCAACCCACATACGTATCCATTTATATTTATCAGAAAGGTCCCACTTGTTCTTAAAAATTATATCAATTTATAAGTCAGGTCATGAGTTTTTCGATCCAATTAACTTAATTAGTTTGAGTTATACGATTATAAAATTGAGAAATGTTATTAATATATTCTTCACACGTTATTTTTTATAAGTTTTAAAATGATATGAATTTCACTTCTTATTTAACACGCATTCTTCATAATATTAATAGTTTTGACAATTTTAATTAACAATAAAAGAAAAAACAAGTCATGTACCGACAGTATAAAGTAGTTTTATAATGTTATCTAATCATAAACTATCATTTATTATAAGTTTATTGATTTTTATAATAAATATTTTAAAAATCGTATCAATGATGATTTTTAATTGATTGTAAATATAAAATTTTTTACAGTGACAGCACATCGCTATTAAACTTATAATAAAAAAGTGTTAAAAACATATTAAAAATAGATCCCTAACATGCAATTTTATAAGTACGTTTTCCTACTAAGGAGCACAATAACTTCTCCATTTTAACTTCCACTCCATGTAGCTGTATACCTAGTCAATTTAGTAGGTTTCACTTTCACCTAATGAAGACATTGATCATGCAGCCACTGTGAATTATTATAAATTTATGACAGTACGTTTTAACTGGACAAGATACAAGCAATTTGACTAATTAGATGCCAACCTCACAAGGCACACAACTCCAATCATAGAGAATCGAGTGAGTTGTAATCCACTCCTATAATCCAACGGAGAATTCAATTGGATTTCTTATCTTAATTAAATTCCCATATAACATTGCATCGGGAGATTAATTTCATTAACAACACATTTTCCGATAAAATACCAGACGAATTAGAAAAAGAGTGTACTACGATATTTGAATATAAAAAGGACGTGTTATTATTATTAGCGTTTAATAACTATGTATTATCAGTGTAAAAAATTTTATACTGTCAATCAATCATAAATTAACGTTATTGTTCTTACCGAAAAGCGAGTCCTCCTCAAGCTCCGACTCCACTTGCTGTGCTCCTCCTTTCCCACATCTCAACCAGCCTCACACAGAGTGAGAAATACCTGTAAAGACATTCCGACGCTCAAGTTAAGGGAGGTGGTGGGATAAGCAAGTTTTCTTAGGATTTTTTGGTCAAAGTTTCATATTAGGATTTGAAAGTGTGCACCTGTGTTCTTTTTATTGTCAAATATTCATTGTTGATATCACGAAATATCTTCATCCTCATTCCACAGATTTGTTGCCTAGTTTTTTTATTAAACCATTTCCTACTTACTTGATTTATGCTAATTCGAGGTGTACTCGTCGGCCATCCTTGGTCTATTCGGCATAAATGGCCAATTTACCAAATTTAGATAGTACAGTTGTTATGAATTTTAAGATAATTATTATAAAAATTAACAAAATTATCGTATATAATAATTTGTGATTGAATGATAATATAAAATAATACATAATATTATTTTTTTCTTATTATTATTATATTATATCTCGAGTCACGAAAGTCTATCAATCTCCCATCCCATGATCGTGTCTCTCTCACTCTCAACTCTAAGCCAAGCCATAATGGAAGCTTAACAAAGATCGCACTGTGACAGAGCGAAGTGGCCGAATTGGTGGTCGAACCAAACAAAGATGGAGAACTATTCATACCCATCGTACCCAGATTCAGGGGAGTCCTCTCCGCGTGCAAGAGAGATCGACTTCGAGAACCCTCCCCCGTGGGACGACCAACAGCAAAACTACAAAGCCAAGTTCATGTGCAGCTACGGCGGCAAGATCCAGCCGCGCTCCCACGATAACCAGCTCTCCTACGTCGGCGGCGAGACCAAGATCCTCGCCGTCGACCGCACCACCAAGTTCCCCGCCATGCTCGCCAAGCTCTCCGCCCTCTGCGACGCCACGCCCCAAGACAACCTCACCTTCAGGTACCAACTCCCCGGCGAAGAGCTCGACGCCCTCATCTCCGTCACCAACGAAGACGACCTCGACCACATGATGCACGAGTACGATCGCCTCTACCGCCCTTCCGCTAGACCCGCCCGCATGCGATTATTCCTCTTTCTCTCCGATACTGCCTCTCCTGCTCCCGCCTCTGCTCCCCCCGACCCGGTCAAACCGAACAACGTCGATTTTCTCTTCGGCATCGACAAAAACGTCGCCGTCGCTGCTCCGCCGTCCGCGCCGGTGAAATTTCATGATCCCGTACCGCCGCCGCCGCCGCCGGAGTACCAGTCGCGGTTGAATTTGAACCCCACCGATCGGGTCGCAGTTTCGGATCCGAACGCGGTTCAGCGCCAGCTGCAGCAGTTGCAAATTGCGGACAGCGAGCAAGGTGCGTATCGGAGGAAGAGCGAAGAGAATTACGCCGCCGGTGATTATTACTTTCAGAAGGTGCCGGAGAAGTTCCCGCCGGCGAATTTTCCAGCGAGCTCGCCGGGGTATTGGTCGGAAAAGCATGTTTCCGGCGGGGTTTATCCGCCGGCGGTGTCGGCTGCGTCCGGCGGAGGGGATGCGCCGGTGTACATGATTCCGGCGCCGGGGACGTTCTATCATGCGCCGGTGGTGCGGCCTCCGGCCACGCAGGGGTACTACGCGGTGCAGCGAATGGCTTCTGATGGTTACCGTGAGGCGCCGGTGTACGGCGGCGTGCCGCCGCCAAAAGCGGCGGTTCCGGCGAGCTTGGCGGCGGCGCAGACGGTTAAGGCTCCCGCGTATACGGAAGGGTTCGGTGTGGTTCGGTCAGGTGGAATACCGGACAGTACGGGTGCGCCGTACGCACAGGTGGCGTACGATAGTGCAAGTGGGAGACAGGTTTACTATACTGCGCCGGGCGGCGTAGTGCACGCTCCTCCGTACCAAGGGGTTTTTCCGTCCGTCACCGCGGATATGAGACCGGGTGGGGTTTCGTTGGGTCAGGATGTTAAAGTGATAAGCAAGGTTACTCAAGGTTCAGTGTGACTATCGACCAAAAGAAAAATAATAATAATAATGGTTCGGTGTGATTAAGATTATGGCTATCGCTAAATATGTTTGTTTCTTTTTTTATTTTATTTTTACTATGTTTTGTTCGTAATCCTATTTATATAATAGGAATATTATTAGCTGTTAGTTTTTCGCTTGCTATTGTTGTACACAATGTCGATGATGGTTATACTATATTGCCATGGCTTCGTGTAGATTTCTTTCTGTGCTACTAATTTGTGTTTTGGCAGTGTTTTTCTTTCTTTTGACAACTATACTTGAGTTAATTCCCAAGATTTCATTGTCTTATGGAGTGTGTGGCATCAGAAGGCTTGTCCCGCAGAATTGGGTCATTGTGCTCACCCATGCCTATAGGGAAGCCAACCGTAGTGCACCCCACCTTGCAACTTCGGTCACCATGGATCTTTGCTTGTCAAATGTTGAATCACGCTCTCTCTTCTCTAGCTCTATTTCCATCTTTAGCAATGATGTTTTCGGTGTTTGCTTTATTGGTATGATCTCGTAACCCAGTTTTTTGTTTTTTTGTTAATCCGGGCATCTTCAGCTGAAAATTAAAGACTAATTTTTTGAATTATTGAGATGTATTTAAAAAATTGGCCTCTCTTAAATAAATATATTTGTTTTTATATACATACAGACTTGGTTCAAATTTTTGATCAAATACTTAAGAAATATGATTATTTATCAATCATTAATTTCTTGCCCCATTATTAAAAATACATGTGTACCGTCGACTAACGAAGAAACATTACTAAACATCCTTTAAGTAATGATTGCACCGATATCAAGGCTGGCCATTATTACGCCATCATCTTTTAGGACTCATAAAAAGGTAAAAAACTTAACAGGCATACACACTCTTCTCGTTAATTTACGTCTAATCCTACCCTGTCTTTGTTTGGCCTCTAGAGATCTGCTTCAACAATATATACACGCCAAAAACAATTTTTTAAGAAATTGAAAGTTTATCTATCTATAGGATATTTTGATTTAAACAATATTCACATAATTTTCTTTTTATTGTTTGCTACACTGAAATTGAGTTTAGAATATATCCCCCGCTCTCAAAATTTGAATCTTGAATGACATGATTGAAAGTTTCCTCTTTTCTTTAAAAAATAGTAACCTTTATATAAAAAAAAGAAGTTACCATCATTTGAAGTTCTTTCAATTTACCATCCGTCAGTTAAGGTAAATTAGAAACGCTTTTTCGCATATTTAAACACTACTTGTAGTTGTAGGAAGGTGTATCCAGATTGTTTTATTGAAAAGCCCAACAAAGGTCTTCTTTTGTTTTTTAAAGCCAATCCATTGTTTTTTGGTTTTATTTATTATCAATGTCATTATACTCGCCTACTTGATCTGTTCTTATGATCGCATCTTAACTTATAATTAGCAGGTATCGCTGATATTGAAAAAGAGTTCACAGAATGTGAGGTTTTAAATTAATTAGATCATTCGGTGAAAACAGTTAAAAGTTGAATAACCAAGAAGTTGTTCAAAATGGCAGAAAGGGCGTTCGTATCTGCAAATTAAAAAATTGTCTTGGTCTTGGTCCACCTTCTATTCAAGACTTTGAGTGAGCTACACAAGGGAACAAAAGTATTGCAATCACACCTCAGATAATATTAATATAATTTTGGATAGAACCTTTTCGTTTCCCATACAGTTCCAGCGTTTGACGAGTGCGCAGGGTTTAGTTAGACGCACCCATCCAAAATCATAATTATTTCATAATGCTAGAAAAAACAAAAAGGGCAACCATAGCAGGTGGAAATTTCGTTTTTCCTATACCAGGTGTGCGTTTTCTCAAGAATCAAACGCCCATGATTGCCCCCACCACATCTTCCTTTGAATTTAAGTAGAAGGGGGAGTCTCTTTCACCCCAATTTTTCTTTAAGATTCATTATGGCTTCACACTAGCAGAAGTCACTATTTTGATGACATATTTCGAGGCAGCGTGGCGCTGGCGCCAATCTATGTTGGAAACGTGGAGGGAGAAGATATTGCTTAAAAATTAAAAATAAAAAAAATATTATTAAGAGTTTAATTTTATATACTGTAAGTTTAAATACTTTTAATAAATATATGACACAAGCAACTAACCACTACTTCACGTTCTTAACTAATTAAAGTACTAAACCCATGACTTAATTAACCGCTTTATAATTGCATTCACTTATTTTTCTATTAGAAACCATATATATTTTCTACTAGAAATAATTTTGTTCGAACCAAGTAAAATTATCATGAGCGACAAAACTTTCCTTTCAAGTATTTGATATTATTACATATCCAGTACTCAAACTTAAGGCTATTAAATTGCATCCACTTATTTAGCTTCACTGTTATCTTTCTTTCATTTAGTAAAATAGTTGAAGAAACTTCACATAAAGCGAAAAAAAAATTGCATAAAGCAAATTACTAAAATTTATCACTTAATTGACTTTTATATTTTGTATTTTATCCGGTAAGAAAAAAATATATGTTCTAAGAATAATACTTTTGACAGTTTAGGAACTGTCCGTGTTTAATTTATCAATTTTTTAATCTAATAACCTGTATAATTATATGATGTCATATATTTATTCTTAATGGTATGATATGATATTCTTAAAGTACGTAAAAGTATCATGATTATTAAATTTATGCAGTGTAAAAAAGACTCGTCTACATGTAGAACTTAATTTGTCAATTGAATCACACATGGTACTCATCTATTTTCTAAATTTTTTTTTGGGTACATTTCTTTTTTTGGTACATATCTAGTTTCTAATTTAATACTATATGTTAACACATAATTCTGAAGTAAAACAAAACAAAGCTGTGTATTATATTCTTTATATTAACGAAGGTGAAAAGATGGAAAAGGGTAATTATTAAGCAAGGTGGGCAAATGACAAAAGGCGTTTATTTTTATCCACTCAATCAAATGCAGCATGGATTGTAATTATGGGGTTTGGATCCTCTGCTGTTTTATAAGAAACTTCAGTAAATCTCAGTCATGAAAATTGTTGAATTATATAATAAAAAATAGTTATAAAAACACAGAATTTTGTTAACATACAATCACTTTTTTGAAGGAATATTTTAACAAATTACACTTTTTAGTATGTTTTAAGGAAATTAAGCTATAGTTTGTTAATAAACCTTTTCTGAATAACAAGCATGGGTAATATTGGCAACCACTTTTTTTTTTCATAAGAAATACGTTAACAAATTATACTTAGTGCTTTTTAAGAAAATTAAAATTATAACTTATTAATATATTTTTCAAAAACAAATAGATGTATATTAACAAAACCCGAAAGCATAACTTCAAAGAAATGAAGGGTGGGATTAAGAACTACACCGAGTGCAGTTAGCTGTTGAGCTGCAGAGGATCTTTATCCATAAATATGTAAGATTGAATAGGTGTATTAGTTAAGGATGGCATCCAACTGTCAAAAGAAAATATGGTTATATGGGAAACAGTTTGAAGCTAAGTTTCTCATGTTCTGAAAGTAGGAGTCAAGGCTGAGTATGACCAAACCAAATTCCTGTTGTCAAGTCAAACAAGAAGGGCAAATAACTAAATGACCCCCACCCTCCCCAGTAATGCTCCTTAACCAAGTCACTATGAGAAACGGGACTAGTCGTTTCTTGTGAGTTACAATTTTGAATTAGACCAAACCAGGCTGACACTGAATATGAGAAACGGGACTAGTTGGTTCTCATTTTTTGTCGATTTTTGTTTTTAGTCCCTCAAAAATATTTTGATTGGTCATAGTCATTTATAAATTTTCCGTCAGTATTTTTAGTTCTTACCGTTAACTTGAACCGTTAAATAATGACATGACTTCACATGGGCTGCCATGTGGCAAGCCACGTGAACTATTAGGCTGACGTGGCAGTTACATGACAATTTTTTTTTAAATTGATAGAAAATGTAAATTATGAAAATAGTTTCTCATTTTATCACGATTTACGTTTTTAGTCACCCAAAAAAAAGTTTGACCGGTTTTAGTCTTCCAAAATTTTTTCATTCATGTTTTTAGTCCCTCTCATTAACTTACACAGTTAAACTTTAATAATTAATCAATTAATTATTATTTACACTCATACAAGTGTTTTCCTCAAAATTTATTTTAACCAATAATTTATTAATTAATTATAGCTCAAAAGCTTATTACAACACTTCTCTTACTTCTTCATTGCTATGCTTCGATAATTCAAGGTATTCGTAATCTCTTATGAAAAGACTAGCAATCTAACCTCTTTGATTATCCTTTACAAGCAATCTTTTTTTTTTTTCTTTTTTGCATTTTTGTTGTGAAATAATGTGTAAAATAATAATATGTGAAAATAATAATTGCTAATTATTTAAGTTTAACTTTGTAAGTTAACGGGAGGGACTAAAAACATGAATAACAAAATTTTGAAGGACTAAAACTGGTCAAACTCTTTTTGGAAGACTAAAAACATAAATCGTGATAAAATGAGGGACTATTTTCATAATTTACATTTTTTATCAAATTTTTTTTAAATTGCCATGTGGCTGCCACGTCAGCCTAGTAGTCCACGTGGCAGCCTATGTGAAACCACGTCATCACTTAACGGTTCAAGTTAACGGCAGGAACTAAAAACACGGATGGAAAATTTACGAGGGACTATGACCGGT
This sequence comes from Spatholobus suberectus, assembly GCA_004329165.1. Classification (NCBI taxonomy): domain Eukaryota; kingdom Viridiplantae; phylum Streptophyta; class Magnoliopsida; order Fabales; family Fabaceae; genus Spatholobus; species Spatholobus suberectus. The sequence goes on along the minus strand of CM014729.1, from coordinate 6,594,439 downwards.
CAAAATATTTTTGAGGGACTAAAACTGAAAATCGACAAAAAAATAAGGGACAAAAAACATAATTAACCCATATATGTTGAGTCTGTTTCGATTTGATTAGGTTGAAAAATTCATATTCAATATCAAATCAATCGCTTTAGATTAGTTTTTGTTAAAAACTTAATTCGATTACTTTAGACCAAAGAAAATTAATTCATTTACTCAACCTTTTTTTTTGGAAGAATTCAATTACTCAATTGTTTTTTTAAGAATCAATTACTCTACTTATTCCTTATAAATTGGTCCAAATTGGATTATTGATCCATATCTATTCATAATCTCCCTCCTTTAAATTGCATTAGGACTTAGGCGTACACTCCTATGAAAATGTAGACCCACGTCTACGTGGCCACTAGATAAAAGGTTAGAGTACTAACAAGCCATACGATTTACTTTTTACATTGATTAGGCAAATTTTTGCTTTATGGTGTGTTTGGTAAGAAAGAAATAAATAGGTGAAAATAGAAAGAGAAAAATATAAAAGTGAATTAAAAATATATTTTAATTGGCGTCTTTCCTCAATAGTTGATTATTGTTACTCAATAGTAGACAATTGTATTTGACTCAATTTGATATTCAATTATTGCACTTTGTGACGGTTTTAAATTGCCACAAAATATTAAAAATTGCCAAAAATACACTTTGTGGCTTTTTTAATTGCCAGAAAAAAACTATTATAAATTGTTCAACAGTGCCTTCCCCTTCTACATTTTTGCGCATCTCAACTTGGAAATAAAAAGCAATAGGGCCCACCCTCGATCCTCTTCCACTTCTCACCTCTTTCTCCTACCGAACAACCCACCATGTTTATTTCTTACCAATTTCTCACCTCTCTATCTTATTTTTCACCTATTTCATCTACACCAAACATAGGGTTAAAGTATTTTTGATTTAGGAAAGAAAAATAAAGTGAAAGAAAAGAAGAATGAAGGAAAAAGAATAGTAAGTGAGATGATTATTTATGTTGTTTGATCAGAAGAAAAATAGAAGAAAGAAAAAGGTTAAAATGTATATAAAATGATATAAATATCTTTAAAAAAGAACAAGTATGAAAAAATAAGGACAATTTAGTCTTTTAAAAAATTCGTTCTTTCCTTTTTCTCTTCACTTTTGGATATAAGGCTATATGTGTGTGTGTGTGTGTGTGACAAACGAATGCTACCGTGGATCACCTTTACATGTGATCTACGGTGCACCACTTTTATTCATTATTAGATTCATCCAATCCACACAGTTATACCATACATCCTATACACTGGATCCCTCCCCCAACTCCTTCCACAGCCCATTTGGCAATGTCCATCCAACAGCCACTAGCAATGTTGCCTCACAGACAACGTTCCTTCGATAGCCACCAGCAGTGTTATCAAACTCGGATTGGTCATCGACTTGGCCGAGGTACTGGGTCAATGGGTTATTGGTCGAACTAGTGAGTCACTGGTTGAACCGCATGAACCAATATATATGAAAGTTGGGAATTTACATAACAGATATATACTTATATATAATATATTATGTGCATATAAGTTATAAAAATAGCTTTGGATTAATGGCATCTGTTGTCTTTTAAATAGCCTGGGTCGTGGGTTTAATCCTTGCTGTTTACTGTAACACCCCTACTTTTGTATATTAAATTATTCTGTATGTTTAAAAATTGTTTTTAAGTCATCAATGTATTTAGAACAATTAATAATAAATTTAGAAAATTTTCTAGAATTTATTGAGATAATTTTTATAAAATGACAAAAATACCCCTGGTTGACTGTTAGAACCAATCGGAGACTTTTTGACCTCAAAATATTTTGAAAATTTTATATTAAGTATCTCTCATTATAAAAACTTTATTTTGAGAAAAAAGTAGTGAAAAATATAATAATCCTATTTTAATTCTTCCACTGTTTTTTATATACAATTCTGAAAAATCGGAAATGAATTTTAAAATTCTGACTCCCACCATTTTGCTCAAAATCTCAAGAGCTATTTAATCATGATTTTTAATAATTTTTCCGAGCCGGAGTCTGGAGAAATTAGAAAATGACAATTTTATCCCTATTTCTCAACATTAAGAACTGACATGAGGAAAAGACTCAATTGACATTAAAATATCAATTTGAGATTGGAATTATGTCATATATATTAAATTATATTTTTGGAAATTTTTGGGAATTTTCTGGAATTTCTGTGTAAAATGACCAAAATACCCTTACGTGTCTAATAAGCCAGCCAGTACTGGTTTAACATTCAAAAAGGGTGGAAATAGTAATTTTAGTTTAATTATGGGTAAATTATTTAATTTTATAATTTTCATACAAATTTTGGTATTTATTGAATTAAAATGGATTTTCTATGAATTTTCTAGCTTAAAAATACAAAATAAAAACATATAATTTGAAATAAATTGATAAAAATTAAAATTTATTATTAGAAATTATTTTTGATGAAAATTAATGTATTTATCCAGTTTTTCATTAAAATACATTATTTTGATATTAAAAGCTAAATTTTTCAAGTTTAAGCGTTTTTGTCGGTACCGGTTAATTCACCTACAGATAAAATTTGACACATGGAGGCTTGGGACAGCTGGTGGAGCACGTCCCCAACCCTAAAATAGGTGATTCACCACCTATTTGAGATATGTGTCCCTAAATTGGATTAAAAATAAATAAAAATTGGATTTATGACATAATGGTGACATAATGGATGATGTAAATATTTGGACACCTAACCCCCCTCCTTCTTCTATAAATAGGCCTCAAAGTTTTCAGATTTTCACTCATCCTTTCCTCTCCCAAGCTAGAGAGCTTCTCTTTCTAAAGTTTTCTCTCTCTAAAATATTTTTTTATCTAGTTTTTATGTTAAAATTTTGCTAGTTTTCAACTAGTAGAATTTCTCCTCTTAGAAGCTTTGCACCAACAATTCCATCCTCTTCATCAACTATCTTAGAGGTAATGGGGGGAGTGGGGTTGGTTCTAAATTATTGTCACTTTGCATGTTGGTAGGAAGGGTTTTCCCCTAAACCCGTTTAGGCTTAAATTTTAGTATTGTTATTATTGTTTAAAGTTAAACTTTAATTTTTACTAAGTTGTTACTCTGCCCAAATTTAGATTATTAAATCATAATTACTAAATTGTTACTCTGCTCAAATTTTAATTATTAAATTATACTTGCTAAGCTATTACTCTGTTCAATTTTAGAAAATTAAAATGCGCTTACTAAGCTGTTACTCTGCTCAATTTTAGAGAATTAAAATGTATTTATTTAGTTGTTATTCTGCCAAAATTTTAGTAATTATACTATAATTGCTATGTCATTATTCTGTTAAAATTCTGGTATTGTGCAATTTCTGCAAAATAAGGCAGAAATGTTGATTATACTGGTGCTCAAGTTAAATGAGACCAGGGAAACCTTTGCTTGAGAAGTTAGGAATTGATAGTTTAGTGAGTAATGTAAAGCAAGTGACATGTAGTGACATGGCACCCTGCTAGGGAAGCCACAGTTTGGTACACTGAGGAATGAAAGGCAGGGACCCACTTGCGGAGGTCTTGGGGGTAGGCATCGAGTGGTGAAGGTTCCAATGGCCAGGGTAGCCCCCTTGAGCCGGGATATTCGCCTGACCAAACTCGATAACCCCAACAACTGCTCAGCATTCCAAGATTGGTTTGAGAGTATACTTCTATAAATGGATATCCTAAATTGTTATTTTGTTCCTCAATGATGACGAGGACTGTACCATGTGATGGTGTTGAGAGAGGTATATGTACTCCCAGTCACTTCCCAGGTTCTGTTGAGAACTATTACCCACTAATGGGAAGTATGGATCCATACCTAGTCAAGGGTAGTCGGATACAACTTAGAATGAATCTTAGGATCTCTTGTGTTGTCAGTTGTGTTTTGTCTTTGTTTTATGGTAGATTTCCCACCGCACATGTAAAAGTGATTTTAGAACAAAACACCTCACTCCATTATTTTCTTTTGTGTATGATTGGTCGTGATTATTGAAGACGACATTAACGCTCCGTGATGCTAAGTATGAGATAGAGAACATCTCAATGAGGGAGGACCTGAAGACCTAAAGTATTTTCTTTTTGTATAAGGGATAGGGTAGATAAATACTGCTCTGTATAGGATCTCTTTTGATGTATATAGTGGGCTAGGAAGTATATGTATTTCGATGTACTTTTGTTTCTAGCTGTTATGTATTACTCAAACCATGATGTACAGTTTTATGAAATATATGTATATCTTTCATATTTTATTTCCATTTCCAAATTCTATTAAGTTTGGAATTTCTTTTAAAACTGGAAAAATTTTACACACATTTTTATTTACTTAAACTTAATAACTAAATTAATATGAATTATATTTAAAATTAAATGGGTGTTACATTTACAATTTTTGGTGAGTTTTTTTAACATTAAAAATCTCAACACTAAGAGCTAGGAGGTTATTGTGTTGTCCACTCGCTGACAAAAGAGCTAGGAGGCTACTGTGTTGTCCACTCACGCATTGGAACTTGGAAGACATGCGTCGTGTAGCACTTTGGAGGCAATGCGAAGCATGTGCAAATTATAATATTAGAAACTGACTGAACCGAGTTAACAAGTTTCACTAAGTCTTACCAATTTAAGCTCGAGTTAACCGTTTTCACCTAGTTGATAACACAAACGATCCAAATGCTCAACCGGACCGACCTTAGTTTTGGTTTTCGATCAAACCGATCCAATCGGCCTGACTGATTCGATTTTAATAACACTGGCCACCAGTGATGTCAATGCTTGCACCATTGCCCTCCACTCTTCCCCTTCCTTCTCTCTCTTCCTTTTCTCCTTCCTCACCTCCCTCCTCTCCTCCTTCTCCTTCCTCTACCTACACCCCATAAGATTTGATGGAAAATAATGACCTAAAAAGGTGGCTCCTAGGGTGAAAACTATCCTTCATTCTGATTTCCACACACACTCCACTATCACACAAAGAGAATGAGCGAGCAATTGACAAGTCCCGACTCAGCCATGGTGGGCCCTTAGTACGATTTTCTCGTAAACCCTTTAGGTGTCGTTAGATCCACCTTCGACACCACCAAAGCATCTGGTTTTGATCCCTCCTCCTTCAACGACTGCGATTAGGGTGCCCTCCTCCTCTTCCACTAATTCCTCTAGGCACATACGGGAAGGAGAAAGAAAGGAGGGAGATGAGGAAGGAGAAAGGGAAGAGAGAGAAGGAAGGGAAAAAGCAAAGGATGATGGTGTCAGCATCATTGGTGGCTACTAGAGGGACATTGTCGGTGAAGGCAACGATGTCAACATCGCAAGTGGCTACCGGATGAACATTGTTGGTGGGGCTGTAGAAGGAGTTAAGGGAGGGATTCGATATGGAGGATGTATGGTTTAATTGTGTGGATTAGACAAATTCAACTGTGAATAAAAGTAGTGCACCATAAATCATATGTGAAAGTAGTTCACGATAGCAATCGTCTATATGACATGGGTCTCACCAATTTTATCCTTTCCTTCCACTTTATTGAACCAACCAAATTAATGAAAAGATTTTAATAAATGTGTTTTTTTTCTTCAATTTTTCTTCTCATAATTCATCCAACCAAACAAAGTATAATCTTTGGTACCGAGAAAATACTCAAATATTAATATTAGAATTTTATTCGTGAGTTATGTTCAAGAGTGTGAAAAACTGAATCAATAAATTTTTAACTTAAATAACTTATATATATAAAAATATCTTGATACTTTTAATTTATAACTCTCTTGTTTATATATCCTTTAACATATTTGTATCCACAAATATACTTACACGTAATATTTTATTTACACAATATCAATTAATTACATCTTTTATATTTTATTAAAATGACCGATCAACCCCATTTTATACAATTATGTAAATTAAATATTATGTATAAATAACATAACTCAAGGTCGACATAGCGTATATTGTGTTTATTTGGTTTTATTTTATTGACAGGGCGTATCTGGTGTCTTTGTTTAAATTATAGAGTAAAATGTGTCCACCTTCCGTTAATTTTGTTTTGATAATATATATGTCGTTTTCCTATTTTAAAAAAGCTACAGGAAGCTCACTAGGTCCTAGAAGTTTGTGAAGAAAATTGTATAAACTTAAAAATAAAATAAAATTGGAGTGATTAGATATTTTTTAGTAAAAAGTTAAAATAATTGAAATGTTATCAAATACCACATATATATATATATATATATATAAATTAAAATAATTATCTTGAATGAAAATGTTTTTAACTGTCATTCTTTATTTGTCATTTTTCAATAAAAGTATTTTTATAAATTTTTTTTACCTTTCATCTCTTTCAATGTATCATTTTCAACATATTTAATTCTAAATTAAGTTTCAATATTTTTTAAAACAAATTATCAATAATTAAAAATAACATTATATCACAATATAAATTATTTATTATTAATTTAAAATATAATCTATATATTTATAAATATTTATTTATCATAAATTTTCATTATTATATAATCTATTTATTTAAAGGTATTTATCTATTATAAATTTAAATAATATAAAATTAATATTTACTTTGTGAAATGTGCATGTTAAGATACTGATAAAGTTACAGCTGTATAAAAAATTTTATGGTCATGCCATACTGCAAACCTTAATTAACTGATGACAGTGACAGGGACCCTGCTATGGGAAGCAGCTTTTGTGGGCTTTATCAAGTGCTAGATACTGCAAACCCACGGGACGGCCTCTCAACGACAAATATCTCAAGACCCTGAATTTGGGCTACTTTAAACTACCTGGATCAGTTTTCGATTACGTGGGATTCTATTTATATCCCTTTTTTTTTTTTTTTCTTTGTACTTCCTTTCTGTTTTTTTATGTATATATATAAAGTATTCTTCTTAAAAACTAATCTTTGGAATATAATTTTCAAAAATTTTATTTTTTTTTGGAAATTAGTTTTCTGAATCTGTTTTTTAACATTTCAGAAACTAATGCATTAAAAATAATTACTTTTCAAAAATTAGTTTTTGGAATAGTTATCATTTATTTAAGTACATTCAGGAAATTAGTTTCTGGAACAAGATAAATTTGTGATAATTTCAAAAACTAGTTTTTGGAAGTTAATTTAGTTAATTTACATGTTATATAATTATTATTTTTTGTTAAATAACTTCATAATTTTATAATTGGATAACTTGATAAATAAAATGAGACCAAAAATATTATTCAAATAAAAATAAGTCAAATACAAAATAGTCAAATATAGTATATAAGTCAAATACAAAATAGTTCAATTACAACTCAAATACAAATACAAAATGATCATCTACATATCTTCCTTCTCCTCTGATATTACAACCTGTCTTAATGCCAAATTGCGAGATGTTTAATGAGTCTTGCATGGTGTTCCAAGTGTCAATCCCCTTAGTGGTCATCCTCAAATCAAGCATGGACTAAATTAGCTTGAAATTCCTCTCAAATCATTCCTACAAAAAAGAATTTAACATAATTAAGTACAATAAAAGTGTGATTGTTATTAAAAAAAAAAAAAACACATATACATTTTATTGGACAAGCATGAGAGTCACTTGAAGTAAACTTTGCTTGACTAGTAGGGAGTTGCACTAGTACTCTTGGAGGGGTTCTTGGAGGATCTCCATCTTGTGAAGGTATGATGTATGGATGGGAAATGAAGTGGAACCAATTAATGTATCCATCCATGCCATGTAATGGATCAATCGCCCGCGCTCCTCTCATGGCATTGTTAAGAATGTGACCATGGTGATGAATAAACCTATTATCACATTCCTTGGTGACTAGCACATGACTAGTAATCATATGTGATGAGTAAGGAATGCCTTATACATGCCCAAATTATTGTAGCACCTTCTCTGATAAAGGGGTGTGTAGTAGCGAGTCTTATCTAATGAAGCTCAAGAAAAGCAAGATCTCCTAAAAAGGTTGATCCTTTTAGTGGGTTGCATTTAGCATCCACAATACATCTTTTGCTTGCAGTATATCTAGAGTGGTCTAAATGGTGAACACATCACTATAGCTCTTAACAACCTCTCGTTGACAAACATGGGATGCCTGCTTAGTATATTTAGTGGCCTATGGTCGAAAAATGCTCAAAAAATTCATGCATGTAACAACATTAACATTATTGATTGAATTAACACGAGAAAACATTGAAGTCAAAGGAAATAAAAAACAAACTTTGGTACTTGTAAAAGAGTCATGTATTCTACCATTTGGTTCATATGATGCATACTAGCATCATCAAGTTGATCCTACAAGTATGCTAAGGTAGAGGCACCCTATGCATACCTATTGCATGCCCTAGGGTTGTGAAAGGTTCCAAGAATGTCACATCTATAGATATGACACTCTTGTTAGCAAACATGGTGCAACCCACTAAATGCAATAGAAAAGCTCTAGCTACAAAGTCAATGATAGCATCTCATATGTCTACATGGTATAACTCTCATAGCTAGTTGAATCACATATGTGCTCCTCGGGTTATCATTACCCATGTTAACCTCGAGCAGCTCCACTAGGTACACGTATGCTTCTAGAGCTTGTGGTGCCAAGTATAAACATAGCTCCCTATATATAAGTAAATGTAAGAGAGATGACACATCATCTAAAGTGATGGTCATCTCCCTAACTGGGAGGTGGAGTAACTAATGTCCTTCTGTCATCGCTTAGCAAAAGTAGATAAGAGGCCCTTGTCCACCATGCGGTAGCATGCATCTAGAAGGGGTGTCAATCTAAATGTCTACATGATCGCCATCACCTACACTTGCTCCAACTTGAAATCCTTCACCTTTTTTCCATGGTTGACCACTTTTAACTCGTGACAATCCTCTCCATCCACAAGTGTGTGGTAGTATGGTCTATAAAGGACCTCAACATAAATAGGTTATGAGAACCTCTTGGAAAAGCCTCAATAGTAGGCTGCACGAGTATCGAATCCTATGGAGTGACATCATCGACCTGCAACATATCCGAAGATAAAATAGGAAGTTGTTGTGTTGCTCTTTCTCTCTAAGCTGAAGCAGTAGGCTATGTGCGCTCAACTCCGACACCTTTAGAACTAGTACCTCTTGTATGTGCCATCTAGGAATTTGCACATTCATCATGTGTGTTAGTAAAAATCTTGAAGAACTGGTATTCCAAAAAGTAGTTTTGGAAGATTTGCAAAATATTAAAAAAAAACCTCATTAAAGAAGATGAATGCTAACAAAGCAATAAAAGGAAAGAGCAAGAGAAGGAAAGAAAGTGAAGAGGTTGTCAAGTGAGAGAAATGAGAAGAAAAGGTATTTGGTGAGAGAAATGAGAGGAAGAGTGCAAAAACCATGAGAGAGGGGCTTGTGAGGAGGTGGAGGAGAAAGAGAAAGGAAGGGCTTTGTTTTAAAAAGAGGGAAGGACAACTTTAGGATTTTGAAAAGTCTAAAAAAAGGGCGGTCAGTCGAGAAAATAGAGAGGTAAAAAAAGAAATAGCCTTCGGTTATGGGGAAAATCTTTTTGTGAGTGTGATTAATAAATAAGCTACTCTTCTACGATTTTATTATAAGCATATTAGTAATTATATAATAAAAACATACTTTCTCGTATCTAATGCTCATAAAAATATATCCTATAATTCTTGTAGAAGATTTGATGTTTTATGTTAAAAAAATTTAAAAATGATCATGAATTAAGTTAGGTTGGTTTAAAAAAACAATCAATTGATTAAATGAAGTTGGGTTGGATTGAAAATTTTTCTTTTATTAACTTCAACTAATCTTATTAAATCGTGATAGTGTTATTTTTTAAAGGGGTGATTGTGTTGTTTTAGGTTGATGGTAAAGTTAGTATTTTTATTTTTTTTAACATTAATTGTGATGTTGGGATGAACATATATCAACGATTCTAATTAGGCTTAAATATGTTTTAAGTCTCTATAAATATGATCCTTTTTTATTTTAGTCATTGCAAATTTTTTGTTAGTTTTAGATTCTCAACATTTTTTAGTGTTCTTTTTTAGTCTTTATCATTAATTCTAGTTAACAAGGCTAACAAAATTAAGGATATTAATTAAGATAATTAAGTTAATGAACAATATTTTAAATTAAGATAATTAGATTATTTTTAGGTGCATAATTCGATTAAGTAATGTATTTATTATTTTATATAAATAAGGTAATTACATATAATTTACTTTTATCATTTATTTTTTAATTTTTTATAAGCATTTTTTTTTTAATATATTATAAATAATAATTTTTATTATTTTTAATATTATTCTTACTTTTCAATTCACTAATTTACTTTTAACATTGTACTCTTTTAAAAAATTATAATTTACTTAGACACTTATAATTTACTTTTAATATATTACTTTTGTCTTTGGAGACAAAATAACTGCTTTTGATATATTAAAAAAAATTGCATTAAAGTAAATTGTAAGCGTCTAAGTAAATTATAATATTTTTTTTAAAATTACAATGTTAAAAATAAATTATTGAATTAAAAAGTAATAATAATATTAAAATTAATAAAAATCATTGTCCATAATATATTAAAAATTAAAAATAAATTATATGTAATTACCTTATTTATATAAAATAATAAATACATTACTTAATTGAATTACACACCTAAAAATAATTTAATTATCTTATTTTAAAATATTCTTTATTACCTTAATTATCCTAATTAATTTTTTTTATTTTGTTAGCCATGTCAATACTAAATTAACGATAGTTAATGATAAGGACTAAAAAAAAAATACTAAAAAAATGTTAGGGATCTACAATTAACAAAAAATATTGCAATGACTAAAATCAGACAATCTTATTTGCAAAGACTTAAAACATATTTAAGGCTTATAATTATTATATTTTTTATTTTAGGCGCAATATCTTGCACCTCTAAATTCTAAGTTCTCACTTGTCTATTTATTTGCATTGATCAAATAAGCTTTTATTATTGTACCAATATAATAAGCTGTAATTAACAATTTAAATTCACGTTCGAGTGGAAGTCGTGATGGTCTCATTCTCATAGATCAAGGCCCTGGTTATTTTGAAAAATTTTACTTTCAATTATCAAACATAATTTTTTATATTTTAAAGATTCATATAAGAAATAATAAGGCGATTATATTATGTTTACTAATTTATATATGAACCTTTAAAAATAAAAAAAGTAAAGTAAAAAAACAATATTTTGATAATTATAAGTAAAAATAAAAATATTTTTTCAATCCAATCTGGTCTTAAATTTTATTGCTAGTCTTAGACTATGAGCCATCTTTAAAATGGGAATCAAGGACATCCAATGCAGTTAAACGAGTTCGACTTCTTTACCGTAAAATGTTACACTATTTGAATCTAAATAATAATAATCTACATAAGTAAATAATCGTACACCTTGTCCCACAAATCTAACCTTTCTTTTAAATTGACTTTACCACATTAATTTAGTTGGATTTAGTGTGGCAAAATATATGATTTTTTTACTTATATAGGTGAATAATTGGTTTTGCCACACTAAATAGTAAATATTGCATATCCAATTAGTGTGGTTCAATTAACAATACACATTAAGCTTGTAAGAGAGGATCTACGTTCAATTTTCTTAGAACACATCTTTGAAAAGGGGTGATGAGTTTTAAGTATAATTAAGTCCCAAAAAAAGGATTAGTCCCATAACTAACCTAAATAACAAAAGCTTGTGAAAACACCTTAGAGTCTTACTAAAGAATCAAAAATCCTAATTATGGTGGTTAAAAAAAATATTAAATATTGCATATTTTTTGGCAAGGGGGCTGAACTCCACCATATAGTATGTGTATGTGTATGTGTATGTTTACATGTATATCCACATACATGCATATGTAATGTTAATGATAATTGTTTTTACTTTTTTATTCTAGTTTAGATCAAATATATACCAACACATAAAAAGGGAATCTTGCAAAAGAAAGGTTGATTTAAAGTTGATGGTGGGCCTTAGATTAACTTACTGATTAATTAAAAGAAAAAATTTAGGTAAAATTTCATAAATATTTTTAGTATTATTTTTCATTTAAAATCAAAGTTTCATTTAAGTAACTTAAATAATTAAAGCCTATATTAAAGGTCAACATATATTACTAAAAACTATAATTTTAATTAAATAATAATATTATGTTTAAATTTTGTTACGTGCCCTTCACTTTTTTAGTAGCTAAAGGTTGCATAATTGAAAGGAAAAAAAATTGAACGTAATCTTGGGACAATAAAAGGTTGCCTCTTTGCTTTTAGAGCATTGTTTTTAGATGCACGTATATGAAAAAAGAAAAGAGATCAAGATGATTGTACATATATATAGTGTCAATTTTTTTAGATTCAAATAATGAAACTATAAATGAAATTACAGAATTACAGCAGTAAACATTGGTCGGTTACTATGTGAGAATTTATTATTTTTTGATGGAAGAAAGTAAGGGCCAACGCCCAACAAAGGAGAAAAACTACCTATTAAAATAAGTTTGATCTAAATTTGTTATAGTAATAATCAAGGCTGCATGATGAACATTATTTAAAACATGAGCACGTTGACTTGACTTATAACCAAAACTAGCCATCCTATTAGCAAATAGAGTTTGGCTATCTCCAAACATGCCCCACTAGACATCCTAATCTTATTGAATAAGTTTTCAAATATCACTCACGAAAGAAGAAGATGAATGTGTCTTAAGGATATAGCCCACGATAAGGAAAGACATAATAACACATTTACAGTTAGATTTGATATTTGGGGATGTTAATGGATAATAATTATGATGGGTACTAATAAAAATTACTCATGATGTGTACAGGTACGAATATCTTAGTATCTAATTTACTTCATTCCCACACTTATATGTGTGTAGTGACTATATAAATATAATAATAAATTTAAAAATAAAATTTACGGAAACTGATATGACCCACAAATTAGATTAATTAATTTTTGAATTTTTCTAGAATTGGTTCTCTTGAATTGATCATAAATCAATTGAAAAGGTAACAAAAAAAAAAAATGGAATTGGAAGGGAAGTGGAGAATGGCATTGTTGCGCCGCACTCTTAATCTTATAGAAGAAAGGATAATGATAAGTCTTATGTAAAGTCGCCATAAAAGTGTAAGAAACCTTTAATAAGATCCAAACTATGGTTCACCCTAAGAACCATAAAGAGGAGCAAAGCTCTTAATATACTAAATTCTTCAAACTTTCATTTAATTATGTCCTTTGACTACATAAGCTTGTCCTATATATAAGCATAGGTAGAATTCTGTAGAAGCTAAATGAAGAAAGAAATAAGGAAAGATAGTATAGTTCTAATATCCCTAATTAATATATTTCCAATAAATGTTATGGATATGTCAAATAGAAACCCTAGAATGACTTGAACAACCCAACGACCTATACAACCCAAAATACAAACAAGTTAAAGCAAATTACAACCCCAAACACGTCTAAACAAGGTCCTAATTGGATTATAGGCCTAAACACGCCTAAATAAGGTCCTAATTGGAGTCCTCTTCAATTTGGATTAGTTGGACCAACTTAGGTTCTTCTTCTTTCATATTTTGCTCGATATTGAATATGTTGGTCACCTCTTATTGTCAAGCCTTTTGGGTCTTCTTGGATCTTGCCTAGTCATAGGTCCTCCTAGCCCAATTAAAGCATTCTTCTTCTTAGCTCTTCCATTTTCACTTGATGGTCTGCCTTGATCTTCGTCATAAACTTAATAGACCTTTACCTTTATTTCTTTTTTGTCACACACATGCCTTAACTTCCTATGTGACTGCATGAGATGTGAGTTACTAAGCTGCAATTGAACTAGTGCAATGAGCTTCACAGACTACTACATTGTAGGTGCACCGTTCCCCCATTAGACTTAGAAGTTTATAAATTTTTTATTGCAAAACTTTATTGTAATGTTCTATAATTATATTTATAATGTTTTATAAAATATTTTTGAATAGTATTTTAATTGAATTATAATTATATATGTGATCAATGTTTTTCATTAATTTTTCATAGTTAATTAAAGTGTGAGTAATAGGTATAATATAGGTACTTAGGCACCCAATGGGAAAGGGCACGAGTATTAAAGTTACTATACACATGGATATAAATTTAGGACAAGGTTTCGACCAATCTTCTAATTCCTCCCTTGTGACTATAACTTAAGGACATGGATTAAAATCTTCTAGTCCTCATCCTTTTTTGGATCATCCAAGTTCTCCTAATATCATTTATCTTCAAGATTTTCTTGATTTTCCAAACCAATAAGATCTTAGTGTTGCCTCCTAATGGCTTCAATAATGAGTCATTGTATGACTTAGAAGTACTTTCACCATTTATAGATCCAAACACATCCTTATGCATTTCTTTACTCCATACACATTCCTTTTTGTGAGTTTTTACCTTCTTCATGTTGCTTTATATGAACAAAAAATATATATCAAGTACTAAAAGTTTTGTTTGTCAAGAAAACCATCTATCAAGATGCCTTATAGCTTCATCTTAAGGAGGTTCAGTCTTACATAGAAGAACAATTTGTTTAGTATAAGATAAAAAGCTTGTCTAAGAAGATTTGGAGCTTTGTCTGTATCAGAACAAGACAAAATTAGAAGACTATCTGCCCTACGTCAAAAGGCATGAAAAAGCTTGAAAACGAGGAGGAAAGACAACATGACAATTGCGACAATGTACTTGAAGTAGAAAATGTGGAAAATCCCCTACTACATAGTGCAATCATTAGGAAAAGAGATAAGCTAAGTACTTTATCATCTTATATGTGGAAAGTTTGTGAAATCATCTATTGTTGTATTAAATGTCTCAACGTTCATTTTTTTTTAAGAAGGAAAAAGAGCTTTAATAGGCATTTTCAAGCTTCCTATAAAAGCCTTAAGAGGAGACAAGGTTAAGAGATTTCAAGCAAACAAGTGTTTGAATTCAAGTGGATATTTAATGTGCTATAAGTCTTTATTATGTGAAACATTATCTGTAAACTTAGATTATTCTTTAAGCATTGTAGGTTATCCTATATATTCTTGTACCTAATAAACAATAGCCTAAGGTTGCCCTTTGTAAGCATTTTTGCGTGATTTGCATAAAAGCTTGAAGAGGCTTGGTAAAAAAGAATACTTGATATAATTGTCTAAAGAGACAAGGAAGAAGCAAAACTTATGTTTAAGCCTAAAGATACTTTGAGAAAAAAATACTTGTAATAATCTAGAACATTGTTTCCTGTAATTTTGTTTTCTAGTAGAACTCTTGGTAGTTTGCCAAGGATAGGGTGTAATCTCTAAGCGAGATGAACCAGTATAAATTTGCTATGTCATTTTCTCTTTCTCTTTTATCTTTTTATACACCAACTTTTAGGAAGTTGAAACTTGTGATAAAAATATGTTTCTAAAATAATGTTTTACTTTGCAAGTTGTTTTCACATAGGATGATCCATTCATTTGTTCCTTACATGTTTTTATAAAAAGTTCTCAAAATGTTTTTAGAAACACAATTCAACTCCCTTTTTTGTACTTCCTTGTGTTTTACAACTATGTTAAGTTACAAGCACGCCTATTTTTGTGCACATCTTTGAAGACTTTATTGGGCTTAGGCAATAATGATAAATAACTAGACCTCATTTTTGCATGTGAACTCTAGCACTATTCAATATTTTTAACACTTAGAAACTTCCTCTTCCTTCCCCTAAGAGTTATGAATATGTCACAAGTAAGGAGTACGGGTATCCTTATCCTTAGTATCAAATTTATCTTGTTAAATAAATTTTCTCTTTCCTTTCTTTTCCTTTTCATTATGGATTTATATTGGATTTATGTTATGATTTTGAATTTGTTTATGACTATCAGTAATTAAATCCATAATTAGAGGCTATAGTGGATATATTTTATATGTCAAACTATTTGGTTCCTATATTTTGATATAATTGCATATTTTGTTTTCTAGTAGGTTTGTTCTATTACTTTGAATATTGGTGTAACGACCCAATTGTCGTTACTAAATAACACTACCACCATTAGATACATTTATGTAATCATCGCAAGATCATAAACATAATATATATATATATATATATATATATATATATATATATATATATATAATCATAAATGAGGTCAACCACCTCATCCCTCAACATCGAGCATGAAATAACAATATACAAGTATCAATCCTTGACTATACAAAGTTCTCTCCAAAAGAATATAGCCATACCATATACATCTGTACAAGGAAGGGATACAAAACGCACTTTCTAAAGCTGGTCAAGCTATACATCATATACAAAAAGAGAATAAAAGGACTATCCAAAAAGAACCCAAAAGACACCCCGTCAGTCACCTCCTCAATCAAAGCTACATCTTTAGCTTTGAGCAGTTGGATTCGCGGAAGCCTTGCCATCTGTTCCCATGCTAAATGACGTGATAATCACAGTCACACCAACATACAATAGCAACAGATAAACCACAACAAAAACACAAGGTAAGGGTAAGCTTACTAAAACAACGATATAATATATATTTATTGAAACCAATCAACAATTCTCAACATTCACACTCACATATATAACATGCATTCATATGGCCAGCATTCTCTACTGTGAACCTCAAGTCACAACAAATTCACCACAATTATGTCAATGCATGATGACACGACTCTCGAGAGATTTACAACATCTCAGGCGATCAGCCAAGTTTCACCCCCTACTATGGCCTATCCAAGCACCATTCAGGGATTGCCAAACTTTGATCTACAGACAAGCTTAGTGGTTTGTTAGGATAAGTGTATGTAGGTGGTGGTTCATCGCGACTCAAGGCTTGCACCACCTTAGCCCTTTGCAGAATCGCCCATCCACTCATCCCTGAAGGCCCATCGACAACTGTCCCACGTCTCATCTAGCACTAGGTTGGAGGCCTGTCTGAGTTGCAGCTCCGATCAACCATCCAACTTATGTGCCTGCCCACACCACGGCATGAGGTCCATCGTCAGCTACCTTAGCCACCAACTTATGCATGAATGCATGTATCACCACTACAACATCTACTTAACCACAACTAGTCAACATACAGATATATACATATATCCATACAACCCATGGCATGAGGTCCATCACCAGCTACCTCATGCGGCCCCTAAGTAGCGCTTACCTTATGAGAAGTCTCACCTAATCACAGGTAGAGGTTCTATCTAAGCAACCTACACCCCCTATGAGATATCTCACCTCAACAACACAATATAACTAGTGGAGACCCTATCTAAGCAACCTTCCACTCTACTTACATTTTCCAACGATTCTCACGTTAGACTCGCACTTGGAGTCCTTCTCAACGATGTTTCACACAACTACCTTTTCAAAATTTGATCAACAGCAAAATACTTCATTCGCTTAGCGACCTATATGCTCGCTCAACGAAGACCTCCCTTATAGAGGACTAACTTTCTCCTATGAAGGTTCTCGCTCAGCGACCATAAGTTTCGCTTAGTGAATCGGGTCATTCGCTCAGTGACAACTAGAGTCGCTCAACGAATTTATTCCAGGGACTCCCTCTAAGTCTCTACTAACAACATTTTGCTCAATGAGTCGCATACTTGCTCCGCGACTAGCCACTCTAGAGAGCAGCCATAAACCACACTCTTTCTTCACTCAGCGAACACAGCGTTTGCTCAGTGACACACGTACAACAGAGAGCAACAACTCTCCAGGGTCCCAATTCACTCAGTGAGCTTAGTACTCGCTCAGCAAATTGCTTCCAAACATTTTGGGCGCTCACCACTCGCTTAGCGAACATCGCATTCGCTTAGTGAACCAATTCTGAAAAATTTCCAGAATTCTTATGATCACTCGCTTAGCGAATTGACCATCACTCAGCGAGTCTCCTCTTTCCTTCAGTCACTCCCTATAACTCAAGAACATTGGCTCAGCGACGCAAAAAGTTGCTTAGCGATCCCCAATCCAAGAGCCTCACTCCACTCCCAAAAGCATTCTCGCTCAGCGAAAGCCACAATCGCTTAGCGACTATCAGATGACAGTAGCAGAAACTCTTTTCGAAAAATCCCAAAAATTCAAACTTTCCACTCACTCATACCCCAAATCAACTCCACAAAAAGGGAATGAAATAGGTTACAAATCTTGCTTCTCACTTGGTGGGTTTGAGAGAATTTAAGAGAGTGAGTGATGAGAGAATGTGAGAGGGATGAGAGAATAAGGGAACGAAATGGTGAAATGGAAAATGACCTCCCCCCCCCCCCTCTTATGTGTCTTAAAACTCCCCAGGGTGCTTACACTGGCTTTGGGCCGCCCACTAAGACCCATGGTTCATCTAAACATTTCCCCAACACTCACAACTTGTCCAACTCAACTGTTTCCCTCAACAACTCAAATAACCACCAACAACATATTACTTTGGCTCAAGTACATTTTCTCAGGTTCCCTAAATTAAAACAGTAACTCTAAGACAACAATACAAAACCATAATCATGCCACAACAACGATCCACAACAATTACTTATTTTATTTGTTTTGAACACCAAGATCACATATTAATTTTCACTTTTAATTATTAAAACACTAAATCATACATTAGGAAAAACCCGATGTTACAATTGGTGTTAGGAATTGACTAATTTTGATATAATCTTAGTTAGTTAACAGACCAAAGACCATACTGCAATTAATGAAGAATTAAAGAATAAATTGAATCAAGTGGTTTGGGAGGGCCAATCATAATCCCTTCACTTTCAATTAGTTATTGAATTAACAAGATTGTTGATTTTTTGTACTTTTTTATATTGAATTAACAAGATTGTTAATTTTTTGTACTTTTCTAAATTGTTATCTTGCATGACTATTGGGAGTAATAAATTAGGAAAAAGAATATTAATATTGCATGACCATTAGGTACTAATAGATTTACCACATGTGATTGTCACTTAGGAAGAAACACAAGTTATAAGGGATTTGAGTAACATTAGTCGTTGCATAGGTGAAACCAAAGTCCTAAACTTTTTATAATTGAACTATTATTTGTGATTATCTACATTCTTGATATTCTTTTATATTTTCTTTAATTCCATTCCTTCTTTTCTTCCATCGTCTTCTATAATATTAATTTAAGTTTCATCTTTACATATTGTTTAAAAATTAAGGATTAAGAAATGTTGGCAACATACTCTCTAACACGCTTTTTTAAATACAATCTCTATTGTTAGCTAAAATTTTTGCAAATCACAATTTTTTGTGGGTTTCACTTCTTATTTAATGAGTCCCTTTCATGATTTTATAGTTTTTAATAAATTTTAACGAGTAGTAGATAGTATGTTAGAAAAAGTGTGTTAAAGAGTGTGATGCTAGCACTCCTTTTAAAGATTTGACTATCTTAGCACTTATCGAGTAGTCTCTGTGCGACGATACTTTGAATTTCAAATACTCAAATTTACTATTTATCAATACACTTGTTCAACAAACACAACAATTACTTGAGTAAGGTTGAGATGACTTATACCTTTTGTGCATTGTGAAATTCTCTATTTTAGTTTTTATTTTTCTATTATTATTCTCTACTTTTCGGATTTAGTTTAGCTTAGCCCCTATTATAAGGTTGAGCTTAAATAGTGATATATTTATTATAATATTAATACTTGGTTTACATCCCTTAATTAAGACGATACTCTTAAGACAACAATCTTACTTTATATTATTTACACAATTCATTGTCGAATTTGCATTAGATGATAGAGGTCTTATTGCTACCACTAAGCATCCCCTTTCTAACAATCAATGGAGGACTCTCAAAACAATGGATGATCTCAAAGTAGTCTTTCTCCGAGTAAATTCTATTCAATTAATCACATTGACTCCTACACATCAAGTATTAACAAAGTACACCGATTTATGTATAAAATTTTCTTGTCAAGAACCAAATGGTCTACAAAAATATAAAGTTGTGAATAAAAGCAACTAACATCAAAGAAGCACAACCAATTGACCCTTGTGCATTGTATATAGGATAAAACTTAGAGGCAATACCATAGGCATTGTTGATGTTATTCTCCAATCAAGATTGGAGTTTTATCTCAATAATTTGAGTAATAAAGGATTCCATTAAATGCCAATGGGTATTACCGAAATAAAACTCCAATTTTGATTGGAGAGCAACATCAACAATATCTATGGTACTGCATTTAAGTTTTGTTATTATATATAATATATCCTTTTATAGAGTATCCGCCCAACTTAGCTTCCTCTGGTAGCTTGATCATTCTGCTGATTAAAGAGGCCCCCCACAACCACAATTCATTACTCATTGATGTACAAATAGCTTTTCTTGTTGATTAGTTGTACATGGATAGATTTTTTACTCCATGATTCCTTCCCCCATAGGCAAGCTATTTGAGGCATGTTATAGCCACCCAACCATTAGCCCAAAATGTGAAAAATTGCTATCGAAGACCTACAAGGAGAAACTTATAAACACGAATCATTACGTTAATTAAGAAATTCGTGTACAAAGATTAAATAATCACCTAGTAGTTGTTAGATTCTTAAATAATTACTCAAGTTATCGTTATCCCATAGTTTCCCATAAAGAACATACAAGACGCGGTAATAGCGTGTGCAACTAGGTAAGGAATATATTCGGCCTTAAAGCTCCTACTAACCCAAAATGCTAAGATAGGTACCATTCCCCACGAATAACAAGCACCCTCCATAGTTCAGACTCAACATGTGAGTGCTTTTAGACTCAAACTTTGTATTCACATGGGACAGCACGCCAAGCCTTTCTGACCTTTTTATTAATTACGAGCGATGAAAGAAGCTTCGGAAGAAAGAGAAGCTGCACAAGAGTATTCTTGCCCTCGAATCAAGCCACGTGTCAAAAAAGGGGGTACAAACTTTTTGAGATGTTCTTGCAGTTGCATTTAGTAATAGTCATCTTCCTCTGGAATCCATAACTAAAATAAAGCAGGACTTGTTTTAGATCAAATTGTTCAATTATTCTTCTTCTAATATGGTGGCGGTGGATAACTTTTGCAAAGTAAGATATAAAGAAAAATATAATAGCATCTAATAGGGACTGTGAAGTTACATGCCAACGTCCAATTAGTGTGAAATGAAATGAAATGTCATTTCTGGAATTTTCTTCTTAATTCTCTCCACCGATAATACTCTCCCTCCCTTTGTTGCACACACACACACACATATATATTTATATATATACGTCAAACTCTTGTATTCCTACCCAAATTCAAGTTCTGTCTTTCAAGAAATATTTTGGGTCTATCTGGTTTTTGCAAAGGTTGTTCTCGCTGAGATGAGTGAGATCAAATATGGCTATCCATACCCAGCTCAAGGTAGCTAGCTATATATACTTCTCAGTTTTCAGCCCTCAAATTATACTCAACCTTTCTTACCATATATTATTTTGAATGCCATTCCTCTTTCTTTATATGGCAATTAGCAATAAAGAAAAAAGAAGTTGTTTAGTTGCTAGTTGATCATTTTTTGTCCACTGCACATGTCATTTCCTGAATTTGAAACATTTTTAATTCATATTTGTCAATTATTACTCAATAGTTGTTGTTGTTGTTATTACCCACACAGGTCCTTATCAGGGGCCTCCTCCGGTGGCGGCACCTCCGCAGTACTCTGCTGCTCCACCGCCGAGAAGAGAACCGGGTTTCCTTGAGGGATGGTAAGCAATTATACAAGGATTTGCTCTTCAATTAAGCGAAAGTAACATTAAGTTTTTTCCTTTAATTTGATTCTAGCATAGATATTCTTTTCTTGTTCAAAAGCCCCTCTTAACCTTTTTTTTTATTTTTTTTATCCCAATATGCAGCCTAGCGGCTTTGTGTTGCTGTTGCCTCTTGGACGAGTGCTGCTGTGACCCGACTATTGTTTTTGCTAGCTAATGCTATGACTTTACCATACAGGGAAAGACAACTTACTGCAATAATATTTGGTTAACAGTGCTATACATTGTTTAGTGGATCCCATCAAATTAGTACTATGAATGAGTAGTAATCATATGTTGCTTTTTTCTTGTTTGTCGTATTGTTGTACTTGATATGAATATTTCATTTGGTCATGTCCTTGTTCTTTTTAAAAGAAAATACAGTATCATCATTGAACATCATATAATTAATAATAAACATAACATTATGCAGAATTATTTGTACCTTTCACTTATTTTTTTTTATCTATAGGGACATATCTAGTGAGAAAATTATTTTTATATGAGAATAAAAGAAGTAAATTTTAACCATACAATCATACATGAAGGTCCAAGATTTAATGTCATATGGCCACTTAAAAATCATATAATTTTTTAAAAAATTCACATAATTTTATATGTTTTAATCTTAACTATTCATGATAAAATCTAATAGTTAATATTCATTTTTCTCACTCTCATATAAAAAAAAACCCTCTCACTTGATATATATATATATATATATATTATTCTTCTATCAGATCACAATTCTTTCTTCTTACAAACATTATAAAGAAATGAAGACTTACTCATAATTAGGACAAGTGTTGATAAAACCTCGTTCTTTTACCCTTTCCTTAGATACTTATACAGGACCTATCTAATGGACGAAAGGTATCCAAAAAACTTTGTTTTGTTATTGCATTTGAGGAAGGTTTCGCGAGAGACTTGGTTTTTAGTTGAGGATGATAGATGAATTTTTTTTCGAAATATTTATTTCAAGATTTAAACTTCTGATATTATAAATAAATTTTGTGTAGAATTTCAGTTTATTCATATTATGTTCAATTAATATTGAGTAAATACTCAATGACTAAAAATTGTTAAAAGAATCTCAATAATTTTTAAGCGTTGCATCATAGAGTGGTCAAATAGTTGTATTAATTTAATATTTAAAAATATATAATTAATTATATTAAAAAATTATTAATTTTGACAATTTCTTATTTATTAATAATGTTATTGATTTATTACAATTAAGTATATTGTTTTTTTTGACCGAAAGTATACTGGCTAATTAAATTTATGAAAGCAATTTTTTGTATAAAGAGAAAAAATTTTGTCCAGAATAATTACAGCTTCAGTTTTGATTTTTTTTTTTCTGCTATGTTCGAACATAATATTCATCACTCACAAAAATGGGAAATTATTATTTTCCCTCAATAAAATAGAAAAAATAATTAATTTTAGATATTGTTTCCTACCTGCTACCTTAACCGTATACATGCACTTAATTATATCTTTTGTTGTACTTTTTTTTAGTACTACTAATATATAACTCTTCCACTCCAAACATCTCATTAAGACTTATCATTTTTGTATATTTCTCTTTTCTTATCACATTATATTATCTATTACACTTACATTTTTTTCCTTTTTTATCTCTTTCTCTTACTAGATGTCAAATAAATTTTTGGTCTCCTCAAATTTTTTATTTTTATTTTTTTTAGGTACGATGTCTTTTGTTGTACTTGTTTATCTCAATAACTATAAGCCTTTCTATTGATCGATCTCTCTTTTCATCAATTTTTTTTTAATTTTTTTTAGTACTACTCTTTAAAAAAAAATTTCAATGTTTAAGAGTACTTGTTCCTTCTGTAGCCTTTCCCGCAAAATATAAGAAACTTCAGACAGTGGCATTGTGGCAACGAATTTCTGGTACTCGAGGAGATGATGTACTTCTACTGTGAAAAATAATAAATAAGAAGGAATAGACTTTTTTAAAAATAAAAGAAAACTTGTTGCTAGAGAGAGATTTTCTTGATTTGTTAATGGGTCATTTTTGAGCTATAGATCTATTACAACATATCGATACAAAAATAATAATAATAATAATAATAATTTGCTTAAGAAAGCCGTTTTATTCGGTGATGTCCATTATGTACTGGATTTGGGGCAAGTAATGAAAGCACATCATTTTTACAATCTAAAAAAGAGGCAATTTTGAAAGTATTTTGTTATTTGTATAGTGGCCCACTAGTGTGCTGAAGGAATAATAATGATGCTCTTGTTAATATCCTCAAACATCGATTATAAGCATAGATTAATTTTTTTTCTGAACTTACGGGCCAAATTGCACTTTTTTTTGGTACAGTGGCTAAATTGCATTTTTTTGGGGTACAGTGGGTAAATTGCAGTGATATGTAAACATATTTTTGATTTCTTTTAACTTTCGCATTTTATATACAGTTGGCAAAAATTTCGTACAACAATGGATATTTTTAAGTTTAGATAATTTTTTAAAGGTCTTTATTAATGAATATTTTAAGGATATTAATTAATAAATATTTGATATGTTTATTAAATGTTTTTTACTATTTAAAAAAATTCATATTAAGAATTTTCATATTTTTAATATAATAAATATTTATCTTTTAGTTAAACATTTTCCTTAATAAACATTTTGAGTGTACCCGTTAAATCTTTTTAATTTTAAAATTATAAAGCACAATAAAATTACTTTAAAATTACTAAAATTATAAAATAAATATACATAATTAATTCAAGTGAAATCTAAATAAATAAATAATGAAATATTTAAAATTATAAATATATATTTATTCTTTAAAAAATTAATTAATTTTTAAAAAAATAATAACATATTATTCTATAAAAAGTTAGAATAAAAGATTACACTACTTTGAAAAAGATATATTTTAACTTTGAAAAAGTTATCTTTCTCGTCCTTTAAGTGTTTTTAAATAAAATATTTATAATTATAATTTTTTTAAAAGGTAATTTTGGTTAAAAATGTTAAACATATGCTTTTAATTCCGTGAACTCCTTGAAAAGTATACTAATTTATACAAATATAAAATAAATGAGATATTGTTTTCTTGCACTACAAGAAAATTCACTACTAACATTGATCAAAAGTCGACGCTAGGTTACAAAAACTGACACTACATTTGACTTTGGCGTGGTCTAAGCATTGACATCGTGATTGACATAATTTGATCAAAGTTATAATTTAGTGTCAGTCACAATGTTGCCAACACTACGTAGCATCAGATAGGTCAACACTATAATAGAAGCTATGACTATTTAAAGAAAGGGTGAAGTTTGGCTATATAGAATTAGTGTTGAATTGGCTTATGCTAACAATATATTTTTAAATATTTTTTATTTGTTACAATTATATTACAAAACCTAGACATGTAAATTAAAAATATAAACATTCTATGCATAAGTAAAATGGTTCACCGATATTAACTCTTTATCTTGTTTAACCAATTATCCTAAGAAATTGTGCCAAGTTCTCACAAATGGTGTTTAGTGATTGCAAATAACTCATCGAAGCAAAAACACTCACGACGATGCCTTCTTCACGGTGATGGTGGTGCACTAAACAACTAAGATCAATGAAAATGACAGTTGAGAGAGAGAAAACCTCACTTGACTAGCGATGACTGTGGCCTTACATCGACGACACTAAGAGAGAAGAAGGAAAAATGGCATATATGGTGAATATGATTCAGACTTAACATCGGCTAGGTTGACATTACCTTCAACATTTATTATGTCATTAAAGGTAGCATCGACAAAGTTGACGCTACCTTAAACTTCAGGAATTATGGGTATTCATAAATACCAATAAAAATTGAAATTTTTTATTAGATTGGATTCAGATTTGGTTTGGAAAATCAATCCAAACCAATCCTATACATATGTATATATTTTTATTTATAAATTTATTATATCATTTATGTTGACATTTTTTTCCTATAGATTTGAAAAATTATCACATAACTTATAATTATTTATGAAAAATGTATTTAATAAAAGATTATTTTTTAGTAACTATTAGAATAAAGGTTTACAAATGTAATTATCAAATTATGTAAATTTATTTTTAATAATCTTCATTTAAAGAGTTAGACTATTATTAGCATCAAATACTCCAATATTTTCATCAATGAAAGCATATGTACTCTAAAGATTAGAAAAGGGGAGATTGTTAAGACAAATTATAATAATTAACTCAATATTTTGATAATAACAAACAGTTAATATATATATATATATATATATATATATATATATATATATATATGTTTTACGAAATTGCCTGATCATTCGTTCGCAAGCAATCATCTGATGTTTTTAAATGAATATTTTCTTTATCTTTTGATTAGCTAAAATACGTAACTAACAAATCTTTCAGACAATGACAAACGTTTTAAAAATGATCTGCACATCAATCAGAGCGTAAGCTGCCTCGAAACATATAAAACCTACAAACTTATTCTCAAGGAGAGTTAGCTCCGTTTAAACGAAAAAGAAGGAATGTGTGTACAGGTGTCAGAACGAGAAAGTGGACGTGACAACTACTACAAGATTGAGTACAAGAATATAAAAGATAAGCAGACTGCTTTATCTTTTCATGTGACAAGTTGGTGAAAGGCATTAAATGCTGCATTTAATGCTCCAACGACTCTCTTCATCAAACGAAGGCCGTCTCCTACAAAGCACTCAACAGATACTTTTGGAGAAGCCTATAAATAGAAGAAGAGACCTCTTTCATGCTGTTGCTGTTGTTATTGTTGTTGTTGTTGTAGAAACCATAACATCTCTTAAGAAACGAAAAAGCTCTTCTCTTGTATACTTTGATTGCAAAAATTCTTTTTGTGTACTTACTTGTATATTCATTTGATAAGATGTTAAGCCCAGCAAGGTAACTCACAAGTAAACCTTTTTCAAAAGAAATTGGTGGAAGCCTGAAGAGGCTTTGATTCAAAGAATACTTAGGTTATTGCTTGGAGAGACAAGTAAAAGACTACTTGGGTTGAGCCTGAAGAGGCTTGTAGACAGAATACTTGTAACTTGAAAAGTTAGTGAAACTTGGTTATTGCCAATAATTGGACGTAGTCTCTGGGGTGAGATGAACCAGTATAAATCTTGTGTGCTTTCCAGTTTGTAGCTCTTTTTTGTTTGTCTTATAAAACATTTTTGAAAAACTCTTTGATCATATCTTACAGACGATACGTCTTCAACAAAGGTTTGCGAAAATTTGCTATAACACAATTCAACACCTCTTCTCATGTTATCTCTATGTTTTACCATTTGGTATTAGAGCTCAGCCTATAAGGGTTGAGCACCTTAACAAGTGATAAAGGAAAAGATCACATGACAAACCTTAAAGGACAGTTCATTCCTGAAAAAGCCTCTCTGTCAAGGCCTCCAGCCTTTAACGGAGAAGATTATTCATACTGGAAGGACAGAATGGAAATGTACATCAAGTCCACTCACTAAAACATCTGGAGAATCATAACACATGGAGATCATGCTGTAACCAAGCCAGAAAACGAATACAATCAAGATGACTACAATATGTTACAACAAAACGCAAAAGCTAAGTATATTATAACTTGCGCCTCATCAAAAACTGAATATAATAAATTTTGTAGCTGCAGAACTGCTAAGGAAATGTGGGATGCTACACACATAACACATGAAGGCATAGAAGATTTTTGTCTCAAGATAACAACAACTCTTCAAAGACACTATGAGATGTCCACCAAGAAGAGACATAGACCATTGATGAAATATTTCAAAACAATTCTAGATAGACTTCAAAGTCTTGGTGTTGAGTTCTCTAAGGTTTAGAACAATCTCAAGATCCTGGATAGTCTTCCAAAAGTATGGGAGCCCAAGGCTACAGCTATAGTTGAAGCAAGGGACATGAAAAACTTTAACTCTAGATGAATTACTAGGAGCTTTAAGAGTCCATGAAGTTCATCTCTTCAAAAGAGACAAGGTCAAGAATAATGACTCAGTTGCTCTAAAGATTGGAGAATTAAGTTGAAGAGCAAACGAAAAGGCTGAGACAAAAGTTAGAAACAAAGCACTGAAGGTTCAGTCTGAAGAATCAGAAAGCTCAGACGAAAACTCCAGCTGTTCAACAGACAATGAGATCTCCTTCATTACCAGA
The DNA here is from genome assembly GCA_004329165.1 of Spatholobus suberectus. Classification (NCBI taxonomy): domain Eukaryota; kingdom Viridiplantae; phylum Streptophyta; class Magnoliopsida; order Fabales; family Fabaceae; genus Spatholobus; species Spatholobus suberectus. The sequence continues at coordinate 6,566,431 of CM014729.1, read as the reverse complement.
AAATTCAAAAGATGCTAAAAAAGAAAAGAAGATTTAAGTAATCCTCCAAAAAGAAGGACACTAGATATAAAAAGCATCTTCATGAGGAGAACAATGAAATCATCTGCTTTAAGTGCAAAAAGCCTGGACGTATTAAGGCTGAATGCCCCAAACTAAAAAAAGGATAGAATTCAAAGAAAAGAAATAAGAAGAAAAAACCTTCTAGCCACCTGGGAAGATCTGGACATTAGCATTAAGTAGTTCAGATAATGAAAAGGCAAATATTTGTCTCGTGGCAGACACTGAAGAAGTAACATCTGAGGTATACTCCTTCCCAAAAACTCTATACAATCGTCTAATAGTTCTGAATCTTAGTCTAATGATGAAGATATGTCATATGACACTCTTCTTGCTAATTCTCATATGATTACTCTTAAGTATAAGAAAAATAAAGAAAAATATCAAAAAGCTATTTCAGAAAACGAAATACTCAAGAAAGATTTGACGAGAATGCATAAGAGCCTAGCCTCAGATCCTGAAAAGGCAATGCTTCTTTCTGGAGTTGATAGACTAAAGAAAGAGGTCATTAGTCTGAAACATGATCTGACCAAACTTATAGACGGATCTTCAAAACTTCAAATGATTTTAAAAACATAGAAGATCTTCGTTTGATAGATCTGGGATAGGATTTGTAGAAGACATAAATGTTAAACCATCGTTTTCTAAATCTTATTCAACATTTTTAACTTTTGTGAAAAATTTGGACATTCATTTCAAAGATGTCAACATAAAAGGAAACTAAGGTCAAATAAGATCATTGGGACTAACACAAAAGGACCCAAGAGTATTGGGTACCAAAATCTCAAATAATTCCTGTTGCAGATATCCTTAATAGGAAAAAGGAGGGATTCATTCTGGTACCCTGGATAGTAGATGCTCACGTCATATGACGAGAGAAAGGTTTATGTTCCTAGACTTTCAACCACATGAAGAACGGTGTCTTTTGGTAGAAAAGGAAAAGGAAAAATCGTTGGTATAGGTAAAGTTGGTAAGCCTCCTCTTCCATCTATAAATAATGTCTTATGTGTTGAAGGGTTAAAATACAATCTACTTAGCATTAGTCAATCTTGTGACAGTAGGTTTATTGTATCCTTCAACAAGGAATCGTGCATAGTCAAAAGAAATAATGAATCTATTCTTTTCACTGCTAAAAGACATAATAATTTGTATAAGATTGAGTTGAGGATTTGAAAAACAAAATGTTACTTGCTTAATGATCAAAGAAGATGAAAATGGATTTGGCATAAAAGCTTGGGCATATCAATCTGAAACATATTCAAAACTATATAAAAAGAGCTTAGTAAAAAAGATTGCTTGAGATTTCTTGGAAAACTCATCTTTTTTGTGAAGCATGTCAGAAAGGGAAACAAAGCTAAACCTCTTTTAAATCAAAAGATGTTGTTTCCATTTCCAGACCATTAGAATTACTGCATATGGATTGTTTGGACCTACAAAAACTTAGTCTTGGTGGGAAAAAGTATGACTTTGTCATTATTGATGACTATTCTAGATATACATGGGTTTATTTCCTAGCTCACAAACACGAATCCTTTAATGTGTTTGAAATATTCTGTAAGAGAGTTCAAAATGAAAAAGGTTTTTGTATTCTGCAATTAGAAGTGACCATGGAACTGAATTTGAAAATGCTGAGTTCAAATCCTTTTGTGAAAAGAATGGAATTGTCCACAACTTCTCCTCACCGAGAACGCCTCAACAAAACAAGGTAGTTGAAAGGAAAAATAGAACTTTACAAGAGATGGCAAGAACTATGCTCTGTGAAAATTTAGTCCCTAAGTACTTCTGGATAGAAACTGTAAATACAACGTGTTATATTCAAAACAAAATATTAATCAGACCAATAATTAAAAAGACTCCTTATGAACTGTGGAGAGGTAGAAGACCTAACATTTCATACTTTCATCTTTTGGATGTGAATGTTATATTCTCAACACTAGATATCAACTAGGAAAATTTGACTCTAAGGTTGATAAAGACGTTTTTCTTGGATATTCCGACACATCAAAAGCATTAGAGTATTCAAGTCTAGAACTTCTGTTGTAGAAGAATCCATTTATGTTAAATTTAATGATACATTAACCCTTGATAGGAGACTATTAGACTTAGAAGAAGGTTTTGCAGATTTACAGATAGGATCGTCTGATTAAACAAAAACAGACGAAGTAAAAGAATTAGAAGAGATTTCTCAACAACAGATCGATAATTAGATGAAGGGATCTCACAAGGACTAGAAGTTCGTTACCTATCATCCTTAAGATCAGATTATTGGAGAACGAATTGAAGTAGTTAAAACAAGGTCATCATTAAAGAATCAAGCGTCTTGTGCCTTAGTATCAGAAATTGAACCTAAGACGATAGAAAAAGCACTAACAGACGATGATTGGGTGATAGCAATGCAAGAAGAATTACATTAATTCATAAGAAATGATGTTTGGATTCTTGTCCCTAAACCAGAGCACAAAAGCATAATTGGAACAAGATGGGTATTCTGCAACAAGCTCGATGAAAATGGAAAGGTAATCAGAAATAAAACAAGGTTAGTGGCTTAAGGCTACAATCAACAAAAAGGTATTGACTTCACTGAAACTTTTGCACCTGTTGCTAAATTAGAAGCCATTAGAATTATGCTTGCCTTTGCTGCTCATAAAAACATCAAGCTTTTTCAAATGGATATAAAAAGTGCCTTTTTAAATGGTTTTATCGAGGAAGAAATCTATGTTAGACAACCTCCTAGTTTTGAGGATCCAAACCTCACATACCATGTTTTTAAACTTAAAAAGGCTCTGTATGGTCTTAAACAAGCACCTCATGCTTAGATAACAGACTGAGCAGTTTTCTTATTGAAAACTGGTTTATGAAAGGCAAAATAGATACAATTCTCTTTAGAAAGGAATCTAACAAAGATTTCGTTATAGTTCAAATTTATGTAGACAATATAATTTTTGAAGCTACTAATGAAATTCTATGTAAGGATTTCTCAGATTTGATACGGAATGAATTTGAGATGAGTATGATGGGAGAATTTAAAATTCTTCCTTGGCCTACAAGTTGAAGAAAGAAAGGTATATACATTCATCAGCAAAAATACACAAAAGAATTGCTTAAAAAATATAGATGAATGAGTCAAAACTTATGAGCACACCAATGCATCCGTCTTTTGTCATGACAAAGGATGAATCAGGTAAACCAATAGACCAAACTGTCTACAGAGGTATGATTGGCTCACTTCTTTATTTAATTGCTAGTAGACCAGACATCATGCATAGTGTCTGCTTATGCACTAGATTTCAATCTGATCCTAGAGAGTCTCATTTAAAAATTGTCAAAAGGATTTTTAGATATCTTGTTGGTACACTAACCTAAGTTTATTTTATGAGAAAAACAAAGATTTCAGGTTAATAGGATATTGTGATGCAGACTGTGCTGGTGATAGACTTGAAAGAAAAAGTACAAGTGGTGGATGTCACTTCATCGGACCATGTCTCATATCGTGGACCAGCAAGAAGAAGAATTCAATTGCATTATCAACTGCTGAAGTAGAATATGTATCTGCTGCTCGCAACTCCTATGGGTAAAGTATCAACTTGAAGATTACTCTAGCTTTGAACATAACATTCCTGTGTTATGTGACAATACTAGTGCAATCAATCTATCTAAAAGCCCCATTCAGCATTCTAAAGCAAAGCATGTAAAAATAAAACATCACTTTATTCGTGATTATGTTCAAAAAGGTGTTTTTGATATTAAGTTCATTGATACAGACCATTAGTGGGCTGATATCTTTACAAAAGCTTTACCAGAAGAACGTTTTAACTTCATCTTAGAAAATTTGCACATGAAAATTTTGCAAAATAAAACGTCTTACATGCATCGTCTTGAACAATCACTTAAGTTTTGTCCTACTATTTATCGTCTTACATTTAATTCTATTTCATCTTACTGACATGATCGTCTTTGAATATGAAAAGTTTTTAAATCTATTAGTCTGATATTTCCCTTAATGATTACTCTCGATAACCACCCAAGAAACGTGCGTCGTCTCCCCTGCCACAATCAAGTCGTCATTAATGCATGTCTCTTTAGTACTTTTAACCTTCTCTTTTATTCAAAATAGTTGCTCTTTCTTTCACCTACACATTCTCTAAAAAACTGTTCGAACCCTCTAAAAAAATTTCTCTCCCTCATTCTTATTCTCAAACCCTTTTCTCTCAAACCTGCACTCATGGTCACCTAGAAATAGCTTGTACCCATGGAGAGACTCTGAGAAAGTAACTTGTCGCTGGAAAATAGGTCGACCTGCAGAAGTTGGAAAACGAAGGATTTCCTCTACAAACGTACATCTAGAATGTCGAATGGGAAACGTTTGTCCAGAAACAAACTGCATGGTACCACATGCCATATGCATATTTCTGGGCCTCTGCGTCTGAAGTTAATGGAACCATCACTAGAACTGTTGACAATCAGGTCATCATCATCTCTTCCGACACCATTGCAGCAGCGTCTGGTTGTAAAGAGGAGGGTGACCTCTTTTTTGAAGACTGGGAGAAGGTTATCACCCTGGAGATTGTTGACAAGGCACTATATGGAAAGCACAAGCCTCAGATCGAGAGCAAGAATGTTCTGAAGAGGTTTCTATACTCTTTAAATATGAAGCTTGAATGCAGACTAATTCACAATGTCTTGCTGCACATTATCCTGCCAAGGAAAAGCTCAAAGGATAATGTAACCTCCAAGGACAGATTCTGCATATATAAGATGCTGACTGGATAGAAGGTTAATCTGCCTGCATTAATCTTGACAATTAGAGGTCCTGTCTCTCCAAGTCGAAGGAAAGTGCACAGAGTAAGCAGAAGTAGCCTATTCTCTATGCCATGCTCTTCACATAAATCATCCGTTTGGCAGGAATTAAAGATTCTGGGTTGGAGAAGATGAAGCAAGGTTCTGAGATTGATGTATCCATCATCAGGAAGATGAGGATTGCACATCTCTTCTCTAGATACATTGCCAGACATCAAGAGTTGGTATTGATCAAGGAAGAACCACCAGAAGAAGTTGTTGGAACTGGGTTTAGAGTGGGATCGTCTGCTGACCCCTCTATTAGTACTACATATACTCAATTTCCACCACAAACGAAACCCTAACCATCCCAACCACAACCCAAACAAACTAAACCACAAAACCTAAGTTACTTATCAAAAGACCTTCACAACCAGACCCTCAACCTCAACAAACCAAACCCCAATCACCATCGTCTTCCCCTCATAAGAAATAAAAACCTTAACCATTCGTCTAAGAACCAAACCAACTCCCCAACCTGACTTAGACGATGACCTTCCCATTAACACCCTTCTTCCTACCCCAAGCATAACCATTCCTAACCCTCCATCAGAATAACCACCTCCACCACCTACCTTTACTGAACCGACTCCATCTGCCCAACCCTCTAAAAAGCCCTCAAAATCCAAAAAGATTCCAATACCAAAGACTAGAGCTCAAGAGGAAAAGCAGCTCAAGAGAGCCAGAGCTAAATCTAAACGAGCTAAAAAGAAAAAAGAAGAAGAAGAAGAAAAACTGGCTGAGGCAAAGCAAGAATAGATTAAGGAAGCAGTGCTTCAATCTGTGATTGAGCACTTACTGCAAACAGCCCCTACAGAGCCAGAAGAGCAAGAGCTATTGACTTAAGAGGACATCGCTGCTACCTCAAGAGGTAGATTACCTAAATCTCTTTTCTAGGAAGTTCCACAATCTGTTTCTTTATCTTAAGTCTTCAACCCTCTTTCTGTAGACTTAACAGCTACACCCAACTTTGATCAGTCTGCAAAGGCTATTTCACTCTTTATGCCAGAAGCAGAATGAACTTCATCTGAAGAAGCTGTACCTATGATAGACGAAACATCACCAGAAGCTTATTACTCAGAAACGCCTCCGTCTGAACGACTCAACAGACGATAACTTACATACTTTGAGCAGCCTAAGTCTTGTCCTATTGGAAAAACAAAGGAATATCAGACTCTAGAGCCCTTTGACCTAGAAACACTCAAAGCTATCCTCAACTATGAACTGAGCAAAGTTAATAACTGGCAAATGTAGGTGAAGATTGTGAATGAAGAATGGCCACTTCTAGTGTGCCATGAGTATGCTGAGAAATTGCCTCTAATTCTAGAAGAAGTTACCCCAGCACTCTCTTATAAGCCCAACATTACTCCCTACATTTGGAAGGAAGGGTACAATACCCTATCAGACGCTCCAATCTTCATATATCCACCCACAACAAGAACAAGATTTCCTGCTGGATATGAAGTCTAGAGACAACAAGGGATTCCTTGCCACACCTCCCCTTTCATGCTGAAGTGTAACTACTCCAAGTATCTAATCATGTGCAGAACGTACCATTACAAGCCCAAGATTATATATCCGTTCTATCATGGGATGATCAAGACCTACCCTCTCGCCATCCGTCCATAAGATAGCCTAGATTTTGAAGAATGGCGGATTGGTGATGACAATTGGGAATTAGGAAGGGTGATGAACAATTTCCCGCGGGAGAAGATACAAATATCTCTACAGCATGCAATCTGTGAGCGAAGGTGTCTAGACCTTAAGCTAGGCTTGCCTAGACTCATGGCTACTCAAATGTAGCTCCTTATGAAGCCATCGACCACTTTTCATATTTGCTGTCAAAAGAATTATTCGTGCCAGATCAATCTATAGGGAAAGGAAAAGAAACAAAGTTCCGTCGTGACCCCCGAAGGCACTTGATGATCAAACAAAAAGCTCTAAGGCACTTAATGATCAGACAAAGAGCTCTTTCATCTGCACAACTGGCTAAACTTAAAAGCAAAGCAACTCTCAAAAGCACAGACCGAAAAAGATTGCAAGACCATGTTGAAGCACTAAAACATTTTTTGGGTCTGATTGCAGAAGAGAAGAATCTTCTAAGCCATGAAGCTGCACTTCGTCCGGTTGGTCACTGGATGTAGATCTCTCTGTCTCCCTTCACTCGTACATCCAACCCCCAAAACCAATTATCCATAATCCTGCCCAAAACATACATCTTTTCTCCTTCGAAACATTTGAAATCTCTTTACCCTGTGACCATTTCTGGTTTTGTGGTCCCCCTGTATCCTATGTATTTAATTTATGTTTTATAGAAGAACCAGCCGAAGAAGCAACAAGCTCTATCCCTGCTCCAGACCCTTCAGAACTGCACAAGCTTTCACTGAGTTAAAACAGACTGTGTAGCGTCTTGAAGCTGATCTGAAGAAGGAGCGTCACAAGCGCAAACGGGCAGAAGCTCTACTTTTTTGAATGTCTAAACGGTTCAAAGGTGAACTTGGCTCATCATTCACTCTTACAAATTATGAATCTTCTGATTGATGATGCCGAAAGGGGGAGATAAGACAGAAAGGAGAAAGACAAGAGGTAGTATATATAAATAAACAGACGGAATATCATTTTCAGGGGGAGTATGAATATAAGACTTTATTAGATGCGTTTGTATATGAGTAATAAGTTTTTATTAGTTGTGTTTACAAATGAATATCGTCTAGTTTCATTTAGTTACATTGTCTAGGCATATTTTGTTATGATATTACATATGCTTAACTAAATTATACCTATATGAAAAATGATTTTGAAATTAAAATTAACTTGCCAAAAAGCGTTTTCACATGAGAATGTTTTACGAAAACTATAGTTGTTTGTCATCATCAAAAAAGGGGAGATTGTTAAGACAAAGGACAAATTTATAACCCTTAAATATTTTGATAATAACAAACAGTTAATATATATATATATATATATATATATATATATATATATATATATATATATATATATATATATATATGTTTTTACGAAATTGCCTGATCATTCGTTCGCAAGCAATCATCTGATGTTTTTAAATGAATATTGTCTTTATCTTTTGATTAGATAAAATATGTAACTAACAAATCTTTCAGACGATGACAAACGTTCTAAAAATGATCTGCACATCAATCAGAGCGTAAGCTGCCTCGAAACATATAAATCCTACAAACTTACTCTCGAGGAGAGTTAGCTCCATTTAAATGAAAAAGAAGGAATGTGTGTGCGGGTGTCAGAACGGGAAAGCGGACATGACAACTGCTACAAGATTGAGTACAAGAATAGAAAAGATAAGCAGACTGCTTTATCTTTTCATGTGACAAGTTGGTGAAAGGCATTAAATGCTGCATTTAATGCTCCAACAACTCTCTTCATCAAACGAAGGCCATCTCCTGCAAAGCACTCAACAGATACTTTTGGAGAAGCCTATAAATAGAAGAATATACCTCTTTCATGCTGTTGCTGTTGTTATTGTTGTTGTTGTTGTAAAAACCATAACATCTCTTAAGAAACGAAAAAGCTCGTCTCTTGTATACTTTGATTGCAAAAATTCTTTTTGTGCACTTACTTGTATATTTGTCTAATAAGACGTTAAGCTCAGCAAGAATAAACCTTTTTCAAAAGAAATTGGTGGAAGCCTAAAGAGGCTTTGATTCAAATAATACTTAGGTTATTGCTTGGATAGGCAAGTAAAAGACTACTTGGGTTGAGCCTGAAGAGGCTTGTGAAAAGAATACTTGTAACTTGAAAAGTTAATGGAACTTGGTTATTGCCAAGAATTAGACATAGTCTCTGGGGTGAGATAAACTAGTATAAATCTTGTGTGCTTTCTAGTTTGTAGCTCTTTTTTATCTGTCTTATAAAACATTTTTGAAAAACTCTTTGATCATATCTTTCAAACGATACGTCTTCAACAAAGGTTTGCGAAAATTTGCTATAACACAATTCAACCCCCTTCTTGTGTTATCTCTGTGTTTACAAATTGACATTTCTTTAGCTTAGCAATAAAAAATATCATATTGTAATATGTTCTTAGATGTAATATAACCATCTAAGGATGTATTAGTAAAATTGAATCATCCAATGTAATCCAAACTGCATTTTATCGGATTAGATTGGATCATAATTTTTTAAGAAAGCAATCCAAATTGAATCAAATTGCAAGTTGTTTTAATCTTTGGATTAGATGGCTTTTTGACTTAAAATCGATCCAAACTGATTTGCGAACAACCTTATCAAGAGTTACATTGGCCTATGTTAATGCTAAGTTCAAAACATAGATGGAGGCTAATGTGGGCAACCTGATAATGTCTCCCACGATGGGATATTTTTTAAACCGTTAGATTTCTTCACATTTGAATCAATGGCTGATAGTTTTTCTTGTTTTTTTTTTCCTCTTTTTCTCTGTCAATTTCGCCCATTTACCCTTTTTTTTTTGTGATTACTCCTATTTCCATCTCCTTCTTCTTCTTTCTCCTCTGTCACCCCTTACAGATCTGAGCTTTTCCTTCCATCTTCTTCTCATTCTCTCTCCTTCGTCACTCCCTATCCTTCTTCTTCTCTTTCCTCCATCACCCCCTGCAGATATGAGTTCCTTTTTCCATCTCCTTCTTTCTCTCTCCTCCACCATCCTCCTTCTGCAGATCTGAGTTCTACTATTGCATCATGGATGCACACACTACAGTCATCCACAACGATGTCGTTTAGTGAACCGCTGAAGTCAGTTGCGTCGGGGAAGTCATTAAACATGAACGCCTCGTCAACAAATTCTATTTCTTGATCCACATTGAAGAGGTGGTCAAACATGTGGACAAAATTGAAATGACACCATTGATTGTGCCAAAGCTTTTCTGCTTTGCTTTCGAATCCACGACGCCATAATCTAGATCTATGTACAAAATCGGTTTGGACCTTGGAGATCGACACGTGCAGGTGGTGTGACGAGAGCTTGTTGGCGGCATGGACATTGGAGTCGCACTCGTCGCAGAGGAAGGCAACATCGAGGCGACAATAAAGTGTGCCAATGGCGGATTTGCTAGAGTCGCAGAGCTTGGAAGCCATGGCTAGTGATGGCTCCCTCCACCGTGTGATTTGCTTTGTTTGTTTAAGGTTGAGATTGTGTGTGGCGAAGGAGTGTGACTTTCTTGCTATCATCGACAATTGAGAGTGTATGTGTGTGCAATCTTTTCTTTTTTGGTCGCCGTAGGTGGTGAAGCGCTACCATTGGTGGCAGGCGTGATGAAGAAGGGAAAACAAAGGAGGAAAGGGTAAGGGTAAATGGTGAAAGAGAGATTAAAAAAAAAAAAATCTCAGCCATCCAATTTAAAACTAATATATCTAATGGATTATAATTCTTTCTCACAGTGGGAGACATGACGAGGTCCCCACCCTAGCCTCCGTCTCAAAACATAATGTCGACCTAGCATATGCTAAGATTATTTTACAATAAAAAAAATGAGATTCAAATGATTGTGTTGACTTAGTGTTAGTGGCGTGGACACTGCTACATTTTCAACTTTATATACCACATTTCTTGTAGTGTTAAGAATTCAAAATTGAAAGATTTAAAAACATTATTTCACTATCTAAAGTATCTAAACGATAGTTAGACATGTCAGTATAGATTAATGATGGTTCTAAAATTAATAAAAGAAAAATTTTAATAGCTCAATAACTAAATCACCAAAGAATTACAGTGAGATAAATGTTAGGAGATTCGATTTCATATACCCTCCTTTGATTATTTTAAATTTGAACTTAAATTTAATTTCTTAATCTATCAATTAAGGTTCATTTTGTTGATCTCATATGTTCCTATATTTTAAATTAGAATACACAATTTAGAAAATAAGATTCTCACTCTCTCCACTATCTCAATTAGACATTCTCATAATCTTTTTGGTCTCTCTTTTAGACAAAAATTAATTATCAATTATGTCAAATTACTCTCTTTTTATCTTTGTTTGTATGTTTTATCTTCTTAACTACTTATCTCTTTCAATTTACTCTTTTTTTTTATCTCTATCTATAAATTGGATTTCAATAGTTTTTCTTTTAAAGAAATTGTAAATAGTTAAAAATAACTTTAGATTATAATATAAATGATTCATTGTAAATTTAAAATTTAATTTAGATATTAAAAATATTTATTTATTGTAAATTTAATTATATAAAAATAAACATTTAACGAACTAAAATACTAATTAATATTCAATTCCTTAACATGCTCTTCTACTTTGTCAATTCCTTAATTTGAACTATTGATATCAAAAGGGAGAATTAACAATGAAATTGCTAACAACCATAGGAAAAATATATCAATGTACATTAATCAAGGTAGTCAATTTTAATAGTTCATCATACTCAAATTTTCCAAGTGAGAGAATGATCAAGAGATCAATCTAAGTAATTATATAATTCACAGATCCAGCTATTCTGAAGTGAGATTTTCACTTGAAAGAAAGTAAATAATATCAGTCATTAATGAGAAAATAATGGTTGATATTATGTGTATATACATAACAAATCATGCTTGTATTAAAATATTAATCATTAATTTTCTCACTAATGATTAAGGTTACTTACATTATCCTTACTTGCTTTAAAGAAGCCAAAATCCATAATTCATTAAAGGCATTGATGAAAGAATAAGAAATGTAACCCAAGTATACTTCGAAATTGGGTAAGATCTATCTAACTCCTTGGAGAAATTTAATTACATTTGAAATCAATAGAGCAAGTAATTACATTCCTAGTTGGTTAATTTTTAAAAAAACAATGGAATCATAAGCAAATTATAAATATGGAATTATAGGGAACTTGCATCCAATCTTAATCCCCTGGTGTAGCATTGTCCAATTCTTCATAAATTTGAGAGACCATTAAAATATAAAGTAAGGCCTTGTTTATTTACTATTTTTAAAAATAGTTTTCTATTTTTTAATATTAAAAAAATGTTTCATAAATAGAAAGAAAGGTATATTGGTGCAAAATAGAACATGCTTTTGATAAACTTGTTCATGGCAAACAGAGTGTTGATTATGGTTAGATATATCTTTTAGTTTATCTTTTATCTCTTAGATAAGATAGTTTATCTTTTAGATAGCATTTTATTTGTGTGTGTGTGTGTGTGTGTATAGAATAAACTATCAATTTCATCCCTAAAAGTATTCCCGACTTTGAGCCCTAGGTATGCAAATGTGTTAAATACTTAAAGGAAAAGTTTTGTCGATCATAGTATCTGACCCAACTAAAGTATGATTACCTCTCATAAAATATTTGTGGTTTCTAACAAAAAAAAAAACTAAGTCTAGAAGTAATAATAGTTATAACAAATAACAAAAAATACAATTGTTTAAAATTCGTTGAGCATTTCCTTCTTACACTAATAAAGGAAGGCTTTAATCAAATCATTGACAGCAACTACAAATTAAAAATTTTGAAGTAAATTGTTATTTGATTAAGGTTTTAATTAAAGAGATCTTTCAAGGACCACCTTGGGATATACATTGGAAGGAAATTTGTATATTGGAAATTGGAAATGTCACCAAAAAATGGGTTTTTTCAATGGAAACTGCTAAGGAATTTTCTAATTGTAAGCAAAAACTAAAGGCCTATTTGATTTGCCCATTTCTTGTTTTCATTTTCAGAGAAAACTAGAAATAATATTGAAAATATGTTTGTTTGACTTTTAGAAAACATTTCCCTTAAAATATTTTAGAAATCAACTCTAAAATCAAAAATAAATTATCGTTTTTAACCTTTTCTCTAAAAATGAAAACGTAGTGGCATACATTATAATAATAATGACACATTCTTTTTTTTATATTCCTTCATTTTAAAACAACCTCTCTTACGACGTAGACAATTTCTCACTCTTTTGTGATGATAGCTATAACCTTCTCCATTCCTACGCACCACACCCGCGTCATCGTCGTTGTCGTCCTACCAAAACTCGTCGCCAACAATGCCTAAGACTATGTAAACCAGTTCAACAATGATGGCAAAGTGAAAAGAGGAAGGAGCACAAGGAGATCAGTGAGGGAACAATGTTGTACGTATTCAACAAGAGATTGAAAGCATTAGCCACAAGTTGGTTCATGCAATTGGAACAGATCATCGGAAATTCTCTTCTGGGGTCAGTAATGGCTAGGGAGCTGGTGTATCTATAACCATGTGGTTTTTGTGGCATTGGTTTTGGTTGGGGTGTAGATTTTGTCTTGATTTATGCTTTGTGTGTTGATTAATTCAACTTTTTTTTAACAAAGCTATTTGTAAAGAAAAACCAAAATTTCAATGGAATTGTGGATTGTAAGACTATGAGCAATTGAGGAACAAGATAAATTGTGTGGAGTGGTATTTAAGAATATGAATACAGGGACTCAAACATGGAAGGTGATTAACATTTGTACTTTTTGGAGGGGGAGAAATTATATATTCATAAATAGCTAATTAATAAATATATAAATATATTCATATTATTCAAAATTTATTTGTAAAATTTTTATGAAAACATTTCATCTATTTTTATTGAAAATAGTTAAAGTAAACATATTTTCAATATTTTCATTTTTTAAAAACAGAAAGATAGGGAGTGAAACCAAACATATTTTCTAAATTAAAAATTTTAAAACAAAAACAAAAAATGAAAATAGAAATCATTTTTACAAACCAAACGACCCCTAAGTATTTCATAAAAATGTTGTTCACTGTAGGACAATACATTCCTTTAGTCCTATTAAAGTTTAAATTGTTTTAGAAATTAACTTTCGTCTAGTCGAACTTATGTTTTTTAAAAAGATTTGCGAAAAAAATTAAGAAACACAATTGAACCCCTTTTTTGTGCTTCATTGTGTAACATTTACATATCCTAATATGTGATTGAAAGTGTTTGTAAATAATTACCAGAGAGAATTAAATTTATTTCATGAAAAATAATTAAATATTATGTGTATTTTTTGTGTATGTTTTAGTAAAAAAAATTATCGAAATTGGAATCGCTTTACAAGCTGATAACATAAGATTACACTGAGAAAGTGAGTATACAGTCAAAACATTGACAGGAATAATATAATTAGTCAATTCTAATTATAATTAGACCTTTGTAAAAATATAAGTTAATTTGGATGTCATTGATTAAAAAAGTGTCATTTTAATCCATTTTCGAAAGTACGCCATCAAGGAAACTTCCCGAAAGTTGAAAAATATTACGAGTCACCCTAAATCATGTCTAAATGTCCTAAATTCAGTATTCCATTTAATTAGTAATTAGTAGCTAATCAAGTTGATTAGTAAATCTTTTACTCTTAAGTAACATTTTTCTCACCGAATTACTAGAATGTCATTGAATTATTAAATGATGTCATGTGTTGTTTAATGGTATTAAATCTTTTACTATTCCATTAAAATCTTTTACTAATTTAATGGTATTAAATGATGTCATGTGTTGCTCCTTATTCCATGGTGGCTGAGAATTGAGACACATGGGATGGGAAATTTTATTTCATTTTAGCTTAAAATTTTACACCAACATACATTAAAATAATCTAAGTATCTATATAGTTAAACTTGGTGGCCAAGTTAACTTCCATTCACACTCATTTTTCTCTCATTTGGCCGAGATACACACACACACACACACACACACCCACACACACATTCCCCTTCTCCCTTTTTTTTATTTCTCTTCTCACTTCTTAGTTTCCAAAGAAAATCTAGAACAAAGCGGTTTCCATCAAAGCTATCCTTTCTTATTTTGATACTTGGTTTTAAAGGATCTTTGATAAGTTTTTTTTTTTTTTTCAATTTCTTCTTCTTTTCTTTCTTTTCTTGGGTGAGCTCTTTCTCCCTTCTCCTAACTAATTTTTCTATGAATTTTATCCATAAAACTCCTTGATTAATGATGTGTGGTGGATTCTTATAAGAAGCCACTCAAAGGCTCAAAAACTTTTCAATTTTTTCAACCCCTAAAGACTTCTATTTTGGCTCCCTAAGGTAATGGAAGCTTGCCTTTATCTTTTTCTTTGTGCTAACCGAATTACTTGTGGTTAGGACCATGTATCTTTTGGTTGATTTTAAAGTGCTATGATTTGCTTGAAGTTGGTGATGGTTTAGGCCTTAAAAAGGCTAATCTTGGTTACCTCTCATTATTCCTTTAAAAGGTAATTTCTTTGAATTGATTGATGTTTTAAAATTTATGAAAATGTATATTGTTGGGTTATGATTTTGTTGCTAGAAAAAGTATTTTTTATCAATTTTTTGTGCTTATAAAAGTTGATAAATATGGTTGAAATTTATATATGTTGTTGGTGGAAGATTGACTTTGAAAAACATAATATTTGATGTTTATGCGTGCCACAAATTTTGTTTGATTTATGTTGATTTAGTGATTGTATTAAAGTGTTAAACATGTTGGCTGCTGCCATAAAACATACTTTAGTAAATTTTGAGAATTTTGAGAAGTAAAATTGTATAAAATTAAATAAAACATGTAAAATACTTTTTTTTGGGTCACCTTGTTATAGGTGCAAAGTATTCACTGACTTTGTTAATAATTAATTTCTACTGAAAAACTTGGTTGGCCACTTAAGGCTTGAACCCAAGACCTTGCTTAAGAGATATGAGTATAATTCCACTCAAACCAACAACATGTTGGTAAACATGTAAAATACTTAATAAAACTTAAATAAAATTTTATGGAGGTATTCACAGCATGTTGGAGCTATTCAAGGGTTGCATGTTATTGTTTCAACTCATGGAAAAGGAGAACTCGAAGAAAAACAACAAATTTTGAAGTTTTATGCCACTTTAATAATTATAAAATCTTAAATAAATATTTATAATTAAGAAAAAATTTAAATGATGATTAAACACCCTTATGTCACCTAAGAACAAAATGATAGAGGTGGTTTTTTTTTAATTTAATAGTTTTTAGGTGATATATAATCAGGTTTTGAAAAAAGTGCTAAAAAGAAAGTCAATTTAAGTTAGTTTTGAGAAAAAATTTAAAATAAATTATAAAAAGATAAATATGTAATTTCTATTTTTGATAATTATTATTATATTATTTTTTATTTAATTTCATTGAAAAATAAATATTTATAGGTTATTTGGTATTTTTTAAATTTTGTAAGTAAAACAACATTATTTTGTGACAAAATGAAAAAAAGGACAAAATTATTATTTTACACTTAGAGAAATTTTATTTTGGTTAAGAATAATATATTTAATATTATTTATTAAGAATTTATAATTTTACATTATTT
Organism: Spatholobus suberectus; assembly: GCA_004329165.1. Classification (NCBI taxonomy): domain Eukaryota; kingdom Viridiplantae; phylum Streptophyta; class Magnoliopsida; order Fabales; family Fabaceae; genus Spatholobus; species Spatholobus suberectus. The sequence continues at coordinate 6,550,244 of CM014729.1, read as the reverse complement.
ATAAATTTATGAATTTATTATACTTGTTTTTGTATTTTATTGTGACAGAATAGTATTTTTGTAAATTTCCAATTTTAATTAAATTAAATTTTAATGCTTTAAGGAGAAAATTTGGGAACTAAGTAGTTAAATTAAATCACTTAAAACTTACAAATGCAATATTAATAAGAGTCAACAATAAAAATTAATAACATATGTTATCTGTTATAAACATTTATGGTCAGTAGTGCCATAAGGCACAATATTTTATTTTTCTTGCTTATGCTATGCACTTATGTTATTTAGCATATTTGTTTTTATGTTTTAAATTTTATTGAAAGGTTCTATTTATAAATGTTATACGAGGCACAAAAAAGTTGTATATATTTTTATAAATAAATAAAGAGTTTTATTAAAATTGAATTATTTTGCGATTGAATTGGTTAATGTCATGTAGTGATAGTGAGTCGTTACATTGTGCATTTACAAATATAAAATTAGTTTCATAAATAGAAAAAAAAATCTTGAATATTTTCAATAGTATATTCTAATTCACTTTTTTAAGCCATTCTAGGTGGAATAATACTACTAATTATAATTTTATATGTACACATATAATAAATTGAATTATATAGTACACCTAAAAACCTAGAGTTATGTTAAGCATTTCTTAAAATCCTTAACATGCTAGTACCACCAAAACATTTTAATACTAGTCTACATTACATTGATTTGATAATTTATTATGCATAGCTTTGTTAATGACTAATACAACCTCAATAAGAAAAACAAATCAAGCACTAAGATTTTGACTTAATCACAAAAGAAAAATGAAGTATTCACCTAAAAATATATGGTGGTTTAACCATCAATTACTAACTCACAAGTTACTTAATTACTACAATAAGATTTAAAAGGCAACCGATAAAAATATTGTACATATACAACACATAAATACCATGTCAAAATTAACCTTACAAAAAAAAAATCAACAATGCTTATTGGCAAATAAATTCATTAATATAAAATAGTAGCAAAATAAAAAGAAAATTAATCAACTTCCATCATTCTTATAACTCTAACTAATAGAAGAATTAATTGCTTTGTTCAACAATTATATTAGCATTTAATTGAACGCAACGTCACTTCAAACACACCCTAAGTGGGCTATGTGGGTTAGGGCTTAAAATCTCTTGTTAAGTGGACTATAAATTTTAGGATAAACATACAAGGCTTAATGGAATATCCTATAGACTTAATGCTTAATTGATAGCATTACTCCTCTCCACCTTTCTCATCTCACATTTTTCTCCTTATTTTTTTAAAACCACACCTCCCTTATCACTCATATTCCCATAAAAAATTGAAAGAACACAAGACTAACCTCGGTGGTACCAAGTTAAAAAAGAAAACAAACACATGATGTTAATGGTTAATTCTAGGAGCTTTTGAAAAAAAAAAAAAGGAAAAGTAATAATGAGCATTCATTTAAGCATATTTGCAACTTACTTCATCAATTTTGAAGTCATTATTGAAACGTTCCATGTGGGCAAGATTTTTGTCAAAGACAACCTTAATCCATAGCCAAGCTCACCACCATTAGAAATTCTTTCACTTTTGCCCTACTTTGTAACATGTTTCATTACCTGTTCAAGTTCTAATCACTATCATCCCTTCCATTCCATCATCCTCATAGACGTTGTGGTAAGTGTCCACATTTAGGCTTATGTCATTCTCTACTTATGTAGGATTAGTTACTTCTCCACTTACTTGGTCCTCAACAAGATGACCATTTGTCCCTTCAAAGCCTATATTTGTTCAATTTATATAAAAATGTTAATGTTGGATCAATTGCCTTTCCTTTACACTCAAGATAGTTTGGGTCAAAAGAAAACAAATATTGAAAAAAAAAAAGAGAGAGAAAATAACACTTCTAGCAATGAGGTGTTATCGTTTTCCTAGCAAAGTCCCATTTAATAGTAAATAAAATGAGATAACACTTACACGCTTTATCTGTAATAACTCAAAAATACTATTAAAAGTCCAATATGACATATTGGATGCTTGTGGAGTAAATAGTCAACTTTGAATAGAGAATATTATGCTCCAAGCTTATCCATTATTTATAGGTATATGAATGCAAATATTCTTGGTTTAACTTTCACTTGAGTATAGGTGTGTTCAATCTCAATAATCTTATTAGAACATGTTGATTTTGTAGTTTGGGTGTGGGTATTGGAATAATGATTTTTGCATTGGTAAATTTTGAGTAAACATGTTTTTTTTCCTTCTTTATAATATGTTTTATGCAAGTTGGATAGAAGTAAAATTTGAGTGTGAGTTTAATATATTTTATTCACGTGTTTTATCTAATGAGTTAAACAAGAGAAAAATTCTTTTCTCTTTATTTTTTCATGTTGAACTTCTTAATTTCTTCTCTACCAAATGATGTATCAAGCTCAACATTCCAACAGACAACCTAAACATTTATACTCTTAAATACCTTTTAGTTATCATGCGTGGCATATAAAACTTATGGATAAACCTTGTAAAACTAATAAATGACCAATTCATTTCATTAGAGAATAAACTTGCTACTTTTTTCGATTAGACTTAATTGATTTGAAGTGATAAAAACAATAATTTAACAAGGGTGTTTTAACAACAATTGTAGAAAAACCAATGTATTAACAACTTGTCCAAAATCATTTGGATGAATCCTTAATTTTCATGGTCTTACTTTCAAAGTAAGAATTAGAGAGTCACCACTTACCAATTTTATATTTAATTAATTCATCTTTTAAATAATATTTGCATTTGAAATTTTATACATTATTATTTAATTATTGATATGTTTGGTTTACATATGAAGTTGTAAAATCATGATTTAGATCATTTTAAATGCAAAGTCTAATATTGCAAAGAAACACATGTCAAAATATACTATTAACTAGCATTTTAACTCATATAATATATGTGTAGCTTTTATATTTTATTAATATTCTCAAGAAAAAAAAAGATTAAATGTAAAAGGTAATGTACTTTAAAATCTAGATAAAATCATTCAAAAGATAATAATGTTTTTTAATTTATTAATTGTTTGCTTATTACAATTTAAAATAAACTAAAAAAAGTCATGTGAATAATATTAAGAGCTTAATGACTATACACTATCAGTGTAAAATTTTTTACACTGTCAACCAATCAAAAATCACCACTGGTATGACTTTTAAGGTAGTTATTGTAAAAATCAATAAACTTACTATACATATTGATTTGTAATGGGATAACACTGTAAAATAATTTTACACTGTCAATGCATAACTTATTTTCTCTAATATTAAATAAGAAGAAATTAAAAATTTTCTAATGTTAAGATTATTTTTTTACAACTTTAATATTTTTTTAAATAAATAAAAATTGACATGAATAATATTAGATAAGTATAAATTTAAATTTTTGTATTGATTATAAATTTTCTATTTTGTTTATAATTTTTATTATAATTTTCATAAATGAAAGTTCAATTTAAATAAAAAAGGTATGTAGAGATAAGGAAAGTAAGGAAAAAACTTTTCTATTTTTAGTGATTGTGAGTGAAAGTCACACTCAAAAGACAGGAAAAAAAATATAAATAATAAATTAATTGAGAGAATAAGAAAAATGAGAATCTCACTCTTTGTGTACTCTATTTTATATAGAGAGTAGATAAGGTAAGCTCTACATATTTAAAATTTTTTATTTAGCCTACTAAATCAGCTTATTTAATTATTATTCAAATATATAATTAAGAATTTTATAATAATTTCATAATTTTTTATTTATATATTAAGTTTACATATTAAATTTATACATAATAATAATTTTAATAAAAAATATAATAATTCAAAAATTATAAAATTTAATTATCTTTACATATCTAAATATGTTCATGTAATTGGAATTTTAAATAAGTTTTTATTCCTTATGTGTTATATAAAAGCTTATGCCAGTTTCTTTCTTTGTCTTTTTTTTTTTTTAGGAAAGCTCATGCCAGGTTTAACTTATACGAATGATTTATAAAATACATACTTAAGCATAGTTAAGTAACTATAATCTAACTTTCCTATATAAAATAAAAACTATGTTCAAACTTAACCTAATTTTACTAATATTGATTAATTGAAAATAAACATAAAGTTTAATGGTTATACACTTGTCGTAATCGGGGTCACGACGAATGGCGAAAAGAGAATAAAAAATCAGAGGAGCCGCTGCCATAGTTTATTAAGGGAAAACATATGGAAAAGTCCTGAGAAAGAATGTGGTTTGTGAAACCAAATATAGGTTCGGGAGTCAGTTACGTATAGGGAAGATGTTAACAACCTATGACGTCCTTCGTAAAAATGGTTACCCCTAATTAAATGTGAAAAATAGATAGCTTCTAAAATATTTATTTTACCCCTTAAAGAAAAGAAAATATGTTTACAAATTTTATTGTTTTTATCAAAAGAATTTTAATTAAGAAGATAATATTTTATTTTTGGAAAGACATTAAATTTTTTATTTTTGAGATCGATAGGGGTGGGTCCCTGCTTCTACGTATTTTCAGGTACAATGAGGAATCAGACTCATGTAGTTCTTTAGTAGAAAAATGGTTTTGTTGGTTGATTGATTTTTTTTTTATTTTGATTTTTATGTTACTAAATTTGACATCACTAAGTTGTACAACTCAAATGTGTCAAATTTACTGAATAACCAAATAGGAAATACTTCCAAAGTGGTCATATTTAAATCTTGTGGTTATTTATTGTTTATTATTATTCATTTATTATATATATATATATATATATATACATATATATATATATATATAATATATATATAATATATTAAAAGGTTTCATTTTTGATTTTAGGAATTGAAAAAAAAACTAATTGGCTAAAAAGAAATGCCAACTTTACTTCTTCTTCTTTTCTTTAAAAAGTTTTAGAATTAATTTGATAAAAAAAAGTTGACGTTTACCCTTTCAAATTAATTATAACCATAATTGAAATAGATGAAAACATATAAAAGGATGCATAAGATGTCAACGTGTATCATCTCGTAAGCTAAAATGAAATAAAGCTAAAAAAAGCATTAACATATATTTGATTTATTACTTCCACACAAAAATATTATTTTTTTTAAGAAAAAGATCTAGTTTTTGAAATGGACCAGCTATCACCGTATCTCAACCCAATAAACCCAAAACTAAGTATCAATCTTTAACCCCTTCGTGAATGCCCCTTCGCTGACCAAAGGGAGAGAAATCTCCAAAAATCCCCAACTTGCCGTTAACTAAGTCACAAATCTCGTCAAAGTGACGGCGAAGGAAGACGGAAGCTCACATTCTTCTAATTCTCGTGGCCTCGGTGTGAGAACGGCATCGACAATGCAAACCCTTCCTATGGCAGCAACTCACAAATCACTGTCAGAGTGATGGCGAAATCAAACGAGCATATTTCTCTCAGACTCCCGAGATTACAGTATTGAGGTTGTGTTGATATCGCACTGACGCGACGATACTGCAAAAAAAGAATCCACGCAAAGATGACTCGAATGGATCCGTATCGTAGAGGTAGTGAAAGGTAGAGGCGATTTGGGAGATGATGCTGACGCATGTTTGCGTCGTGACGGAGGCACAAAAAGAATGGAAAGCTTCGCGACCTTGATTCGCGTCGCACTGATGGTGAAGAGGAGTCAGGAATTGCAGGAAAACGCCGATATAGAATCGCTTTGCGACGACTACGTCGACGATGAAGGAGTGTGTAATTTATTTATTATTACTATTATCTTTTTGTGACAGGGATTTGTTGGTGTTGATTAAAAACAACTGTGGTTGTGTTTGATTAGAATATGAATATGAATGCGGAACTATGCGTAATGTGCTTTTGCTTGTAAGGAAATGAGATCTCTCTGTGCGTGTGTGATCTTTCTTCGTTGCGTTTCTAAAAATTAGAATGCAAATCAGCATTGAATATGATGTGAGTATGCAATTAGTGTGTGATTTCAAATAGGAGAGTAAACCTGGCTCTGCCTGAATGAACAGAAGCAGAGCACAGGGATGCAATTTACAGGATTAGTCCATTTTAGTCAAAATGCAGGTTCAAAGATTAATTATCATTCCAGAATCAAATAACAAATACAAAGTGTTCCTCAAGCTATGAAACAATTAAACAGAAGTAGGATTTCAAGTAATCGTTTGCATAAAAGCTAGAATGAAGGTAGAAAAAGAGCACCTCCGAAGCTTTTTCTTCTTCACTAAAGCAACCTGAAATCTCCACACTCCAATTTGGTAGTGTAACAACACTCCAATTTCTTTCCTCTATCCCCAACAATGAGACAATAGCTCTTTCTCCTTCAACTCTTCGCTTTTTTTCCCATAATTCAACAGCGTTTTCCTCTCTTCCTCCCCTTTTTTCTCTCTCTCTATGTCTCCTTTATGTTCTCTCCTTCTTTCCTTTTGCTTTTTTCGTATCCCCTCCCTTTATAAGTCAATGTTAAGTGCCCATTTATAACAGTTTCTCCCCGTTAACCTTTGCGATCCTTCCCTTTTCTTTTGTTATTATTATCATTTATTTTCTATAATGATAATGAACTCGTGAATTACTACCATAAATGAATATGTATGGTTATAGGTTTAAAACTTTTAATTCAACAAGAAATTTAATATTTTTTAGTTAGTTACTAGGACATTTCTAGCCCAACAAAAATAAAAGATAAACATATTTAACTCAATTATTATTATTATTATTTTATTTATTTATTTATAATTACTTGGATAAAATTGGGTATTCATAGCATTGTCAATGTAAAAAGTTTTATATTGACAACTAATCAGAAATTACCATTGATATAACTTTTAAAGTATTTATTATAAAAGTCAACAAACTTACAATAAATGATAGTTTATGATTGAATGACTTTGTAAAATTACTGTCAGTATATAGCTTGTTTTCTCATAAACATATATTTGTAAGACACGTGTTGAGAATTATAAAGAGAAAAAATATAAAATAAAGTTAAAGTATTTAATATCCTAAATATTTCAAAACGTCTAATATTTTCCTTTTTAAATAATTAAAATGATTTAATGAAAATAATAAATATTTTTTTACTTATGCAAACAAAACTCTTAATTTTTTTTAATAAAAAAATTTCAAGATGAATTGAGATGAGATCAGCCCAAATTCACGACACATTCGCCCCAAATTCACGACAAGATCAAATTCAAATCAAAACACCATCTCCTCCATGCTCCGGCTCCGATTAACCCACGTGGTAGCATTACGAAATCACTACCGTCCGTGCCAGATCTACGGTCAGTTTTTGGGACAGCCAAGAAACCGATTCCATCGGTTGGATCACAGTTCAATTGAAAATCAACGGACCATAAAGCTTCCCGAAGCACCCACGGGCAGATCTCATCGCCTTTAAGAAGCGGCCCTAGCTCCCATGCATTCCTCGCTCAGATTAGGGTAACCGAAGTTCCTAACCCTAAACGATACGCTTGTTACTTTTCCAGGTCCTCTCTTTCAATCGGTGCTCCCGCCGGCGGCGCGTGGGTATTTCCAACGGCGCGTGAGGGTTTCGTTTGCTTTTGACTCCAAGCTCGGCGCTGACTCATACTTTGTTCGACCCGCATTGGGCAATTCATGCCGGAGATACGGCGGAATCTCATCGGACGGCCGTGATTCCGTACCTCCATGGCTTCCGCGGTCCTAGCTAACCGGAACGAACCTAATTGGCCGCAGCATAGAGTTGGTGGAGCTGGATTCATGGGAAAAGTACCTTTCTCTAACCCTAACCCTAATTCTAACCCTAAATTAGCGAATAGCAAGAGGACCCAATCGGCGTCCGATGATGCTTCCTCTATCAACCGGCGACCGAACGACGTCGTTAGTCATTCCCAGTACGTGACCTTCAACGTTGCATCGTACAGGAAGAAGGAGCTCAATGACCTCAGGAATCGCCTCGTTTCGGAGCTCGAGCAGATTCGGAAGCTAAAGAATCGAATCGAGTCCGGCGAGTTACTACCCGGGCAGAGCTTCAACGGCCACCCGAAGAAACCGTCGAGCAAGAAGGTTTCCGGCCACAAGCGTCCCTTGCCGTTGAATTCCGCGAAGGATTTGAAACGGTCGCATTCGGAGGTTGGAAACTCGATGAAGGGTTGCTCGCAGGTTTTGCAGAAGCTGATGAAACACAAACATGGGTGGATCTTCAACGTTCCCGTCGATGTTGTTGGAATGGGTCTACACGATTACTACGATATAATAAAGCAACCCATGGATCTGGGTACTGTGAAGTCGAATCTCTCCAAGAACGTGTATGCGACGCCTTCGGATTTCGCCTCTGATGTGAGGTTAACTTTCAACAATGCACTGACTTATAACCCTAAGGGTCACGATGTGTACGCCATGGCGGAGCAGCTTCTGACGAGGTTTGAGGAACTGTATCGGCCGTTGCATGAGAAACTCGAAGGTGGTTGGGTCAGACAAGATCACGATTATGATGAGGAATTGCAGGCTAGTTCGTGGAGCCACGTTGAGCCTCCGCAACAAGAGAGGGTCAAGAAGAAGGAGAGTTCGATCCCTCCTGCGAAATTGCAACAAGAGCCTCCGCAGCCCCCTGCAAGTTCTTCTAACCCTCCTCCGATGCTGCAGTCTCCAGTGCGCACGCCTTCCCCAATGCGAGCCCCTCCTGTGAAGCCTTTGAAGCAACCGAAGCCGAAGGCTAAGGACCCCAACAAGAGGGAGATGAGTCTTGAGGAGAAACACAAGTTGGGGATTGGGCTGCAGAGTTTGCCACCAGAGAAAATGGAACAGGTGGTGCAGATCATAAGGAGGAGGAATGGGCATTTGAAGCAGGATGGAGATGAGATCGTGCTAGATATTGAGGCTGTTGACACAGAGACACTTTGGGAACTTGATCGGTTTGTGACCAATTATAAGAAGATGGTTAGCAAGATTAAGCGGCAGGCATTGATGGGAAACATTAACAACAGCAACAATGTGGCGTCTAACAAAGGCAATGGGGTAAATTCTCTACCATTTTTGTTTAATGGCCCTGCATTCTTAGTTAACATTGAGAATATCGTTGTTAGCAGATGCTAATTTTGATGCTTTTGATATTATTGATTTCACAGGAATTGCCTGCTAGCGAGAAGGCTGATGGGGCGCCAGTTGAGGTGAAGAGGCCAAAGAAAGTAGAAGCAGGGGATGAGGATGTTGACATTGGGGACGAGATGCCAATGAGTATGTTCCCCCCTGTAGAGATTGAGAAAGATAAGGATGTTGCTGGAGGAGGCCATGCAAGTAGTAGTTCTAGTAGCTCTAGCAGTTCAAGCAGTGATTCCTCATCGTCAAGTGGTATTCACCTGCTCTAGTGTGTAGGCTTTGGTTTGTAGTTGAAACTGTTTCTCCGTGGAGAAAAGAACTTAAGTTTGATTGCCATTGCAGATTCAGATTCGGGGAGTTCCTCAGGGAGTGATTCTGAAGCAGGCAACGCCATTCATAGCAGCCAGGGTGATTTGGATCTAATGATCAAACATGATCATGTGGGTAGGCGGGTGAAGAAAATGTTTGCTTCATTGGCTTCCTTTGAGAGCGTGGCTTGAATACATGGACGAGGTATGCCCATTTCATTTTATATATTATTCTATTGCCACTGTAAATTTTTTTGCAGATGGAGTGATAGGCTGGCTAAATTGTGATTACCTTTCATTTCAGGGATTGTGACCGTTGTTTGTGTTGGGGTTGGGTTTGGGAGTAGCAGTTTTGATTGTGGCGCTGGGCACCTGCTCTTGGGGATTTGTGGTGTTGTGATATAGTTGTACAAATGATTTTGGAAACCGAAGTATTCATCAAAACAATTTGTAGGCCAGAAAGTAGAGTGAACTGTGGTGAAAATCCTAGGGAAGACTCGTTAAAGATTTAGGAATAGAACGAGAGAATTAGTGTTTTTTGAGTTTTACCTTGTACACATTACAACAATATATAGATGGAACATCCCCCTTCGAGTCCCTTTTTGTGGATCTGTGCATTAGAATTTTTTTGGGATGATCGTTAATTAGTTAAAAGACCAACCATTTCATTTAGGATGTGTAGCAAGCACATGCTTGAACACCAAGGAAACTAGGGGGGAAAAGGCCACAAAGAAGAATCATTTGGAAATGAAATTTTAGAGAAAAAGCCACGAAGAAGAACCATTCTCTTTAAAGTCACCCAATCAGACAGGCGCGTGGTTAGAACACTGGTTATGAATAATTCCTGCGCAAAGCTTTGGAAGATGCCAGGTCCTCATAGGAGCAAAACATTCCTTTGGGGCTGGTCCATGGGTCTCTCCTTACAAATTATGAGCGTTTAAAGAGGTGCATGACTGAGGCGTATATCTGTCGAAGGCTCGAAGGTGTATGAAGTGCTTGAGACCTTGATGCATTGCCTCGGGACTGTGATCAGGTTGCGGAGTTTTGGCCCTCTCTGCTCAAAGATAATCAACTCGGTAGAATTTTCAGAGTTGGCTTGGATTCATGATTGGATATATACCTTCCAGAGGATGACATAGGATCCAATCCTCTCCGATGGGATATATTTTTTGTTGTAGCCACCTGTGGTTTCTTTGGTTAATTTTTTAAAATGAGTATGATTTTTGTGCCCTACCCCAACCCCACCTATTGCCATCCCCTGGAGAGCATTATGAAACTGAACGTGGATGGGTTGGCAAATCACGACTCAAGGTGCAGCTGCTTGCCGTGGTGGTGTTCGTGACTTAGGTGGTGCTTATATCTCAGACTTTCATTGGGATCGTCGCATTTGTTCGTGACTCAGGTGTTTGTATCTCAGGCTTTCATTGTGATCTTGGCATTTGTTCGACAGTTAAAGCTGAGCTGTTGGCATTTGTTCAACAGTTAAAGCTGAGCTGCGGGTTCTGTAGCGCATGGTTTAAAGCTCTGTTATTCTTTAAATGTCACGAAAGTTTTGGTTGAAATGGATTCTCAAGTTGCTTTGAACTTGGTCTTGTGGGGATGTGAATTTTCTCACCCTTGTTTTTCTCTTGTCAGGAGCATCAGTGAGCTAGTTGGCAAATCACTTTCTTGCTTACTATGGTCATTCTGTAGACTTTGATGTTCAGGTTTTTTCCTGCCCCGTGCCCCCTTTGCTCCAAAAAGAATCTTATGGAATTCCCTTCCTTGGTATGATTGTGTAAATCTGTTTTGTTGGGCTTTGCTGCTTATTTCATTAAAAAAAACAAAAGAAAACCGGTTTCCTGACGAATAGTCTTAATGTCGGAGGATCACTACTGAATTGCATAATATATTATTAATCGACATGGTTATATTATTCTGATTGGTGCTATAGGGCCAGATTGCCAGACCGAGACTACTTTATGCAAAATTGTTACTTAATAAACTTCGAAAGACACATAATGGATAAACTATGCTTATACCGAAAAGGTTGAAAATCAAACCACAGAATGGTAAAACAACTAGCAAGAATTGACGTTTATGTGTCCATTTAAAGTCTGATAAAGTTGATTTTAAAGTGATCAGCGTGACTAGAATGATCGTTTAAATTATTTCAATGATAAATTTTTTATTCAATGGTGTATTATGGTGTGTAAAATTCATCTTAGATGATAATCAAACTGACGCCAACTCGTCTTTGGGAAAGATAAGTGATTAATGTATCAATCTGAGCATTGTATCGTCAGTCTATCCCACTATCAGAAGCTTCGGAATGGCCACGACCAGACATCTGTCTACCCATCACTCTCTTGTTTCATTCACATTGATCAAGTCATCATCATCACTTGCTGCATCTGGATGTCTTAAATTTTTCTTAATGACCCACTTCGCCCTCTGCCAATGCTGGGTCCACCTTGCCTTCCCTTGCTTGGTCCTCAACAACATCCATCATTTCTCCCTTCAAAGCCTATGTTCAGTTTATGTTAGAGCCCTAATGTTGGATCGATTGCCTCTTCTGTGCTTTCTTAATAAAAGTCTGACATCGTACAGTGGACGCTTGAGGAGTAAATGGTCAGCTTTGGATGGATAGTGTTTTCCTCCAAGATTGTCCATTGTTTACAGGCATGCGAATATGTTTAGCTTTCGCTTGAGTGTGTAAGGTTCTATCGATCTCAATATTCTCATTAGAATATATTGATTTTGTGGTTAGGGTGTGGGTATTTGGAGAATATTTTTGTAGTGATAAAATTTGAAAAACCATTTTTTTTTCCTGTTACGTCTTCCATACGTGAGAGAAGAAAATTTTGGATGTGAGATTCAATTTAATTTCTTTTTCCTGTGTTTTCTTTAACAGGAGAAAATTTTCTTCTCTTCCTTTTTCATATCCTCATGTTCGCTTTTTCTTACTGACCTGATGATGCATAAAACTTGCTCAATAGACAGCCAAGCAGTAATGAGTTACGCATGGGTTGCGTACAAAAATGGAGCATAAACCTTGTAAAAACTATTAAGAGGGATCAATTCATCTCATGAAATAAGAAACTTGCTACATTCCTTAGTTGAAACTAAAGGATCTGAAATAATAAAAATGAGAAGTTGAAATGCATGGCTTTTAACAACACTGATGAGAAATTCATTCTACTAACAATTTATCCCGATGCATTTACAGAAGTCCTTGATTCTTGTAGTCTTACCCTTGAAGTGAGAAATAGAGAAACACATCACACTAAAATCTCATTTTAGTTTTGTATTAAGTGAAAATATTTACTAAACAATATTATAGGTATTTGACATTTTATAAATTATTATTTATTTAATATGTTTGGTTGGTTTGAAGTAATAAAGACTTGATTTAGAGCTTTCCAAGCATAAAACCAAAGATATATATATATATATATATATATAGAGAGAGAGAGAGAGAGAGAGAGAGAGAGAGAGAGAGAGAGAGAGTTTAATAGTCATGCATTGTCAGTATAAAAAGTTTTACACTATCATTCAATTAGAAACCACAATTAATATGACTTTTAAAGTATTTATTATAAAAGTTAACAAACTTACAATAAATGATTGTTTGCAATTGGATGACAATGTAAAACTACTTTACACTGTCAATGCATGGCCCTTTTTCTCATATATATATATATATATATGAGTTTAATGGTCATGCACTAACAATGTAAAACAGTGTAACGTAGTTTTACACTGTCATCCAATCACAAATCACCATTATTGTAAGTTTGTTGACTTTTATAATAAATACTTTAAAAGTCATATTAACGGTGAATTTCAATTGGTTGACAGTGTAAAACTTTTTACACTAACAATGCATGACCATTAAACTCTCTCTCTCTCTCTCTCTTTATATATATATATATATATATATATATATATATATATTATTAACAGGTAAGGCTTAAACATCATATTTAAAAAGTTTATTTAACCAACCACTCTAACTTATTTAGAGTAAATTACACTCTTCTTTCTTGATAAATGTGAATATTACACTGTTCTCTCCTTTTATGTTAAGACTTTTAGTTTAATCCATTTACATTAATGTCATTAAAGTAAATTATACTCTCTTCTATTGAGAAACACAAGTATTACACCATTCTCCTCTCTTATATGAAAATATAGAGCAAATTACACTCTTTTCTCCTAAAAGATGTGAGCACTACACTGCTCCTCCTCTTTTATGTTAAAATATATAGTTTAGTTCGTTTAACTAAACACTGATAAAGAATATTCTTTAAAAAATTTAAAATATGTTTTTAATTAAAATATATACTAAAATAATTTTAATTTACCAATTTATCCTTCACTCAATTTACAAAGATTTTTTAAAATATATAGTTAAATTCAAAATATTTAAAAATAATTTATTAAAATAATAATTAAGAATAGGAATTATGAGATAAATTATTATATATAAATATATCAATTCATGTCTATTATATTAACATACATTTAAAATTTTCTATTTTAAAAAACGTTTATAATTTTTTTTAAAACAATAATACATCTTTTAATGTATATATGTATATATAAGTATTAAATTTTGTAATAATTACAATTTATTTAATAATAGATTTTTAATATATTTAGATTCATACATATATTAGCATTACATTTATTAAATCAAATAAATATATTACATTTAATAAATATAATATTTGATAATATTATTAAAATTAATTATATATTATATTTAGTAATAAAATAATTAATATTATATAAGAAAAATATCATTTTCTTTATATATTTTTTATAAATACTATATTAATAATATTAATTAAATACTACCTTAATTTTATTACGTTAAAATATGTTTTATTAAAATAATAATTAAAAATAAAGATTTTTAAATATATAATTAAATTCACATAATTCATAATAATAATTAAAGGTATAGATTAAGAGATAAATTTTAATATTTTTATCATTATATATGTGTGTGTAAGTATATAATAGTAATATACATATGAATCTATAAACATACACGTATTTTTGTTATCCGTTTGTTTAAAATAAATACAATTGAATATATCAATTCATATTTATTTTAAAATAAATTTTATGAAATAATCTTTTAAAACAATAATAATAAAATAATATTTATATATATATATATAGTATAATATATTATATATATAAGTGTAATATATTTGCATATGTTAAGGGAGGGCGATAACACTTGAATTTCTTAGGGGATGGTAGAGAAAAAGATATTTTGGTAATATTTTTCTTAACGGAAGTTAATGAAAAACTAAAAAAAAAAAGTGTCATATACTAGAATCTATCAAGAAATGGGAGTGTATATTTTAACATAAGAGGATAAGACAGTGTAAGATTCACATTTCTCAAGAGAAGAGAGTGTAATTTACGCATTTATTTATTATTTAAATATATACTTAAGAATTTATAATATCTATATATTTTATTAATTATATATTCAGATCACATATTAATTTTACATAATAATTGTTTTAATAAAACTATACTAATTCAACATTGCTAAGCTTGACTCTCAAAAGAAAAAAAAAAACAATACTAAGCTTAATTTTTTTTTACATATTACTCGTGTGATGTATGGATAATTTATGCTATATATTGTAAGATATTATAAATATTAATTAAATTATTCAGTTTTATTTATAATAAAATGTAAACATTTTTATATTGAGCCTTTATAAATAATTTGTAATGTATATCTAGTATGTATATATGTAACCAATAGGCAATTGGTTTAGGTGCTACATATCTTATTCTTTTTAAGTAAAATCTCAAATTTGAGTATTTTGTGTGAAAAACAAATTTCACTAAGAGCACTAACTTCAACATGCCTGAGATGTTCTCAACTTGAATATATTTGCCATCCATGAAAAATACTTATAATTCTAGACCGAAAAAGGCATTCACATGTTTAAAATTAAGTAATTTAATATAGTTTTATAATGTGAAGTATACCTTGTATTTGTAAAAATTACAATTAAATATAAAAATGATTAAGAAAAAAGTTAAAAAAGATAGGTAGAAAGCAATACTTGACTTTATATAGAGAAAAGATACTTACCTGCAAAGATTAATCTATTTTAATTATGTAAACGCAAATGCTTATTAACGCATATCACGCAAAGAAAAAATATAAAATACAAGTGCAATAAAATATAAATGGTGAAGACCACGAAATAATACAGTTAAGAGACAAGTGGTAGATGGTAATGCATTATTAATAATATCTGTCTGTCCTATATACCCTTTCACCACGAAATAGGCAAATCCCGTACATCATCAGACAAAGTAGTTAGAATCCTAGAGATCCTATTTGGGTACTCCTCGAACCAACAATTATACATGTTGTACCGTGAAAGCAAAATTTAACAGTGTGCTACTCTTTTCCCTTCTCTCGGACAGTAGGTAATAGAAAATTCATGAAAACTTGAAAGCAAAGGTTTACAATCCCAAAACAAGTACTGAACCGGAATAGGAATCATCAATACAAGTTTTACTCCAAGCTTGGAAGAGCAACTTGTTATATATCCGTTTCAAACTCTACCGAGAGGAAAGCTAAATCTGCAACTAGCTTCATAGACCATCTTGGTGCCGTAGTTTCTGCATGTAAAGGAGGAAAAGAGGCGTGAAAGTGCTTCTTAGCAGCAGCGCCAGAATTTGACCTTCGTGATCCCGAAACGTTCCTTCTACATCTCTGACCGAGGCGTCAATATTTGCTTTAATGACACGTGCCCTTGGCTTTCTCCATCTGTTACGTACTTGGTGCTGAGTTGTTTTGTTGGGTTAAAATACGAATTAAGTTCAGTTTAAAAAGGAACTGCTCATTAGACATCTTGACTTCATCACCACTTGTTCCTCCTTTGCCACATCATCCAAGCCGTTTTAAATATCACGGACAACACCACATCATTTGGTCTCTTAAGCAAACATACTAGCCACTTGGAGAAACTTATCCCATTTGTTATTACATACTTACGTTCGCGTTCAATCCCAGGGGTGATATGAAATTGCTCTCCCACATCTTTTCTTTTTGCTTTACTTTGTGAGTTCTTGGGTTATGCTCACTATAGCTTGTTAGTTTTGTTGTCTCAACCATTATTGAGAATGGTTGAGATGAGTTTGTTATATTTTGGAAGACTTGCACATTATGTAGATAAGTTCTTAAAGACAGTGTCAACACACGTCTTAGACTAATATTATTCGTAATTTTTTGATGTTGTCATTACAAGGAACAAGTCATGGGTTTGAGATCTTTCAAGTTCGTGGGTTTGCAATTTATCAAGGATTGTGATTATAGACGGCAAGAACAACATGTATAAGCGTATATACACACAAGATGGGATATGATGAGTACTAATTTAAGCAACAATTAAGAATTACATAATGTCACATTGAGAGTTCGTTTGTTTCATTTTTTTTAACAAAAAATCACTTTTATTTTGGAAAAAAAAAAACCACTTTTCAAAATTTTTAGTTAGTATACTTAAGTTTGTGAAAAAACATCAAAATTTATCCGAAGAATGGTGTCGATGACACAGAATCCCTTTTGTAAGTTTGATCTCCTGATGTGCTTACTATTTAAAATGTTGTACATTTTGTTTGGTAGTAATTAGAATCATTCTCTACAGAAAAGACATTTTTCCTTTGTTTCGTTTCCCTAATTTGAGTTGGAATTTTACAAAAATAAAATAAAAATGGAAGATACTTGAATGAAAATTTTGAAAACAAGATATGCATAGTCGAGGATCACAAAGCAAACTATCTAGTGACTCATTTGGATCTCGAGTTTCTGCTCTAATACTTGCCCTCGACTGGTTTGTTAAGTATTCTCTTTTCAAATTTTCTTCTCCTTACCTACTTCACGATAGCGAGTTGGTGACGATGGTTGTAACAATGACTTCTAAGAGTTTCTCCAAGAGAGAGAACGCTTCATGGTCACTGTAAACAAGCAAAAAGAACAAATGATAATAAATTAAGGTTGTAGAAAGGAAGACATGTAAAGAAGAGTGTAATTAATTTTTTTGGTATTTTTTTAATTTAAAATAATTTTTTAAATGAAATGTTAACAAGGTTTAATGTTTAAATTTGATTGGATACAATGTAAAATGGGTTTACACTATTAGTGCATATTTATTAGACTTTAAAAAATATATATATAATAACAAATATGTTTATAATTTTCTAAAGAAAAAATATATGAAATATTTTATGATAAAGACTACAGGTTTTCTTCACACAAAAACAACTTTAGTCAAACTATGTCAACTTGAGACCACTAATTAAATTGAAATAATTTTGTGTCAGTTGATTCACATGCTTGATGGTAAAATATATGAAATATAATGAATACCAATCTTAAAGATGTCAATATATAATCACTTCTTATAATAAACCACATCAACACGGAATCGAATTAAGAGAAGTAATATTTTTTATGCATTTACGCAGTCAAAAATTATAATCGTTACATAAAGATTATACAACTTAGATTTTAAATACGTATTTCTAATCTAAGTGTGATTTATTGAAATAAAATATAAACCGTCCCATCTTTATTCACTAGTTCTGATTTATTGAATGCGTGAATCGATTGCAGACATTCGGGTACACATCAACAACAATTCCTCACGGTTGTTAATGGGCTATATATCTTTGTTTGCGAGCATTTATATAAAATTATAATTGTCTAACTAGATTCACTCGTGTATTTATTTAATTTTTCAAAAAAAAAATAATGGTATTTTTTTATCAATTAAATTTAAAGTTGTGAAATTATAAAAATATTATTTTTTTTGTTTAGGACACAAAAATATTATTTCTTGAAGTTTATGAATTTCGGAAAAGCTTTCTACATTTTTTTGCCAGTTGTGTGTGTACATGCGATTTACTGTAATTGATTCTGTTTTTTTTCTATAACCGAAAAAAACCCACTAA
This sequence comes from Spatholobus suberectus, assembly GCA_004329165.1. Taxonomy (NCBI): domain Eukaryota; kingdom Viridiplantae; phylum Streptophyta; class Magnoliopsida; order Fabales; family Fabaceae; genus Spatholobus; species Spatholobus suberectus. Next base: position 6,531,835 of record CM014729.1, on the reverse strand, counting down.
TTAAGATGCCTAAGTAGTAAAGAATTTAAGTAATTTATATAAATTTCTAGGTAAAATTCAATGTATAAAAAAAATTGACAGAAGGATCCAGCCATACACTATAACTGAGTGCTGACAGATTGTCATTCAAGATAATTACTAATTCTACGAATACAAGCATTCCCATTAACTGGGATTCTGGGAATGTCATCAGAGATCGATGCTATTCTTTTGGACCGAAAATGTAAAAGTGTGTCCAATTAATAAAATGCCAGCAAATTAAGTGTCCAGTTCGTGGAAGAATCAAATAGCAGAGAGGTATGCACGTGCCACCAGCGCGAATATACTGAGCTTGTTTTTCTGTTTGTTGCCATATGGCTTCCATCAACGAAGCTCTGGACTAGACGGTTGGGCCGTTCGGGAGCTTCCTTTAAATGCGTCGGAAGGCATTGAATGCTAGAAAGAATTGGATAGCTGTTGAATTCCCTTTTTTTTTTTTTTTTTGTAATCATTGAAATGAAATATGCTAGGAACAAACTTTTTAATACACTTTTTTAAGCACACCTTCTCTTATTGGTGAATTTTTTTTAAAATCACAAAAATTTGTGGGTCTCACATTTTATTTAATAATTCTCTTCATAATTTTGTCATTTTTAATAAATTTCAACTAATAATAGAGTGTGTGTTTGGAAGAGTGTGTTAAAAAGTGTATTGCTAAATAAGCATCACGAAAAGGGGATGAATTTTAAGGATATGTTTGAATATCCAATAATAAATAAAATGAGATAAAATAAAATAAAATTATATAAAATATAATGTGAAGTAAGACGACGAGGTTAATTTTGATATATTATCGGGGACTCAATGTAGAATTACTAGTATTTTAATTTATGTAATGTATGAGTAACTTTTGTATTTTATTAATATTTTAAAGAAAAGTAAAAAATATAAAGTATAAGAAATAAAGCACTTTAAAATTTTAATAAAAACATTTAAAAGATAAGAAGACTTTTCAATTTATTAATTGTCTGTTTATTATAATTTAAAATAAAATAAAAAGAGTCATGTGAATAATATTATATAAGAAGAAATTCAAATTTTTGTAATGTCAAGAGTTTTTTTATTACTCTAATATATTTAAATAAATAAATAAGACATAAATAACATTAGATAAGGATAAATTTAAATTTGTATATTGATAATAAACTTTTTAATTTATTAATAATTTTTTATTGTAATTTTAAATTAAATTTAAAAAGTTACATAGAGATGAAAAAAAAAGAATTTTTTTTTATTACTTTTAGTAATTGTGAGTGAAAGTCACACTCAAATGAGAGAAGAGATATAATATAAATAGTGAACTAATTGAAAGGGAAAAGAAAGTCACATACTCACTCTTCAAGTTTTATTTTTTAATTTATATGTAAAGTAACTACGAGAATTTAATTGGAATACATTAATAGTCTAAAGAATTTTTACATTATTATCTAATCATGAATTACCATATAATTAAAAATTATTAATTTTTATAATAATTACTTTGAAAGTCATGTTTAAAGTGATTTCTAATTAGTTGACTATATAATAATATTTACATTGACAATGTATCAAAATTAATTTTTTATTGTAAAAGTTGACAATTAATTATTATTAGATGACAATATATAAATTAAAAAAATATTTTACACTATTAATGTATTCCAATCAAATTCTAAAAATCATCCTATTATTTCATTTTCATAATGGAATGAAGTAAAATTTTCATTTAATTATTTCAAAAATTATATGAAATGATAAGGAGATTTTAGGAATAATAAATAATTAGTTTTATTTTAATTATAATAATTCTAAATCCTCCTATAACATCGATTCTCTTACTAATCCTCCTACTTTCCTTGTATGGTAAATATTGAATGCGTTTAATATTTTCAAGACATTAAATGCATTTACTTTTTCATTTAAGAAAAGTGCTAGCTGCACGTTCTCTAACATGCTTTTTCTAATACACTATTTTTTAAAATTTAATAAAAATCAAAAAATTATTTGGTTTCACTTCTTATTTAATGAACCTCACTCATAATTTTATAGCATTCAAAAAATTTTAATAAATAAGGAAGAGCGTTAGAAAAAGTGCATTGCTAGCACTCCTCTTTTATTAAATACTTTCTTTATAAAGTAGGAGGAGGATTTAGAAGATATTCCTTCCATCCCATAATAAATGTTGTGTAAGAAAAAAAAATAGTCCTAAAATAAGTGTCATTTTAGCTTTCTAATGTAATATTAATTACTTTTTTTCATTTATATCCCTAATAATATTTTTTATAATGTTGTTGTGTTGCATCATTTTTAGCAAAGAAGATTAATAATAAGATTAATTTTATAAAATTGTTATTTTATTTCATTTATTTAATTGCTTTTCTTGGTCTATTTAAAAAAACCTAAGAGGACAATTATTATGGGACAAAGGGAGTATAACATTACGCTTTCAATTAATTTCGTTTTCTTTTGCTTCCTTGCATCACTTTCTTTCAATTTTAAAGACGACCCTAATAACAATATGATATTTGCAAAAGTTTTTAATCTTAACTTTCTAATCATCAAACTTTATAACTTTTTCATATATTAAGAAAAGTTAACTTTTTTACTTAGATATATATACGTATTATACTGTTTTTGAATTTCCTTATTTTTTTTACGATAAATATATCATCATGTTAGCATATAGGATTTAATCACTATGCCACCTCTTTAAAGATCATCGTTGGATTAACTACTTTAGGTTATTTATTATATTATTCGCTATATAGTTGTACATTAAATAATAAACATTATGAGATTATCAATTTGTTTTTTCAACAAGAGTATTTTTAATTTCTTATTTACATTAGTTTAAATTAAATTCATCTTTATACTATCTGAAAAGTAAAATCTTACATATGATAAGTTATAGATTCGAACTTTTACTCTTTTTTTAGATGAGATAAATATACATTTCTAATAAGTTTTTTAATCTCGAATTGAGACATCGTTTCTTTATTCATAAAATTTACATACCAAAAGAGAGGGAGAGAGAGAGGGGTGGGAGGGAAGATTATCTCTCAAAGATGCACCATTCACATTCATCGTATTTGAAGTACTTAATGATTTCAACTATAGGCTTAAGGTTTACACACAATGACAAAAGATAACATAATTCCATTGGTGGTATGTCTTTAGTGCATTGATACATAATAAATACAAGAGCTTTTTTAATAGGAGTTGTTTATGAGATTTTTTAATTTAAGAATTAGTTCTAATGCAGTTTTATAGAGCAGTTCTTATATAAAAACAATTGCTTATATAAGTAATAGTTCTTAGCATTTATTAAGAATTATAAGACAATTATATGACTCATTTTAAGTTCTTAAGGATTGTACTATTAGAAAGAAAACTTGTTCAAATTCTTAAATTTCATGTAACATTGTAGAATTCACCAAAAGTGGGTTGAGCAACCCCACCATAATTGTACCATTAGAGATACTCTAAATTAAAAAAAAAAATGGTCTCATTAACTCAATTTGTAACAAAAATGCTTTGAATTTAATTGTTACTTGTCTCATAACTAAGATTCGATAATAGGAAAAAGTAAAACATTGTCACTTTGAAATTACTTGTCGCTTTTTTTATTCATTATCTTTGTTGTATGTAACTGCAAAAATTAATTTAAATACATTATTTTATACACCTTATAACTTTTGTCTTGACTAGTGCATTTGCATGTATATAGGAATAAGTTATTAACTTCGGAGATACTATATGAAAACTTTTATGTACTATATAAAGGATGCTACATAAAATAGATTGGAAAAAGGATTTTGTTGGAGAAATGATATTAAATTTCAGGTGCAACTTTTTTTTTCTCTTGGTTTTAAGGTGTGTGCGAGACTTTTAATAAGATAAAACGTATCCTTTTATTATTTAATTGTTCAACAAATTTAATGAGAAATAGAAGAAAAATTACTACAATAAAATAAATCATATCATTTATTATTGAGTGAATTACTAGTTTAGTCCCTAAAATTGTAATGATAAACCAAATTGGTTCTTGAAATTAATAAAATAGCAAAAATAGTCTCTAAAATTGTAAATTATCAATGATTTTAGTTCTTGAAATTTTTTAGGTTACCATGATATTGATGTGAAGTATCCACTTGTTTTTTGTCGATGACTTATCTTTGTTAAAGAACCTGACTAGTCATCTTTAGTAGAGTCTCCCTTCCCAATCATATTTTTTCCATCCACAAATCTCAAACTCAATACCTTGCTTAAGGGATCTGAGTCCAATACTACTCAAACCAACAATATGTTGGTATGTAGTTCTTGAAATTGTAATAGTTAGTCAAATTAGTTCCCAAAATTAAAAAAAAAATGAAAAAATGATCCTGAAATTGTATGTCATCAATCAATTTAGTCTCTTAGTTATTAGTTGGTGTCATCTAATACCGTTAAAAAGGATAAATTGCCATATTAAGTGTCAGAGCCAACTAGGCACACATACATGATTGTCATGTCACTGGGATGAAAATGACCAAATATTAATGGAATAATAATAGGTTTTTCCCTTGCCTACGCCTTTGTTCTTCCTTCGCCCATTAATTTTGCATTAGTCTTCTAATCTACCTATTAAGAAAATGCCACCATACTGTTAAACATGGAGAATTAAATGGAATGACTCAACCTTTTTAACTATGTATCCCTTAAAAAGGTTGAGTTCCTCGGTTTAATTATGCATGTTTAACACAACTTAATTTTAGGAGTTATTGTGGTGACATTTTCTCATAGGTAAATTAGAAGACCAATGCAAAACTAATGGGTAAAGGAAGACCAAAGATGTAAGAAAGGAAAAAAATTATTCCACCATTGTTTTGATCATTTTCATCTTTGTGACGTGGCAACCACGTATGTGTGCCTAGTTGACTGTCACTTAGGTACTCAATGTGCCAATTCAATTTTTTTTATTAATGTTAGATGACACCAACTAATAACAGAGGAACTAAATTAATTGATAATTTATAATTTCAAAGATCATTTTGTTATAATTTTTAAATTCATGGATCAATTTGATCGATCATTACAATTTTAGGAAACTAAATTGATTGATAATTTACAATTTTATGAACCATTTTGTTATTTTGTTAATTTCAGAAACCAATTTGATAGACTATTAAGGTCCGTTTGGTGGCTAGGATATGATATGATAGGATAAGATAGCTATCTTATCATGTTATAATTCATTGTTTGTTGTGCCAACAAGATATGATAATACTATCTTATCTCTTATCCTATTCTATTTCTCTAGTGTATTTTTTATCCTAAGGAGGGAGCTGAGTTAGAGAGCAACAAGATAGGATAAACTCTTTTTTTTTCTCTCTCTCTCTATATATATTATGTAATATGTTGAATATTATAAAAATATTATATATATACAATATATTATTATATATATAATTATATACAATATTTGTTATAATATTTAACATATTAAAAATAATTATATATATAGATAAATAGTTATATTATAATAAATATTATATATATTATATATAAACAAATATAATATTATTATGAAAAATATATATAAGATTTATATATAAATCAATATATATATATATATATAGATATAAATATAGTAATATTATATAAATTAATATATATTACTATATATTATATTTACTATATATTTTTTACTATATAAATATTTTATATTTATAATAATTTTGACAAAAAAATTAAAGTATATTATTAATTAAAATATTAATATTAATATTTAAATATTTTAAAGAAAAATATTGAATAATATTATAATTTTAAAATTTTATATATCTTTTTATAAATTTTAGGACAGTAACTACAAACATAAAACCTAATATTTTTATTGTAGTTAAAATTATATTTTTTAACAATTAAAAATTAAATTAAAAGTTACTTTCTAGAAAATTATATATAATTTTAACAAAATAGTAATTTTGTCAATTAAACATATTTTATATTTTATCCTATCATCTAGTTTGTTATTTGGTGTGCACCAAATATTAAATAAGATTATAGTTTATCATGCGTTTATTCTATCATGTTCTTATCTTACTGTTATATCCTATTTTACCTTATCCTATTCTGACTACCAAACAGACCCTTACAGTTTAGAAACTAAACTTGTGATTCCCTCAATAATAAATGATATAATTTATTTTAATGCTGTAGTTTTTCTTCTATTTCTCATTAAATTTGTTCAACAATTAAACAATAAAATGATATACGTTTTATCTTTAATTATTAAAAGTCTCGTACACACCTTAAAACCAAGAAATAAAAGTCGCACCTTAATTTTAATGTCACTTCTCCAACAAAATCCTTTTTCCAATCTCTTCTAACGAAGTTGCTAGACCATCCCTATACTTAATTAAGTTAATTGATAATTAAACTACTAGCGCAGAACCCTTTTTTAAGTTAATTAATTTTTATTTGCCTCAGAATAATCATCATCATCATTTAAAGAAAAAAATAAAAAGGCGCTAATGTTGGTGATATTATAATTAGGTGAAAACATAGGGGATGAAGAACGGACCTGGATTCACTGCAGTCAGGTTTCACACAGTCAAGCCTGCAGTGATGATCTAACGGCTGAATTTTTTTATTTTTTATTTTATTAATTTTATAAAAGTTAAAAAATAAAATTAAGAGTTGAGATTTAATTTTTCTTCTCTCTCTAACAGCAGGGAATCCTCATCCACGAAGAACAGGTCCTCTTCCAAACTGCTTTGTTCATTTACCATACTACCCTTCACATTGAGGCGACGCGTTTTCCCCGCAACAACGCGCTGCGCGTACCTTCTCACCCACACGCCGGAAACGCCAGTTTGGCGTCCATCCACGTCATCGACGTGGGCCCGAACCCCTGTCAAACCCTAAATGCACAACACATTCACCCCAAATTCATTTCAAACTCAAATCTAAATCAAACCACGGCCTCCTCCATCTTCCGGCTGCGACAACGACACGTGGAAGCATCACGAAATCACCACCCTCCGTGACAGATCTCACGGTCAGGTTTCGGGACAGTCGAGAAATCAACTTCACCCGTTGGATCACGATTCAAGAACGACTCAACGGCACAGAAAGCTTCCCGAAGCACCCACGGGCAGATCTCATCGCCTTTAAGAAGCGGCCCTAGCCCCCTTTCATTCCTCGCACAGATAGGGTAACCCAAGTTCCAAACCCTAAACGCTACGTTTATTACTTTTCCGGCATTTTCTTCCAATCGGCGCTTCCGCCGGTGGCGCGTGAAGGTCTTCAACGGCGCGAGGGTGTCGTTCGCGCGTGATTCGCACTATCCCCCTGACCTATGCTTTGTTCGACCCGCATTGGAAAGTTCATGCCGGAGAGACGGCGGAATCTCGCCGGACGGTCGTGATTTCGCACCTCCATGGCTTCCGCCGTCCTAGCTAACCGGAACGAACCTAATTGGCCACAGCATAGAGGCGGTGGAGCTGGATTCATGGGGAAAGTACCTTTCTCTAACCCTAACCCTAATTCTAATCCTAAATTAGCGAACAGCAAGAGGACCCAATCGGCGTCCGATGATGCTTCCTCTATCAACCGGCGACCGAACGACGTCGTTAGTCACTCCCAGTACGTGACCTTCAACGTCGCATCGTACACGAAGAAGGAGCTCAATGACCTCAAGAATCGCCTCGTTTCGGAGCTCGAGCAGATTCGGAAGCTAAAGAATCGAATCGAGTCCGGCGAGTTACAACCCGGGCAGAGCTTCAACGGCCACCCGAAGAAACCGTCGAGCAAGAAGGTTTCCGGCAACAAGCGTCCCTTGCCGTTGAATTCCGCGAAGGATTTGAAACGGTCGCATTCGGAGGTTGGAAACTCGATGAAGGGTTGCTCGCAGGTTTTGCAGAAGCTGATGAAACACAAACATGGGTGGATCTTCAATGTTCCCGTCGATGTTGTCGGAATGGGTCTCCACGATTACTACGATATAATAAAGCAACCCATGGATCTGGGTACTGTGAAGTCGAATCTCTCCAAGAACGTTTACGCCACGCCTTCGGATTTTGCTTCCGATGTGCGGTTGACGTTCAACAATGCACTGACTTATAACCCTAAGGGTCACGATGTGTACGCCATGGCGGAGCAGCTTCTGGCGAGGTTTGAGGAACTGTACCGGCCGTTGTACGAGAAATTCGAAGGTTGGGTGAGACATGATCACGATTATGACGAGGAATTGCAGGCTAGTTCGTGGAGCCACGTTGAGCCTCCGCAACAAGAGAGGATCAAGAAGAAAGAGAGTTCGATCCCTCCTGCGAAATTGCAACAAGAGCCTCCGCAGCCCCCTGCAAGTTCTTCCAACCCTCCGTTGCTGCAGTCTCCGGTGCGCACGCCATCCCCAATGCGAGCCCCTCCAGTAAAGCCTTTGAAGCAACCAAAGCCGAAGGCTAAGGACCCCAACAAGAGGGAGATGAGTCTTGAGGAGAAACATAAGTTGGGGCTTGGGCTGCAGAGTTTGCCACCGGAGAAAATGGAACAGGTGGTGCAGATCATAAGGAGGAGGAACGGGCATTTGAAGCAGGATGGGGATGAGATCGAGCTAGACATTGAGGCTGTTGATACAGAGACCCTTTGGGAACTTGATCGGTTGGTGACCAATTATAAGAAGATGGTTAGCAAGATTAAGCGGCAGGCATTGATGGGCAACCTTAACAACAACAATGTGGCGTCTAACAAAGGCAATGGGGTAAATTCTCTACCATTTTTGTTTAATGGCCCTGCATTCTTAGTTAACGTTGAGAATATGGTTGTTGGCATATACTAATTTTGCTGCTCTTTATATGGTTGAATTGACAGGAATTGCCCGCTAGCGAGAAGGCTGATGGGGCGCCAGTTGAGGTGAAGAAGCCAAAGAAAGCAGAAGCAGGGGATGAGGATGTTGACATTGGGGACGAGATGCCAATGAGTATGTTCCCCCCTGTGGAGATTGAGAAAGATAAAGATGTTGCTGGAGGAGGCCATGCAAGTAGTAGTTCTAGTAGCTCTAGCAGTTCAAGCAGTGATTCCTCATCGTCAAGTGGTATTCACCTGCTCTACTGTGTAGGCTTTGGTTTGTAGTTGAAACTCTTTTTTCCGGCAAAAAAAGACTTAGGTTTGATCGCTATTTGAAACTTTTTTTCCGGCGAGAAAGGACTTAGGTTTGATCGCTATTGCAGATTCGGATTCAGGGAGTTCCTCGGGGAGCGATTCAGAAGCAGACAATGGGCATTTGTAGCAGCCACGGGGGTTTTGGAACTAATGGTCAAATTGATCATGTGAGTATGCGGATGAAGAAAATGCATTGTTTGCTTCATTGGCTTCCTTTGAGGACGCGGCTTGAATACATCGACGAGGTATGCCCTTTTATTTTTAGTATTATTTCTTTACCGCTGTGAATGTTGTCGCAGATGGAATGATAGGCTAAATTTGTGATTACCTTTCATTTCAGGGATTGTGACCGTTGTTGGTTGGTTCGGTTTTGGGAGTAGCAGTTTGGATTGTGGCGCTGATCACCTGCTCCAGGATTTGTGGTGTGGCATAGTTGTACAAATGATTTCGGAAACCGAAGTAATCATCAAAACAATTTGTAGGCCAGAAAGTAGACTTAAATGTTGTTAAAATCCTAGTATAGAATCGTTAAAGATTAGGAATAGAACCGAGGGAATTAGTGTTTTTGAGTTGACCTTGTACACATTACAACAGTAAATAGATGGAATATCCTCCTTCAAAAAGGCCTTTTTGTGGATCTGTGCATTGGAAATTTTGGGATCGTTAATTAATTAAAAGATAAACAATTTTTCATTTTTTATGTACCAAGCACATGCTTGAACAAGAAGGAAACTAAAATGGGAAAAAGGCCAGACTATCACCTGTGGCAATTAAAAACGGTTTGCCGAGAATATAGTCATCGGTGCTGGAGGAACACGAATAATAAGCATAATTGCATAATTTATTAATAATTGACATGGTTATATTATTGTGATGGTAGGACTCGTTGGCCAGAAGAGAATAAGAGAAATCTAAAGCCCCGGGTAATGCAAAATTGTTACTGAATGAACTTGAAAGATACACAATGAAACACGTTTTGACGAAATAAAATCGAAAATCGTACCCCACATAACCATAATACAAGAAGCACGTTTTAACGAATTCGCGCCTCTTGCAAGTAGGGAAGAAAAAGATTTCGAATGTCAATTAGTAACGCTCGCGGGAGATTATAATTTAATTAAAAAGAACAGCCACTCAACAAGATAAATTTTAAGCACCATAAAAGTTCATCTCTTCACCAACTCAAAATGTCATCATGTGTACCCGTTTACAAAAACAAAGCATATCCAAAAGACAAGACTAAATTTTAAAATTTTACCAAAAATTCTTACTACAAACACCTCAAGGATGTCCAGAGCACCACTCTCACCGTACAAGTGCAGCAAGCAGAATAAATATCAAGTATCAGGGGATTGCTTTTTTGGACGGCACTGTATTTTCCAACTTATTTTGTTCCGTCGAGTGTGCAAGCAATGTAATGCATCAAAAACTTCTTTAGTCAGGCTGTGGCAGCAATTTTAAATTGTGTTGTTTATTTTTCCAGCTTCTTCAAACTAATGAATTGCTCACCAAGTTGCGCCTCAAGGGCAGCTTGAGTATCAGGTGCTAATGTTTTAACAAAATGCTTGGTGAGATTCAGCTTAGACAAGATCTCCAAGGACTTGACACAAAACTTCTGTACCTCTGTCCGCCTTGCCGGTTTACTTGGCATATTTGTCACTAATTCTTTCATTAGATGAGAAAGTTTATCCAAACTGTTTTTAAGAATCTTTTTCGATGCATTCTGTTCATCACTATTCCCTGTTGTCAGTGACTTCAATATTTCCATTACCAAATCAAGTGCTTCCACTCGTCGAAAGTCTGACTTGGCACTTCCACATCTCTCCAAAATAAAGCCAAATATAGCATGTCCAATCCATGGTCGTCTTCGAAATATTTCTTTCAAAAATCCAGATTTGATTTGAGACTTCTTATTGTCAAAATACCCCACCAATACTTCACGGAAAATTTGAACAATCCTCTCTAGTTCAGCCTCCCTGAAATTTCTTGAATCAATAATTTTCACAATCCAGAAGGTCGAAGTTTGGGCAAGGGAAGAAACCATTTTCTGTCGGTTCCAGGCGGCTGATTGCTTTGATGTGTTAGATGCAGACTTCTGTCTTTTAAATGGTTTTGAAGCTAGTTTCAAACTTCTTTCCAACAGAGATTCAAGAGTGGATAACTGGACTCCATCACCCCTAGGATAATCCTTTGCCTTAAATATTTGCTTTTGTAATATTCCCCATATCCGCTGTCCAAGCTGCTCACTAACTGCTGCTGTATGAGGGTTAACAAAAGCCTGAGCCAAATTTGAGTAAACCATAAGAACCTGAGACTTACCTGTATAGTAGCAAAACACCATGAGCATTTATGTACACATTAAGTAAAAAAAAAAATGTTAAAAGCTCACTAGAAAGTCACAATGCTAACACATTGAAGTAGTAAATTACAAGTATTGCAATAAATCAGAAACTACTGAAGCTCAATTTCAACTTCCCCAAGCCTGTCTGATGATCGATACTCATCATTCTTTGCTTCCCAATTGGTGCAAAATCATTATTGCCATATGTAAGACTCCACTTTCTATGCATGGAAATTTTGAACTTTTTATGCAAAAACACAATTGTAAAATGCAAAATTAACACCTGTTTTTTAATCTCTTTCTTACTGCATATATGATATACATTAGGAACAGTGTTAAAAACAAAGCTAACCCAAGATGTGATAAATGATATAAGCAATGTATACTTGCCTGGATTTTCATGAAGGAAAATTTCCAACAATGAAAGGATTCTAAGTTTGAACAGCACAAGCTGGGAATGGGCAGTTTCACCTCCAGCTTGATTTTTCTTCTCTTTAAATATCTGGGCAAGATATGTATCAATCCTGAACATTGCATCATCATCCATCCCACTATCAGAATCATCGGAAGCTTCAGAATGGCCATGATCAGTCTCCTCCACCTCAACTACTGACTCAGAGTCATCTGTCAGCCCGTCACTCTCACCTGTTTCACCTGTCTCAGCTTGATCAATTTCTTCATCTTCAATATCAATAAAGTCATCATCATCATCATCATCATCATCATCATCATCTGCACTTGCTGCATCTGGATGTCGTGCAGGTTTTAAATTTTTCTTAATGACCCGCAACATCCGCATCAGTCCATCATCAGTGATATCACCACAAAAATATTTAAATACCTGCACATAGAGCTATTTGTTAGATAAATAGACAGTACATAAGCCATGAAATCTAGGAGGTAAGTTTAAATTATGAGTCCAGCCACAGACAACTATGTTTTCTTAAAGGACATTGTCTTTCAACAGTACATAACACCCTGCACAATTGTCATAAATAGATCAATCAATTAACAATCAGTCTCAAACAAATCTATATCATAACTCATACCACAACCAGTTAAGTCACAGATTGCATCCATTCAAGGTTTCAATATGACAAGCAAATACCAAGCAGATATAGCTATTAGAAGTGGAAACATAATTGCTGGAACAATGCCCTCAATCAACAGAGGGTTCATAACTAGGATCAACAAGGTGAACAAAGAATCAAGGAAACTTGCAAAGGATAGTTTTGGATTTTATGGTTGCTGCATAAGCTTTAATTAAAAATAAATAAATCTAGAGGGAGCTCCATTGATCACCCACAAACAAACGAGTTAGAGGGGCCAATTCTGGTTTCGGCTACTTGTAGAATACAACACCATTCCACCCATCCTTTAATGTGAATGTGCTTTATACATGTCCATGTATCCATGAAACAGGTAGAACTAGAATGTGATGCAGGCTCACTAAAGCCCAGATCAGGAATCACTTACAATTACAGGACTCTAGTTTCGTTTTGCTTAAATTAAACCAAACAAAAATACTGATATGTGTTAGTTGGAAAATTCATATCTTCAATTTGGATAAGGCCAAAAAGAAAAAATAGGACTCATTTCAATGTGACATAGCTGATTATGTTAAGATTATAATTATAGAAGGAATTTTATTGGGTATCGGGGGTGGGGGGGGAGTTCAGTTATTTATTTTCCATTTTTAATTGAATATTTCAACATCTGACCTGTCCTATTAAAACAAAATCAAGAATTACTGCCCCCCAAACCAAACATGACATTCAGTTTTCCCGTATTGTTCTAGATGAAGGTTTATGTAATCCCCTCAGCACAATGTTAAGATGCAACATATGGGCATGCAGTGAGGTGATACAATGTGGTATTCTAATCTACTTGATGTACAAATATGAAGCTGCAAAAGATAAACACCACATTTTTCATCATAACCTGTTCAATGGAAGACCTCATATGAGCTGATGACTGTGGAAGCAGAGAAAGTAATGTATCCACAAGAACATCGATCAATTCAGGAGCATCATCAACCTCCACATCATCCTCTCCAGAGGACTCGGGAAGATCAGAAGCAGAAAAGGCCTTCTTACAACAAATGATGAGTTCAGATACAGCTTCTGAGTATTCCCCTGGATGAAGAAGCACTTGCAGAAGTAGTTGGATAAGCAAGTATCTCAGTGCATGCAATCTATTAGCATCAGTGCTACAGTCATGGCTCCTTTCCTGCTTAATATTACCGCAAAAAGATGAAATACAAGCCTATATATGGAATAAAATAAATGAAATTATAACATAGTTCACACAATTCAACCACAATTTATTTAATGGTACAAATACAGAAACACGCACAAAGATAGTAAAACAAAATCAAGAAAACATAAATTATAAAATAATGTTTTATCACAAAAACTGATTAGATAATAAGTAATGTTACATCCTCCTACAAAATCCTATTCATCATCCTAATACTTTATAAAGTAAGTATTAAATGAAAAAGGAAAGGCATTTAATATCTTGAAAACACAATGATAATTCAATACTTTCTTCATTTGGAAAATAACAAGATAATCAGACTATCAACCATACTGCATGTGGAGGTCAAAGATTTTAAGAACTTATATATGCAAATGCCACATCAAAAATTACCACGAGATGTATCATCATCCACTGATTTTTCCTATTTCTGTTTTTGTTCATCACGTTCAACAATCTTTCATATTCACCATGTAAATTGCAAGTAACATAATAATGTTTTCCATCTTTCATGTTCCTAATGTCATGCAAAGCATGACTAACAGTAAACACAAACAGTCCAGACTACACTGCTAGTCTGCCCATAGACACTCAGAAGCAAAATGTGCCAAATCTCAGGAAACAAACCTACAAGTATAAAAAATCCTAAAACAAATAAAACAAGAAAAACCTTAAAGTGGCAAACCCAAGCATATAATATAAATGGTAATAGTGAGTCCCAAATCCACATACAGAGGTGGTGGGGAGTCTTACACAAGGCAGGACAACTTACAACCAACTACCATAATATTCAACATGAAGATTTCGTGGAATCTTACACATAACTAACATAAGACACTTTATTCATTAGTACAAGGAATTACCTAGCATTCATCATAGCAAAGGAAAAAAGGACCATATTAAATTTTTGTCCAAGCATCAATAATAGGTCACGAGCATAATTACCTCTCTGGATAATCTTGCCTCCATTGCCTGCAAATTTTTTACTGCCTTTTCATCCTCATCATCTAAAGACCGAAAGAGGGAAACTGAAGGAATATTGAATAAGGTGCCAAAGAATTTCATGAAATACGAACCAAGATCATTTGGCTCAATGCTATTAGCCAAAGGACGCAGGCCCTCCCCTTTCTGAGCATTTGCCAATAACAATTGCAGCTGGTCTATACACATCTTGCAAAGAGCATTTGATGTGGGAGACTTTGGCCACCTGAATTTCTCCTGTAACTCAAACGAAGTCACCTCCGAGCCAAGAGATGCAGTGAACAGACCCTGAACAGCCAGAAACTTCATGATTTCTTTCTGTACTCGGAACTTCTCTTCATGATCCAGCTTTAAGAATTTTAAAATACTGGGAAGGGATTCTATAACCCAACTCCTCAAAAAGTCAGAATTCCCATTGGTCCTAGGAGAATCCTTATCCTCAATAGATCCTATTTCAGAATTTTCATCTGTAGTTTGACTCTGATCAGAAGGTTCCTCCAGGGCATTACCTTCATCCACAAACAGGTTTATTAAGTTCTGAATAAAAAGCATGCAACCAGGTTCAGTTTTGAACTGTGACATGAAATCTTTAACATGTTTTGTTCGTGTTATACGATCAAATTTTCCATTGCTGTGCTTCTGAATAGCCACTATAACAGCAACTCTTCTGACATCATCATCCCCCACCCAATCTGATAGCTGTTTAAGAAAATGCTGCGCTACTTTATACAGCCATGTGTTCTTCGTCGATAGTACATCCACCAGGCACTGAACAACTTTGTTTGACAGAACAACTGGAACTAAAGATGCAGGAAGCTTTTGGAGAAGAAGAAACAGAACATCAAAAGCTAAGTGCTTACGGTCATGAGATGAGATGAGAAGGGATCCTTCCATAATTATTTCACAAAAAGACTGAAGACTCTTCGCAATTTCTTCATCAGAAGAGCTAGATTTTCGACTCTTTTTGTGTTTCTTTAATGAATTTGAAGCTGATGCTGCATCTTCTAATTGCAAAATAGTATTAGGTAAGAGAATATTTATCAACACTGGCCAGACACTATGAACATGAGGCTGACAGAAAGTTGATTCCTGCCACATTCAGAAAATATGTAAGAATCATTTCTTTTTATTACTTCATCCAAAAGAGTATTGGCCACACATAGATGAATGAATAGAATCTACCTTCAAGCAATTACTCAGGGAGGACAGGTGATCAGCAGAGAAAAGCTGGCTAGAACTGAATGGATTTGGCAGCAGTTTGCCAAATACGGAGCTGTCAGTAGAAATCTTCTCTCGAATTTTTAAAGCAAGGAGCAAAGCATCCGGATTTCCTACTTCTATAGCAGCTTCAAACCACTCCTGGAGCCCAGGAGCTTCAAGAACATGATTCACCAATGCTTCAACAGGCAACTACAAATAATAATAATAATAAAAAAAATAATAATAATAAGCAATAGGCTTGAAATAATAATAAGGCTTAAGAGTTAAACATATAGCCTGAAGCAGAGTGAAGTGAGTCTCAAGAATAACCAGTGAGTGCCGTGGCATACAATAAGTCAAACAAAACACTGTCTAACAAATGGCCCACAAGAATTTCAAAGATCAGCAGATGACTCTACGAGAAAGTGATCTACTCATAAGCATAGACACTTCCAATGATGCAAGTAGTTGTTTGCATGTGCCTATGAGGGTCTATGCACTTACACATATCCATACAGGTATAGGAAGGTAGAAATGTTATCCAATCTTCAAATAGAACCAAAAAAGAGAATAATAATAGCCTGACACCCAGCAGAATATCATACAAAATTCCAATAATCTGAATCAGAAAATGTACTAGCAATCCAGTCCTAGAGATCCACCAAAACATAGTCCCATAAGTCAAAAAGATCCTTTCCCATTATCGCAACTAGATTTACCAGGATACTAGCAATGGCTACAGGCAATCTCCACACACAACACAAATTTTGCACATATAAATGGGGGAGATAAAAAAATAAAAATCCCTTTTAAGGAATGTAAGTAAAGAGTGATCATGACTAATTGAAACCCGTGAAAACCCAAGCCAATCAAAACATAATCATTTTAAGGGTGAAATTCTCTTATTTTTATAAAACACAAACCTTTTCAACCAAGTCTAAAATTATTGAGACTGCAGGCTCTTGCAAGTAACGCTTTTTATTTGCAAGAGAGATAAGGGCACCGATAAATTCTCTTATATATGGAGTGTTTTTATCCATATCCCACTCCTGTGTAAGTCTTCCTGACCGAGCCAGAGCACCATAAGCAAATAAGCGACCCAACAGACAATCTTTTGCTTCCTACACTTTCACAAGGAATACACAAATATAGCACTTATTATGCTGAGGAATGAGCCAAGACAAAAAAATTATGCCACTGCCATTTCCTACCTGACCCTTCATCGATGAAGTTACTTCCAGCAAATTGACTACAAGTTTAAGGAATGATTCAACCTTAATGTTATGAACAGTGCCAGCTAAAACAGTTAAACCTAAAGCAAAACCTTGTCGTGCACACTGCAAAAGAAATAAAAGATGTTATCTTAGCAACAATTCAATAAGCAAATTCGCAGCAGCAATGAGCCAATTTTATTTATTCCAGCAGAAACCTATATGAGCAGCAACATCAAGATAGCAATGAAACATGATCAAAAACATTCTTCTAACACAATACATAGAACACAATTAAATATCAAAGATGGCCATTCAAATAAAAGTTGTAACGGCGAGCCTTATGAACCATGCCACTAGTAGCACCTCATAGAAAAAGAGCATTTCAATTTCAACAACCAGCATATCCATGTTTCTTTCATATAAAATCTTAGAACCTGGCCTGCTTCAAACCAGTGTAACGGAACATTTATCATGCATACGGAAGAGATTGAAATACATTCCTAACAGCCACGAAGAACATGACAAAACAGAGGTAATTTGGCAGCAAACTAAAACCAAGAAGTTAGTTAATTAAAGTGAATGAATAAAACAAAATAAAAATAGCAAACAAATCTCTAGAACTATTAGACATAATTCAAAACATGCATTCACATATTTCAAAAAATATAAAACACAATGCTAGTTCCAATGCTCCAATACCAAAAAAGAATTACAATAATACACAATGTGACAAACCTCTCTCGACGAAGAAACACCACGAATAAGCCTACGAACAGCGTATCTCACAGAGGGAGCACAGTTATCCAATCCATCGTCCTTCTCGGCTTCCAACTTCAATGCACCCTCTCCACTCTCCTCCTCGCGCGCATCGTAAGCGTTCTGAACGGCCTTCAACTCCGTCACCATTTGTTTCGCGGCGGCTCCCCTCGCGGCCTCGGACGCCGCCGCCAGGTCCTTGAACACACCAATGTGAAACTCCGGGACAGGGCCGCCGCTGGAGCTCGGCGAGTCCGCCGGCGGAGGCGCAGGTTTGGGCTCCGAAGCTGCAGGTTCGGGTTCGGATGCGGTGCGGCGTCTCTCTTTGTCCAGGGCTTTGCGTTTCTTCCTCCGCTCCATGGGCTTGTCGTCGGTGTCGCTCTTCGGTTTCGTGTTGAGCGGTTTGGGGGAATCGTCGGTGGCGAGGGTTTCTTCCTCGGAACCGGAGTTCCTTTTCTTACTGTTACTACCCATGTGGCGTTGCGGCGGAAGACGGCGTCGTTGCGGGTTTAGTTTAGGGTTAGGGTCAGTTTCAGTTCTTAAACCTCGCACACACACTCGCTTCACTAGCAGCGCAATGAAGACAACGCTAATATTGTGGTCTAGTCTCTTTTGCTTTAAAAATATTTTGTCAATAATATTATAATATCATTGCTCATTTTGATTGAGTCGGTGTTTTTTAACTATTTTTTAAAAACTATTATAACTTCAAATTAAATTAAATAATTATAAATTTTATAAGTAAGATAAATTATATTAAAGATATTTAATTAAATTGTAACTTCTATCACAATAATTTAGATATTAATGTATTTTTATGTAAAATATTTAAATGTTGCTTATATATTTTAAATTTGCATCAACAAATGATTTTGTTAAATATAGATATCTTTTGAATATATCAAGAATGATTTAAAAAAAAAAAATTAACTTATATTATTAGAAATCACTACTAATATTTAAATTCACTTTTTCTGAGATGAAATTTAATTCATTGTACATGACACTTATCTTACATTGTTTGGTATATGAAATTTATCTTTTTATGTTTGATCTCTCCACCTTTTATGTCTTCAACTAGTCCATGAAGCATCATTGGGCCTTCTTCAATTGCATAGAACAAATTAGAAAGAAAGTGATATGTGTTTATATATAAATTTTTCTCACACGGATGTTAGAACGATAACCCCTTCCATCACAACATTTAATTTATGTATTACCAAGAAAATAAAAAAGATTATTTGAAGAAAATAGTAAGGAGGAAATAACAAAATAAAAGCAAAAAATAAACAATATGAGAATATAGAAAATATCAACTTAGATAAATCAAATTAAACTTCCTATATTAGAGAGATTTTATAAGATGAAAAAAAGTTGAAGTATGGGAAATTTTATGAGACAAGCATTAATAATATATAAACAATAATTTTAAAGTAGTGAGAAAATTCAAAAATTATAACAATGTATTTCTATCAATACCTTTGAAATTATCTATGATATACAAAAGAGTCTCACATACTTGCAAATATATACCAACCAACAATGATCAACTCCATCACAAATAACAAAAAAAGAAAAAAGAAATATAATAAAAGAATTACAATTGAGTGAACAAAAATATTACTAATGAAAAAACTAACTCTAATAAAAGAAACTAATTTGTACAAAAAAACACAAATCAAAACATAGAGAAATAAGAAAATCAATTGATAATAAAGAAATTAAAGAATCAATTTGAAGGGACAATGATAGCAAAAAAGATAAGATCAATCAAAATATGAAAGATCGGACAAAAAGATGTGTATTAGAGAAGGAAGAGTCTGGGCAAGAGGAAGGTAAAAAAATAGATAATGCGAAATTGTCACACACATGTATATATAGATATTGTTTAATTGTTTAAATTGCTAAGTATATATTTGTATTATGAAATAAAAATTAATCTGGCACAATTTTTTGTGACAAAAATATATAATAATTGATTAAGTTTTTTAAAAAAGAAAATTATAATATGTTTCTTTAATGACAAATATGTTAAAAAGTAAATTAAAAACCTAAATCAATAATAGAATGAATACTTATTTAAAGTATTTAAGGTAATAGTATTAATTAATATTTAAGAAAATATAATAATTTATTAACACATAATAGAATAATAAAATGAATAACACATAAATCACTTATACGCGAAAATTATAAACATAAATTAATAATAGAATAAAAATATTCATTATTATTCATTACATTAGTATTAGTATTTAATGTAATATAATAATTTATTATCATTATAATACATAAATACTATAAATTATTATAAAATAATAAAATAATGATAATTAATATAAAATATGACAATAAATTTTATTATTATTATTGTTGTTATTGTTGTTCACTACATGAATATTTAAGGTAACATAATAATTTTTTTATCATGATTATCATTATAATACATATTTACACTAATTAATATAAAATCATGATAATAAACAAAAAGTTCCAATAATTATAAAAAAATTCCATAAAAATTAATAAATAGATTACCATATTATATAAAATCAAAATCTATTTAAGATTTAATGATTTAATTGATTAATTTAATCAAAATATACACTTATTATAATCACCCTAATTTCTATAATTAAATATAATATTGTATTTTTATGAATTTAGAAAACTAAAGAAAATTAATGAAGTTTAGGCAAAAAAAATGAATATGATGATACCATGTGGCATCTGCCTACTTAGCAAAACTTTCTTTTATAATATATAATAGATTATAAGCCATTATCTCAAAAATGGTTTTTTATTTGAAAATCAAATGAGCATTTAAGCCTACATTTAGAATCAATATCTATTTTGATATAATTATAATTAAAATTTTAATAAATAAATACTTTAAATATATATTATATTATAATTAAAATTTATAATAAATTAATATTTTAAATATATATAAACTATATTTTAGATTTATAATAAATAATTTAAATTATGATATAAGGTTAGATAGATAAAAAAAAAAAGTATCCATAAGCACTAAACATGAGTTAAACAACCAATATTTTGTATATACCCAAAAAAATAACAAATATTTTCCTAAAATTACATAACAACAGGGCTAGGCTTCCTTTAAACATTTCAGAAACAATCAATAGTATTGATAACAACATTTATTATTGAGATATTAGTCAACAAAACTATTTAAACATTAGATTCAACATCTTGAGGTACTCACATAGGTAGTAATTTTTATACTCGTACTCTTACTTGTTGGATACTTAAATACAATTACTCATCCTTTTTATCTGCACTTTAATTAACTATGAAAAATCAACGAGTAAAAAAAAACAATGATTAAAAATACAATTGTAACTCAGTAAAAAAATCTAATCAAAGTTCTTTTTATAAAACATTACAAACATTATAATAAATTTATGCAATAACAAATTTATAAACTTTCAAATCCTAAGCTAATGTTCTCCAAATAATACATTACGCTATTTAGTTCTAATTGTAAAGTCAAAATTAATAACCCAAATTAAACAGACTAAAAATGTTTGTCTTTCACATGTAAATATTGTTTTAGTCCAATGATACCAATAAAAACTAAAACATAAAAAGAAAATTAATTATTAGACCAAACACAAATCTAATTGAATAAATAGATTAATGCAACATTTACTACCTTCCTTTTTTATGTTTCAACCATAAAATGAATAAGGTAAAAATCTACCAAGTTTTCACAAATTTCATTTTTATTGAATTTATTTTTAAAAGTATATATGTGTACATATGCAAATATGGGGCAGGGTGGGTACTAAGGTACCTACGACTTCCCTGTCAAATGTTCTAGGTAATTATCTTATGTAACATATATAATTTTTGTAGTTACCCAACAAGTCCATTATCCATTGTCATCCCTACCCCAATTGAATTCTTTGGCATTTAGTAATAAGGGAAAATCCTCCCAAGATGATTAGTGGATTATCTTTCTACTCATCTCTAACGTATTTGCATGATTCAAGGTGTTGTTAGAGCTTGAATAAAAAGAGGTCAAAATTTGAGGACAAATTATCACAAGGTTCATGAAATCAAGCATTTCTTCTTGAGATATCAACCTACCATAACTACCAAGCAAGCTAACAATTACCCTTTCATTCTATCACACATATAACTCTTTGATGATAAAAGACAATACACCTCATAGAATAATGTCCCAAATTGGTTCTGAAACCACAGCCAAAGAAAAAACAATTGCAACTCTACACCTCATTACTTATAAGTCGTCCACTATTGGAGGTGGAAGATCATCGTTCACAGTGGCCCTACGAGGGAAATAAACATAGGCATTGCTTTTACCCATCTAAAGAAAAAGAGCAAAAAAGAAAATTGACATCTAATAATTGGGTAAAGGTGTCTCCCTTTGTTGATTGGAAATAGCCATTTGAGTTCTTCACCAATCAATGAAGTCACAGGAAATGAGTGTGGGAATTGATGGACAACAAGTTATGGAACGCAAAGGAACACAACGAGCAACAACACAAAGATGATAACTTAAGAAAAAAAGGCAAATGCATAGAAAGAGTGGAGAGGGAAAAAAAAAAAGGTTGTGGTAAATGAATGGTTTTAGAAATCTAACATTGTCATTAGTATCAAAATTCAAACCATTATTGATTACGACTTAGCACACCTTAAACCCGTCGACTATGCAATTACAACTCAATCTAAAGAAATGCCCAATCACTTGGTTCCAATCCTAATATAAGACAACTAGCCACTAGAGGCAACCCACTAACGAGAACACCCCATTGTTGAAAGTAGCCCAACACGGGTTAGCCCAAGGCATATATGAATAATTGAATGCAATCAACCTCAAAACTTAAACAAACCATGAATATTAACAAGTTAACACCTTATGGTAACATGAGCCACTAACTTAAAGGATAATTGTTGGATTAGGGCTTGACCCAATAATGGTCATCGTGAGGTTAGAAAGCAAGTCAACCTAACATTTAAGCAAGTAGGTAATGTATCCTTGAGCATTAAACACATTTTGAATAGCAAGCAATTGCTTAAATTACTTAACAACATACTAAATTCCCATTAAGCATTTCAAAAGCAATCAATATCATTGATAATAACATTTATCGTTGAGACATAAGTCAACTATTTTAACATCAGATTTAGCCTCTTGAGATATATATTCTCTTTAATTTTTCAACTCTTAACTTTGTAACTTATTGACTTAAGTGTTAGCATTCTTATGTGGTTTATAAACAACTCATATTAAGATGCTCTAAGTAATCATTACCATTTTTTTTATTTATTAACCATCCTTGTATTATGTCTCTCTCTCTCTCTCTCTCTCTCTCTCTCTCTATATATATATATATATATATATATATATATATATATATTTGGAACTACATCTAGAGTAGCCCAATGGCTATTAGTCACGCTAGGCCAAATCAATGGAAGAACTCAATGGCTCTTTGGGCAGTTAATCCAAAACACCCTAAAAAAAAAAGATTCAATAATCAAAGCATAAATTGGATTCGCAACACATAGAGCATGTTTGGGACAACTCCCCCCCCCCCCCCCCCCCCCCCCAAATTTAGCTATTTTTATGAAAGAAAAAAATGTTGTTTGAAAAAAAAGCTATTTGTTTTGCACAATAGCTTAAATTTATAAAAAGTTTTTTTTTTTTTAAAAAAAAAAGCTGTAGTTTTGCATCAATCTAGGTGAACAGTAAGATTATTTTTGAACAGCTTTTTTCCCCATCTAAAACCTACATCCCCAAATTACCCATCATTACTCTTGCCCACCAACATCTGTCACAACTCACCAACCCCTATCCAACCCCCATTACTATAGTGTTTCCATTCATTTCAACCTAAGTTCTTTCTCGTTATTCATTTCGTCCATTTCTTCGAAACGCTAGTTCATAGTCATTGTGTTTCATTGTGACTGTGTGTATTGTTTGTTGATTGTGTGACTTGTTCGTACTTCGATTCGTGCTCCATTTCTCTAGTTCGTGCTCCAATTTGTGCTTCGCTTATTGTTGTTCCATTTATATGCCGTCAACTCCACTTTGTGCTCCAGTTCGTTAACTTATGATCTTTTATCTTGGATCTCTTGAGTTATCTTTTATTTGATCATGTATATGTGCTTGCTTCTATATATGCTTGCTTTTGATAACATGAAGCGCATCCTTTATATTGCTAATAAGAAAAAGATAATTCTGATACAAGGATAAGAAATTGAGACTAGCATATTAATTCACCCATAATTAGATACCAACAAATCACATGCACTTGGTGGATAATGGAAGATTATAGTTACCAATAATTCTGATTTCACAGTTTATTTAATCCCTTTTCTTCTTAGACTATCAATGCTACTGCAAGCACACTTTTGTAGTTACCTAAATGCAATCACATATACCACAAACTACTAACATTATCCAATACTGCAATGCAAACCACTGAATTTAATAGCAAGACTGGCTGTCTTAAGTCTTAAAGTGGCAGGCTTTTGTTTATTTAATTAGAAAAGTTACACTCAGTTTAATCAAATATCTCAAAATTCACTTACATAGCTGATATGCTTAATTGCATCTGTTTGATATCCAAACCTCAAAACATCTCATTCAAAAGATAAAATAACTTTTTTGAGAAATAATGAAGGGCTTTTTGGAATAAGACTACTTCTATTGATCACTTTGTTATGGATTCCAAAATGCACAAGGTTTATTAGCAATACCTTCATGCAAAGTAATGAGAATACAGCTAGTGCAACGTGCCTTTCTTTTCTTATTTTTATCCCAATAGAAACATGTATACCCTACATAAAGATTCTAACACAACGTGCCTTCTGCAACCTTTTTTTTAACCTTTTTGCCTACAACATAAAACAGCCTTGTTAGATTTATTCTATGTGGATGTGTGTCAGTTGTTTCTTTAGTTTGATCATAAGCCATAATTTTGATTTGTGTAGACATAGGATGAAAAATATTCAAGGGAAAAACAAGGCTATAATGGTTGGTCTCTCAAATGAAGAAGAAAGAAAATCAGCAAGATAGGAAGACAGTGCAGTTAAGTTGTTACTTGATTGTGAAGCAAATTTAGGGGAACACACTGGTAATGGCTTGACTAAACAGGGGTGGAGGAATGCTAAGGCAAAATTTAGGACAACCACTAGGTTAATTATGATGAGCTTCAAATTAAGAACAACTAGGATTCCATAAATAAATAAAAAGTGGGAATGTTAGTATAAAATCTTTGGAAAGGAAACTGGACTTGGTTGGAATATTGAGAAAGATAATTTTGAAGCATCAGTTGATTGGTGGGAAAAAAAATTCTTGGTAGGTTTTAATAAAAAGAGGGATTAGATTTGTAATTATTATTTTTTTGGTCTTGACCATAATCATTAGTGTGTGCTTAGTAATTGTACGAGGAACCTAAAGCAGTATAATTCCAAAAGAAAGGTTTAAAATTTACTGCTAAATTGACTTCCTTATTTGCTCTTGGTATAGCCACTGGTGAACATGTATGGGCACCATCCTCAAGTGTATTACCCAAGGATATTGAAAAGTTGGACACAACTGAGGGTTTCGAGGATAATGAAGACCTAGATGTTGGTGGAAGTGTTGGGGGAGCCAATGGTAACACTAGTGTTGGTGGTAGTTTTGGAATTGGAAAAATTACATTGAATAACTCTACAGGCAGTTCTTTAAGCAGAAAGAAAAGAAAACATGATGAATCAATGT
This sequence comes from Spatholobus suberectus, assembly GCA_004329165.1. Classification (NCBI taxonomy): domain Eukaryota; kingdom Viridiplantae; phylum Streptophyta; class Magnoliopsida; order Fabales; family Fabaceae; genus Spatholobus; species Spatholobus suberectus. The sequence continues at coordinate 6,506,157 of CM014729.1, read as the reverse complement.
TACCTATAGGTGGTAAGCAAACACAATAGAAAAAACTTAACAATTACATTGAAAGACTACTTGAGCAGTTGAGTCTTATAGTATGACTGCTGATAATGCTAAAAATACTGAATTAAATGGTCTTTATGCAATTAACCTTGTCATGATAAAGGTTAGGAAGTTGCCTGGCATGGAACCTGGTTCCCGGTTGCTTTCTCAATGTAGCCACATCTTGAAAGATCCTGTCATGAGACAAATGTTTGTGGCTCAAGAAGATGCAGATTCAAGGCTTAATTATCTCTTGTATGAAATTGATAAGGCAAATAGTGTGGTTTAGGTCATAAATAAGGTTTAGAGTTTAAGGTGATATAGAGTAAAAAGACTAGGTTGGTGATATATAAATCACTTTATGAAATGTTTATTTGGATATGTTATAGATGGTGATGTATAAATGACTTTTTGGATGTGTATTTGGATATTGTTATGATATATAACTACTTCATTATTGATAACTTCTTTAGTTTATATTCCACATCTTAGTAGTCATATATATGTGCCAATGTCAATGTGCATTGATCCCTGCATTACTGAACCAAACCATTATACCAAGCATATTTTGTTGTGGTAGCTGGGCTTAGTCAATGCATATGCTACTCTTAAATTATTAACTCTATTTCTCTATATTTATGAAAGGTAAAAAATTAATAAACTTTTGGTGATCCTCTGCACTTATTTTTCCTTTTGCCCGATACAATGATTAATAGATAGTTAACTTTGTGATTTATTTAGTCATCTAAATGGAAAAAGGATTTCATTGAGAAAGATAGCCTATTTGATGATATTTAATTTCATTGAGAAAAAGGTTTTCTTTAGTCATGCATATATTGAAAAGGACAGGTTCTCAAAATGTTCTGCATTGGCTATTGAATTTGTTGCATATATAGCCCATGAGAACTTGATTGTATTCGTTGCATATATTGAATTAATGACGGGCCATTCAATTGTTGCATTCATTGCATATGGCCTAATACATTATTATATATGGACTTAGATATATTATTATTATATATATGGCCTAACTTATTATATATTTGTTCATTAATCGTAAGCCACGTCAGGGGTCATTATTATTTATTGTTTTAAACAATGCCATTTTCTAATGATCATATGTAGAAGTAAGCTATTTAAATGTTGCATATGTTTCAAGTGATACACTCTGTTATGCAAAGAGGCATGTCAAATGAAGCCTAAACATGTAGGCCAAAGAAGCGTGATTACAATAAAAACAGTGGCCTCCCATGTCAAGTATTTTCCACCTAGAATGTACAACCCTCTACACAAATCACTCTGTTAGTAGCTTACTAAAAAAGTGTCTCATGTGGTGGCTTAAGTGTAGCATCCTAGGCGCTGACCCAGTGCAAAAGAGATGAGGCATGGCTCCTGGCAGGCTTTCAGCAGAAGGGGTACACGAATGAATCGAATACACATCGGAATGAGAAAGATCTAGAGGCTGTGTAGGTATGGGACTGTACAGTTGAGGATAGCTTAACGAAACTAATAAGTGTTACCTATACCAACAAGATGCATATACTTTTCGTTATCCTATCACTTAAGAACTCCATAGTTAAGCGTGCTTAACTTAGAGCAATTCTAGGATGGGTGATTTCCTAGGAAGTTTCCTAAGAAACATGTAAGTGAGGACAAAGCACGTTGAAAAGTCTTGTGTTAGTTTGTGGGGATAGTTTTCCATCCTAAAAGTGGTCAGGCGTTATGCCTATCAGCTTTTGCTTGGTTCGTCCTCGAACCACACTGTACTGGGAGAGAGGCCCTACTCTGATACCACTTTGTAATGCCTAACCACTTTTAGGATCGAAGACTGTCCCCACAAACCAACACAAAACTTTTCAGTGTGCTTTGTCCTCACTCATATGCTTCTTGGTAAACTTCCCAAGAGGTTACCTATCCCATAATTGCTCTAAGTTAAGCACGCTTAACTATGGAGTTCTTAAGTGATAGGATGTCGAAAAGTAGATGCATCTTGTTGATATAGGTAACATTTATTAATTTTTTTAAGTTATCCTCAACTGTATAATTCCATACTTGCACAGCCTCTGGATCCCTCTCATTCCGGTGTGTATTCGATTCATTCATATGCCCCTTCCGCTGAAAGCCTGCTAGGAGCCGCTCCTTGTTCATGCCTCATCTCTTTTGCACCGGCAATCACTCTTCGCCCTTGTCAGCGCCTGGGATGTTACATTAAGTACAGCCAAATTTGTTGCATCATTAGAGCTTCTATACTGTCGCAAATTAACTACACTATACCAGGTATCTAATGAGCAACTGCACGGATTTCACCATCCCCAAAGCCGCCAAGCACTACCTCTAGTATCCTTTTTGTGTATAATGTTCTCACCATCACCACACACCTGTACCTCATTCCTAGTCAAAATTAATTAATTAGTTAATATGGTGATTTTGATTTGTTTTAATTTATTTTCTTTTTCTTAATCATGCAAATCCCAAAGAAGTCCTTAGTTGAATATTGATTTTTCATTAATCATTGTAGGAAAACATTATTTTCCATTCTTAAAATGGTTATTATAAGCTCATCAAAGTATGATAACAACTGGAATGGAGATGATATTGAGAATTCTGAAGAAGATATTGTACTTATACTAGCATTGGCGACAATGTTGCTAATTGATTATAGTTGGAAGTACATGTGCAAAGAACCACACCTAACCAGTGCATTAACATGACATAATTGGGTTCAAGAAATTTTAGGTGGTCACGAGATTCGTTGTGATGAAATGTTTAGGATGGAAAAACATGTTTTTTATGCATTTTGTGACAAACTAGCTGAGCATGGGTTGAAGCATACTAAAAATATTGGAGTGTTAGAGATGGTGGCCCCGTTTTTGAATGTTGTTGGACATGAGGTTGGCAATAGAATAATCCAAGAAACATTTCAACACTTAAGTGAAACTATTAGTAGATGTTTTCACAAAGTTTTAGTGGCTTGTATGGAGTTGTTAATGAAATTGATTAAGCCGTAGGATCCATCTTTCAAGAATATTCATACAAAGATTCAATATGATCAAAGATATTGGCCCCTTTTTTAAAGATTGTATAGAAGCAACTGATGGAGTTCACATTCTTTGTGTAGTGTCTCAAAGTGAGTGATATGGAAAAACCGCAAGTATATGGCTGTCATCAAGTAATAAAATATCGAATCCACAAGGACTGTGGTTTATGCTTACCAATTTATTGTGATACGAAAATATAAAACAAGAGAAAAGATTGAGAAGATTTATAGGTTTTAAGGATAGAATCAAATATAAAGATTTAAAGTAAAAATAAAGCAAATATTTTAAAAAGATAAGGTTAATGATAAGGAAGCTTCCAAGATTGGGGGTTCACACCATGACTTCCTATTGACCTAATCTCCTTATCTAAACGCTTTTATTGTTTCTCTTTGAAGGTGGATTAACCTACGGTAACATCTGTTCCCTTTCAGTATACAGAGATGTATCCAATTGAATTGACTCATACTTTTATGGTAGCTATGTTCAATTAAACTCATTAAGTTCTTTGTTAATTCATTGAGCCCTCGAAGGATTAAACCTACTTTTGTGATTCAATGCCTAAGTTCATTCTCTATGGTTCCGACAATTAGGTTCACCTTTCAGTCCTTCCTTAAATGGCTAAATTTATGAAAAACAGTAGTCAATCACTTCACACATATAAAATAATAAAGAAAAGAATCAAAAGGATAAACCAAAAGAACATAAAGATAATTTAATTAAACAGTTGTTAAGGGCTAGGCCCCGATCCTAGAAAAAGAAGAACTACGAAGATATAATCACGGAGAAAGCAAATTAAGAAAGAACATTCAAACCTGGAGGAAGAAGGAAAAGAAGAAGAAGACGATTACCTCACTCCTAAGCTGTCGCCCCTTGTAGGGTTCGATGCCTTTTTCATAAGCCTAAATGGTTTATTTATATCTAGGGTTACAAAAGGGTCTAAGCCCAAAGCAATTAAAAACATAAAACTAATGAAAAGTTGTGTCAGTTATGCGCCACGCTCGTGGCGTTTACCACGGTCTGCCTGTGGTGCTTTATGTTGCTCTTACTGAAAACTGCCACACCTATGGCAAGCGCCACACCTAGCCTGTGGCGCTTTCTAGTTGCGAGATTCACTTTTTTTCTTCATTTTTCTTTAAGTGTAGATGCTTGTGATCCCTTTCTTGCTTGAATAAGGTTTCAACAAACTCTCCATTGCTCTTCCTTGGTTTCGAATCACTCCAAGTCTAGATGTTTAAGCTCCAAAGCAAATCAATTCATGCTAAACTTTCCCAAAATCCACAAACAAATACAAAAATACACCTCAAGTGTTCTAAGTGATCAAACTAAAGAAATTAGTACTAAAATTGCACTTAATAAGCTAAAATGCAAGTAAACCTACATGGATTAAAATGCAAATCATGGTATAAAATGCCATGCATCAATGAGCAACCAAAATATATAGGCAGAAAGGGATATACTAGTCAAAAGGTTATGGCTATATGTGATTAGGATATATGCTTTATATTTGCGTTAGCAGGTTGGGAAGGTAGAGCACATGATGCAAGAATTTTTCATGAAGCACTACGTAATCCAAACTTTAAATTTCCAAATCCTCTCACAGGTTTGATATTCTAACTAGTTGTTTATAAATTTATTGCATGTTTCTATATATTTGTTCCTTACAAATTTTTTTAATTATTGGTCAGGCAAATATTATTTGGTTGATGCTGGTTATCCAACATTAATTGGCTACTTAGGGCCATATAAAAGTGAGTGATATCATCTTCCAGATTTCAAGCAAATACTGGCTTTAATAGTGATAATGAAGTTTTCAACTATTTTCATTCTAGCTTAAGGAGCACCATAGAAAGGACATTCGACGTATGGAAGAATAGATTTGCTATTCTGAATCACATGCCCAAATTTAAATATTCTACACAAGTTCAAACAGTTATCACAACAATGACAATACACAACTTTATTAGACAAAATAGTATCGTAGATGTTGAGTTTAACAACATTGTTGATAATGAAAATGAAGAAACCATACCAGATGATGCTACTAATGGTGATAATGACTTACCTGAACGCATGGATAGTATGTCTTCTGAGTACACAGATCATATTCGAGATTCAATTAGAAATGAAATTGTTAAAGGTTTTGTAGAAAATTAAGATTTTGTGCATTATTGTTCTTTAATTTATGGATTGTCTAATTTCAAGTTGGTAATGTAACAACATTTATTTATATTAAGATTTAACTTCTCTTTATTTTTTTTCTCTCACACTTTTATTATTCATATTTATTTAATTTATTATAATACAAAAATATTGATGACAAAATATGAAAGAAATAAATATTTAAATAAGTTTCAACATGTTAAAAAAACCAACAAATATTATTAATACAAATAAATAACTACTTAGCTTTTTTTGCAATTTACTATATAAAAGCTGGTTTTTCTTTTTTGCATTCAAACGAAATTAATTATTTGACTCTGATTAAAATCATTTTTCAACAAACTTACCTAAACAAAAACTAATTCTGATTATAATCAATTATAACAATAATTGGTTTTACATATAATCGATTATTGAAATAATATAATTTTTGCAGCTGTCCCAAACACACCCATTGTAACAAATCTCTTAAGAATCAAGCAACCGCTAATGAAAATCGTGAGAACAAATGATCACATATCATTCCGTTATTGCGCAAATATAACACCCTCATACAAGAGAACAAATACAATATATAAAAATATTATTCATTAAAAAGGTACGCATTTTTCTCTAATTTTCATCCTGCTATTATTAACTTAAGTATAAGAATTCAGGTAATCTACCACTATCATCTGCCTTGGGGTACAAAGGAAGGCCTTCATACCTTCATGGACTTGTTGCATAGGACCTGAATCCATTGGGCTAGTAAAGAGCAACATCACTCTTCGGACAACTTGGATTTGAACTAATAATAAACGTAATTAAGAGGTAATGCATTTGTCAGATTAATTTTTTTTAAAAGCTTCAATTTAAATAAACAATGGACTAAATTGTAAGGTTAGCCAACTTGGAGTTCGGCCCAATTGGGTTTAAAAAATTTTGGGTTCAATTTTTCTTGATTCAACCTTGTGTATTCAGACAAAAAAAAAAAGAAAACACATATGTTGTTGGATTATTCGATTTATTTTAACAATTTGTACGGGTGTTGAGTGAAATCAACTTGTTGCAAGTCGAGTTGATTGCAGGCGAGTCAGGTTATGCTAAATATAATTTATATAAGTAAACTATTGACACACTTTGAGCTTATGTAAATTGTGGATTATTCAAGATAAATTTATGTCCGTTGTTGACAATTAACACAGTATGGAGCCAGGGCACCTAAAAAGAGAGCTGCCAATATATCCAAAAAAAAAAAAGAAGAATAAAAAGAGAGAGCTGCCAATTGTTAGTAAAACCGACAGGAAACTGGCTAGGTCAGTAATGCATTAAGAATAGCAATCGGAAGCAAGAATGAACAATTGATACAGTTTGGCCAAGTCCGCGGAGCATAAAATATGAAAATAGAGGTTGAACCATAACAGAAAGCTTTAGAAGCTCTGCACTCAATTGTGAGTGGTGAGTTACACGTAAATACATCGATCAATTGTAGCATAATGAAAAATTTACGCATGATATTTTTAAGAGAAAACAATTAGAATTTTATATCAATAATCAGTATAATAAATTTTATGTTAAGTATCATTATAAATTATCAAGATAAAATTTCAATTTCAATTAAATAATAATACAAAACATACACAAAGGATTGCATCTATATTTTATTCTTTTTAAAATGCATTAAATTCTGTGTATTAGATTTTGATTTATTTTGTGAAAAAAAATCTTAGTAAAGTTTAATAATCAGTTGTTTTAAAATTCAAAGTATGAGTTTAACTTTTATACATTGTCAAAGTAAATTTTTTTACATTATCAATTAATTAAAAATATTCTTTATATAACTTTTAAAATAATTATTATAAAAACTAATATTCTTACTATATACGACAATTTATAATTGAAAAATAACATAAAACATATTTACATTATTAATGCATTCTAACTAAATTCTTTAATATAATTAATCCAAACACACTAAACTCCAAACAAAATTTAATTATCCATTGTTTTAAAATGCAAAATAATTAATCCAAAAACACCATTTAACATACGTTATGTTATAATCCTTCTGCTTTATTATTACACCCTACGTCTAAACAAGTTTGAATTGAATTGTTTTAAAACTATTTCAATAATTAATTATACATATAATTAATTATTGTTACAATTAATTATATAAAATATATTTTATATTTAAATGTTATACAAAAGTATTTTTAAAACAATCCATTTCGCTTTAGTTATATAAAAATAAATTTTTACAATAAAATTAAAAAGAATATAAAATTATTTGTAATAATCAATGTTATATTTTAATTAATCAATTAAAAATGAAAAATTAACTAAAAAATAATCAATTGATTTTTAATTATAATCTCTAAAATCTTCTCCGAGCTGTTTTAATTCATAATCTTAATCTTAAATTATAATTTAAATTATTAAGTATGTTTTGAATAATAAAAATATCAATAGTTTTTTTTTCTATCAATCAAATTGTAATTTTTAAAAAGATCGATCCAATATGTTTAAATATTAAGTTATAAAAAAATATATAAATATAATTTTTTAATAAAAAGATTGTAATTTAATAATTTTAAAAATAAAATAATAAATCCATATAAACTTGGTTTATAAATAAAAACATCTGAATTTTTAATTATTTTTTAAACATTATATAATTCTTTAAATTTCAGAATAGAAAAACGAATCTCCTTTTCTTTTTTTTTAAGAAAATAAACTATGCACTGCTAATGTAAAATAATTTTAAACTATCATTTAATTACAAATTATGTATAATAAATTTGTTGACTTTTACATTAATTATCTTAAATGTCATAACAATAATAATTTCTAATTAATTGACAATATAAAATTTTTTACACTGACAATATATAATTATTAAAATATTTTTCTTTTTCTCAAAAATCTCATTCTCCGAAAAACCATAACAAAAAGACCAAACCTTAAATATAGTTTTAAAAATGTTATTCTTCAATTAAAATTAACATTTAACTCGGTGATTTATATTAATATTTAATAAAATCTTTTGTTATACAAATTACTGAAGTAATACTCCAATTGATTAAAAAACAATACCAATAATACTTATAAAACAGCATCTAAATTTTTTTCCAACAGATATTCTCAGACATCTCCCCAATTCAATTAATGTGCACAACGAGTAAAAGCCAATCATAACAAATAAAAAATGACTAGGCAAAATTTTCAATATCGTTATTGAAACAGCATAATTTAGTACTACAAAAGTACCACAAATTTAAAAGGCCTTAAGGTGAAAAATGAACTCCAACCTTTAGTACAAAAATAAGTGACCTTATATCATCTGCTAAATGAAAAAAGATGATTCTCTAACTTGTGATCTAGACAAATAAATCAGAAAAAAAAGTGGATACAAACCCCTCCTCGTCTCACTTCTTCACCTCCTCATATTCTGCCTCGGGAGCCTGTTCCCCACCCTGAGAACCACCAGCTGAGGAACCGCCACCAGAACCACCTGACATGTGCTGGCCAATCTTTGATACAGCTTTGTTTGCAACATCAAGCTTTGACTTAATTTCGTCAACATTATCCCCTGACATCGCCTGTCTCAAATCCGACACTGCATCCTCGATCTCCTTGGCCACTTCACTGGGAATCTTGTCTCTGTATTCACCTAAACTCTTCTCAATGCTATAGATGGTAGTATCAGCACTGTTTCTAATGTCAATGAGAGCCTTTCTCTCTTGGTCCTTCTGAGCATGCAACTCTGCTTCTTTGACCATCTTTTCAATCTCATCTTCCGAGAGTCCACCAGATGACCGAATGGTGATTTGTTGTTCTTTACCAGTGGACTTGTCTTTGGCAGAGACAGTAACAATCCCATTGGCATCAATGTCGAACGTGACCTCTATCTGAGGCAGACCTCTGGGAGCAGGAGGAATACCAACAAGCTCAAATTCTCCAAGCATTTTGTTGTCTGAAGCCATTTCCCGCTCACCTTGTAGCACCTTGATACCTACCAGAGTTTGATTGTCAGCTGCCGTTGAAAAGACCTGCAATAATGATACAAGTCAGGAAAAGATTCAACATACCACTAAATTAAATAGTCGCTATGAACCTCAATTATGTGTGTATCGCAGTAAATATAATAATTCATAGGGGATTTCAATTAAACATAAAATGTATGAATTTAATGTTAAATGAGAAATGAATGTCTTAAGCAATCGTCAGAAGAATTAAGGGTTACCTGACTCTTCTTAGTTGGAATAGTGGTGTTTCGGTTGATCAACCTCGTAAAGATACCACCCAAAGTCTCAATACCCAAAGAGAGTGGTGTTACATCCAGGAGTAGTAGCTCTTTAACATCTCCACGTAGGATACCACCTTGGATTGCCGCCCCCATGGCAACTGCCTCATCAGGGTTTACTCCTTTACTAGGAGACTTACCAAAGATCTCTGAAACCACCTCTTGGACTTTAGGCACCCGAGTCATACCTCCAACAAGAAGAACCTCATCAACATCCTTGATAGATATGTTAGCATCCTTCAAGCAGGTTTTACATGGTGCCTTGGTCCTTTCGATCAAGTGATTTACCAAAGCCTCAAACTTAGATCTAGTCAATGTTATGTTCAGATGCTTTGCACCAGATGCATCAGCAGTGATGAAAGGCAGGTTGATCTCAGTTTGAGATGTTGAAGACAGCTCTATCTTAGCTTTCTCAGCAGCTTCACGAAGCCTCTGCAGTGCAAGCCTGTCCTTTGAAAGGTCGATACTCTCGGTTTTTTTGTATTCGCTCACCAGAAAATCCAATAAGGCATTGTCAAAATCCTCTCCTCCCAAGAAAGTGTCGCCGTTTGTTGCTTTCACCTTCATATGAAGACGTTGTCAGTAAAATTTTCTCATATTATTCCTTCTGAGAGGTTAAGAAGGGAAGACATAGAAGAAAGAAATCAGCATACCTCAAAAACACCATTAGAAATTTCTAAGATGGACACATCAAATGTCCCACCTCCAAGGTCAAAAACGGCAATGAGACCCTCCTTGTTGTTCATCCCATATGAAAGTGCAGCAGCAGTGGGCTCATTGATAATTCTCTGCACATCAAGACCTGCAATTCTACCAGCGTCTTTTGTTGCCTGCCTCTGAGCATCATTGAAGTAAGCCGGTACAGTAATTACAGCCTTAGAAATTGACTTTCCAAGATAAGCTTCTGCAGTTTCCTTCATCTTGGTGAGAACAAAGGCACCAATTTGGCTAGGGGAATACTGCTGCCCATTAGCTTCAACCCAGGCATCTCCATTTGGAGCCTTAACAATCTTGTATGGAACCATTTTCATCTCCTTTTGTGTTTGAGGATCATCAAAGCGCCTACCAATCAAACGCTTGGTGCCAAAGAGAGTGTTTGTGGGGTTAGTTACAGCTTGACGCTTGGCCGGGGTACCTACAAGCAGCTCCCCTTTCTGGTTGAAAGCAAGCACAGATGGTGTTGTTCGTGCACCTTCAGAATTCTCAATAACTTTGGGGTTCTGAAAAACATATATTTTGAGTCAGCACAAATACCATATATTGGAAAACAGAAACACAAACGAACAAATTGAAAGCAATAACGCACTACTGTTACCTTTCCTTCCATAACAGCAACACATGAATTGGTTGTACCCAAATCAATACCAATGACATCATTTCCAGCAGGCCTTGAACTGTAGTCAAGATGAAAAGTCACAATGAGTAATTCTGATCAACATCTTTTGAAGATTATTACAAAACCATAACAACAAATGGCACCTGAATGGTCGAGACAAACTAGACCACTTGTGAGCTACATATGCTGGCTTCATGCTGCCCGTCAACTGCACAACCATGTGAATGTAAGAAAAAGCTTCCTCCACAATAATAGTCGCCACACATCATTCACAACACAAGTCAACTAATTATAATTCTATGGACAATGGCATAATATCAACAATTATTCACGTACTTCGTTGAGTCCCCAGAAGCCCAAAAAGAGAAGAAAAAAAATAGAATAACGAGGCGTAGGAAGGTTAGATGCACGATAAAGTAATTATAGAATTGTAAACGAGAAACACGGGCCACGAAAAACTTAGATTATAAGTAATAAAAGCAATATCATAGAACAGCTACGAAGTCCACCAAAACACGGATGATCTAAAAAAATCTTGAGCCAGTACAACAACTGCCCCATGTAAGGACTTTGGCATCAAAATCACACTCTTAAACCAGCTTCAATATATTCAAATTCAAGGATCTAGAGCATGACGATTGGCGAGCTATATTTCTGTTTTTGTTTTCCCTTAAGCATAACTGAACGTACAGCGTCACATCGATATCCCACAACCCCAAAAACACTAGAAATGGAAAATCAATTACGAAAATCAGAATATTCAAATTCTAAACAAGTTGAGCCAAAATCCGAACAAAAGCAATAAATAGATAGCTCAAAACAAAACAGAAGCACTAGAATTGGATTAAGACCTACACGGATCAAATCGCAGAAATCTAGGTGACACGAAGCAACCGTCACAAGTAATAAAAATAAAGAAAATAAGAAGATAAAAGAAGGAAGCATAGAAGAGGTGAAGATGCTACCGAGCGATAGGCAGAAAAGGAGGCAGAGGCGACATCGCGGCGGCGGAGAGAGCGGAGCAAGGCGGCCATTGCCGGAAGGAGAGATTGATCAGAAAGGAAATGGAGAAAAGTGAAGGATGCAAGAGGTTTTTAACTTTTTATATATCGGAGAAGGGTTTAGGGTTTTGGTCCCTGCCAAGAGAAGAAAAAAAAATGTCTGTTTTTAAGGATGTGGCAGATTATTCTAGTTCTTCTACTTTGAAAGAGAGAGAAAGTCAGAGAAGGAAGGTTCTGGATCGATCACCCAAACGGTGTCGTCAAACATCCTTGGCTACCCTCTCAACAAAAAAAAAAAGACATCCTTGAGTACGTGACACTTAGCACTACCACGACCTCTCCTCGGTTGGTTGGTACTTTTTCATAGTGTCATAATTGTATTTCAGGCAAATCTTCTTTACATGTACAGGACGTTTACACTAACAACTTTCCTGCTCATTTTGGGGGCAAATAAGTAAATCTAATTTTAGGACAAATCAGTAAATTAATAACATGTCTTCATTCCTACTCCTCCTCCTCTCAAAAAATTAAGGCTTTTTGCTTTTTGTGTTTACAACTCTCTCTCTCTCTCTCTCTTTCGCTTTAGATAGTAGACGCAGATCACAAAACAAGTAAAAATTGAATCTTTGACGAAGTTTGTAATAGGTGCTTCACAAAGACAACCCATCATTGAATAATGGGTGCTTCATAACTGAAATGAAGTTGTACCTAAAATCTAAGTTTGTAATGGGTGCTTCACAAAACTGACGAAAGACAAAACAATACAGTATTGGAGATGCCAACATTTGACGACATCATGTACTGTTTTGCTATTACGTTCACGGCCGCCTAAGATGTTTTCAAAGGTAACAAAAATTGGGGCTTTTTGTTTGAACCAGATTAATTTTTTATAATGATAACACATACTGAATTAGATTAATTTCTTTCTTACATAGCCTATAAATTTATTGTGATAAACTTATTGGTACGGGATGGAGCAACAGGACCTATCATGAATGTATATGTTTTTTTTTTTGTTACCATGATATTGGCACGAAATATTCATCGCCGAAAACAGTGACTAATATCCGCCGGAGATTGTGAGTGTACATAAGGTAGGTATTCCTCTCCCAACATGGTCTATTCCAAACCTAAGAACAAGATTCGAACCCTGGACAACTTGGTTAAAGACACAAACCGCTACCACTTGTGCTAACCAATGTTGGTTCATGAATGTGTATGTTAAAGTAAGGTAAATATTCCTTCAATTTTGCTAGGCACAATTTCCTCATCTTTATTTCAACATTAAGAGCTATAGTAGCGAACGTTGCGTATGAAAGTAGTTTTCTGATATAGGTATGAAAATTTTGTGTAAGATATAGGGACTGGCATAGCAAAAGAATCTTCCCTTTCTTTTTGTTATTTTTTCACTTTTTAGATGATGATGCCGTTGGAATGTAAAAAACATGAAATGATGAATGTTTTGTGTGCATGCATGTTTAGATTTTGTTGTACATATTAATAGCAATTAACAAACACAGGTTCAAAGCAAAAAAGCAACATGAATAACAAAGCTAAAGAATCATTTACCCAACAACTTGATGCTGCATTCAAATTCGTTACATGAATGAATCCATTTGTGAATTCGGATAGCCTAAAACGTAAGTTAATTATAATCGTTTACCTTTTCATTTGTCTGTGTCCTTTTTCTCTACTATTTTCGGGAAATCAAACATGCTTAAATGGCTTATATGTTGAAAATGAAAAGAAATACCTACTGAAGCATGAGAAATTTTAAACCCGTAGACATTAAGCATGTTTAAAGGGCAAAAGCAAATTCTTAAATGGCTTATTATAATGTTCCTCTGCCATGGATGGAGAATCATGGTAGTAGATGCTGGTAATAGATGTATGTTTTCACTTATCATAAGAAAGATTGGGAACACACCAGTTGAAATTCCCTTCTTTTATATTTTTGTATAGGGATAAAGAATAGGTCAAAACAATTTTGAGAGAGTTTGAATGCATTTTTTTAATTATCTTTTCTAACATATTAAGGAATGGGTTTCAGACAAATAAATGAAATTTATAATGCCTAATTGGAATCAAATCAATCAATTATCTAACAGGTTGGATTAGTTGCTTTTGGTTTGAGGTCAGCTTCGTTGCATCTTTCTCAATGTATTTATTGAAACTAGCATGTGTGTGTGTGTTCATAGAGGTAGCTACATGTTTTCTTTTAAACAATCAGCATGTGTGTGTGTGTGTGTGTGTGTGTGTGTTCATGTGAGGGATTAGCTGGTGGTTTTCCTCTCTTACACCTTTATATGGTTTATTTGTATTTGAAGATGTTTTAAGGCCTTAAGGTTGCTAATCTTTTTGGCCAGTCTAAGGCAAATTCACACAGTTGTATGCTCTGTGATAGGTTAGAAATGCAAATCACTGAGTGAGTCTATAATTACTATTGAGAAGAAATTAGAGAATGACAAGAAATAAGAAATACTGTGATAGAGTGATGTCTACCAGCCCAAGCCTCACGGCTCCCCTCACTCGAGAGGATTCTCGGTGATCTATTCTCTTACTAAAACAAAATTCTCTCCTTCATCCACTGCTCTCTCTCTTATTCTATATAACTAACTGATTACAAATCATGCCCCGTGTAACATCTCGGGCATTGACGAGGGCGGGGAGTGATTGTCAGTGCAAAAGAGATGAGGCATGGACAATGAGCGACTCCTAGCAGGCTTCCAGCGAGAGGGGTACATGAATGAATTGAATACACAGCCAAACGAGAGGGATCCAAAGGCTGTGCGGGTATGGGACTGTACAGTTGAGGATAGCTTAAAGGAATTAATAAGTGCTACCTATACCAACAAGATGCATCTACTTTTCGGTAGCCCATCACTTAAGAACTCCATAGTTAAGCGTGCTTAACTTAGAGCGATTTAGGGATGGGTGACCTCCTGGGAAGTTTCCTAGGAAGTGTGTGAGTGAGGACAAAGCATGCTGAAAAGTCTTGTGTTGGTTTGTGGGGACAGTCACTCATCCTGAAAGCAGCCGGGCGTATCAAAGTGGTATCAGAGCAGGGCCTTTCTCCTAGTATGGTGTGGTTTGAGGACGAATCAAGCGAAAGCTGGTGGGCATGTAACATCTCGGGCGTTGACGAGGGCGGGGAGTGATCGCCGGTGCAAAAGAGATGAGACATGGACAATGAGCAGCTCCTGGCAGGCTTCCAGCAGGAGGGGTACATGAATGAATTGAATACACACCTGAACGAAAGGGATCTAGAGGCTGTGCGGGTATGGGACTGTACAGTTGATGATAGCTTAAAGGAATTAATAAGTGTTAACTATACCAACAAGATGCATCTATTTTTCGGTAGCCCATCACTTAAGAACTCCATAGTTAAGCGTGCTTGACTTGAAGCGATTTAGGGATGGGTGACCTCCTGGGAAGTTTCCTAGGAAGCGTGTGAGTGAGGACAAAACACGCTGAAAAGTCTTGTGTTGGTTGGTGGGGACAGTCACTCATCCTGAAAGCGACCGGGCGTTACACCTCGCTTTCTCTTGCCAGCTTAGCCTCCTTAATTCTATTACCACATTTCCTATAATAGACCCTCCAAATCTTGGACCTGTTTTCCACATTTGGCATTAGTTGGCCCAAGTCTTTCTCTCTATTTCTATCAATATCGCCCCCTACAACAACAGCCTTGTCCTCAAGGATAAACTTGGGAAATTGGCTTCGAATGTACGAATCATCTTCCCACATGACATTCTCTACAAGACTCCCCTTCCACTTGATCAAACTTTGTTGCACAGTATTACCCTCCTTGATAACAGTTCGCTGGCCCAACACAGATTCTGGTTCGATATAAGTCTCGATTTGTACCTCAAGCTCTCTTGGAAGCTCACCCTGTACTAAATAATCTCCAAAAGCCCTCTTTAATTGCGAAACATGAAAAATTAGGTAGATCCGTGACTGTGATGGCAGCTGAAGTTTGTAAGCAACTTCCCCCACTTTAGCTACTACTTGGAAAGGTCCATAGAAACGAGTAGCCAACATTTGATTGATCCTCCTAACCACTGAATGCTGTCTATAAGATCTCAATTTCAAAAAAACCCACTCCCCTACTTCAAAATTTAAGTCACGTCTCTTCTTATCCGCATACTTCTTCATTTGTTCTTGCGCCTTTGACAAATGAAGTTTAAGTTGTGTGATCGCTTCATCTCTGTCACCTAAGTCTAGCGCTACTACAGCCACTTTAGTCTCACTGCTGAGAAATCTAATCAAACTCGGGGGTCTTCCATATACAACTTCAAAAGGAGTTTGCCCAATCGATATATGGAAGGTAGTATTGTACCAACACTCAGCCTAAGAAATCCAATGGCCCCAATTCCTAGGCTGCTCCAATGCAAAACAACGCAAGTAACCTTCCAAACATCTATTTATGACCTCTGTCTGTCCGTCCGTCTCTGGATGGTAGGAAAAGCTCATGTTGAGTTGAGTTTCTTGCATCCTGAATATCTCCCTCCAAAAGATGCTTACAAATAGCTGGTCCCTATCACTTAGGATAGATTTAGGGACTCCATGTAGATGGATGATTTCCTTAGTGAAAAGTTCTGCCACTGATCGAGCTGTATATGGATGCTTGAGCAGCACAAAATGATTATACTTGGACAACCTATCCACAACCACCAACACCGCTTGATACCCTTTGGATTTAGGAAGACCCGTGATGAAATCTAAGGAGATATCTTCCTAAATAGCATTAAGAATTGCAAGAGGCTACAATAGACCTCCAAGAGTAGTGGCAGCATATTTCTGCCTTTAACAAACATCATATGACTGTACAAAGTCCCAGACCATTTTCTGCATTCCTACCTAGTATATGTTCACAGCTAGCCTTCTATAAGTGCGTAAGAACCCTGAATGACCCTCCATGGGTGTTCAATGGAATTCTTTGAGTAACAAAGGAACGGAAGGAAAAGAGGGTGAGATAACCAAACGCCTTTTATATAGTAACACCCCTTGTTGGACAGAAAATCCTGATCTAGACTTAGGATTGTTGCAAACATCTGAAATAATTTTTTGTAGCTCTACATCTTGTTGTGCCTCACTGATCAATTTAGCACCATCCAGCCAAGTAGGATAAGAAATAAAGGTCCCGAATTCACCCTCATCATGACATCTGGACAGAGCATTGGCTGCCTTGTTCTCCAACCCCGGTTTGTACTTCACCTTAAATTGATATCCCAACAATTTTGCCAACCAACATTGCTAATTAGGATAAGTGATACGCTGCTGTAAAAGGTGTTTCAAGCTCTTATGATCCGTGTATACCACAAATGGCTTTCCCAACAAGTAATGCCGCCAATGTTGAATGGTGAGGACAAGGGCCATAAGTTCCTTTTCATAGATGGACTTAGCAAGATTTCCTCTCGAAAGGGCTTTGCTATAATAGGCAATGGGCTGCTTTTGTTGCATTAAGACAACACCAATCCCCTTTCCTGTAGCATCACACTCTACTTTAAAGGGTAGATAGAAATTTGGCATGGTTAGGACTGGGGGTGTAGACATGACTTGTTTAAGAGTGCTAAAGGCTTCTATAGCAGCTGGACCCTAGTGAAAACTATCCTTCTTAGTTAGTTCGGTTAACGGTTTGGCTATTTTTCCATAGTCCTTGACGAACTTACGGTAATACCCCGTCAAGCCCAAAAACCCCCTCACACCTTTCACTGAATGAGGCGTAGGCTAATCAATAATGCATTGTATTTTCCCTGGATCCACCGCAACCCCTTCACCGGAGATCACATAGCCTAAATAACCTACATTCTTCTATCTGAAACTACACTTCTTTTTGTTAGCCACAAAACAATTTGAGGACAAAGCCTCCAGGACAGTTGTGAGGTGAATCTGGTGATCCTCCCAATATCTACTATAAATAAGGATGTCGTCAAAGAAAACAAGAACAAACTTACAGAGAAATGGCCTGAACAAATCATTCATTGTAGCTTGGAATGTGGCTGGTGCATTCATCAAGCCAAAAGGCATGACCAAATACTCATAATGTCCATTGTGAGTACGGAAAGTTGTCTTATGAATGTCGGATTCATGAACCTGTATTTGATGGTATCCTGACTTAAGGTCGATCTTTAAAAAAATAGTGGCCCCAAACAACTCATCAACTACTGGAATTGAGTACTTTGCAAGTTTAGTTGCCTTATTCAAGGCCTTGTAGTCCACACATAATCTCCAAGACGAGTCTTTCTTCCTAACCAATAATACAGGACTGGAAAAAGCGCTTATGCTTGGCCTAATCATCCTAGCTTGGAGCAACTCCTTTACTTGCTTCTCTATCTCTTCCTTTTGATGGTGGGGTTACATTGATGGGTCCCTAATCTGGATACAATCTAATGCAGTGTATTTGCTCCCTCTCGGGTGGAAGCCTTATACCCTCTTGGAAGACTTCCGAAAATTGGTTAAGCAATTAATCTAATACTTTCTGTTGCGTTTCATTCAACCCTGTTTCTGTAACAGCAGAGTTTTCTCCCATAAATGCTAACCACAAACAATTTCCCATGCTCCTCCGATCATCTTCTAGGAAATTATTAAGTGAAAGGATTCTTCCTTGACCAACATGTCTTCTTTCTTTATTAACTAACCCTCCAGCACTTCCCTGTAAGTTTACTAGTTGACCTTGATGATAAAATTGGATCGACAAATCCCTCCAATCTACCACCACTTTACCTAAAGTGCTCAACCAAGAGACTCCCAATATTAAGTCCAAACCTCCAAGTTCCAACACATAAGCGTCCACTATAAAATCATGCGTGCCCAGTTGAATATTCAAACCTCTACAAACCCATCTGGTGAAAATTTTATGCCCATCACCAAGTCGTATACCTTTTCCTTAGTCTCTGTCACTGTTAAACCCAAAGTAGTGGAAAGTTATAGAGAAATAAAATTGTGGCTCACACCATTGTCCACTGGCACCACTATGTCAATTCCTAATAGCTTTCCTCTTATTTTCATGGTTTTACACTTAGTTGGTCGCTCCCCATACTACCTAATACTCCCATCCGTTTACACTCTAACTTTTCATCCTCCTCAGATTCACTAGCTTCCATGGCTACAACTTCACCCTTCAAGTTCTCAGTTTTGTTTTCGTCTAGCACTAATAGGCGAAGCTATTTCTCAGGGCAATGGTGTAAGGGGTGGAACTTGTCCCCACACCGGAAACAAAGACCTTTCGCTTTCCTTTCCATCAGTTCAGGATATGATAAGTATTTTAACCTTTTCCATTTTTCAGAAACACGACTCTGCTTTTCACTGTCCCTCTTTCTCCCTGTCGAAGTCACTGAAGAGGAGGAGTGGCTGTTTTGACCAACATTTCCCATGTGTGGGCTGCTCCAACTCGAGTTCGAAAATTGGGTCACGCTCTTTTGGGCTGGGTTAAAAGCCCAAACACTCTGGGCATATCCTCCTCCTTCACTTCGGCCCATTTGTCCACCTTGTCCCCTCACGTAAACTCGACCTCCCTTATCTTCATCCCTGTGAAGCTCCTCGTCTACGTCCTTGGCCACTCTCATCATATACATCTGTGTCTTAGGGTTGAAAGTACGAACTCTCCGACGAATGTGGGGTTTCAAACCGCTCATAAAATACCTGAGTTACACTTCCAGTTTGTCTTAATGTCGAGAGCTCCTCATATGGATTCTCCAACCTCCTTCCTTCGTAACGCGCAATCAGTGCTTTCTTCAATTTCTCCCACGACAATTCATCCTCCATCTCCATCAACAAGTTGAACCAATGGATGGTGGCTCCTTCCATGCTCAACCGAGCCAACTTCAGTTTTACGTCTTCTGGGGTATTTTGGGCGTCGAAATAAATTTTCGCTTAGGTGATCCACACCACCGGGTCCTTTCCTTCGAACATGGGCAATTCCACCTTCTTTACTGACATTTGAGAGTCATCGAAATGGGAATCTCCGCATGAATTCTCTGACATCACAGGCCTACCTCCTCTTTGCTTTCCCACTGCCTTGCTCAATTCCGACAACACTGCATTTTGTCTTTGAAGCTGTTCTATGAGCATCTGAATAGATCCCTTGACTTCACTTACTTCTGCCTGCATATCATTCATCTAGGCCTCCAAAACGTCAACTCTCTCAAACATTTTTGGCGGCATCGACTACGCTCTCTCCTCTCTCTTTGTATCTGGCAAGTCGGACCAATTGATAGGTTAGAAATGAAAATCACTGAGTGAGTCTATAATTACTACTGAGAAGAAATCATAGAATGACAAGAAATAAGAAATACTCTAATAGAGTGATGTTTACCAGCCCAAGCCTCACGGCTCCCCACACCCGAGAAGATTCTTGGTGATCTATTCTCTTACTAAAACAGAATTCTCTCCTTTGTCCACTACTCTCTCTCTTATTCTATATAACTAACTGATTACAAATCATGCCCTGCTCTCTCTTGCTAGCTCAACCTCCTTAATTCTATTACCATATTTCCTATAATAGACCCTCCAAATCTTGGGCCTGTTTTCCACATTTGGCATTAGTTGGCCCAAGTCTTTCTCTCTATTTCTATCACTCTAACCCAAATTACTTTAGAGGGAGATTGATGGATTGCTTGTTTAAGTTATGTTCCTCCACCTGTGTGATTTTTGCCTCCAAGTATCAAAAGTAGTTGATTTATTATGAAAATAATAAAGTATAATAAAACTTTACTTTCTAAACAGAGGCATAGCTGATAGCAGAAACCTTAGGATTAGTTCATATTTCTTTGGTACTAAGAAGAAAAAAAAGGTTTAAGTTTAATATTATTTATTGAAAACTATGTATTCAAAGGTTCGATCACTATGTGGGATGGCCGACCGTGTTCAACACCTGGACGATACACTTACTTTCTGATATGTCTCCCTTCACAAATTTATATGCATGATCACTTGATTTTTTATCACTCATTCTTTTCATTGTTTTTATTGGTCTGTGAAGGAATTTGAGAATTACTTACACTTTCACATAATCCTGGTGCTTGCTGTAATCATGATCTACTGGCTAATTTCATTATTTATCATACATGAAATGAAAGTATTAATTAATATATACCCATGATATGCTCGATCCTACTTTATTTTAAGAATATACCATTGCAAGAGTGATTACTATACAGAAAACTCGACACATACAATCCCAATTTCAGGATTCTAAATATAATTTAAATGAAAATTTCATACACTGTTCCTCCACATACGGATCACAGGGTCGAAGAAATCACCATCATGAGTTTTGTATAATCTGAGATACCAGTCTAAGATACCACCAGATCGAATTTTTAAAACAATCTTTCGTAACTACAATAATAATTGAGGTTCATGATCATCAGTTTTTCAAAAATAATATATGAACAGTGCAGTTTTTTTGCCTTAGTAATAATTGTATTGATCCATACCTCTTGATTATTTATGTAATTGGTATCTCTTCAAATTGAAGATTAAGATTACGTGACACATGAATTTATTGACATCAGGTCTCACCCCACAAATGGTTGTGAAAATAATAATATTTAATTCTTATTTTTTCTTTATTTTTAATAAAATATTATATTTTTCTTTTTATAGTTTTTATTGTGAAAATAATCGTATTTTTTTATTTTTTTAGACAAAATATTTGAGTATAATTTATTTTTCTTTTTAATAGGTTTTTGCTTTATAATCCAAGAGAATTATAATAGATTTCCCTTGATTGGTAGTTAAAATTGGCTTTAGTTGATTACATGAATGGGTTGGAAACTAGGAATTGAATGAGGGATGGTGAATGAATTCTACATTTGAAAACTTATTTTTCTTCTCTTGTATGTGGTAGTATAGGATGTTGGAAATAATTCTTTAAATACATGCTTTAATCTTTAATATGAGAGATCTTTAGGCGGAAGCATATAATTACAAAAGCATGCATATATCAAGAACAACTCGTTCTTGCTCACATAGGATCTACAACATGCTGGATTACTAAGGATAGGATAAATACCTGAATCCATAATGGGTTCCTGATCTAAGCGTTCTTCACAGAATCTTTGAGACAATTTATCACGAACACGAACAAAGAGAGCCGGTGGCTTTGTGGTTCTTCCTCAACCGAATCTCTTGAGTTCCCAATGGGACCTTAGCCTCTCTTCAGATGGGAAGAAGAGAGTATGAGTTTTCTGTGATTCGGTGTATTGGGGACCATAGCCTTCTTATAGTGTGTTAACCTAATAGGGTTTCCATTATCCCTTAATGGGCCAACACTGACATCTGCTCATTTAAGCCCATATCATCTTATTTAAAAAATCTAATGGGCTCACTTAATTTGACCACATAAAATAAAGCCCACTAATGATAAATAGCTAATATAATTGTCTTATAATATTAGCCCATATTAATTATTGAAATATAAAATTCCAACAATCTCCCACTTGGGCTACATATTGTAACAATTATATCACAATTCTTTAGGCGCGCGTCTGTATGCTATTTATCTTTAAACTTTTACTTTAACAATCTGGTCCATCTTATGCATCAATAATGGAACCACCGCGGCTTTCGTCACTATTGTAAAGTGTGACTAAACCCCAATGACCACCACATCAACACACTTAATGACATAGATCAATATGGATGAGCAGCATGGAAATTACATGTAATGTGATCTCAATCATGCCTATTTCCAACTGGTCCAACTTTAGTCTTTAGTGAGATCAATCCAAAGTCCTTAAGCACAAAAAAAAATTAATTTTGTACACAACAAGATACAAACAGGTTGATAAATTCATAATCTTTATTTCTGCAGAAAAATAAAACAACATAAAGTTTGTATCAAATAAACATAGAACATAAAGAAAGACTCCCACTAAACTAAGGCAACCTCAGTGACAACACCCATATGAGCAACATGCTCGTGAAAGACCTTAGGTGTCAAGCCCTTAGTTAATGGATCAGCTAGCATAGAATTCGTCCCTATATGTTCTATTGAAATCTGTTTTTCCTGAACTCTTTCCTTAACTACAAGATACTTAATGTCGATAAATTTCAACTTCGTAGAACTCCTATTGTTGTTGGAGTAGAGCACTGTTGATTTATTGTCACAATAGATTTTGAGTGACCTCTCAATGGTGTTAATCACGCGTAGGCCTGTGACAAAATTTCGCAGCCATAACCCATGGTTTGATGCCTCATAACAAGCCACAAACTCTGCTGCCATGGTCGAAGAAGCTACAAGAGTCTGTTTGGTAGACTTCCAAGAAATAGCTCCTCCAGCCAACATGTAGATGCAGCCTGATGTGGAGCGTCTGCTGTCGGGGCATCCCGCAAAATCGGAGTCAGAGTACCCAATGATCTCTAAACTGTCAGACTTCTGATAAGTAAGCACGTAGTTTCTTGTTCTCTTCAAATAGCGCATCACGCGCTTCACTGCTTTCCAGTGCTGCATACCAGGATTACTCATATATCTCCCCAGGACTCCCACTATAAATGCTATGTCAGGACGAGTGCAAATTTGAGCATACATCAGACTCCCTACAGCGGAAGCATAAGGAATCTTTTGCATCTCTCTCTTTTCAAGATCAGTAACGGGGCACTGTTTGAGACTAAACTTGTCTCCTTTAGCAACGGGTGTATCTCCTGGTTTACTATCTTTCATGCCGAATCTATCCAAAACTGTATCGATATAGCTCTTTTGTGATAACCCAAGAATACCTTGAGAACGATCTCTAAGTATTTGGATTCCTAAGACAAAAGAGGCGTCCCCAAGATCTTTCATCTCAAAATTTTTTGTGAAAAATTTCTTGGTTTCATGCAGTAAGCCTATATCATTGCTAGCTAGTAGGATGTCATCAACATATAATACCAGAAAGACAAATTTACTCCCACTAAACTTTTGGTATACGCAATCATCAACCAAATTTGCCTCAAAGCCATAGGAGGTAATAACTTGATGAAATTTGTAATACCATTGACGGGAAGCCTGTTTAAGGCCATAGATGGATTTCTTTAGTTTGCACACCATGGACTTTGTATTGCCTAAAACAAAGTTTTCTGGTTGCACCATATAGATTGTTTCATCGATGTTGCCATTTAGAAACGCAGTTTTTACATCCATCTGATGTAGCTCTAAATCAAAATGAGCTACAAGTGCCATTATAGTCCTAAGAGAGTCTTTCAAAGAAACCGGAGAGAAAGTCTCTTTATAATCAATGCCTTCCTTTTGAGTAAACCCTTTGGCAACAAGACGAGCTTTATATCTCTCAACATTACCCTTTGAATCCCTTTTGGTTTTAAATATCCATTTACAACCAATGGGTTTCACACCTTCAAGCAATTTGACGAGATCCCAAACATCATTGTCAGCCATTGATTTCATCTCGTCATTCATGGCATCAATCCACTTTTGAGAGTTAGAACTTCGCATAGCTTGACTAAAGTTTATTGGATCTTCCTCAGTCAAGCCAATGCCATCCTCATGTTCTTGAAGAAATACAATATAATCATCTGAAATTGCACTTCTCCTTTCTCTAGTGGATCTCCTTAGCGGCACTTCTTGAGGTTGTTGAGTTTGAACTATAGGTGGTGGTGCTTGGGGGGGGGGGAATCTCAGTGTTGTCTTGTTCTTGAGTGATGTTAGGAATAACATCATTATTAAGTACTGGATCTGTTTCTTGAACAATGATAGGTGCAAAGACTTGTTCATTGCTAATGACAGGTTCTTCTTGAAAGACAACACTCCTTATGTTTCCTTCCCCTCCAAACTCAACTTCCTCAAGGAATCTTGCATTCCCCGTTTCAAAGAAGGATCTTGTAATGGGATTGTAAAACTTATACCCGCGAAAGCGTTCAGCATAACCAACAAAGTAG
The DNA here is from genome assembly GCA_004329165.1 of Spatholobus suberectus. NCBI lineage: Eukaryota > Viridiplantae > Streptophyta > Magnoliopsida > Fabales > Fabaceae > Spatholobus > Spatholobus suberectus. The sequence continues at coordinate 6,481,431 of CM014729.1, read as the reverse complement.
CAACTAACTGTTCTTGAGTCTAGCTTACCTTCATGCAGCCTATAAGGCCTTGCTTCAGTTGGACATCCCCAAATTCGCATGTGCTTGATGCTGGGCTTTTTCCCAGTCCATAGCTCATAAGGGGTTTTAGCAACTACTTTACTTGGTACCCTGTTGAGGATATAAACTGCGGTCTTTAATGCCTCTCCCCAAAGCGACTCTGGTAGAGAAGAGTGACTAATCATACTCCTTACCATATCCTTAAGAGTCCGGTTTCGTCGTTCTGCAACTCCGTTCATGCTGGGTTTGCCCGGCATAGTGTATTGCGGAACGATTCCACATTCATTGAGGAAAAGTGCGAAGGGCCCTGGACGTTGTTCACCTGATCCGTCATATCTGCCATAGTATTCTCCACCACGGTCAGATTTGACGGCCTTAATATTCTTTCCTAGTTGAAGTTCAACTTAAGCTTTGAAAGACTTGAAAACGTCTAGAGACTGAGACTTATCATGTATTAAATAAAGGTAACCGTACCTTGAGTAATCATCTATGAACGTAATAAAGTATCTTTGTCCATTCCATGAATCTATAGGGAAAGGACCACAGATATCCGTATGTATTAGTTCTAAGACATCCTTTGCTCTTTCGGCACCTAAATTCCTTTTGTTTGTTTGTTTACCCTTAATACACTCAACACAGACTTGGAAGTCTGACAGATTTAAGGGTCCAAGAATTTCCTCCGACACAAGCCTCTGAATTCTTTGTTTAGAGATGTGGCCTAAGCGCTTATGCCATAAGGTGGCGGAATTCTCATTTAATTTACGTTTCGTACCACGCGAATCTGTTTGCAATATCTCGTTATAGGAATGCTTAATATCAAGCATATAAAGATTGTCAATTAAAGATCCGTAACCAACAATATTTGAATCATAAGAGAGACTAACTTTATTATTTCCAAATGAACAAGAATAACCAGATTTGTCCAAAATAGAAATAGAAATTAAATTCCGTCTAATAGACGGTGCAACATATGTCTCAACCAAATCCAAATAAAAACCAGTCTTTAAAAGTAATCTAAAAGTTCCTATAGCTTCAACTGCAACTTTATTGCCATCGCCCACATAGATGAATCTTTCAGCATCACTTGGCGGACGGCTCCACAGGCAACCCTGCATAGACATACTTATGTGAGTAGTAGCACCAGAATCTACCCACCAAGTGTCCTTGGGTACAGAAACTAAATTAACTTCAGAACAAACAAAAGTGAGAAGTTTACCCTTCTTTGCATGCCAAGCGGCGTACTTAGAACAATCCTTCTTCATGTGTCCTGTCTTCTTGCAGAAGAAACAAGTAAATTCCTCATCTTGCTTCTTCAGCTTCTTCTTTTGAGAAGAACTTTCCACAGTTTCCTTATGTTTCTTCCTCTTTTTATTCTGAGAGGTCGAAGCCAAATGAGCACTTTCAGTCTTATCCCTCTGCAGTCTCTCTTCCTCTTGCACACAGTGAGATATAAGCTCATTGAGGGACCATTTGTCCTTCTGAGTGTTATAACTCACTTTGAATTGCCCAAAGTGTGCAAGAAGTGAGATCAAAACCAAGTGCACGAGCAAATCCTCAGAAAGCTCTAACTTTAGTGCCTTGAGTTTTGATGCGAGATTAGACATCTCCACAATGTACTCCCTTATGTTCCCTTTACTTTTATACCTCATAGAGATGAGTTTAGCCAAATGACTACTCGTCTCAGCTTTTTCATTCTTGGCAAAGAATTGCTCTATTGCCTCCAGGAACTTCTTGGCATTCTCGTTCTCAGCAATCGAGCCCCGAAACGCCTCCGGAATGGAGCGTTTGATGATCATGAGGCACATTCGGTTGGACCGATCCCACCTCTCAATTTTTGCCTCATTAGAGTTCTCTAGAGTGGAAGTGGGTCATTCCGTCCTCAGTGCCAAGTCCAAGTCTATACAGCCGAGAACAATTTCTACGGCCTCTTTCCATGACTTGAAGTTCGTCCCATTCGGCATTGGGATTCCATTAATTTGAGTAGTGAAGTTAGAAGCGGTAGCGGTAGCAACTAAAGAGAGAACAATAAACATACAATAACATTAGTGGGCATGTCAAAAGATAATTAATAAGACATGCACTATCAATCTTTATGGCAAATTTAAAGACCCAAACAAGATACCTAGCGCACCATTAATCCTCAATCTTTGGATTGAAAGAACTAATTGCAAGTGGTACTCTCGACGCAATGATCAAACATTGGTGATAAGTCCTGTCAAACAATAGTTGTCTTTGGACACTCCATTGTTCACATGGAAAATCAATCTTTATAATCACCACACATTTACCATCGCAGGCATGTAATTATCCGGCCAAACTGTGTCTTCCTTTGGGCCGAGCACAGTTCGCATGAATAATTCCATGCAACATCTATGTAAATTGAATCGAATCAACCTACGCAACAGAGGTTACTTTGGCAACATGTTGTTTCAATTAATCCAACCAAAATTACCAGACAATAATAAAATATGGGAAGGGTCTAAATTTGTCGAAATCATGCATAAGCGTTGACGTCAATTTTAATTCCATATTTTCTAAATACATCAACAACATACTAGTAAATTGAACAATTTAGAAAATACAATATATCATATACATATAAATACATATTTCTTTACGAGAATATCAAAAAAAAAATTGACGTCAATCTTACTATTTATAAAATAAATCTCTTCATGATCAATATATATATAAAATATCCTAATACCACAAATAAATGAAATCATTTATTCCATTGCCTTAACAGTGATTCACAAATACCAAGAAACTTTTATCAATATATATGCATTATAATTAGATATCAATGTCAAGATTCCAAAAGATATGTAATCAAAATGCAAATCATTGATTTTAAATCAATATACGTTAATCTAATTGATTTACGGGTTTTAAATATTTATAGGATTGAAAACAATATCCATAATGTATATTACCGAAATCAATATACACAACATTATGATAAAATCACAAATTATTAACGTCCTTATCACAAAAAAGAATGCCATTAGCATATATCAAATTCGTAAACAGTAAAGAACCATACCTTTTATATATATATATATATATATATATATATATATATATATATATATATATATATAAATACTTCACAGCAACTGGATCCATAATTATATATGAATATCATATATATATTAATATAAAAGGAATATAATATATATTAACATGCTAATATATACGAAAACTAAATCACTTCAGCGTCAATTTCACCTTTTTTTTTTTTTTTTCGAAATCCTGGATCGTATAAATATATATTATAAATCATATATATTATCTTTTGAAATCATATTATTGCTTTAAGCAATTTGCCTTGTACAGCAATTTTGCTTTCGAAATCGTAATATGAACAAAATCATATTATTGTTACAGTATTGCTACTGTTTTAAATTGAAACAATAATACCCATTCAAAAAAAAAATAAATAGGAATTATTCAAATCATCAAAGATTAATCCTAATAACCCAACATAGAAGACCGCTCTGATACCACTTGTTGGAAATAATTCTTTAAATACATGCTTTAATCTTTAATATGAGAGATCTTTAGGCGGAAGCATATAATTACAAAAGCATGCATATATCAAGAACAACTCGTTCTTGCTCACATAGGATCTACAACATGCTGGATTACTAAGGATAGGATAAATACCTGAATCCATAATGGGTTCCTGATCTAAGCGTTCTTCACAGAATCTTTGAGACAATTTATCACGAACACGAACAAAGAGAGCCGGTGGCTTTGTGGTTCTTCCTCAACCGAATCTCTTGAGTTCCCAATGGGACCTTAGCCTCTCTTCAGATGGGAAGAAGAGAGTATGAGTTTTCTGTGATTCGGTGTATTGGGGACCATAGCCTTCTTATAGTGTGTTAACCTAATAGGGTTTCCATTATCCCTTAATGGGCCAACACTGACATCTGCTCATTTAAGCCCATATCATCTTATTTAAAAAATCTAATGGGCTCACTTAATTTGACCACATAAAATAAAGCCCACTAATGATAAATAGCTAATATAATTGTCTTATAATATTAGCCCATATTAATTATTGAAATATAAAATTCCAACATAGGATTGATGAAGAGAGTTTGTAATTGTTTTCTGTGTTTATTGGCCTTATTTAAGTAATTAGTTTTTATAGGTCTTATTTAAGAATTTATGTATGCACGTGGGTTCTAATGTGAGGGTCTAATTTGAGACATACTATCTGAAGTGTGAAGAAGATGTGATAAGTTTGGATGTTGAAGTAACTATAAGTATGGGGGGAAGAATTGTTTTATTATTTTTTTTCTACTTTTTTTTTAATCTTAACACCTTTTTTTTTAAACTAGATCTAAGGAAGAGTCAAAAGGGAACAATAAGGTGTGTCAGTGCTGCTTTTTAAACATGTACCGATGTACTCTATTTTTTTGCTTTCAACATGGAGCATTAAACATGTACTGAAGGAAGCATCATTGCATATTAGATAGGTTGATATTTAGGAAAAAAAAATTTCATAAGTGTTTTTGATGGCAAAGATATATTAATACATGTTGAGCATTGTTTAAAAATTATATTAATATTTTGTATGCAATCTTCTCGGGCAACAACAGGTTAGAGTAGCATTAAGTTTCATGAGGATCATATAGGTCCCAAATCAATTGTCCAAATCTACATTACTACATTATAACTTCAATCTTTCTTTTTATTATTACATTTACTATTGGATTATTGTAATTATTTTAACGATGCAAGTCACCTATTTAGTTGAATCAAGTGTGATGTTGCATAGTCTTTTATTCATTTCTCTTAATAAGATTGAACACAACACACCTTTAGGTCTTAAAAGTATCATCTTACAGTTTTGAATTTACAAAAAAAGAAAAAGTATTTCATTAAAATACAAAATTATACTCTCAAAAATTTTGCCCCGCACTGGTGCATGATCTAGTGTAATGTAATGAAATTAATCCATCCAGTGATTCCAGTCGTAGTTTGAAAATTTTCTGTGCATTAACACTTATTGATGAGTATCTGAATTTACCAATTCATGGGTGTATACATGTGTAGAAAACTTCTTGTAAGGAATTAATGTGGGGTTTAGTAAAATTTAAGAAATCGTGCAGGTAATTTTAAGTAGATTTTTTTTTTGCATATTTAAAATATGATGTCGGTGAACTTTAAGGTACATAAAGGTTTTCTCTGGATGACCTATAGATAAATGAATTTCTTCTATTTTATCATTCTAATTTTCATTTTAAATATTTCTTTGCTTAAAAAACAATACTTTTTGAACCTAACATTCAGCCGACAACTCATTTTTTTTTATTGAATTTTGGATATTTTGTCCATTTATAGTTTTGTTAATCTTTTTCATTCTCTAATGTGAATAAAAGTAAATCGGTTCACAAATTGAAACATTTCTGAGCTCTGACCCTTTAGTTACAAGTTAAAATTAATTTATAAGTATCATATAGGTTGAAATAACCCAAATCCTTGATATAAAAAAGTACTTGACATTTGAAATGATCATAATTTTCTCCCTCACGCTTTATGTTAATTGATGATAAGTATCATACAGATTGAAATAACCCAAATCCTTGTTATCAAAATCAATTGTCGAAATTATCATAATTTTCTCCCTCACGGTTTATGTTCTTTTTGTAATTTAGTTTTCTGATCTCTCGCTCAAGATTAAGCCTTATTTGGATTATAATTGATCAAATAAAGGTTTAATTACATTTTTGGTTCTTTTAGTTTCATGAACTTTACCTTTTAGCTCCTATAGTTAAAAATTATCCTTTTTAGTTTTTATACATGTCATTTTTAATCCCTTTTGGTTCTTGTCGTCTAAATGCAATTGACGGCATTTGTGTGTAGGTGACGTGACTTTTTTGTGTTGTCGTGGGTGTTTATGACTTGGGTTGCTCTTCTTCTCATTGTATCTACTGAAGTAAACCTAAACGGGCTACTCTTGTTCTTCTTTGATCCGCAACGACCATTGGTGGATCTGCTCTTCAATCTACCATTGTTGGAGGTGTCACTGCAAAGCAGCGTTCCACTATGTGCATTCTATGTCCGTCACAAACTCCGCCAAGACCCACATGTTCCATTGCAAAGCAGAATCAAACAAGATGAGTGCACAACAACCTTCACCAACCCCCGCAAAACAAAAATTAAAGTGTTGAAACCCACTATCTTTACTAGATTTTGTAAGCTTTCTTCTTCCCCACGCTTGCGAAGAACGATGAAGAAGAACAAAGTTGGGAGTAACCTTTTGTTTCCATCCCAAATAATGTGAAGCAAAGAGAGCAACAAATATGACCATCAATCTCACCGCCATGTGGAGTCCAATGGGTCATAACCATGTTAGTCCAGCGCAAACAGTGTTAGTCAACAACTAACAGCAAGGACCAAAAGGGATTAAAAATAACATGTATAAGAGCCAAAAAGAATATTTTTAATTATAAAGACTAAAAGATAAAGTTCATGAAACTATAGAAACTAAAATTGTAATTAAACCTTATATAAATCGTGAGTTACAAGACAACTTAACTTTTATTCAAACTCAAGTTATTACCTGTAGCCAAAAAATCTTTGTACCAAAAAAAACTCAAGTTATTATATTTTCTACTTACAAAAAATTTATACAATACACAGAATATTTGTTAGTTAAATTCAACAGTCAAATACTAAAAAGAACAAAATCCTCCCCATTGAGAAAACAACATCGATAAAGGAACAATTGTTTGATTGTTTCTAATGAGAAGAAAAGAAATTTATTGTCAAGAAAGTGAATTAATAAGCTTAGAAAAGAACAGGAGAATAGTAATTACAGTCCCAGAGAAGCAAATAGACTCGGTTCTACTTGTAGTTCCAATCTACTAGTGACAATTAATAAGAAATTAAAAAATCTGCCGCTAACCAAAAACAGCAAAAAGTACACTGTACAAGTTCGAAATGTACCCGTAGTTGTCAAAAAAGAAAGTGATATAGATCCACATATCCTCTCCTAAAGGGGGAAAAACAATGAAAGAATAAGCAATAAAGGTTGTATTGATCACAATCCTCATTTTACTCTACTCTACCAGAGTATCTGTGCATCATGAGGATTCCAATTTAGCTTCAGATGATTGTTGTGCTGACAACTAGTGGTCAGTTTATTACGTGTCTTCTGTGCGAGTCATTGAAAAGCAGCTGATAAAATTGCTTGCAAGCGAGACATTCTTGCAAACAGAAGGAAACTAGGAAGTGATAGTTGACTTAAATGTTCATTCATAGAATGATATAGGCAGTGCCATGAAATGAAATGGTTACCCTCTAACCATTAAATCCGAAGATAGCCCCCTCTCTCCTGATCTCCTATTCTTAACGATCTCCTGAGCAATGACTTCCTGTTCAGTGACCAGCTTCTTCCCAGAGCTCTCTTATTTCGCCAAGCAGCCGCTATACGAGTATAAAGAGCTGGGAAAATGAAGCAGAGTAGTACAAGAAATAACATAGCAACGCAGAGTAACAAGACATTACGAAAACCATCTTTTAGCTCTGGGGCATTTTGACCTGTCCATGGAACTCCTCCAACATTCATGCCAAAGACTGCAATCAGAGTTCAAAAATAAAAAGACAGTATTGAATACCCTGTGGATGTGGATAAAAAAAGTTGGTGACAAATCAGATTGCTAACCTCCTGTTATGATGGACAAAGGGAGGAATATTATCGAAAGGAACGAAAGATAGTACAGCTTCTTGTTTATCTGCTCTGACTGCCAGCTATCAAGACCAGCCTGAATTGCCTGTGACACGATTTACTATAAACCCCACATTCTCCTTCAGCCTCCTTAACCTTCCAATTAGTTCTTCAAGGGAGTTAACGTCTTCACTGGCAAACCATCTTTTGAAGAGCATTTTTCTTTGACTCGGAGATATACTTGCTCTCCATGGGCAATCACCTGAATAGAATTGAGGTAATGCAAAACCAAAAGGAGGTTTAGTCCATACAATTTGATTTGATAGATATGAGAACAAATCAGATGGATACAGTAATGTCATTGCAGTCATGGTAACATTCCTCATTACTGTAATTTACAAATTCATGCGGACATTCTTTTCTTTCCTTGTTCATTTTCCCATCTAACACAATAAAGAAGAATCATTTTCCAGCAGCAATTATGTTTCCATAACGCCCTCTTACTTTTCATTTTTGAAAGCAATTTTGAGTAAGCTGTCAGAATTGTGACAAAAGGAAAATGGAAACACCCAATTTTCTTGCACACAGAATAAAACATATAAATATCCTTTTATACCCTCTCTCTCCCAGATTTATCTGCATTTATGAATTCATAAGACACCTTATTGAATCTTGATGCCGTTGAATATACTAAGGATGAAACCGACAACCCCTATGCTTGATCACAAAACTACGATGTTTAATTATTCATGATCCACTTATAAAATGAGCTTAAGCAAGATTTATTTAAACTACACCTTGATGCCTTTTGATCAGAATGAATGCACAAATGAGTGAAGTATCACCTGCAAGAGACGCTGCAAATTATTATGCAGTTTGGGGAATCTTCTGTCATCTAGCATTTGTTTCTTCAGAGCATAACCACCTACAATTAAGCAGAACAATTGTTCCTTATTTAATTTTATAAAACCATTTCAAATATCGCACATCAAGGAACCAGTCTAGAAGAAACTTGCACAAAACATGTTGGAAACAGAAATTTCAGTTTACACACAAAAATGTCACGTGAAACATTCTTATTATTTTATAAACCAGCTATACCAGGAATTATTCCCCTACTTTCACCTTTTGGCTAGGGAACCGTGGTGTAAACAATTAACAACTGAATGTCCACCCAAAACGGTCACTTTCTGCCAAATATTATGCTCTAAAAGGCCTTCATGCGGCCTTCCTCATTGCGTAATAATGGTAAAAACATTTAAAGGTACAAATGTTTTACCACCACTCCTTCAAGCATATTATGACCTCGAACACTACAGTTAAAAAAAGGAGACACAAAGAAGCAAGTGCAAGGGGCCATATTTTAGAAAATGGATTCAGTCAAAATATATTAAGCGGACCTTGAAATGTATAGATATATATAGGTTTTCACAAAATCAATAATCATATTAGTATTAATATTAACTAAATTTATGCCTAAATACTAAGATAAGAAAAAAAATGAAACAAATCTTATTTCTTATTTCAAAAATGTTTTTAATATGACAGAAAAATATAGCCTCCAAATGGAAATGTATTGAACATAGGAACATGTCAAGAAGAGAAATTTAAATATGATTTGCTAGAGATGGCATGTTGTCTTATTTCTTATAGAAGAGATTCTACAGGGCAGGCGCTAAATTTTTAGATCTTTTCCTAAAAGGAATGCTAGCAACATACTATCTGAGACATACTATCTGAGACAGATTGACACACACTTTTCAAAACACTGCAATTGAATAAAATCTATGTGGGCCCTCCCAGTCCATATATAGTGAGTACTAGTAGTACTACATGGATTTCGCCCACAATAAGAAGTGTCAAAAAGTGTTATTAACATTTCTCTTTTCCTAATAATAGCTAGTAATTTGTTCCATCAGATTAATAATCCCATTGAAATCAATGCAAGAATAAACAAGCCAACAATAAAAAGACTAGTAGTGCACCATATAACATCTTTCCAAGGACAATACATCACTAAGATACTGGATAACAAAATAATTTAATTCGGTTAACAGAAGTTAAAGAAACAATCAGAAAGAGGCTTTGGGGTAACGCTTTTAGTTGGGTCCCTTTCCTCTATTTTAATGCATACAAAAATATAACAATTTAAATTTGTGTTGTCTATTGCAAGGTCTAGAAACTAACACAACTATTTAGGATAATATTCAAATATTCAACTAATGTCATCAACAATTTTTGTTGAATGAAATCAGCAGAAAAAAATAATCAAACAAATTAATCATCACAAACTTCAAATGTCGTCTGTTAAACAATTTCAACCCTTCTACATTAGAATGGCCACAAAGTATGTCTAAATTCACACCACTATTCTTTTCAAGTCAATTGATGGAAAGTAAAAACTAAGGCATACTTTCAGTGATCAAGAACAGCCTGAATTTGTAATTTGAACCATGAAGAGTGCTAAAAGTTGAGAATGAATTGGGAGGGGGAGGATCGAAGAGTGTATCATGGAAATTACCTTTATCCAAGTCAAGCTCCACAGAGTCCAACTCCATCTCAAGCTTAGTCACAAGATCTTGAAGCTGATCTACATGTGTGTCAATTATGTGAACTACAAGATTTGAGACAGATCTGGGCACAGGGTTGTCAGCTTCCTCAGAGTGATTCATAGTCAATAAGAATTCAAGAACATGCTCCTTTATCACTATCCCACTTTCCTGCTGCTGACCTCTAAAAGGAGAGGAACTTTCAACACTAGGAATCTCCGAAAGCAGAGATTCACCCACACTTGAGAAGCCTAACCTGGGAACTCGTCCCAAGGACACAGTAATTACTGAATTTTCCGTAACTCTAGCAGCAATCCTAAATGTAAAGTCACTGGAGGGAGGACCAGGAGAATTAACCCGGAAGACAAGCGCCCCGTCTACGTGTGCACAAAAGGGTCCATTGCTAACAAGTGAAAGAATCTCCTGGAGTTTCAAAGGCGGGCAGAAAACACCAATAAGATCCTGTGCAGATTGTGACAACTTTTGATTTCCTTTGGGTAGTTCCACATGGTACCAAGAAAACTCGTTCCCTCGCCCTCCTCCTACAGCCCATTCCTTCTCTTCTTTTTGAAAAAGGTCTGCTAGATCCCAATCCTTATGATAAAAATTCCCCATGCCATCAAATATATAAGCTCTCTTCCTCACCAAGCCTGCAGGATGGGTAGGGTAGATTCGGCGCTCCCTGAGGGGAACCTGTGCAGAAGTTTCACCATCCATCTCCTCACTTACCCCATTCTCCATAACTCTATGCTGAGCCAGTTCCATAACTTTCAGCAGCTACACCAAAATAGGCTTCCAACTAATAAACAAAATGATAGGTATCAAACAACTTGATCCAGAAACCCCAACTTCTAGACTCAAATTTCCTATCTCATAAACTTGACGCTTCAAAAATCTCACATCCTTTAAAACAACCTATATGCCATGAATGCGCTATAATTCGCAATCTCGAAACCAAAGTCAACAAATCCAGCGCGACCCCATAAGGGAATTAATCCAAATTGACTGAAAGTAAGGAACACCCAGAATTGTATTCAAACAACCCAATAGGTAGATTCAGAAAAATCTTCTAACAAAACCCACCATGCGCACTACGAATCAAACCCTGAACCAAAGTTGCAGTCGTTCAGATTCTACTCAACTCAGCATAGAGACACAACCAATTAAAAAAAAAAAAAAAAGGTAAAGAAGAAGTGCATTACCTTGTTGAATGCCCAAAGGAAATTAATGAATGAATGAATGCCTGAAAAACTCAAAACGTTGAAATTGGCTAAAGCGAAAGCGACACAGTATTGAAAAGGAAGGAGGATTTTTTTTTTTCTGAGTGCGATAAACTAATTAACTACCAGATTATCGGATACAATAAGAATATCAATTGTAAAGTGGTTGAGCTTCTTGGAAACTTCCCTTTACTATAAATCCAAATCCAATTCTTATCTGTCCCTAGTTGTTACGAACTCCCAGATTTTAATTTCTTTTTAAATTAAAAATGGAAAAATCGTGCACGGAAATTTAGTACTTTTTTATATTAAAATTAAGGTTAAATTAATTGAAAATTTTTAATTAAGTCTCCATACTAAAATTAAAGGTCCGTGAATTATTTAAAAAATTTTAATTAAGTCTCTAAATTAAAAAAAAATGTTAATCAAGTCCTCCTTAACATCTTTAAAATTGCTACAAATTATTATTTTTTTAACAGTTTCAAGTCGTTATAAACTAACATCAAAAACTTAATTCCAAAAATTTTATAATATTAAGTATCTAATTACAATTTTTTTTATTTAAGAACTTAATTAATAATTTCTTGAAAAATTTCTAAATAATTCAAGAAATTATTGATTAATTTAACCTAAAATTAATTAGAGAAATATTATCAACACACCATATGACATATTTTTTAAAACATATTTTTTTATTGATTAAAATTTCTTATAAATTATAAAAATTTGTGAGTCTCATATCTTATTTAATAAATTTCATAATTTTATAATTTTTAATAAATTTTAATTAATAATAAAATATGTATTAACGGAAGTGCGTTAAAAAACGTGTTGGTGTCCCTCCTCAATTAATTAAACATTAACTTTTCGTATTCGCCAAAAGGCAAAACTCAAAACTCAAAACTCAAAAGACGTCAGTTATCCGAAAAAAGAAAAAAAAGGCAAAAGACGTCATGGTGTTTGAGTCTAGAAACTCTTATTTTAAATTTTAATAAATTAAGATTACAATATACTTTTCTTAAATTAAAATAAATAATTATTAAATTTAATTAAAATACACTGACATTATAAAAATATATATATACTATCATTTAGTCACATATTATTATACACGGTAAGATTCTTAATTTTTGTAATAATTATTTTAAAAGTCATATTTAAAATTATTTTTAATTAGTTAATAATATATAAAAAAACTTATATTGATAATGTATCAAAATTAAACATATAATTATTTAATTAATTCATTTAAAAATGTCATTATAAAGATACTTTTATCATCATGTTACATCAAAACAAGTTGTTGTTTTTTTTATTTTTAATAATTTTAAATGGAGCTTTGCTAACACACTCACTTGAATTTTAGTTAAAGTACTTTAGCAAATTATAATTAAAGATTATCTTAAAATACACCCATAGAGTAATTTGTTAACGTATTCCAACTAAAAAAAAGTAGGTATACGCTAACAAATATTTGTGGAGCTTGTTAACATATATACTCACTTGTTTTTAGCTAGAGTATGTTAGTAAATTATAACTAGAATTTTGTTAAAATACATTAATAGTGTAGCTTGCTAACATATTCTAAATAAAAAATAAGTGAGTGTACATTAACAAGTTTCTTTTAAATAATGTTGTTGAATAATCATGTTATGTGAACAAGAGTTAGTACTACGTGAGGGAAATCTAGTCCAAATTAATGAAGAATTTAATGTCAAAAAAGTAAATTATTAATCTATTATGCATTTTTATATCAATAAAAATTCATGATTTTTGTAATACTTAATTTAAAAATTATATTTAAGGTATTATCTAAGAGTTAACAATATGGGAAAATAGGTTATGTCCTGACAGTATAAAATAGTTTTACATTGTCATCCAATCATAAATTATTATGTATGGTAAATTTATTGACTTTACAATAATTATCTTAAAAGTCATACCAACAATGATGTGTGATTGATTGATAAAATAAAAAATTTTACACTGACATTACATAATCATTAAACTCTAACATTATAAAAAGAATTTAATTGTCATATTTTATCATATTTTGTCAGTGTAAAACTTTACACTATCAACTTATCAAAAATCATTTTTAAGATAATTATTATAAAAGTTAATAATAATAATAATAATAATAATAATAATAATACTAATAATATGTGATTAGATAATAGAATAATAAAGATTATAGATCATTTTAATTAAAATCACATAACAATCTTTATATTAATGATGAAAAAATAAATTCATTAATTTATATTAGAGATATATGAATTAAAAATCAAATTCATTTAGCGACATGTCTAACTATTAGTTGTACAAGTGCAAGAAGTATAACCATTCAATACTCATGGAGCAGAGATGAGGAACGCACTAAAGTTTGAGGAGCAGAAACATGGTTGAAGATTATTGAGACAAGCATATGTGACGGTGAGAATTGAAGAGAAAATTCTAAAATTTTAATTGATGGAAGAATTGTTGAAAAACAATTCAAATTTTTAATTTTAAATCTCTAAGATATTGTTTAAATTTAAAAATATTATTTTATTTTAGATATTTTTTTTAAAATATTAAGATGCAAGTTATATAAATAGAAGTTATTGAAATTGGAAAAACTATCTGACCTAAAGAGGAGGTCATATAAAAAAAAAAGGGTTTTTTAAGTTTGTCAAAAAATAAGGCTTAATTGCACTTTGTGCCACCCAAGTTTTATTATTTTACAAATTTTGTCACCGTGTTTTTTTCTCTTGCATTTTGCCACCTTATTTTTGAAATCTTGTGAATTTTCCCTAATTTTGTGAATTTTTATTTAATGAACAGTTGATAATTGAACAAAATTTACAAGATTTTAAAAATAGGATGACAAAATACAAGAAAAAAAATAAGATGGTAAAGTTCACAAAATAATAAAATTTAAGTGCCACAAAATACAATTAAACCAAAAATAAAAATAAAAAGATAGAGGGTTTTTTTTTTTTCGCTGAGTGATACAGCGTGTGCTTGTAAAATAACAAAATCTCCGGTTCAGGAAAAGTCGTGGGGAGGGGGGAAATCTCTTTCCATTCAACATGGTTAAGATTTGTACGTCCATAAATCTCAAGCTTCCATTTTTTGCTCTCTATAAATTTTATTTCACCAAAAAAGAAAAAAAATGCTCTCTATAAATTGTGCCACATTCCACCAACCATTTTCTAATGGACGATGCTTCAGGCACCCTGTCTCTAATTGCTTTTGTCTTCTCCTTTTTTTTTTTTTTACGACTTGTAACAAAAAAAAAAAAACATTCCACCAACAATGAAACAAGGAGGTCCATAGTCTGTGTCTTTTTGTGTGTGTGTGTGTGTGTGTACTGTCTAGTGTCAAATTAATTAATCAACATCAACCGAATTAACTCAAGTAAATTTAAGTTGGTCTGATTTCAACCGAATTTTTATATCATTAAAAAATTATATTTAATAATATAATATTTAATGAGATTGGATAGTCAATTTTATTTATAACACACTAATTAAAATATTTATTAAATATAATATATTTATTAAAAATAGTAATATAATATATGTTTATTAAAGTTATGACTATTTATTATCAAATAAAAAGTAATTATTAAATATATGACTATTTATATTCACTATTATTATTGTATGAAAGAACTAGTTTATAAAACATATTAAAAAAATAAAAAATTCAAATATATATTGATAGAATATTAAGAAATTGATAAATATATAAATATATATAATAGTTTATCTCTTAATTTTTTTTATTTTCTTTTTTTAGCTTATCTCTTAATATCTATACTAAATAATTTGACCGCATACTATATTTAATAAATATAGTATTTAATGTTAGTGGAAATTCAATTTTACTTATAATATATATTAATTATGATATTTATTAAATATAATATATTCACTAAATTTAATAAATGTAATATATGTTTTAATACTTTAAAGTTTTATTATTGTTTAAAAGAATTAGTTGATACAACATATTTTAAAATTGAAAATTTAAAAATATAATAATATAATATCAACAATTTGATAAATATATCAATATATATAATCATTTATCTCTTAGTTTTATCCTTAATATTGTGACTACATATTATATTTAATAAATATAATATTTAAGGTTATTGGTCAACCATTTTTACTTATAATATATTTATTGGATGTAATATATATGGGTTAGGATCTATTGATAGCAGATATCAAAGTTAGTCAAATTACACCTCTAATAGCTTTTTGTAGAATACAAATTTAACCAATCCAACCGTTAAATTTAATGTTCTTATTAATTAGATTAAGTATACAAAATTTTATACAATTTCAAAATTATTTAATAGTTCATCACATCACTTTATTTTAACGTAAAATATGATATTAAAATATATATAAATATTCAATGTTAGATAAAAAAAAAAAGTAAAGGAAAGAAAAACTAAAACGAAGATACAAGGTGTCTAAGGCATTAGCTAGGAGAACTTGTCTCAAAGATGAAGGAGGTTCTTGCGACACCACCAAAACTTCATTAGATGTTGTTCCCAATTTGGCCAAGTGGTCAGTACTTTGGTCGGCTGATAAGTGTTAATCATACTTATCTTTTTGGTACATATACCATTTTTTGCTGACTTAATGTTCAGATTTGCCACCTTTTATACACATATGATATACTTTTGAATATAGGTTTAGCACTTCAAGCTTCTTGTTAATATTATTAATTTTTGGAATTGTATGTAGGATAAATTGAAGAAGAAAGATTTATGAAGGAGGGAGAGAGAGTCGTAGCCTACCTCAACCCTGAAGAGAAGGAAAAGAGAGCATCAATTATCCAGCAATTGGCGCTGAGTGATAGGTTATTGGTGCCCAGCGCCAACCTATCGAAGAGGAGCTCTCTTGCTTCTCTGTGTTAGAGCCTAGTGACAAGATCGTTGATGTGACATTTAAGTGAAAGAAGACACAACTTATTAGGAGCAAGATAAAAAAAGGTTAGAAGGAGGGCTTGTCTATGTTGTTTTCATTATAGGGTTAGCAAGGAGAGAAGACAAAGTTCTCTTGGCTCTAGGATGGAAGTTCCACTCTTCTTCATCATTTTCACACAAGTTTCCTTCTTTTCTTTAGCTATGCATAGCTAGATTCACCTTTGCTAGGGTTTAATGTAGTTAATGCTGACCTTCATGTATTTATCTTGAGTATATATTCAATTTAGTTTTGTGTTAATGTCTTTCTTCTACTCTTAATGCTTGTTCTAGCTTGATCAACCTTAACTTGTCCTCATTGAGCATTGAATCTAGTTGGAAAACTTGGTTTAAAGCCTAGATCTGAAAAAGACATCTAATACGTTTTAGATCTAGGAATAGTCTATTATGTGTTAGACATCTTTTATCCTCTATACTTAATGCAAGTTATTTGATTAAGTTATGCAAGTAATTGATAGTTCATTCAAATGATTTAGATTTTTAACTTGTAAGGAATGAAGGTTAAAATGACTTTATATGGATGATGGTAACATGGTAACCAACATTGAATGTAGAACTCAGACAATGCATGAAAGGAAGGCTTAATGAAGTTAAACCCCAACTAACCCCATTCATATATTTAAACTAAATCCATTTTCGCACTTTAACTATTCGATTAAATGCCAAAAGGAGTTTATGTTACATTGTTGTTCTTTTATGCTATTTTAAATTGTTGTTTTTATTTTCTCGCAACTATCATTATTCTCTGGTTACAGTAGTTTATGATAGAAAAAATTAGTAGATTATCAAGTATTTCGTAAGTCCTTTGGGAAAACGATACTCACTCATCACTGTATTACTTGTCTAAATTGGTACACTTGCCAATCAGTTAACATTGGCCTCCCTATAAGTATGACATATCTCGAAGGTCTAACCTGGTTTTGCCATATACTTCGTTATTGCCATCAACTCGTTGATGTATTGGTGAAAAGTCGATAAAGGAGTTTCAATCAAACGAACCACTTCTAGACAATCTGAGAAGCATATAACTTTCATATATCTCTCAAACCAACAAAGTTTCACACCATGATAAAGGGTCATTATCTCTGCATGTAGAATGTTGGAATTTCCTACATTGCCAAAAAATCCTTTGAGGAAGTCCCCAACATTGGTTCGCACCAATCCTCCAAAACCAGCTTTGCCTAGATTAGAAACCGCATTGTCATCCACATTAATAAATATAATATATGTTTTTAAAACCTATTACTTTTCTTTTGAATCTATATATATTAAAAATTTATTATTATATAAAATGTAATCATTTTTATTAACATTTATTAAAGATAATAAATATATTATATTTAATAAATATCATAATTAACATGTTATAAGTAAATTTTACCAATAACACTAAATACTATATTTATTAAATATAATATGTAGTCAAATTATTAAATATAGAAATTAAGAGATAAATTATTATGAGTTTAATGACTATATACTGTTAGTGTAAAAGTTTTTACATTATCAACCAATCAGAAATCACTATTAGTATGACTTTTAAGATAGTTATTGAAAAAGTCAACAAACTTACTATACATGATAATTTGTGATTAGATGATAGTGTAAAATTACTTTATACTGTTAATGCATAACCTATTTTCTCAATTATTATATGTATTTATATATTTATCAATTTAATAATTTTATATTAATATATATTTAAGTTTTTTCTATTTTAAAATATGTGTTATAAACTAATTCTTTAAAATTATAAAAAATGAATGTATATTTTAATATACACACACAGAGAGAACCCACTAAGTTCGCCCTAGTGGTGGAGGGTTTTTGATAATTTGCACAAGATGTTAGATTCAAACTTTGTCGCTGCTATTGTACACTAAAATATATACACACACACACTTAGGCATTTATTTTTGTAATAATTAGTTTTTATTTAATAATAGATTTTTTAATATATATGATTTATATGAAAAAATATATCTTTAATAAATATATATTATATTTAATAAATATAATGTTTAATAATATTATTTAAGTTAATTATATATTATGGGCTTAAAAATCATTTTGTCCTTATACTTTAGTGCTTTTTTATTTTTCATTCCTGTAATTTTTTTTTTCAAAATCGTTCCTGTACTTTAGCGCTTTTTCATTTTTAGTCCCTGTTGTCCAACTCTGTTACAAAAAAGTTAAATTGTTGATGTCATGCTGACATCAGCACGTGACATGTTAGCAGATGATATTATGATGATGTCATTCTAATGTCATCATATGACATCATTACCACGTTAGCAAAAATTGCCACGTCAATAACAGCACGTCAGCAATAGTGCCACGTCATTGTTATTGTAGAGGGACTAAAAATGAAAAAAAACTTTTACAAGGACTAAAAATGAAAAAAAAAAGAATTTACAGGGACGAAAAATGAAAAAAAATACACTGACTAAAAGAAGAAAAAAGGACATATTCGTAGGAACAAAAAAAAATTAACCAATCCTTTGCTACATCTTTTAGATATTTTTGACTATTTTTACAATCATTTGCTTTAAATTAACCAATTTATGGCATTCAAATGAAAGACAAAACTCAAAGGAAAGATAAACTTCAAAGAAAAGGCAAAACTCAATTAATATGTACTAACAACGGGTATACAAAATCATGGATCAAATGAAACAATTGAGAGTAACTAGATTGATTAAGAGAAGTAGAAAACTTGAAAGAGAAAAATGAATTGTCAAACAAATTTGGCTATCTGTGTTAGGCTACAAATAAAAATTATAAAAAATTTGGCCATCTATGTCAGGACTTCATCTCACCACCCATCAATGCATGGTGTTCTTAAACTTATTGTCACTCTAGATGGTGAGGATGTTATAGATTGTGAACCAATATTGAGTTATTTAAACAAAGGAATGGAAAAAAGAGAGTAGGAAACTAAACAATTATACAATATATGCCTAATGTAACACGTTGGGATTATTTTTAGCTACTATGTTCATAGAAGCAATAACTATAAATGGGCCAGAAAAGTTGGGAAATATTTAAGTACTTAAAAGAGCTAGCTATATCCGAGTAATTATGTTGAAGTTGAATAGTACAGGTTCTCACCTATTATCCTTAAAATTAGAGGTTGCCCTCTATACAGAACACAAGTAGCAACACACAAAAACAAAAAAGTGCATGTGATACACTTTTGTCATCCTCTGCTGTTAAGCCATTTAGATAATTAAGTATAAATTAAATTTATACTTTAAGATTTGCTGTAATGTTTTTATCATTAAGATTTTTATTTTATATTAAGTATAAATTAAATTTATATATTTTATTTAAGGCTTAATTTTTTTCATGCCTATTATCCTTAAAATTAGAGGTTGCCCTCTATACATAACACAAGTAGCAACACACAAAAACAGAAAAGTGCATGTGATACACTTTTGTCATCCTCTGCTGTCAAGCCATTTAGATAATTAAGTATAAATTAAATTTATACTTTAAGATTTGCTGTAATGTTTTTATCATTAAGATTTTTATTTTATATTAAGTATAAATTAAATTTTATATTTTATTTAAGGCTTAATTTTTTTTCATGCCTATTATCCTTAAAATTAGAGGTTGCCCTCTATACAGAACACAAGTAACAACACACAAAAACAGAAAAGTGCATATGATACACTTTTGTCATCCTCTGCTGTCAGCCATTTAGATAATTAAGTATAAATTAAATTTATACTTTAAGATTTGCTGTAATGTTTTTATCATTAAGATTTTTATTTTATATTAAGTATAAATTAAATTTATATATTTTATTTAAGGCTTAATTTTTTTTCATGCCTATTATCCTTAAAATTAGAGGTGCCCTCTATACAAAACACAAGTAACAACACACAAAAACAGAAAAGTGCATGTGATACACTTTTGTCATCCTCTGCTGTCAAGCCATTTAGATAATTAAGTATAAATTAAATTTATACTTTAAGATTTGCTGTAATGTTTTTATCATTAAGATTTTTATTTTATATTAAGTATAAATTAAATTTATATATTTTATTTAAGGCTTAATTTTTTTTTCATGCCTGCAAATATGTCTTTTTTTTTTCCCTTTAGTCAATGTAATAATTTTTCATTTTTAGTTCCTGTAAATGTTTTTTTATTCATTTTTAGTCGCTCTACAGTAGTGATGACGTGACACTCTTGCTGATGTGACACTTTTTACTGACGTGTCATTTGTGTCGATGTGTCACATGATGACATCATCATGACGTCATTGCTGACGTGTCACGTGCTGATGTTAGCAATTTAATGTTTTTGTAACGAAATTTGACGGCAGGGACTAAAAATGAAAAGACACTAAAGTATAGTGACGATTTTGAAAAAAAAGTTTACAGGAAAGAAAAATGAAAAAGCGCTAAATTATAGGGATGAAAATCATATTTAAACCTATATTATATTTAACAAATATTATAATATACACTCACTTTTTAGAGTATATTAGCAAGTTACATCTTGAATGTATTTTAAGATAATTGTAGTTATAATTTACTAAAGTACTTTTTTAAAAAAATTAGTGAGTATACATTAGCAAACCCCATGAGAATTTACTAATATACAGCAACTTTTTTTTAGAATGAGTTTGTTAGAAAATTACATATTGGATGTATTTTAAAATAACTATAATTGTAAGCCGCTAATGTACTCTTTCTAAAAACAAATAAACATATATATATATATATATATATATATATATATATATATATATATATATAATCCCATAAAGTTGGTTGAGTGGAACAAGATACAATCTCACATTTGATAAGTTACAGGTTTAGAGGCCCACATGTCTCAATTGAAAGATCTTTTCACATTGATTATATTTATAAAATTTTATATTAATTCAAGCTTATTTGATACAACTTTCATATACCCCAAAATTGAATTAATATATATTTTTAAAATATACTAAAATATGAATAATTTAATCACCATCTTATTGTCGTTCAAATTTCATGAAGCTTGGCACAAACAATGAGGAAAATTTATAATTGTAATTCAACAATTGTATGTGAGAATGAGAAGAGTAAATTTGGGTCACATAACCTGATAACCATACATGGTGGTCAAAATTTAAAGTCATGTGATCAATTAAAAGAGTCATGTGACTTTTAAAAAAATTTACATAACTTATATGTTTTAATTTTGACCATTCATGATAAGATCTAATGACAAATATTTATTATTCACATTCCCACATAAAAAAATACATTCTTACTACACAGAGAGAGAGAGAGAGAGAGATGTATGTATGTATAATTGAAATACACTTAAGTATAATTAATAATGTATAATTCAATCTTAATAGATGAATTCTTTTTAAATGAATCCAAGGTATCCCTCGGCCAAAAGCTCGAAAGTCGATGATTAATCTCTGGAAGTATTGAGATCCAATAAGGGGGTTGATCTCTCCCAATAGATTTTTTCCATATACACAAATCCAAGGATCAAATCCCTTACCACATGTTTAAAGAACAAGGTTATCTGTCAACTATGCAGCACTATGTTGGTTCTCTTAATTGAATAAACTAAATATGATTTTATTTCATAATCTATTGACTCGTTTATACTTATAAATAATATTTTATAATTAATTATTTTTAAATATTGATAGTTAAGTAAATTTAAATTTTTATAAATATATAGTCTAATTATTTTTTAATATTCAATTTTTAATATTTTTAGTTATTTTATTAAAAAATATTTTTATTCAACAAAGTCATTCAAACTCAATATAATATTTAAAATTTAAAAATTGTCTCATCATGTATATATTATATAAGATTTTTATTTAATGTATTATCTTGTGTATATTTACAAAATTTTGACATATAAAATTAAAATACATTATTAATTAAACACTAAAAAGATAGGTTAAATTAATATTATTCAATTTTTTTCCTTAAAATTTGTATAAAATTATAAATTCAAAGTGATTCTGCTTCAGTCTCTAGTCTCAATAATTGTAATTCTGTAAACGTTATAATTCCCACCCCAATTTGTTGGTGCAAACTGCAAAGGATCAAGAATTGGTGAGATAAGCAGTGGCCAGTGGGAATTGTTGAGCAAATTGGTTGGTTAATGCAAGCCTCCCCTACGATTTGGGCCTTCGACTTTGAAATAGTCCCTATGGGCCACAGTCCAAAATTCCAGTTGTTCATGATTTAGTTTTGTTTCGTTGAACGGTTCCCAATTTGGTTATTAATTGTGCGTTTGTGCGCGTTTTTTAAGATAGATAAAATTGACTTTAAATGGTTAAATGTAATTTAAATTTAAATTTTAACTATAAAATATATATGAAAATATGTGTATGATGTCAGAAATTAATTCCAAATGTAAAAGTTTGAATGTCTTGTATTGCAATTGGATTCTTATCAATTGACTTCCAGTACCAGCTCCATCATATTTATTATTTTATCTCTCTTACACACGGACAACATATGTTTATAGTAAAAAAAGCTAACCTTATGCATGCTTTTGTCTCTCTCACACACGGACAGCATGTTTATAGTAAAAAGGGCTAACCTTATGTATGGAAGTTGAGCAAATTATGATGGTATGATCGAGTTGTCAAAGATTAAAGTCAGTTAAAATTATATGATCATTAATAAAATCACATAATTTTATGTTTTAACATTGATCATTTGTAATAAATTTAATGGTTAATACTTTTTTCTCACATAAAGTACTTTCATTTGGTGTGTAGGGAGAATGAAGTTACTATAGAAGTAATTTTTTGTCAAATTATTCTGGTTAATAACTCCTTTATACACATACACACAAATTTTTTAATAATCAAGTTTACAATTTTTATAAAATTTTAAAACCATTTGATACTTCATTAGATAAATTCAATTTAACGTATAATATATTATCAATTAAAATTATAAATAAATGTATGCTATAATATTACATAATTATAAATGTTTGAAATTATCTAGAATTTGACATTAGTACAAAAAAAAAAACTTTTAATATCAGGTTGTTTTCAACATTTTAGACCAGTTCTACAAATAGATGTACAATCAATAAATATAGAAAGTTAGAATTTCTAGATCAATTCCAAAATCGATGACGAAATGATTTTCTACATCAATTATGGTCACAAATCGATGCAGAAAGTATATTTCTTTAAATAACACTACGACTATATTGAATCCTTAATATACAATATTTTAATTTGAAAACTACAAATACAGAACCAGAAATAGATATAAAAACAACATAGAATAATTTCATTACATTATTATATACGTGATACATATCATATATCAAGATACAAATACAATTTTCCTATTACAATGACTAAATTGAAAACTTGTCTACAATTCCCTTATTATGAAGTGACGATAAACCTTATCTTTTCTAGTTATATGGGCCAAATGCGAGAAATTTGATTGTTTTTATTTTTCTTAATTTTCATTTGATACAATACAAATGTTAATTCCTTCTTCCAAGTTAGTTTTGGTTTCTTCTATCTTTTGTTCCTCATTTTTTATTATAAATTTCTCACTTATAATACATCCATCCATCTCTGTTAAAGCTTCCACCACTCCTTTTTAATGGAAGCTTTATAAATTTCTCACTTATAATACATCCATCCATCTCTATTAAAGCTTCCACCATTCCTTTTTAATGGAAGCTTTAAAAGAGATGAATGAATATAACTCAAGTTAGAGATCTATAAAAAAAACGTGGAAAAAGAGGGAGAAAGTGAACTGACTTGGAGGAAGGAATTGATGTTTCTATTGGATTAAATAAAATCAAAAAAATAAGAAACAACCAAATTTCTCACATATGACCTATGTAACTAGAGAAAATAATGATCATGGTCTTTTCGTTGCTGTATGTGAAAATAACGATTCCTTTAACAAGTTGATAAGAAAGTTTGGAGCCTTCAAACACATTGTTTGGAGTCTTCAAACAGAACACACATGTCATTTATTAGAAAGTGATAAAATCTACAACATATGTAGATTTATATAACCTTTTAAACATGTTTTAATGCATTACTTTGATTAATATTGTGAGAAAATAACACATATTATATATTTCTTGTGATTCATGTTTTCAATGGTTTATAAGAAAAAAGAACATAGATACACTAATTTTCTTGAGTTTTTAAATTAGGAAAAATGAGCAATAGTGAGAACCTTCAAATTTTAGACTCAGACTTCAACCTTTCCTCCTTATCAGGTCAACCCTTAGACTCTAGAAATATGATTGAAGTGATTTTAGTCTCTATGGAAAGCTAAAACATAGATTGACACTTTTCATGAAGAGATTTTGATCAAATTCAGAGTGGGTTATAAGTTGAAGTATTGTCCTGACATGGGTGCATTGTTTTGAGCATATCTCAAGTTATAGATATCGAAATGACATGAGACTAGTGCCAAACTTTCAAGGGGAAAATATCTACAATTTTTGTGAAGACATAGAGACCAATTCAGCTTGTTAAGGGCCCAGCAAACGAAAAATCGCAGCCAGTGTTGACCCAGACCAATTTTTTGAAAACATATGGCGTTGGGCACGATTTTAACCTTTGTCTAGCGATAGTGCGTCCATTATGCTCCAATTTTCACATCTTAGTGGTTTAGGGTCTTTTTGTAGTTTAGGAAAACCCAAACTTTCTATTCATTTGAAGAAATTACATCATTGGGGACATTATTTGACTTATCTAAGGAGCGAAAGCGAGGAAGAGCTGGAGGATTCATCACTCGCTATTGAATATTGAAGAATTCAAGTTTGATTCTTAAAGATTCATGGTTTCTTCTTCATCTAATTATTCTTTTTGTTTGGTGCTTAATGACTCCATGAGTTTCTACGTCTCTTAGGATTAGGTTAGGATGAACCTTGGTTTTAACCTATCGTAATTGATTTCTCTTTTGAATCCTTTTCTTGTTAAGTGAATTTAGTTATGGAACTCGTGCTTAATACTTTTTCATGATTGAAACTCATTAAGAATTTGATCAATAATCTAGGTCTTGCAGTTGGGAAATTAGGATTTTGATTGTTCTAATTCAATAACCATACAATTCTTGAGCCCGGGAATAAGGATAAGTTGTATGCATTTGTGTGAATTGCTTAAACCTAATGCTTGTTGCTAATTTTACTCACATAAGGGATTAAGATTCTTAATTAGGAATAAAGGGTTTACCGCCTAAAGGATTGAGCATAAACTAAATTAGAAAAATTGGATGTTAATCACATAATAAGAAGGAATTTAGAAGGGAAAGAATTTACCTTAGGAAAAATCAATGGGATTTTAACACCTAACCATTTGAATCAAATGAATTTTCCAATACTTTTTAAGTGCATTCTTTTGTCTTTCAATTAAAACAAAACTAAAAAACCTAAAAATTTCATTCTTTCCTAATTCTTAAATCAAAAAAGTAATTAATTGGTTGCATAGTTGTTAAACCACAATTCTCATGAATACAATAACTCTTTCCCATCTCTTTATTACTTGTACGATTGGTATACTTGTCGTGATCCTAATAAGTTTTAGTAAAGTTAGGGTTTGAAACAAAAATAAGGGGGAGAGTGACTATTAATAATAACTTTCCAAATTGAAGAACTCCAAATGCACCATAGGTCTTATTCTTAACCCATTGGCCCCCACGATAAAGCCTAAGTCAAAACTAAAGTGATTTATAATCCTATCAACTTTAGCTTTGGAATTATGCCTTTCAAGAAGAATAACTAAAGGAAAAGAATGCTGAGATGCAAGGTCATTAACTAGAGTGGCAAAACCCCTACACCTAATACCTTTACAAATCCAATAGATGATATTCATGAAGAAATACAGTTATTGAAGATTTCTTTTTAGGTGCAACATCCATAGCTTCTGTTTCCATCAGCATAAGTTGGGCTTTAAAAATTACCTTTGATGAGACAAACTAGCTTTTTCATACCCTTTGTGATCTATCCCTACTAATTGAGCAATGGGGAAATGTGCCTTGTTGACACTTAATCACACCAGATTTCATCATGATCCTTTCACTACTACAAAAAACACTTTTTACATCACGTATTTAAATCAGTTGTTTCGGGCCCAATTTAAACAAAAACGCGATGAAATTTTTGTAAATAAGTGCAAAACATTTTAAATTAGTTGCATTAGAACCAATTTAAAAACAAATTTTTAAATCGATTTAGCTTGTAAATGATTTAAAAAGTTTTTTTTTTTAAATCGGTTATAAGTATAACTGATTTAAAAAGTTTTTTAAAAACCTTGTTGTGACAATGATACATGAGAGAGATAAGTAAAAGCAAAACAAATAAGTAAAAAAAGATGACTAAGCCATACCATAAACAAAAGCTTCCCTTTCCTTGCCATTTGAAAAACCTAGACGCTCCCTACACGCAGTCTCATAGAGCCACAGAGGCAGAGCCGCAACTCGCAGTGTACACCGCACACGCCATCACCCTCACTCACGCTCATGCAGTCGCAAAGGCAGAGTTGCAGTGCACATGGCATACTGCACACGCCCTCAATTCTCACGACCTTACGTCACGTTGCCACGAAGCTACTCACACCTTCACGCATCAATACCTTCCTCCCCCTACTCTGTTGCTTGCTACCAGCTTCGTGGTTGATCGAAATGATGACATATTGAGTGTGGTTGACCATGTTGACACAAAAGTTGTGGAAGTAAGTGGAGGTTGTGCTGTAGAAGTAAAGGCCCCACCATTGTAGAACACAATGAGGGGGAGTTTGGAGTTATAGGGATTATCCATTGCTTTGTGGGGTAGGTAGATTTGAGTCCAGGTGCGCTTGGATTGGTTGATGGTGAGGTCTTTAGGGAGAACGAGTGTGGGAAGGGTAGGATCTAGTGAGGGAAGGCTTTGTGGGGGAATGGTTAAGTGCGTGAGGGTGCCGTTTAGGTTGAGGATGATGTTGAATTGCAACTTTGTTTGTATTTGCCTTGTCTATGTAACTGTGTTGCTATGTGATTGGTTGATTGATGCATAACTGTGTCTGCCTACAATTGATGCTCATTTAACTCAGTTATAATTTGAATCGAGTTAAAAAGTCTTTTTTAACTTGGTTCAAAATCCATTATAAAATTACTTATTTTTTTTTATATCGCTTGTATCTAAATTATTTTTTGAACTGGTTTAAAAAGCTCTTTTAATCGATTTAAAAAGTGGTTTTTACAGTAATGTTTGTAGGATGTAGGTCCTATGTTCGTTTTGGAGAAAGCTCATTTGCCCCTTGGAGTGATTTCTCGTATGATCCACGAGCCGAGAGGGGTTCGTATTTGAAGGTGCATTCTTCACATCTTGTTCTACATGAGTAACATGGACGTTAAGAGATATGGCTATAGCCTATAGGGTATGCTCCACCCAAATTTGTGCACCCAGGCTCATTTGTATTTATGGCCACATCACCCTCCTTTTTCAACACTAGTTGCCTTTCCACCATTGTGGTTATGATTCGATGCTTATGGGGTCTTTTGACCATCATCCATGGACCATACATGGGCCCTTCTTCTAACATGGGATGATTTCAACTGTCTTTTTTCACCTTAGGATCTTCTCCCTCCATAGCCTCATTATCTTGATCTTCTAAAACCTTCAACCTTTGCTTGGGACTTTGCGTGGCTTGCATAATCATTTGTCTTATTAGTTTCTCTAATGACCATTCTGGATAACTATCCTTCTTGTAAAGCATATAGAGTGTAATCTTTCATACCCCAAAAAGATGGACAATCCCCTAACTTTGATATGAGTAGCCTAGTCTCTACAAATCTAACTCCACACAAATACAAGCAAACTAAACTTGCCCCCAGTATGTATTAGAGTTAATCTATCAATCTTGAGCATAT
Source organism: Spatholobus suberectus (assembly GCA_004329165.1). Lineage (NCBI taxonomy): Eukaryota > Viridiplantae > Streptophyta > Magnoliopsida > Fabales > Fabaceae > Spatholobus > Spatholobus suberectus. Next base: position 6,453,073 of record CM014729.1, on the reverse strand, counting down.
TCACCAAAGAGGCTCCAATACAGGAGAGGAACTGAGTATCATAAAACTTGATAAGGACTCTAGGAACTTGACTCTACATAGCTATCTTTTTGAACCATTTCTACATTTGCTAGTTAGAAAAGTTGTCATCGCTATACGATAAGTTAGTGGTCCGCTATGATTTGGGACCTTCATACAGAGCATTGTCATTATCTTTTTCAAAGGAGAACTAGACAAAAAGTATCCATGTTGAATGTCAATGATATTGATTGAACCCACCTTCGCCTAACTTCGTAGTAGTTTGCTCTCTATAACCTTGAATACTACGTTTTTTCCTAAATCCTTTACTAGTAGGGAGCATTTCCATGGCTTGAACTAGGACCCTTATTCCTCATCAGTTACACTTTGTTTGGTAGCGCCGAAATATAGAAGAAGAGAAGAGGAAGTGAGCGGAAGAGTAGAGAAGTATACGAACTTCTCTCGTTTGGTAGCGACGGAATATCGAAGAAATATTTGAAAAAAGTGTGGGACCCACGTCTGAAACTTCTTCGCAAAACTGCGAAGAAATGCGCGGAAATGAGTATTGTTGGTAAAAATAATCGATTATTTTTATAATAATCGATTATCACTGATACTAAAAATAATTTTTATTTCAATAATTAATTACTTTTGTAAATAATCGATTATCACTTCCTCTTAATCGATTATCTCTCTTCCATAATCGAATATCTCCTCCCCTATTCGATTATCTAAATCCTCCTTATTCGAATATGCCCCCCCTCTCTCAAAATCCCATCCCCTGTTATTCGAATATGCTCCTTCCCCCCCCCCACACCCCCCCCCCTTAAAATCCACATCCTGTAATAATAATAATAATATTAATATTAATAATAAAAAATAATATTATAAGAACAATAAAAATATATTAATGATAAAATAAATATAATAATTAAAATAATCTTAACTTCACTTTATTTCTTACCTAGTTCTTTCAACTAAACACCTTAATTTCTACTCTATTTTTTACCTATTCTCTTCTCTCTCTCTTCTCTCCTATTTTTTTCCTCTAAATGCCCCAAATTTTTTAATTTTATTTGTCTCCAACAATGCTATATATCGAATATGGTTTACCATATTCGAATATATGGCCCCCTATATTCGAATATGATAAACTCATATTCGAATATATGTAGTTATAATTTATATTCGACGTTTTTCTGTAAATAATTTAATTAAAAAAAACAAGGGTATAATTGTAATTTTATTTTTCATTCCAAATCCCCAAAAGTCAAAAAGCAAACTTTCACTCTATTTCTTCTCTACTTCTCTCCAACCACAACCCTCTATTTCTACTCTATTCTACTACTTCTCTTCTCTCTCTTCTCTTCTACCTACTTCCTCTCCCTCTATTTCGCTCCTCTCTACCAAACACAGCGTTAGTGGGAATTCTGGACTCGAACATAAGGCTTCTATAGGATATCTCCTTCTATTTATACCGTTTATTCTTAAGAAGTTTCGTCATCAAAATTAACTTTCAAAGGCAACATTTTTAGTAGTTCATCACCTTCTCCATGACCTGAATGATTTTCTTTATAAGATGGTCCCTTACCTTCACCCACTAAATCTCCAATCTCCATATTGACACCACAGCTTCTCCCCCATTTTCAGTTTGTACTTTATTTTTGCTGCGATGGAAAAGGTCTTCCTCCTTCATCGTTGGGGTATTAGGACCCTTGGTTTTCTAAAATCCTAAGAGAGCTCATAAGAGTGAGCTATGCTTTACAACATCGAAAAGTGATCGATTTTCTTAAATATTAAACCTCACTTTATGCAACAATCATTATTAAAATATTAATATTGATGTCTTGGTATAATAACTTTCTTTCTATTTATATATATAAAAAACAATAACTTAGGTTCTGTTTGGATAAACTCTTTTATAAGAATTAATGGAAGAAGAAAATAAGAAGAAAAAATAAAATAAACTTTTTTTATAAGTTAAAATTAACTTATACACAAACTAATTTTAGTTTATGGAAGAAATTTATTTTATTTTTCTTCTTTTTTTCTTTTTATAAATACTTGCAAAGAAGTTTATCTAAACATATTTTTATTTTTTTCTAATTATTCTTCTCCTTTCTAGATGACTGAATTTGTTAAAAACACTTAGAATTATATTACTCATACAATAAATATATATAATATTTCTTATAATATTATTTTTTTTAATATTATTTTTTATCTCGCTTTCTCTCTCTCTCTTTTGTATTTTAATATAAAATTTATATAGAAGTAAAATTTCTGAAAAACCTAGTGGGATTCTTCCATCGAGTGAATCCGTATAGGTATATTCACGCTCATTTGTTTTATCTCAAGCTGTGTATTGATTAATTGGCCCCGAAAGTCCGAAAACAACCCACCGATTCTCCCATATATGACTTCTAGCTAGAGCCAAAATCAAATTATTGGGCGCATTTGTTTAAGTGTTTTTCTAAAAAATATTTTTAAGAATATATAAAAATTAATTTTTAAAAAAAATATATGAAAAATAAGACGAATTTTCATTTTGTTTATAATTATAAAAAAACATTTTAAAAATTAGTTATAGTTTTATGTAATTTTTAACAAGTTAGTCAAAACAGTTTTTTTTTTAAATAATTAAATATTTTATTTTAAAAAAACTTAAACAAATACATATACACTAAATTCTTCTAAAAGTAATTTTCATGGAAAAAAAACTGACGCTCAAAACCAATCCTTATTAGTTCTAACAGGTTGAGTGACGTTGTCTCAATGTAGTAACATGAAAAAATTTAAGTGCAGTTCCTTAGATACTTTTAGTGTTGTTTTCTAATTAAATTAGAGTTTTATCTTAATAATTTACATGCATTAAAGATCAATGTAAATTATTAAGATAAAATTCTAATTTTAGTTAGAGAACAATACAAAAAAATCTAAAAAATTGCACCTAAATTATTTTTGCTAGTAACAGTCATATTCAAAATCTGAAAGATCCTGATTTTCTCAATGGATAGACATTAGACAGTGCAAAGGACAATTGACAAAGACTTCGCCGGCCAACACCATAAATAAAATTTCATAAGTGCATCAAAGATACCAACAATACATGATATTGAGATAAGAATGAGATTGATAACGATCAAAACTGAGAATTAGAACAGTAGAAGAAAGAGGGCTGAAAAATGAATGAAGTTGTATGTGCACTTCATCATTTCCACTTTGGTACAACTTAGTAGGATTCAGTGGTGAAACTCTAACTAGAAATCATGATGTGCTTAAATATCTTTTAAAATATTTTTATGATCATGTAACTGTTTTATACTTTTATAATTTGTTTTATATAAATTATGAAAAAACTATTGAAATTACTTTTAAAATTGTTAAATCTTATTTAATTATCTTTAAAAATAGACATTTTGAATTAAAAATTCTTTAAAAATCAAATAAACAAGCCCTTATAAAATTTAAAATAAATATGAAGAATGTGTTTACGTTATTATGAGTATGGAAAAAATTATAAATATGTATTTATGGTTATAAAAATATATGAATATACAATAATCATTTAAAAAATAAAATAAAAAATCAAGATGACTAAAAACAAGATGACTAATAATGTTGGATAATTCAAGTGCTTGACAACTATTCTCCATAGAACAAATTTGGTCGCTGTAAACGGTCAAATGGTTTAGAGCAATTTTATTAGTGATAATTAATGAAATGATGTTACAATGCTTTATATAAGTGATCTCATATTCAGATAAGAAATAATTGTTTGTATAAGTAACAGTTACGTACTAATAAATATGTATACTAAATATATACAAATTAGTCTACTTTATTAATATAATTGGCTAAAATACATTTTTCATAAATTTAAGTTCAGAAATAGAAAATTTGAATATCAAATCTAACATACTACCCCAGTCATCTTACTCTTTGTGTTTTTTCCCCCTTCGTGACATTTGTTTCATTTGGAATTCTAGGTGATTTTATAACTATAGAATTTTTTTTTCTTCTTAGAAATTTGGTGGTTCAGATATCTTAAACTATTTTTATTTAGATAAATGTTATATTAGTTGATAAAATTTTAATATCTAGTATATTTTTATTAGTATATGTCGCAACCGGGGTCACAACTGGAGGGCGAAAAATGATATTAAAAACAGAGGAGTCGCCACCATAATTTATTAAGGGTAAACATGGAAAAACCCTAAAAAATGGTTTTGAACCAAAGATTGGATTCGGGAGTCAATTACGCATAGGGAAGGTGTTAGCACCCTACGACGTCCGTTATAAAAATGGTTACCCTTTTACTCGATGTGTGAAAATATTAACTGTCTTATCCTCTTGCTTATAAAATTATTAATCCTATTATTTTTTATATTTTTTTATTTAAATTATAGATTTATTTTTTATTTTTTTTAAATTATTATTGCTATTTTATTTTTATGGTTTTTGAGATCGACAGGAGTTGACTCTTGCTCCTACGTATCCTCCAATGCAATGAGGAAATCAGACTCACGTAGTTCTTTAATAGAAAATTGTTTTGTGGGTTGATGTTTTTTTATATGTATTTTTTTGTTTTTATTATTTTCAAAAGGATTATTAAGACATTAAATCTTAGACTATAGTAGAGTATCATCCATAATAATAAGCGGCCTAACAGATGCAGAATACTCTTACAAAACAAAGTTATAGAAAATTTCACGATGTTCAAGTAGGTCCTAAACCCAACATGAATGATTACTAAATTTATATATATATTCTTAAAAAAAACAAATTATTAATTAAATTTAAACTTAGACAAAACTTTGTGATATTCAGATGGATCCTAGACCCAACATGAATGATTACTAAATCTACATTTATTATTATTATTATTATTTTAATAAAAGAAATTTTAATTAAACAAAAAAATTAATTAAACTTAAACTTTAGACAAAGCCTTTGTGATATTCAAATGGATCCTAGACCCAACATGAATAATTACTAAATCTATTTTTTTTAAAAAGCTATTAACAATTTATTAATTAAATCTAGATTTTTATTTTTTATTTTTACTAAAAATACCTTGAATTATCTAATAATTTACTAAATAACCCTATATTTAGGTTTTTTTTTTTTCATTTGAGGGAAATTACGTTAACTACTAAAAGACTTGAAAGCTTATTATTATCACCTTTTATATTTGCTAATAACCTGAACCCGTGAACGTTTATATTTGATTAACACACTTTGTGTTAACTACTTATAAAGGGCTATGTTTTCTTTTATTTGCGTCTTAATAAAGGAATAATAAATCTAGGATTGTAACAGTCCAATGGATTCAGCCCCAATTCTTACGTTTCGAAAACGGAAAAGCGAGAATGTGTGGGCCAAGTCGTTTAGCATAGACCTAACAGATTTCGTTTCCTCTCCTTCCTAACCCTAAGACTCCTTTACCCAGCAGCACTGCAAGACTTCCGAATTGTAGGAACACACCGGCAATAGCATTAGCATCTTGGCAGAAGTAGCGTGAGCGGAAGATCTTAAGTGGGTATGGCGTTGCCGTTGGTATGGTGACGAAATCTTCGCACAATGATGGTGCAGCGGTTGGTGTAAGAGTCTCGCGTCATGTCTGACGGAGACGACGGACACCATCGAGCCCCACACTGGGGGCAAGACGGAGGCCGGCGAGTCCCACTCCGGTGGCACGACGGTGGCCTGTACGGCGACGACACGAAAAGGGAGGTGGTTTGTGCAGCAGTTGGCGAGATGCGCACGCATCTCGATTTTATATTATTGGAGTTTGATTATTTCTAAAACAAAGAGATGATCCAGATGTTGAACTGAATCGTCATTGTTAAGATTGAATCAAGTGAGCGTGGGGCTGTGGAGTCAGAGGAATTGAAAAATATTGGTGCTGTCAGTTCTGAATTCAAATTTGTGTATATGAATTTGAACGTTTTGCAGGACCTATATGTTGATACACTAGTGTGCGGGAAACGTATGAACGTGAGAGATTGGGTGAAAATTGAAATTAAGAGTGATTAATTGCGTCAGATGTCAAATGCGGTGTGTGTTTGTGCATGGAGTGATTTGACTCTGTTTGATGCATCTATGGTGCTAGTGAATATGTGTGATTGAGAGAATAATGTGAAGGACGATGATGCTTATGCAAAGAAATAATATAGCAGATATTTGCTTACATCATTCACAGGCTTACAACAGATCAAGCACATAATACAAATCAATCATAAAAATAAACTTGTTACATCAGTATCAGATTCAAATTATTTCACAATGCCAACAGAAAGAGAACATTAGAAAGAAGAGAAGAAATTGATACCTCCAAAGCTATCATTCCCAATTAGCTGAAAGAGAACACACAACAAAGAGTATCCACCTCTTCCGTCTTTTTTGTATCCTACTTTCTACCTCTCTGTCTCCTTTTCTTCAGTCTCCAGACCTTTCCTCACATTTTTTCAGCTTCCTCCCCTTCTCTTTGTGACCTCCCCCCCACTTTTTCTCTCCTTTCTTATTTATAGGCTAATGTAAGATTTGAACGAGGTTGTTTAAGTTCAGTAACTGTTCCCTTTCTCAACTTTTCACTTTCTTTTATTATGATTATTCTTTATTTTGTATTTATTTTCTATAATAATGATGAACTCTTGAATTACTATTATGAATGAATGTGTATGGCCATGGGCTTAAAACTTTTAATTCAACAAGAAATTTAATATTTTTAGTTAGTTACGATCAATTATAATTTTAGCCTCACAAGAATAAAAAAGAATTTTTTTTTTTTAACACAATTATTATTTTTCACTTTTTTTTGAAAAAAAAAACTACAATTACCCGGATAAAATTAGGTGTTCACAATATAAAGACAAAAATAAAACACAAGAATGAGCTAAATTTTGTTTTATAAAATCTTTTCACTTTTTTTTTTTGAAATGCAAGAAAATCTAATAGGCACAATATTGATGGTGGCAAAGACTACAAGTTACACTAGGGGGTAGGAAGATACTTTGTCTAGTAAACCTTCCGATGGTTGATAATTTAGGTTATGTTTAGATTAAAGTTACAAAAGTACTTTTGTGAATTTTAATGCAAAATTGCACGTTCCAATACATAAAATAAAAAGGCAAAATTTGTTGTTTTAATAAGAGTAAAAGTACTTTTGAGTTCTCCCAACTTTAATCCAAATATGCACTTAATTTTATCAAAAAATCCTTTTATAAACACAAAAAATTTTCTAACACTATCATTTTTTTTCTTTTAATCATTAATAAAAACAATATAAAAGAGTAAGGAAAAGAGGAAAGACACATAAGATTTTTATACTGATACGATTTATCAATAGAAATTAATCTAATTCTTGATTTTCCATTGAGATTTCCACTAACAGCCAATGGTTATAAAGAAAACTTATTTCCTAACTACTTCTAGTATTCTTTGCATTTGCCTCTCCATACACTCTATCAATTCTTTTGATCAGGTCTCTTCGAACTTAACACTAACAAATGTTTAGAAGAGTGGAACAAAAAAAAAACCCTATCATTATTGGGAACAACTACAATAAATACAAATAGCTTTAAATGAAAGACTCTTTTCTAAAAGTATTTACAATATGTTTAGAGAATATTTATTCAAATGATTGAAAATAAATGGCTTAATTACATTTTTTATTCCCAAAATTTTACAATTTCACAAATTTTGCCCTAATATAGAAGAACTGCCACAATTAAGATATTTTGTGGCAATTTTTCTTTTAAACCACCACAATTAAGACAATTTTGCGGCTTTTTTTTGTTTAATTGTGACAATTTTTCTACTTAGAGGCAAAATTCACGATATTTTGTAAATTGGGAAGCAAGATTCGTGAAAAAAAAAGTTTAGAATAACAAAATTCGCAAAATTGTAAAACTTTGGAGACAAAAAGTGCAATTAAGCCAATGCATGCACAAAATCTTGTTCTTTAGAGCAAACGAAAGACTATTTATAGGCAATAAGAAATCATCGTCGGAGGAAAACTTGTGCTCCAGTGAGAGAGACTTTAATTGAAACTTATTAGATGTAACATTAAATATTATTCCCATTCTACAAAATAATCGGAGTGAAAAGTATGCTTTCCTTTATGTGTAATATGTGAAAATTTCCATTCTTATGACTGATGTACTAACTTTCTTTAAACACATTTTTTGTCTGCTTCTATTTTTGTGTCAATCACGCTGCTTGATATTGCTTTTTATGTTAAAGTTTGTAGTCAAGGCTTGTAAGGCATACTTGTTAATCTTCTTAGTAAAAATATTTATAAGATGAAGCTTTTTTTACTAAGACAAAGTAAGGTCCGATGAAGCTTATTGATAACTCAAACGAAAAATAGTAAGACAAAATTGAGTTTTATAGTTGGTCAATGCAAACAATCTTTTGTATACTTAGTCCAATTATTATTACCACAAATTAGTTCGTTTGTTATCTTAAAAATAAAGAACTAAATTATCTTAAGCTTAACAATTATTATATAATTTTTCCCGATGATTATGGATAAACCTTGAGTGTATGTTTATATTATATTACTTTCAAATTAATACTTCGTCATATTAATTTTCATATGTAATTTAATAATCTTTTATATTTAATCTATGCTATCTTATTATAATAACTTTTTTATGGAAGAGAATACGGATAAAGTTTAAATTTTACCTTTTTTTTCATAAGAAAGAATATGAATAAAGAAAAATAATTATAGAATTTGAATTGAAGAAAAAATAAATAAATAATTTAAGAACCCGTTTGATTACTTTTTTCAAAAAAAGCTTTTAGTTTTTTAAATTTAAAAATTAAAAACTTGTTTGTCAAGCGTAGCCTTGCCTTTATTCCCACTTGCGACCCCTGCAGTTCCTTATAATCACAGCCACCTATGACTCCTCACTAGTGTTGTCGCTACTGTCAACCTCTCATCCTCTGGCTTCTTTGATCCCTTCCCTGATGTCCTTAGTTGCCTCCCCTTTCTCTCCTTTGTGATAATGAGCACACATTATTCTTCCACAAATCCCCACCCTTTGTTACTTATGTTTGCTCCATGATTGTTCAACAAATCCTCATCCTTTGCCATCTTGACCTTTCCTTCAACAACCTCTTTGATGACATTTTAGCAAGCCTTGCCACCCTCCTCCTACTTGAATATCTTATTCTTGTCTATAACCTCTTCATTGAAACCATCCTCACTTCCCTTGGTAACTCCACTTCATTAAAAAACCTTCAACTTACTTTCAACCAGTTCAAATCAGAGGTATTGCACTACATTGTAGCACAAATTATTGTGCTTTGCTTTCTTCACTAGGGAGATCAAGGAAATCTAGATTAAAAAATATCTTTGACTTATTTTTATTATTTTTTATTGCTTTTTAAACACTTGTTTTATATAAATACGATTATATCCATTGTATCCATTGACTTATTTGATTCAATCAATTCAATTCAATTTAATTTCTCAGAATTCCAATATGGTATAAGAACGAGTTTTACCCGCTCTACTTCCGTAGCTTCTTTGAGAAGTTTCTCTTTTGTTCCTAAATCTCTTCATCTTTGAGCTTCTTCTTTGAGTTTCGTCTCTAAGTTTCTTTCTCATGGAGAGTTCAGATCACGGTTTAGTTGATCAATCTCAAAACCCTACCAGTCCCTATTACCTACACCCTGGAGAAAATCCAGGTATAGTTCTTGTTTCACCGCAAATGAATGGCTCAAATTACCATTCATGGAGTTGTGCTATGAAGAGAACCTTATTATCCAAGAACAAGTTGAAATTCATAAAAGGACAAATTTCAATGTTGAGCGAAGACGATTCGATGTTTGAATCTTGGGAAAGATGCAACATGATGGTGATATCGTGGATCACAAGAACACTCTCGCCACAAATTGCCCAAAGTGTCATCTATATTGACAATGCAAAGACTCTATGGGACGACTTGAAAGAAATGTTTTCTAAAGGAGACCATTTTAGGATTTCTGATTTACTTCAAGAAATCCACTCAATTAAGCAATGTGAGAAATCTGTTTCAAAATACTACACTAAGTTAAAGATTCTTTGGAAGGAATTAGAAGCATTAAGACCAGTCCCTGATTGTATTTATGAGATCAAATGCAAGTGCATTTTGTTGAAAACCGTAAGGCAAAATAACGAATTTGAACAAATAATATGCTTTCTTAAGGGACTTAGAGAAGTTTATAGCACTGTCAAATCTCAAATATTGATGTTGGAGCCATTGCCCTCCATCAACAAGGTTTTCTCTCTTGTATCACAACAAGAAAGACAACATACTGGTGCTTTTATTGGAGAATCGAAAGTGGTGGTGAATTCTACAAAGAATCAAAACAAGGGTGGAGCTATAAATGGAGGATATGGAAAAGGAAGATCGAATGTAAGAAGACGAGGAACATATACATCCAAACAGTGCACGTTCTGTCATATTTTGGGTCATACTATTGAGTAGTGCTATTTTAAGCACGGTTTTCCTCCAAGATTCACCTTTAAGTCCAAGAACAAGAACAATCACTTTGTCCACAATCTTGTATTAGAAGAAAATTTATATTCACAGGCAATTGAGAAAAACTTGCCTCAAGCAAGTCATTCTGATACCACTCCTAGTTAATTCAGTCCTGAGCAAGTGCAACAACGGTTGAATCTGTTATAGCAATCAAAGATTACTCCTAGTCACAGTGCTAATCAAGCATTCACTTCCTTTGTGGGTGAGACTCCACCCATCTACAAAATCCAAACCCAAATTTAGGTAAATCTAGTTCAAATTTAAATCTCTGGATTCTTAACATTGGTGCCACTACACCAAATCAAATTTTATTAGTTTTCATCTTATCAAACCCATTCATGTGACTCTACCTAATGGTTTAGTGGTAACTGCAAAATACTTTGGATCTATTCAAGTTTCAGGCACATTTCAACTCTTTAATGTTCTTTACAGTCTTGATTTCACCCTAAACGTTATTTTTGTTTAGCAATTGATCTCCTCTTTGAACTGCCAGCTAATTTTTATTAATTTTGTGTGTCATATTCAGGATGTCAATACATTGAAGATGATTGGGCTTACTAAACTAAGAAATGGACTTTACCATCTCAAGGAGCCAGAACCTTCCTACCACCCTTACACTTTTACTGTCAACAATCTTCATAATAAGTCTATTGATACAATTAATACTGTTTTTGACATTTGGCATTTTTGTCTTGGTCATCCTTCAAATAAAGTTCTTGATTAAGTTTGTACAAAATTTCCATATGTGAAATACAATAAGAATAAAGTGTGTGATTTTTTTCATTTGGCTAAACAAACAAAATTGCCCTTTAATTCCAGTAATACTATTACTACTAATTCTTTTGATTTAATACATATAGACATTTGGGGGCCTTTTGTTGTCCCTTTTTTACATGGTTATAGATATTTTCTTACAGTGGTTGTTGATCACACACGACACACTTGGTTATTCTTAATGAAAAATAAATCAGAAGCAAGAAAACTCATGTTTGATTTTGTTGCCTTTATTAAAACTCAATTATAGGTTAAGGTTAAGGTAATACGGTCTGATAATGGGAATAAATTTCATTGCCCTAAATTTTATGTTGAGTTTGGTATCATTCATCAAACCTTATGCGTTGCAACACCACAACAAAACTCCATTGTGGAGAGAAAATATCGTCACATCCTCAATGTGGCTCACAGTATTTTGTTTCATGCCAATCTTCTAAAGAGTTTTTGGTCTTATGTAGTGGCGCATGTTGTCCACATCATTAACAGTTTGCCCTCCCCCACAATTCAAAATAAATCTCCCTATGAAATCTTACACAAATTCTCCCCCACCTTTCTTGATTTAAAGGTATTTGGATTATTGTGTTTTGCCTCCACATTAGAGCAACACCAAACAAAGCTTGATCCTATATCTAGAAAATGCATCTTTCTTGGTTCTAAATTTGGCGCAAAAGGATATATTGTTTATGATCTTCATACTTATGAAATTCTCATATCATGAAATGTTATTTTCCTCTAAAATTCATTCCCCTATCCCTTCCTTCCCTTTCACCTTTACTTAATACTATGACATATAACGAACAAGATTCCTTTAATTTTCTTCTTGAACCTTTACAACAATCTCAGTAGGCTGTTCAACAAGATCAACTTGCCTCCCATCCAAAAATACAAACCCAAAATAACTTTGACCCATCTTAAGCTCTCCAGAAATCCACTAGGATGTGCAAAGCTCCTGATTACTTAAAAGATTTTCATTGCAAACATTTTTCTTCAGCAAGCCACAATCAATCTTTGACATCAGGTACATTGTATCCTTTATCTTTTGTTCTATCATATAAATCTCTTTCTCCCTAACACTTGAAATATACATTTGCCTTATCCAATATTTTTGAACCTCAAACCTACAATTAGGTTGTTAACTTTACTGAATGTGTAAATGCAATGAAGGTTGAATTAGCTACTCTTGAAGCAAACAATGCGTGGTATCTTACTGACTTGCCTCTAAGCAAAGTTCTTATTGGTTGCAGATGGCTTTACAAGATCAAACACAAGGTTGATGGGACAATAGAACGCTACAAAGCTTGTCTTGTACCCTTATGGTGAAGAACACTAAATTACTTTTTCAGTCTGAGGCTTCTTTGATCCAGCCTCCTACAGAAGGCTCATTGGTCATCTTCTTTACTTGACAACAACAAGGCTTGATATAAGCTTTACTATCTAGCACCTAAGTCAGTTCATGCAATCCTCCACCACCCATCATTTTGAAGCAGCCATAAGGATCCTTTAATACATCAAGAGTGCCTCGAGTCAAGGCTTGTTTTTTTCTTCCACCTCAGTCCTACAACTAAAAGCTTTTAGTGACTTAGATTGGGCTTCTTGCCCCACCACTAGACGCTCTGTAACTAGTTTTTGCATTTTCCTTGGATCCTCCTTAATCTCCTGGAAATATAAAAAGCAAACAACTGTTTCTCGGCTATCATTTGAAGCTGAATATCGTGCCCTTGCCTCCATCACTTGTGAACTTCAATGGCTGACTTATTTGCCTCAAGATCTTCATGTTCCTTTCTCAACACTAGCCTTGTTGTATTGTGATAGTCAGTCAGCTCAGCACATTGCAGTGAATCCTAGCTTCCATGAACGTACGCAAGCACATTGAGATTGACTGTCGTATAGTTCGAGAGAAACTGCATTCTCATCTTTTTCAATTGCTTTCGGTTCCATCCTCTCACCAGTTGGCAGATTTCTTCATTAACCCCCTTAAACCATTACCTTTTTCTAATTTTGTTTCCAAGCTGGGAGTGCTCAATATACACTTTCCAGCTTGAGAGAGGGTATTAGGACTACAAAATAGGATTATAAAATAGTTTGCTAGCTGTACAAATAAGTTAGTGTTGTTAGGAATTAGTATAAATATGATTGTATCCACTGTATCCATTGACTTGTTCAATCAATTCAATTTAGTTTCTCATAATTCCAATAATAGTTTTTAAAATTTAATAAATTTCAAATAAAAGATTAACTAGTGAATAACATAAAATTGTTTTAGAAATAAGTTTTTAAAACTAAAAATTGGAAAGTGAATCAAACATGTCCTAAATTTTTTTTTAAAAAAATTATTTTTTCCCTTTTTTAATTAAATAAAAAAAATATATCGTTATTTTTTTTTCTATATCCTCTTTTTAAACATACAACTAGTTCATTTTAATGGCATAATCATTTAATGCCGCACCAAACTTATATTCATTGTGTACTATTATCCATGAATAATACTTGTATGCTAATTCGGCAGAACTGACATGAAATATTTTTATGTACATATATAGTCTAAACAACCTAGGTACATTAAAATGCAATGGTCGAACCGCATGGCCCAGTCTCTATTAAAATACAAATTTCATACCTATAAAATTTATCAAAATTTTATACCATGGCTTAAAAAAAGCCAAAATAAAAATGACAACACAAATTAACATAATTCCATAAGAGCATTCTTTAAATTCATATCCATTGACATTCATCATCCATGAGTTCTAAAGTCTAAACAAATTAAACACGTTTTGAACAAGGAACAAACTCACATAAATTCCAAACTTTCAATGACGTCTATGAGTTCAAACTTCAAAGCTCAAACAAATAACAAACTCACATAACAAAGTCCAAAAGTAAGTTCTAAACATAATTAAACAAAAAGTCCTAAATAAGTCCAAAAGTTATTTCTACCCAAGGAGTAAATGTTGGATCAACTTCAGGTACGCCTTCTCCTTCATCAAAGAACTCAGAACCTTCCCCAGTTGCTTCCTCAACATTGCTTTCATTTATATTCATGTTTTCCATAGTATTGTCTTGTACATCATCATCTTCATCTTCATCTAAATTCAATTGATCTATAAGAAGATCATTCTAGATAAAAGTTAGTAATCAACAACTAGTGATAACAAATATGAAACAATGAAATTGTAAGTACAATGTGGGAAAAACATATCAATATCACTTGAAATTGGTTGGATAGTCAAATTTGCAAGGTCATTACGTAATGCATCCACCTCCTCATTGGTTAAGAATGGTGGTGAGTCCTTTATTACCCAATTAGAATGGTCATCAAGTGTTTCAAAATTGATAGGATCATAGCTTTGATGCCTCTTTTTCCTAAACAAATGTATTTAAATCTAAGCACATGTATTTACAAATAGAAGTATAGAATGATAAACAATCAAAGAAGAAAAGACATAATAATACCTATGCTGTAGCCTCAAGTTGTAACGAACAAAGACTAGATCATTAAGCTTCTGATGCTTTAACCTATTTTATTTTTTTTGAATGAATGTGCTCAAATACACTCCAATTTCGTTCACAACCTAAAGCATTACAAGTTTGGCTTAAAACATAGACAACCAACCTTTGCAAATTTGGTGCACCATATCCATAAGATTCCCACCATTGATTTAGAACATTGTATGAGACAAAATAAATCAATTTATGTATTGAACTAAAATAAAGATTAAGGATCACAAGTTGTGAAAGTTACCTGGCATCACTGTATTTTGTTCATGCAAAGTAGCTTGTCTTCCAAAATCCAACTCGGCATCTTCGTACTCTCATCTCACTAGTTAACTTACTCCTTAACTCAAGATCTCCATGAGCATATTTTTCAATGACATCTAAAAGGCCAAATGTTATGGACCTATGTTGTTCATATTCTTCATCATTAAATCGACAAGCTAGATTTAACCAATAACCAGCAACATGAAGATTTTTACGAAGCTATGAATCCCAACGGTTATCTAAAATCTTCAAATAAGGCTCCACTTTCTTCTTATTTCTTCGAAACCTCTTCACCATCTCCTCTCTAGCTTTATAAATAGCTTGATAAAGAAAACCCATAGCAAGTTTATCTTCATTGTCAACAATACGCAACACATGTACAGGTGGTTTAGTAAGTTTCACTATGTCAGCACATTTACTCCAAAACCTAGAGTCTAAGACTTGCTCCACAATTTTTTTTGCTTTGGCTTCTTTGGCATAAGCTGAACTTGTCCATTCTTTAGATGTTACCATGGCTCTTAATGCATCCTTTTGAGCCAAAATGCTTTGCAAAGCAATGAAATTAGTGGCAAAGCGAGTTAGAGCAGGATGAAGTATTTCTCTGCCATTTGTATGTTTTCTCATCAAATACAATGCATAGCAATGATTATAAACATATTTGGTGACTTTTGAGGCATGTGACACGGCCTCACTTACTTCCTATAATTTTCCCATATCCTACAACATCAAATTGATACAGTGTGTTGCACAAGGAGACCAAAACAATTTAAGAAACTCTGCTTCCAATAACCTTCCAGCAGCAACATAATTTGCAGCATTATCCGTCACTATATGAACAATATCTTCAGGGCCAACATAGAGCACCACCTCCTTGAAAAGCTTATACAACATATAAGTAGTTTTAGACGCATGAGAGACATCAGCAGATTTAAGAAAAACAATTCCCTTAGTCCACCCATCTACCATAAGAGTACAATCGTTTTTCTTCCAAATAGAACGATAATCCTCTACAAGCTTCTTTGTATCATCAACCCACCTATTTAACAAATAACCACAAATAGTATGCATACTAGGAACCTTATACCCTAGACTCATGCTACAAAAAGCATCAATCATAGGCTGAAAATACGTTGAATTAGCTACATTAAATGGAACAGATGCATCAAAGAACCATGTTGCAATAGCGAGGTCACACTTTTCTATCACTTCCTTGCTTTGCAACACACTTTTAAGGTAGGTTGAGCTCCGGGAGTTGTTCTAGGCATGAAATAATTACCAATGCGATTGGTATTCTTTCCCTTTTGAGATGCAACAGCTACTGGTCTTGATTGTTCCACATCCATAAGTTCCTTTTGCACTTCACCACCTTCTTCACTAGGTGGATAACTATCATCATATACTTTTTGAATTTTTCTTTTCTTGCTCTTGCACTCATCAATATTTTGCTTCATTTGGAAATGAATATCTGTAGGCACCATCTTACATTGTTCAACTTAACCTTTTTCACCAGCCAAATGACTCTTGAACCTATTAATTCCACCTCCCCTAATAACTTTATCACAGTAGATACATAGTAAAACAGTTTTTCCATTCTCCTTAAGCATTTTACAATGTCCCCAAGCAATATCAGTTTTGGCTCTAACATGCCTCTGAATTGAATTTTGAGTAGAAACTTCTTAAGATAATGGTGCTTCAGCAAATGCCATTTATAATACAATCAAAAAACAAAAAATGTAATAAGAACCAGCCATCTCTAATACAATCATATTCATAAATCATAGGCATACCAACAAACATAATTATGAACCTACCATCTCAAACAAAATGTAGATTCTATTCAAACATTACATAGGCATACTAACAATATAATTAAGAACTTGCCATCTCAAACAAAATCTATAATAGAATGAATATTATTATATTGATTTATTTGGTAGGACAAAATTATAATAATTAACTATTGTTGGGTTTTGTGGGAAAAAAAAAGGAAACATATGAAAGCAACAATGTGATATAACTTTGATGTCCATCTATAATAATATACCATGTAATATAGGCAACATATACATTCAAAACGTTTGTCCAAATAACAAATTAAAATTTGAGTAATGCTCTTAGGAAAATTAAATTTGACATTACATAGGCATACCTACACTTCTTTTAGTGTTAAACTTAATGAAAGGAGTCCAAGCTTGGCATATTTATATTTCAATCATGTTAATTTTCTATTACATGGACATTAAAAACAGAGAGTGTGAGTTCGACGACTTGCAAAGCTAACGGAACACGACAAAGGGCGGAGGAACATGATAAAGAGCAGAGGTGCGACCTGTTGTGAAGGACGTCGCTGCGACGAGGACAAGCAAGAAGGGTATTGGAAGCTGGATTGGAAGATGATGAGGAGTCGACGTAAAGGATGCCACCGTGAAGGATGCCGACCAAAGAGTCACTGACGTTCGACGACATGTGGAGCCGACAGAAGAGGACGGAAGACGACAAGGTTGAGGCGTTGAGCGGTGCAACTGTGCAAGCACATGAGGAGTGGACGACATAGACGAGTAAGAGGATAGCCAAATAGGGATTTACCGATTTAGGGGTTCCATCCAGACTTCCATTGTTTCAATTTTGTTACCCATTAAACGACGCCGTTTTGCCTTAAAAAAAATAAAAATTGGCCCGGTTCGACTTAAAGACTTGCGAGTTGAAGGTCGAACTGAAAAATCGGCCAGTTCATACCGGGTTGACACGAGACGATGGCACCGCTGATCAAAATACCGGCTCAGATCGATCATACCACCGGTTCCCTGTCGGACCGGTCCGATTGGCCGGTCTGAACTGATTTTTAAAACACTGCTTTTAAATTAATAAGTAAATAAATAAATAAATAAATATTGAAGGTCATTAATAGGACAAAACATCGGACCCAATTTCAAAATTCGTGGATACGAAGTGTGCAATGTAATCATCTTCCCAATGCTCGAGAATGATACACTCAAATCATTATCTATCACGGTTAGACACTGTAGTAGAGAGTGGAGAGACCAATCCCAACGGAAGCCAAGTCTTTTAATTTTTATCTTCCAAATCCAACGTAACAAACGCCGCTCACCCAAAATTTTCATAACCATCCAAAACCCACCTCTCTCTAACACCACACCACAACCCAGAGAAGCCGGTTACAAGCGGAGTGGACGAAGATGATGAATAATATATTATATTTATGTTAAATAACTATATTAATTTGTGTGAATTATATTTACATTGGAAAATTTCCATTGACACACTTGTAGAAACAAAACAATATAATAATGGTAGGTTCATTCTATAAGTCCACGGTCGGGTTTCTCTTCACTGAACGCATGCATTCTTAAAAGGCGTCGCGGTAAAGACTGCAGATCACGCGTTTACATGTGCCCACCATACATAGACAAACCAACTCGCCCCTATGTTACCAAAAAAATGGTCTATTTCACTAATAAAAGTGAGAAACAAGTAACAGAAAAACCCAAAATATTGAATGCATTGGGACCACTCTTTTAGCAGATTACATCCCCGGTGTTGTTTGCTAAAAGCCTAAAACAAGTTTTGGAGTAATTAAGGAAAGGTAAACTGTGTTTTGAATTTTTTAAAATTTAGTTAAAATTAGTTTTAGTCTTTATATTTTAAAAATATTAATTTTGGTCTTCATATTTTTAAAATGTGATAAAATTTATTTCTCATTAATTAAGTCAAAATTAAGTATGAGATTAGGAATAAAATTCATATTTTAAAAATACAAGAACTGAAGCTACAATTTTTAAAATATAGGAATTAAACTTAATTTTGGCCCAAAATTTTAAAGACTTAAAATATATTTTATTATTAAAAGAAGTAAGGTAATAATTGTAAAATATAGAGAAAAGAGATTGAAAAGCTCTTAAATCGCTGCAAGTAGATAAATACGTTGAGAGCCTTTTCTTTTATATTAAGATCGTTTTCTTTTTCTCAAAACTTATAATCTGATGACGAAAAATTATTCTTGTAATGATTCAATTTTATTTGATAATTTAGATAATAATATTTTATTATAATTTCAATAAAGAAAATAATTTACTTGTGATATTTTTTATATGAAATAATAATTAAAATTTTAACTTAAGATTAGAAGTTAACATACTATATTTTAATTAACTTTTACTTCTCATTTTATACACATAATTAATTATCTTAAAAATAAAATCAATTATCACAAATAATTTCATACTTTTTTTTATAATCTTTATTATACAAAATTATTTTGTAGATAATTAAATAAAATAAATTATTTTAAAATTACTTTTTTTCTAACACACCCAAACTTAAACATTATTTCATACAATTAATTATTAAAACAAATATTTTTAACAGTTAATTCGGTCACTAATACGGTTTCTATCGAACTCAACCAAAAAAAGGTTTATCGAATTTTACAGTAAATACATAACCAAAATGGATTTTTTTTTTATATATATAATAACAACAACAAAGCTAAAACTTCATACTTTGTATATACTATTCAAATCCTCCATTAAGTCAATCCAAGTGGGTAATCCAAAATAAATTTTTATTGCTGTGCTGTCTCTGCCATAAAAAAAAAAACAAAAGAAATAAATAAATAATAAAAAAATGAAAAAAAGATAAAGAGAGATAGAGGGACTGTAGAAAAATGAGTTGTAGAAGTCTAGAAGATCTATGTTCATGCACAACTAACCGAATAAAAACATAATTTTATAATAGTTTTTTTCGGATACTGTATAGCATATGATACAATGACGAATCAAGTCAATAATCTCAACCAAAGTCTGAAACCATTGTATAACACTACACTGCAGTAGTCGTTGGAAAAAAGAGTGGTGGGACCAACCCGAAGGGTTGGGAGTCCAAGCCTTTCATTTTATATCTTCCAACGAAATCCAACGTCACAAAAACAGCATACCGAAAAATTTTCATATCCATCCAAAACGCACCTCTCTCCAACGCCACACCATGAGCTCTGACCCAGAGAAGCCGGTTACAGACGCAGTGGACGAAGATGATCATGAGGTGTCTCCCATCGAGGAGGTTCGTCTAACGGTGACCAACACCGACGACCCGACCCAACCGCTGTGGACCTTCCGCATGTGGCTCCTGGGCCTTCTCTCGTGCTCCCTCCTCTCCTTCCTGAACCAGTTCTTCGCCTACCGCACCGAGCCTCTCATCATAACTCAGATCACCGTTCAGGTCGCTACTCTCCCTATTGGCCACTTCATGGCCGCGATTCTACCCAAAACCAAGTTCAGAATTCCCAGGTTCGGGTCCAAGACGTTCTCCTTCAACCCGGGTCCGTTTAACATGAAGGAGCACGTGCTCATCACCATATTCGCCAATGCCGGAAGCGCATTCGGATCCGGGTCGCCCTACGCCGTGGGTATCGTCAATATTATCAAAGCCTTCTATGGACGCAGCATCTCCTTTGTTGCTTCCTGGCTTCTCATCATTACAACACAGGTTGGTGGTCACTAGTCACCACCGTTCCTTTTCACCCACTAATCATTATCATTATTTTTAATTACTTTTTCTTTAATTATTTTTAAATTGTATTATAAAAGAATATACCACTAATCATTATCATTATTTTTAATTACTTTTTCTTTAATTATTTTTAAATTGTATTATAAAAGAATATATTAATTATCTACGGTTTCCTCCTTCCATTTCCTTTGGCCCTTTTCATGACCATGGTTGTCAATTGTCATTCTCGCATTATTTTACTTAAACACTCCATAGTTTGATGCTTTCTGTTTCTGCCCTTTTTTAGTAATTTTATTCCACATATACTCTCTTCCGCTTAATATTTTTTCTTCTCTCTAAGGTTTTTGTTTTTAGTTATTAAAATATTGATTTTAATCAATGGCACAATTTATATATATATATATTTTTTATTTTCATTTTAACCTTCATTCCTAGAGCCATACTCCACTATTTTATTTTATTTTTTAAAATTTTTAGTTGTCGTTCAAATACCAACAACAAATGAAAATGTAATCGTTCTTACAAGTCATGATTATTTTGTTGAAGTCTTTATTTTTGAGGTGGATAGTTTTGTTGACAATCGAGAATTATATAACAATTCCAGAATTCATGTTTATAATATAGAATAATTATGTTTTTATAATTATCATATTGTGTAAAATAAAATATATAATTTTATAATTTTGAAGCTAAATATGATTTATCCTAATCACTGAGGTGTTGTATAAGTTGTAATACTTATTGAATACTTAATTATGGAGGTGATTTATAGTTTATATTTCTTTCAACTTGTATAATCAAGAGAAGAAGATAAATAAACTAATACTATCAACAAATATATTGGACCCGAAATTCTAATATTCAACTGCGAGCTGGCTGCAATTTGCGATAGTAATTGACAATAATGAAGGGACCTCTAATTCACACCGTGACTACAGGTGCTAGGATATGGATGGGCCGGGTTACTGAGGAAATACGTGGTGGAACCAGCCCATATGTGGTGGCCCAACACCCTCGTCCAAGTCTCACTTTTCCGGTATGTCAATAAAAATGAAAAACTCTTTTAATCATATACCACTATATAATTCTAATCCTTACCTGTTGAGTTTTTTATTCTTAAATTAAAAATTGGATAATTTTTACTCGTCTTTTCACACAATTACATGTCTGTCTTATCTCATAAGACATGTATTATAAACTTCTCTGTCAAATCAATAATTTTTTTCAATCAAAAGAGATTTAAGTTTTCTTAATTATTTTAATTAATGTTTAATTTTTTTTATCAACAGAGAGTATAAATTATAATGAATTATTTATAATTCATTGTTAATATAATGATTTATTAATTATTATTTTAAAGTTTTTTTAATCAACATTTCTAAATGTCTCTATTTTTGTAATTATATTTTTTAGTAATAAAAAATTTTCTTTTAATACTTTTGAATTTATATTTTTTTCATATTTAAATGTATTTTTATAAATGCCCGTATAATGATGCATAGTACACTTGCTAGTAGTAGAATATTTTTGTAATATGCACATATTCTTTGCATCCTTTCACTTAGTAAATGTTTACAGAGTGAGGATAAATTTAAAACAAAAAGCAGAGTTTATTATAACCTCGCTAAGGTTACCCCAAACATTTAGGATAGTTAATTGAATCTGACTTCAATCTAGGCCAAGTGCAGAGTTACAAAGCAGCGATTTGGATAAAGTAGAAGAGGGTGGGAAAGGGGTTTCATTCATCAATAGAGATCAAAATAATTTGTCTATAGAAATAGCCAAATCTTCATTATTTTTCCTCATAGGAAGGCATAAAGTGAGGGGGAAAAGACGTAAATAATGCTTTTGCATTTATTGAAAATAAAAGCACGGAGCTGGCCCAACTGGGCTGTAAGATTCTAGTCTGACTATAGCACAATTGACTTTAAGAACTACAACAACGTTAATATCACGCATTTAAGCTTGCATTGCATAAATGTGGTCCATGAATTGCCGTCACAATTAAGCTTGACCAGCAATGTGGAAACGACTTACGAACTATGAAGGAGACATGGAGAGAATGGCTACGTCGACACTACAGCTGCATGTGACCCATGATGCTAATTTCGTAATCAATTTGAATTTATTCTTTAAAAAATGTCTGATATAATTGACCCCCATTTTTATTGATAAGATTTTTTATTATCATTATTTTACTTGACTTAGATTCTGCTATATTGACAACCCTTATATATGGGAGAAATTATTGTATGATTGATTTGGCAATCTTTACATAACATGCAACTGAATTTTATTAACTCTATTAACATACAATAATTTTTCCTTATATGCATGTTTAGGACGGTGTTGTAAATCTTATAGAAACTAGGACATTTGACTCATCTGTTTGTAGCTTTATGAGCTGTGTTGTTGTACTGTTGCGAGATAGCAACATTAAAATTACCACCGGGAAATCAAGGATGTAACAAGGGAAACAGGTGTAACAGTACTAGACTAGTTATTCATGCACCTCCTGCGAGACGTAGCAATAAAAAGTTTCACATGCAATCACATTGTATGCAGATTCTGTATTGATGTATTTCTGAAACAATATACTTACATAAATAAATTGTTGGTATGCAGAGCATTGCATGAGAAAGATGAACACCGACTTTCACGGGCAAAGTTTTTCTTTATTGCACTTGTGTGCAGTTTTTCGTGGTACGTGATCCCTGGATACTTCTTCACAACGCTCACAAACATTTCATGGGTGTGTTGGATATTCTCCAAGTCAGTTACAGCTCAGCAGATAGGCTCGGGCATGAGGGGGCTAGGACTTGGAGCCCTCACACTTGATTGGACTGCTGTGGCATCATTCTTGTTCAGCCCTCTTATCTCACCCTTCTTTGCCATTGTCAATGTTTTTGTGGGCTATGCATTAATAGTCTACGTGGTGATTCCTATAGCATACTGGGGCCTAAATGTGTACAATGCCAATAGGTTTCCCATTTTCTCCTCACACTTGTTCACAGCCCAAGGTCAAAAGTACAACATATCTGCTATTGTAGACAACAATTTTGAGCTAAATGTTGCAGAGTATGAAAATCAAGGTAGAATTCATCTAAGTGTGTTTTTTGCTCTCACTTACGGCTTTGGATTTGCCACCATCGCATCCACCCTCACACATGTTGTCTGCTTCTATGGAAGGTAATGCTACTCAAATTGTTTAGCAGTGATGTTTGATTTCTTACTATATAATGTAATAAGATGATGGTAAAGAAGACTCTTGAATCTGGGATGTGATGTTATTGAGTTTGAAATTCTGGAACAAACACATGCAGTAGTATGTTATAAATTCTATATTGCCCTGGTTGTCAAAAAATTAATGTAATTTATATGATGTTAAGGTCCTTTGTATATTGTGCAATAACATTTAAACAATAATTCTCAGGATTCTGGACAATTTACTCATATAAGCTAGAGTTTTAGAAATTTTATGCTTCACATACTAACTTGAAAAGTTGTTTTAAAAGATAGATCAGATTAAAACAACGATGATTTTTCTACAGTTTTCTTAACGTTCATGTGCAATTTCTTAAGATATAACGCCATGACGCTGCAAATGAAACATTACACAAAGAAAGGAACTTTCTTCGATTCGCTTTGAATTTTTGTTGAGCTATCCGCTATATCATTCTAAAATTGTTATATTTTTATGTATAACTAAATATGCAGGGAGATTATGGAGCGCTATCGCGCTTCTTCCGAAGCCAAAGAAGATATCCACACAAAATTGATGAAAAGATACAAGGACATACCTTCCTGGTGGTTTCATTCATTGCTGGTTGTGACACTTGTGGTTTCTCTCGCCCTATGCATCTTTCTAAATGACCAGGTTCAGATGCCCTGGTGGGGACTTCTCTTTGCGGGAGCCCTAGCTTTTGGATTTACCCTGCCCATTAGCATCATCACTGCCACCACAAACCAGGTTAAAGTCTAACTTTTGCTCCCCATTATGTGATAGCACATGCATAGACCAACTCTTATGTCTTGCAGATATTTAACTTACTTTTAAAGACTAGGAGTGGTATAGATCGAGCTCCTAGCCAATTGGTCAGAGGAGTTCTAATATTATTTCAAATACTAGCTACTAGCTATGCTAAAAGCTTAAGTTGTTAGATAAACAGGTATGATTGAATTTATATCTAACATTGATCTGCAAAATGATATGAATATGTATACGTTTTAATCTGCTTTCTCAGTGATTATTTTCGAATGTAAGAACAGTTTAAGCTAGAGATAATATGTTTGTTTGTTGTATGTGTTTAGCTTGAGAGTCCTCTTGTGGTTTTAAACAATTAAGTACTATGTTCATGGGAGCACAAAATCTCAAGTTTTGACTATTGCTTTCTTATGCTGTGTGTTCAGACACCAGGATTGAATATCATCACTGAGTATGTCTTTGGTCTCATTTACCCTGGAAGACCAATAGCAAATGTATGCTTCAAAACCTATGGTTACATGAGCATGTCGCAGGCTGTCTCTTTCCTCAGTGATTTCAAACTTGGGCACTACATGAAAATCCCTCCAAGATCAATGTTTTTAGTGCAGGTATATTCTTAGTGCAAGCCCACTCCTCTTCCCTCAAATTTTGTAGAGGCCTGCTTTTAATTATTTCCTTACTATGATCAAATAAAGAAAAACAAAAAGAAACTTGATGCCAAGGGCAATTATGAGCACTTACTCCTAGAATGCCCTTTAGGTAGCCAGTAAAATTCTTAGAAAATCATAAATTGTCATACATCTTAATTATTGTCTTTGACATGGTTTTCCTTAACATCCAAACAGTACATGCATATCACACAATTGCTGATATTATATTAGGTATTCTTATCAAGAGAAACATTGAATCAAGTTGATATACAGTATATTACAATTTTCAAGTATGTTTAACCGAAAGCTTTAATTGTCTTTATTTTAGTCATAACTTTTTCTTTGCTTAATTCTTTGGGAAGGAAATTTAACTGACGACTGTTACAGATATCTCTCGTTTTAAAGTAACAATAATCAAACTCTTACAAATAGTTAGCAAGTTTGTAAATAAAGCAGAAGCTAGTGCCGGCTGTACATGTTAGGGACGCAATCATGCAAGTAGATTTCGCGACTATTTGTTATGATACGAAATCGATAATATCAGATATGCTTAAGGTTGGACTTTTATTCTTACTTTCCAAAGCTTTACAATGGATTAATAGTTCAGCTGCAATTTTTATTGCCTAATCATTGTGTCACACACACTAAACCAACCCATCTTATATGCTGACAGAGATATTACATTTATTCTGTAGTTTCTGATGCATTCAATTTGTTCACACATGTATGTATAGTTCATAGGCACAATGCTTGCTGGAACCATCAACATTGGGGTAGCATGGTGGTTGCTGAACTCTGTCAAGAACATTTGTCATGATGATCTCCTTCCCGCGGACAGTCCCTGGACATGCCCGGGTGACCGTGTATTCTTTGATGCATCAGTTATTTGGGGTTTGGTAGGACCAAGGCGTATCTTTGGTTCTCAAGGAAACTACAGTGCAATGAATTGGTTCTTCCTTGGAGGTGCATTGGGACCCATAATAGTTTGGCTATTGCACAAAGCATTTCCTAGACAGTCATGGATTCCACTAATCAACCTCCCAGTTCTCCTGGGGCAACTGCAATGATGCCACCAGCAACACCATTGAACTACAATGCCTGGATTTTTGTTGGAACAATTTTCAACTTCTTTATCTTCCGTTACCGAAAGAAATGGTGGCAGAGGTACAACTATGTTCTATCAGCAGCACTTGATAGTGGGGTTGCTTTTATGACTGTCTTGCTCTACTTCTCACTGGGTTTGGAAAACAAGAGTCTAACTTGGTGGGGAACTGATGGTGAACATTGTCCACTGGCAGTTTGCCCAACAGCAAAGGGCATAATCGTTGATGGTTGCCCAGCAAACTAGTGATTTTATGCCTATTTTAATGGTTTCATTTCAGTACCACACATGAATATTTTTATTAGCAAATGGAAAATGTAAAACATAAAAAGTCTATATTTTCAAGTAAATAGCTAGTGTTACATACTTACATGGTTTATTACACTTATTATTGATGTGCTTATAACGAGCGACAGTTATTATCTCATTTCAATTAACTGGACATGAGAGTAAAAAGGTGGTGTTCATGCTCATTTAACAATTCCATTTAATTCAACGTTGCCATAGACATTATGATTTACCACAGTATTTCAGATGTAGACTGCAGTGTGATGGATTGTAATTACATAAAATTGCTCTTATAGTATGTGTCAATTCAAGGCATACGCGAGTTCGATTTCCACGTCCAGGCAAAAGCTACCATGCTTGGCTTCTCTTTTTCACGTAAAAGACGCACGACACGTATGAGCCTGATGACGCAGAACCAAACATATGGTTCAAAATTTTTGCAAGACTAGAGGTATATTATATTAACTCTTTTCTTCAGTGCAAAGTTCAAAAGTAAAAGGAGTGCAAAAAGTGGGCTGACTTGCAAATTATAACCTGGCTTTCAAAAAATAAAAATAAAAAACCGAGTGCAAAAATGTTCGAGAATAATAGACTCAAATCATTATCATAGTTAGACATTATTAAAGAAGAGAGTAGAGAGATAAACTCGAAGGGAAGTCAAGTCTTTTATTATCTTCCAAATCCAGTGTTGGAAAAAAACAACACACTCAAATTTTTCCAACCTTATCAAAAAACTATCGATCGCTCTCTAACACCACATACACCATGAGCTAGGGTCCAAGTTGTTCTCCTTCAACCTGGGTCCCTTTAACGTAAAAGAGCACGTGCTGATTACCATGTTCGCCAATGTCGGAAGCGCATTTGGAGCTGGGTCGCCATACGCGGTGAGTATAGTCAACATTACCAAAGCCTTCTATGGACGCAACATCTCCTTTGTTGCGTTCTGCCTTCTCATCATTACAACTCAGGTTAGTGGTCACCTCCATATCGTTTCCTTACCACAACAGGTTCTTAGTCCTCTTTGTGATCATGTCATGACATCTTCACATTGACATTATTTTAAACAATCCAAAGTTTGTCATCTTCAGCCTTTTTTTACTAATTTCATTTCATATTTTGTATATATAATTATATAGCTTGAGAAAAACTTTGGAAGAGCTAAAACAATTATTATTATAATATATAAATTAAATATAATAATTTTGATAATATGATTTCTTATGTGATTTTAGGTATTTAATTATATCATTAGAATATTAATTATTTTCTTAACTAATATTTTATGATATTAATTTTTTCATTTTATTAACAATATTTCTTGAATTTATTTTTTTAATGATTTTTATACTTTTCTTTGTTATTGAATAAAAAATAGAAAACTTATCTGCGATTTTTTTGATGAAATAATTTACAAGAAACATTAAGTTTTTCTACCCAAAACAAAATTTAAATGATAATACACAAAAAAATAAAATAATTTTTTATAAAATTTTTAACGAATTTAAGAAAATAATCATATTTTTACTAAAATTACAATAAAATTTGTAAAAAAAAATTGTAGAAAAAATTCATAAGAAAATAAAAAATTAATAGAAAAATATACAAAATAAATCTACAAGAAAAATTTGTAAGTTCAAACTAGATTGTATAAGTTTTCATATACAAGAATGAGGATATAAAATTCATAAAAAGTTGAGTTTAAAAAATTAAAAAAAAAAGTTTTATATAATGAAAAGGAAATTATTTAATGTATAAAAATATTATTAAAATAAAATAAAAACTTAAAGTACAATATTAACATAAAATTGTCTATAATAATAATAATAACAACAACAACAACAACAACACCAACACCACCACCATGAACAACAACAACAACACCAACACCACCACCATGAACAACAACAACTAAAGATTATTTTCTTTATATTTTTTTAATAACTAAAAATTTGTGACTTCATAAAAAAAATTAACTAAAAATTTGTAAATTAAAATTCTCTGTATTCTTTCAATAATTCAAATGTGTGTATGTGTGTGTGATCATGCACACTAAATGTTAGGTAAATTAGACATTTGTAGTTAGTTAATCTTATAGTTAATATTTATTTATAATTTTAAAAAGTATGTTATACGTCAATTTAAATCTATTTAATAAAGTATCAAAGAGTTTTCAAAATTTGTAAAAATTTGTAGACTTGATCTACTCGATATAATCTTTTAATTGAACGGTTGGATCGTTAAAATTTAACGCATATCAAGAGTTATTGAGTGAGTAACTTTATCAAGAGTTATTCTTAGAGTAACTTGATCTTCACTCATATATATATATATATATATATATATATATATATAACAATTCTTTCAAATCATGATTATTTTCTTGAAACTTTTATTTCTGAGGTGGATTATTTAATTTG
The DNA here is from genome assembly GCA_004329165.1 of Spatholobus suberectus. Taxonomy (NCBI): domain Eukaryota; kingdom Viridiplantae; phylum Streptophyta; class Magnoliopsida; order Fabales; family Fabaceae; genus Spatholobus; species Spatholobus suberectus. The sequence goes on along the minus strand of CM014729.1, from coordinate 6,424,034 downwards.
TTGAAAATTGAGAATTATATATCAATTCCAGAATTCCTGTTTAAAATGGAATGGTTATCTTTTTCATAATTCTCATATTGTGTAAAATAACACGTATAATTTTCTAATTTGGAACTAATATAAGTTATCTTAATTATTGAGGTGTTGTTATAGTTATTGAATACTTAATTATGGAGGTGTTTTATAAGTTATATTCTTTTCAAGTTTTATAATCAACGGAAGAAGAGATGAATGTCGAGCTAAGACAATCAACAAAAATATTAGACCGGAAATTCTAGTATTCAAGTGGGAGCCATCGATGGTGAGTTGGCTGCAGTTTGTGATAGTAATTTATCTGTGTCATATAAATTAGATTTTGTAATTGGAGAGTGAAACTTTATTCTCTCAATTAGAAATTTTTAACATTTTTTTTTAGAATTATATTTCACACATAATTCTTGTAATTAGTAAAAAAAAAATCTTTGTCTTAAATATCTCAAATTATCTATTTCAATTTAAAAATAATATTATATTATAATTTAAATTATTTAATATAAATTTAGAATATAATTTATATATTTAAATATAACTAGGAATTTTAATTATAATATGATTTAAAATTTAAAAATATTTATTTATTATAAATTATAATTATATATAAATTAATATTTATCTCATACACACACTACAGTACTATTTCACTGTAACTGATATAAATGGATCTCTAATTCATGCCTTCACTGTGGTGTGTCTGCAGGTGCTAGGATACGGATGGGCCGGCTTACTAGTGAAGTACGTGGTGAAACCAGCCCATATGTGGTGGCCCACCACCCTCGTCCAGGTCTCACTTTTCCGGTAAGTCACTCCAACTGTCCAACAACAACAAAGTCTTATCCCTGTCGAATTTTAATCAAGTACCACTATCCATTTTTAATCCATCCCTATTGAGTTTTTATTCTTAAAATTGGATAATTTCTACACACTCTTATTTTCATATAGTCATCCTGTAACACGTGTATTATAAACTTTTCTATTAAATCAATATATTTTTTTTCAATCAAACGAGATTTTAAATTTTCTTAATTATTTTAATTAATTCTTAATTTTTTATCAACTGAGAGTATAAATTATAATCAACGAATTATTTATAAATAATTTTTAAAATGAGGTTTTATTAATTATTATTTTTAAAAATTTAAAATTAGAATATCTAAATGTCTGTACTTTTACATTTTCTATTAGTAGTGAAAAAAAAATCTTTCAATACTTCCGAATTTATATTTTTTCATATTTCAATGCATTTTTATAAACGTCTGTATATATTCATGCATAGTATACTTGCTAGTAAAATATTTTTGAAATGCGGTAAATACAACCAAAACTATACCCATAACCCAAGTTAATTCATGAGGGTTTTTTAAAACCATCTATGAGATACACATGAAGTATGTGTAGGATCATCGTTAAGACCATCATACTTACTATCCATTGATGAACTAATTAGATTAACCAATTAAAGTTAGCCTTAGTCATTATATATTGAATAGAAGCAAAAGCTTTAGTAATGGTTGAACGATGATAAAAAGTCAAAGCAAATCCCGTTGTTTCTTAGACTAAAAAACAAGTAAGTGTAATTTCTCTTAAGCAATAAAATATATTTACATGAGGAGGAGCGTATTTACTAGTTATATATATCATCGACAATCACCTGAATCTCAAGATGTTCTTGCAGTAAATGTTTATAAATTATGGATAAATGTACTTTTATACTATAAATTAGAATACACAACTTAGAGAATGCAATACTGAGACTCTCACTCTCTCAATCAGACATTTTTAATATTCTTTTTCTTTTCTTCTTTGGACATGCATTTTACACCCCACTCTCCTAACTAGCCAAAACTTTTCTCTCGCAACCATCTCAAACTAATTTTCTTTTATTTTTATGTATATATTTGGAGAAAATAGGTCATGCACTAACAGTGTAAAGTAATTTTATACTGTCATCTAATTACAAACCATCATGTATGATAAGTTTGTTGACTTTTACAACAACTACATTAAAAGTCATACTAACGGTGATTTCTAATTGATTAACAGTGTAAATTTTTTTACAGTGATAGTGTACAATCATTAAACTCATATATTTGATTTTCTTAATTACCTATCTTTTTCAATCTATTCTCTCTTATCTCTATATATAAATTGAATTTTAATTTGAAAAAATATTAATAATTAAAAATAATCTTATAGTAATTAAAAATAATCTTATGTTACATTAAATGACATGGCAACGTAGTGAAAAAAGATATTGTTTTAGACAAAAAGAATAACATTAGAGCATTTTTAAAAATTATGAGACCTAATTGAATCTTTTAATAATAGAAGGACCCAATTGAACAAAATAAACAAATTAAGGGACTAAATTAGTAATTTATGCTTCACATATTAACTTGAAAAGTTGTTTTAAAAGATAGATCAGATTAAAACAACGATGATTTTTCCACAGTTTTCTTAAAGTTCATGTGCAATATCTTAAGATATAATGTCGTGACACCGCAGAAGCTGCAAATGAAACATTACACAATCTTAGAATGTGGGTTTAGGCTTAACTCAACCTTACAAAACTGGCTTGTAAGGTGAGGGTTGCCCCCTATTTATATACACTTATTTGGTCATATTACTAGTCGATCTCTAACACACCCCCCTCACGCCAAAGGACTGAACATCTGGAGCGTATATCTGCGGGTAGTTTGATAACGGCTAGATAGCGGGTGGCCCGATAGACCTAACAACAATAGCTAGTATAGGCTCTAATACCATCTTAAAATGTGGATTTGGGCCTAACTCAACCTTACGAAACCGGCTTGTAAGGTGAGAATTGCCCCCCACGTATATACACTTGTTATCATTAGCCGACGTGGGATCTCCAATACACAAAGAAAGAAACTTCCTTCGATTCGCTTTGAATTTTTGTTGAGCTGTCCGCTATACAATTCTGCAAATTGTTATATTTTTATATATAACTAAATATGCAGGGAGATTATGGAGCGCTATCGCGCTTCTTCCGAAGCCAAAGAAGATATCCACACAAAATTGATGCAAAGATACAAGGACATACCTTCCTGGTGGTTTCATTCATTGCTGGTTGTGACACTTGTGGTTTCTCTCGCCCTATGCATCTTTCTAAATGACCAGGTTCAGATGTCCTGGTGGGGACTTCTCTTTGCGGGAGCCCTAGCTTTTGGATTTACCCTGCCCATTAGCATCATCACTGCCACCACAAACCAGGTTAAAGTCTAACTTTTGCTCCCCATTATGTGATAGCACATGCATAGACCAACTCTTATGTCGTGCAGATATTTAACTTACTTTTAAAGACTAGGAGTGGTATAGATCGAGCTCCTAGCCAATTTGTCAGAGGAGTTCTAATATTATTTCAAATACTAGCTACTAGCTATGCTAAAAGCTTAAGTTGTTAGATAAACAGGTATGATTGAATTATCTAACATTTATCTGCAAAATGATATGAATATGTATACATTTTAATCTGCTTTCTCAACGATTATTTCTGAATGTAAGAGCAGTTTAAGCTAGATATATTACGTTTGTTTGTTGTATGTGTTTAGCTTGAGAGTCCTCTTGTGGTTTTAAACAATTAAGTACTATGTTCAGGGGAGCACAAAATCTCAAGTTTTGACTATTGCTTTCTTATGCTATGTGTTCAGACACCAGGATTGAATATCATCACTGAGTATGTCTTTGGTCTCATTTACCCTGGAAGACCAATAGCAAATGTATGCTTCAAAACCTATGGTTACATGAGCATGGCGCAGGCTGTCTCTTTCCTCAGTGATTTCAAACTTGGGCACTACATGAAAATCCCTCCAAGTTCAATGTTCTTAGTGCAGGTATATTCTTAAAGTAGCCCACTCCTCTTCCCTCAAATTTTGTAGAGTTCACATGCCTGCTTTTAATTATTTCCTTACTATGATCAAATAAAGAAAAACAAAAGAAAAACATGATGCCAAGGGCAATTATGAGCACTTACTCCTAGAATGCCCTTTAGGTAGCCAGTAAAATTCTTAGAAAATCATCAATTGTCATACATCTTAATTATTGTCTTTGACATGGTTTTCCTTAACATCCAAACAGTACATGCATATCACACAAGCTGATATTATATCAGGTATTCTTATCAAGAGAAACATTGAATCAAGTTGATATACAGTATATTACAATTATCAAGTATGTTTAACCGAAAGGTTTAATTGTCTTTATTTTAGTCATAACTTTTTCTTTGCTTAATTCTTTGGGAAGGAAATTTAACTGATGACTGTTACAGATATCTCTCGTTTTAAAGTAACAACAAGCAAACTCTTACAAATAGTTAACAAGTTTGTAAATAAAGCAGAAGCTAGTGCCGGCTGTACATGTTAGGGATACAGTCATGCAAGTAGATTTCGCGACTATTTGTTATGATACAAAATCAATTATATCAGATATGCTTAAGGTTGGACTTTTATTCTTACTTTCCAAAGCTTTAGAATGGATTAATAGTTACACTAGACCAACTCATCTTATATGCTGACAGAGATAACACATTTATTCTGTAGTTTCTGATGCATTCAATTTGTTCACACATGTATGTATAGTTCATAGGTACAATGCTTGCTGGAACCATCAACATAGGGGTAGCATGGTGGTTGCTGAACTCTATCAAGAACATATGTCATGATGATCTCCTTCCCGCGGACAGTCCCTGGACATGCCCGGGTGACCGTGTATTCTTTGATGCATCAGTTATTTGGGGTCTGGTAGGACCAAGGCGTATCTTTGGTTCTCAAGGAAACTACAGTGTAATGAATTGGTTCTTCCTTGGAGGTGCATTGGGACCCATAATAGTTTGGCTATTGCACAAAGCATTTCCTAGACAGTCATGGATTCCACTAATCAACCTCCCAGTTCTCCTGGGGGCAACTGGAATGATGCCACCAGCAACACCATTGAACTACAATGCCTGGATTTTCGTTGGAACAATTTTCAACTTCTTTATCTTCCGTTACCGAAAGAAATGGTGGCAGAGGTACAACTATGTTCTATCAGCAGCACTTGATAGTGGGGTTGCTTTTATGACTGTCTTGCTCTACTTCTCACTGGGTTTGGAAAACAAGAGTCTAACTTGGTGGGGAACAGATGGTGAACATTGTCCACTGGCAGTTTGCCCAACAGCAAAGGACATAAGCGTTGAAGGTTGCCCAGCAAACTAGTGATTTTATGCCTATTTTAATGGTTTCATTTCAGTACCACACATGAATATTTTTATGAGAGCTACTATAGTACCCTCATAAATAAAACTGTTTTGGAACAGTTGTTTTTTAGACCAATAAAAACATAAGTTTTTGTCATGTCATTTATTTTGTTATTTTGTAAAAAAACTTTTTAGTATGCACTTTGTAGCATTATTTTCTCTTTCTCATACAAACTTCTACTCTTACTCTAAAATAAATTTTTGTCTGCTTTCTGTTGCGAAATAACGTGATGACTATTTCAAGGGCTTTTGATACATTTCTCAGAATTTTTATTAATTACTTGGAAAATAAATGAATCAAAACTCTCGGTGAAAGCACAGCAACAGCAAAGACTTGTAAATAATTTCATATCAGACTACTATGAATGGCTGTTTTTAAGCACTGCTTTTGGAGAAAAAAACGGTTTGTGCTTATGTTCTACCACTCAGTAATATCTGCCAATAGAACTTGGATATCTGAGAGCTTAAATGAATCGAATTAGTTTCCTTGAACTAAAGAGAAAGCCCTTCATATATTTGAAATGCCAGTTACATTAATTTACTTTGATATGTGATTTTTCACTTCCAGGCTTGCAGTTTTTAGATGCAAAAGATGTTATACGTACAGATCTAGAGCCACTTAGAATGCCAAAAAATTGCATTCATTAATACTTAATAAGCAGTTCTTACACCTCATTTATGTGACTAGTTATTAATTTTTAAGATTTGGTTTTTAACCTCATTTAGCAAGAAGATCAAAAGGAAATGGAGTTTTCATAATGATTCTCATCTAAAAAAGTTAACTGTTCCAAAACTCCTAAAATTTATTGGGGTACGGTAGAATTTCTCTATTTTTATTAGCAAATGGAAAATGTAAAACATAAAAAGTCTATATTTTCAAGTAAATAACTAGTGTTACATACTTTCTTGCTGTGTGGTATAACGAGAGGCAGTAATTATCTCATTTCAATTAACTGGACATGAGAATAAAACGGTGGTGTTTATGCTCATTTCATTATCTCATTTAATTCAACGTTAACTCAACTTTAAAAATAGGCAATGTATACGTGAGTCAACCAATACAAAGTGCAAAAGTGAAGCGACGGCAAAAAGTGGACTGACTTGCAAATTATAACCCAGCTTTCAAAAAAATAAAAAATAAGAAACCGAGTGCAAAGTGCAAAAGTGAAAATATATTAATTTTATGTTCATATATATAAAGTTAAAAATAACCAACATATTGTGGTATGATTAATAGATAACCATGTTTCTTAATTATGTGGTGAGAAATTCGATTCCCAAATTCATGTCTATGAAAGAGCATCTATTGAAAGAGGTTAATTCTTTAAATGGATCTACATACCTAAAAATAACAAAACTTACTTGAAAAGCCACAACATAATTAACCCAGAAGCCACTTTTTGCTGAAGGTGCAGGGCCAAGGCTAGCACAAGTAGTCACCTTAGACCCCGTTAAAGCTCCTCAATTTTTCATATTTTTTTGAAAAAATAATTTAAATTTAAATTATTAGATAATAAATTTTATTATATTATTTGAAGTTAGTTTGTTAGTAAGATTATGCAATTTAAAAATATATATATGTAAATATTGTTATAGATTATTTGAGAAGTTTTATTACCATTTAAAATGCTACAGGGAAAATTATTTTACATTTGCTCTGAATTCAAACAAAAAAAATTGACATTGAAATGAACGTAGAGATTAAATTTTATAAAAATAGTATGATCTATAAAAAAATATTTTGATGAAAATGATGGTGATGAGATCACACATTCAGTTAAAGATTAATTCTTTTGGTTCTTATAAAAAAATTAATTATTTTAGTTTTGATTATTTTGTATATATATCAAATTAATTTATTTTCTTTTATTCACATTTTATTTGAAAAATTTTTAAAATATGAAATCATTTTGGACTTTTTAATTTGAATCCCAATAGTTGAAAATTTTAAAAGAGAATTAAAAAAAACTATTATATTAATCTTGAAACAAATTCAAGTTTTAGTGAACATTAAATATCAGTGGGCTTGACATTTTTTTTTTCTAATTTGAAGTTAGTGAAAGAAATAATAACAAAAGAAGTTAATGTCAAATTAGAAATGTTAGACTATATTTAAAAACTAATTCTTTTTTTAATGCATGTAATGTTTATAGAATATTATTCATAATACTTGCAATTATTGTTATTGCTAAGAGAAGTTTTTCAAAATTAAAATTTTTAAATTCAATTTCAGATCAATTGTGTTGCAAGATAGTGATTGAATGAATTACTATAAGTGAGATGTTGAAATTGCTTGATTATTAAACTTTAATTAACCAATTTACAGTTCAAAATGTTAGAAGAATAAAATATGAATTGATGAGTTATATTAAAGCAGGACTCAAATATAAAATTTACCTAAGATCTTAAAATTTCTAGACACGGTCTTGTGAAGGTGAATTACCAAGCTTTCTGGAAAAAATAAATAAATAGAAATATATTCATCAACCAAACAAGATAAAGTGAAGTGTGGGATTGGTGAAGTCTTGAAGAAGCTGCAGTCTGATTTGAAAACGAAAGCCACACTGAGGTCTGAGAGTGCGTCGCTTACAAAAAGAAAGGGGAAGAAAGAAGTAGAGAGTGTTGACTGTGTTATTCTAGGATTCATTTGGTAGAAGAGAATTTTTTTTATATCCAAGAATCATGATTCTTGAGAATTATAAATTTCGGAAATTGTGATGTGATTAAAATCTGTTTGATTGGTTATAAATATTCTTGGAAATATTTATATTTATTACTTGAGAATTAAAGATTTTTATGTTTAGTTTTAATAGAATTTTTCTAGAAACTTTAATTATTTATTACATTAAATGAATTAATAAAAATAACATGATATTTTTATCGCAGTAAAACTTTTCTCCCAACTCAAGGAAGTTAGATTTCCACCTTCTCACGAAAATAATTTCGTGAGAAGCATAGGAAAAAAAGATTCTCAAAAAATAATTTTTTTGGAAAATGTTATTTTTTAAATAATAAACGAAACATGGAAAACAAACATTTTCAATTTCAAATTCTGAGAAACTAAAAATTTTCCTTATACCAAACGCTCTCTTCAAGCCTAGAGGTAAGAAAAATTCATTCCTTTAATTATTAAACATTTAATATAAGAAAATGAACATATGTTAGCTAAAGGGTTCTAACTTTTTAGTGATTAGTGAATGAAATAAGTGATTACTGAAATATTATATTCAAATGGGGTTTTAACTTTTGTCGGAAATTTTGGGTTAAGAAACATTATATTCGATCGGCTTTGATTTATTGGACAAATACGTTAGATTTTTTGGGTCAGAGCTTTTGTTAATTTGTATAGTTATTTTATATTATTTTTGACGGTATAGTTTGTTTTATAAAATGATTTAAACCTATAACTAATTTCTTCTATATTAAATTCATATAATTATGTATTCCACTTTAATTTAAATGTTGTGAATGTAACCATTTTTTTTTAATGTTGTGAATCACCAGAAACATGTGTTTATATTTATTGAACTTATATTCAATTGGCAAATGTGTAAATTATTGTAAGAGTAATGTGTAAATTACTTGTCTAACTTATGTATACTTATTGTAATATACCCCACTTCCAAAATTTTAAAATTTCCATTACATATTAATTAAACCTAAGAATTTATAAATTTTCTTAAACCTAATTTAAATTATTTAAATTTTTCTTTAGAAATATTATCTATTAATTTTAAATATCTTTCCATCTAATTATTTCATTTTTAACTCAATAATTTTTCTTAAAATTATGCCTTCACAGTGAGCTATTTTAAACAATAATACAAGTTTTCTTCTTTTAATCTTCAAATTTACCAAAATCTCATGCTTCATGCTCATCACTATATCCAAGAATTCATGATATTAGTCAAACTCATCCTCATCGTATTATGATTAATATGCCAACCCAAAATCATATTTTGCATACAACACTACTGCAATAGAGACATTTAACATTGGTTAAATTAGGCCTTTTACATCGGTTGTAGAACCAATGTAGATCCTGCAATTGTAAAATGTGGAAACTTTTTACATCAAACTATCAAACCAATGTAGAAAGTTTGTCTTCCTTTGAACAACTCACACCCTTCATCTTCCTTTGTCTTCCTTCAACATCTTTTACATCAGACTATCAGAACCAGATATGAGAAACACAACCACATCTAAGGAAAAAAATAGATCTAAAAATCACAGAGCGCAACATCGCCTGCTTACCTACGACATTGAAAAACCCAAATCTAAGAAACAAACTACATTAGTGAACAAACCCAACTCCTTCAAACCTTGATTCCTAGCATCACCACCACCAAACCCGCAAAAAGAAACAAAACCACAAAGAATCAAGACCATGTTGCAAACCTGGGAAAGCGAAACACGTGAGAGGAGAAGAAGAATTGGGGAACAGTTGGGGAAGAAGGAGAGAAGAAAGGGAAACGTGTGAGAGTTTAGTACCTGTGGCAGTGGCAACGATGGTGATACGAGCACGGCAACTCAGGCACGACGCGATGGCGACACGGAAGAAGAAGATGATGAGATTTGGAGGGAGCAGAGATAGAGGGTTGTAGAGTGGGTTAGCAAGGAAGAAGAAGGCAAGGTTTGGGGGGGCACATGGGTGGAATGAATATAAGTTATAGGTTTTAAAAGTTACTAGCATAATAACTCGTGCCCTGCACGATGGTTGAGTTTATAATTTTTTTATATTATTATAAATTTTAATGTATGTTTTAATTATTTTTAAATTTTATATAAGTACATATTAGTAAATATTTATATAAATATGTAAAAATAAAAAAAATAATTATAAATATTAATATATATTCAAATAATTTTATAATTTTATATGTCTTATATCATTTTAATTTATATAAATATTTTTTTAAAATCTATTATCTTTATAAATATATTTTCATTTGTATATAATTTAAATATATACATAACTTTAACATGAAATAGTAATAATAAAAACTATTTTTTATTACATTTTGTAATTATTAGTTTTTTTAAAAAATGTTTCTATCATAAAGAAAAGAAGGAAATGACTAACATTAATTATAAAAAAAGAGATTTGAGAGTATTTAAACTATTATAATAAAAAAATAATGATGAATAGAAAGATAAGATGATGCGTGTATAATAATGGCATTGTTAATCTTATTTTATTTTGGCTAATAACTAAAAGACCTGTAAATTTTTCTAAAGTAATTTCAAGTTACAGGTAGGTGATTGCAAAGACAAATTGTAAGGAGTTGATTGCTTGTATGAAGGAGCAACAACAACAGCTTATTGAACTACATTTGCATAGAGCTAATGTCATGCGTCTTAGATGTATGTTGCATTGCTAACAAAGTTGTTGACCGTTTAGTTTGTTGGGGTGCTTGTTTTCCTTATAGCATGCGTCAATGGACATTCCCACCATCAAAGGTTCTTTTGGAGTATAACAGGGACATAGGCTCTATGTCTTAGTTTGTGTTGTTTGTCTTTACTTTCCATATGTACAAAAAAAAAGTGATTTCGAGTTGGTTTTGTTTATTTCTAGTTCTACTATCATGTACAATTTTTATTCTTATACACAAAAAATAATTAGGTCCTTTAAACATGCATGCCAGTTAGGATTTAATTCTTGATCATATACATAAAAGTGAAACTTGATAAATATATACTCAATATATCATTATTGGACACAACCAACAATGAAATGACACATCATTAAAAATTTTAATATAAAGAAAAAAAAGGTAATTTCTCTAATATGTGTTTATTTGGGTGGGTATCGATACCCTCGATGAATACATTTGAAACATATACAACTAAAATTGACATGAAATACCATTTTTTTTTTTATAGTTAGGGTCTATTTTATTTGTAATTGTTGATTGACTTTTCAACAATTAAAGTTAAAAAGAGATATTTTAAAATCAACTTTGTAAAGGCAAGCATAGAGGGTGTGAAGAATCAATAAATAAACTCTTCTTGTTCCTTAACTTGACATTAGAAAAATACTATTTCACATTGAGGGCATGACTAATTTGTCTTAAAATTGACCTTAGTTAAGGTTTTACTTAATAAATATCTAAATGACAACAATGAAGTAGTGATGAAGGCGGTCAATGAATGTGGTTATCAATGTCTTAGTTTTGTCCTTTCAATGAGTTCTCAATTCTCATTATACTATAATTGTCTTTATTTTTCGAAAATTAGTGTATTCAAATTGATTAGTTCTAAATTTATATGGTAGGCTAAATATATATGAACATAAATTAACATTTTCTAGGTGAAGAGTGATATCATTAACTATATATTGTGTAATTAGTTGTAGATACATGTGTTTAATTAAATGTTATGGTATAAGTTTAAGTTGTTTGATAAAATGTCTTAACTAAAAATATATTATTTTGAATATGGTGGCTCCATTTGAATCTAGGTAGTGATGACGTGGTTGCAAAAACAAAAGTGCAAAACACATACCTAGCAAAGAAATAAAGTTGGGTGATCAAAGTCGACTACTTGCCTACATGTGTTTATATTAGTGAGTCTCTCTGATGTAAAATATCAAATTGACTGAGACTTTGTATTTTAGGAAAAATATTTGTTACATGCATTTGAAGTAACAATAAACATAAATATTGGAAAAAATTATTAGCTATTGATTGGTAGGGAACATTGATTGATGTTATAGAAATGCTTGAAATTAACACTAATCGACTTATTGATTGAATATATTATTTATATAATTACAAATATGCTTTATTAAAATAGATTATTGAATTCAATCTTTAAATTATAAAAGTAGGTGATTGGAATCATTGTAATACTTAAATCATCAAAAAGGTTAGTCAATTGAATTCATAAGCAAGGTTATAATTATTTTAATTATGTACTTTATGAATTAAAATATATTTTTATTTTAATAGAAAAATATTCTCTAAAGTGATGTTATATGAAAAATTATATCTTTATATATATATATATATTTCCAAAACAATTGCACACGGTGCATTCTAACTTGTAACTAATTTTTTAATAAGCATTCACCTATAAATTCAATTTGTATTAGGATAGTTTTGTTCATTAATTTAAATCTTCACAATTTTTCAAAGAGAAGGAGAAAACAAATGATATTTCTAATTTTGATTGATGAAGAGATAAAAAATGTGCTAAGTTGTGAGTACTTATAGATTAAGTGATATTTTTATATGATTTTTAAGTTTGTTTAAGTTTATTTATTATTTTAAATTTATTGATTTATTATTTTATTTGTATAAGGTTTATATTCTGATTGTGATTGTAAGCATAAATTAATTTTTTTCAATTTTAATTTAAATATACATTGAGTATAAAATCACATGGTCAAATTTCAATTTTCTTTTTTAATAAATAGATATATATACATATACATATATATATGTATATGTATATGTATATGTATATGTATATGTATTATACATTTGATTGATTTAGTCAACGTTTAATTTAATATTGGTTTACTTACAAATTATTTGTCATTTTTAATTTATTACTTTGTGTAAATTTTATAATTTAATTATGATAGTTTGGATATGAATGACTTTAATTAGAATTTGATTTGATTTAAATCAAAATATTATTCTTTTCTAGAATTGATATTTATAAAATGTTAAAATTTAAATTAATGAGAAACACCATTAAAAATAAACAAATTTTGTATTGATACGTGACATAATTTCATACTAGAGACAACATCAAAAATATCTAAGAATATACATCTATGTTTTGTCCATAATAATAATAATAATAATAATAATAATAATTAATGAAATGATTTGATTTAAGTAATTATAAATAACATAACTAATAATTTGTGCATTTATATTTTAATTTTATATGTGATGTGCACGTATTTTTAATATTTTAATCTTGTAATTAGTTGCACAAATTTAAAGTTTTAAATATATTACAATTAGTTAAATAAAGTATTTTATTCATTATTTTGATCACTTGGTAATTAATTACTATAATTATAAAAAATGTTTCATAACATTTGATTAAATTAAATGATTTAATCATAATATTTAATTTACTGAATTAATTAAGCCCAAAATAAGTATACTTTTCAAATATGAGGTGGAATAAATTATTTCACCATCATTCTTGTTTAAGTATATGTTTTCTTAATTTTCATTTTATATATATAGTAATTATTTATTACACATACTATTTCAAAAATAATTAAACAAATTGAAAGTTTTAATTGTACTATGTAATATTTTGATATGAATCTAATCTTTAATGATAAATAAATTATTAAATTATTCTTTTATTAATCATTTAAAAGATGATAAGATAAAAATTATTTTTAGAAAAAAATAAACATGGTAATGATAAGAAATATGAGACTTGAAAATTAAAATTGTTATAATAGATTAATATTTTTATTAATATATTAGATTATATAAATTGAATTCAATTGAATATACAATTAAACATAATGATTAAAGGGAATAAATGTTGAAAAATTGTTATTTTCACAAATTATTTGTTATTTTTAATCACATGAAATGATTTTTTACTTATTTATATGAAATTTATAATTTATGTGTGATATTTTGAAATAAAATAATCTGATTAAAATGCAATTTAAATCAAAATTATTAACCACTTACACAGTATAATTTATTCACATAGTTAAATGAAATTATTTTTAACTATTTGTTTGTGTCAATATTCTTAGTTATTTTAGAAATTAAGACATCAAGTAAACTTGTTTAACTAATGAAACAATAATTTGAATAAGAGTTTAATAGCTATGCACTATTAGTGTAAAAAGTTTTACACTGTCAATCAATTACAAATCATCGTTGTTATGATTTTAAGGTAATTATTGTAAAAGTTAACAAACTTACCATACATGATGGTTTGTGATTGGATGACAGTGTAAAACAGCTTTACACTGTCAATGCATAGTCTTTTTTCTCTTTGAATAATATGTTATATAAGACTATAACTTAATTTTTTTACCTAGTCTATTATTTGAAGGCTTGGTCTCATTATCTACTGTATTGTTTTTCATCTCACACATATCAACAAAAGGATCACCTTCGCATAAGAAAATATTCAACACTTGAATCGTTACATAACTTAACTCATAATATAAAAAAAATAAAAATAATTAAGAAACAAATAAGATCATGTCCAAATATGTAAATACCTATTAAATTAAAAAAATTAAATTCATAATAAATCAACAATAAATAAATAAATAAAATCATAAACGTTAAAACTCTCTATGAAGGAAAAAACCAAGAAAAAGGACATAAAGTTACATATGAAGGAATAAAATTAGTATAACAATATTTTTAAGGAAAAAAATACAATTTTAAAAATTAGTAAATAATATAATTTACCTATAATTTCTCTCCATTTTTGTCGTTAAGGTTTCACCTTTACTAAATACAAAAAGAATGAGGTTAGAAACAGTAAAACCATAGGATAAGCATGGTGTGATCAAAGCAAGAAATAAAAAGAAAAGTATAAATATCTCATACAAGAATAAATAATAGAAAAATAAATAATGAAAAGTAGAAAAAGAAACATTGACTTATTCACTATTTCTTCTATATTTTTGTCGTTACTGGTAAACCTTTGCGAAAAAGCCAACAATTGAGTTAAAAAATACTAAAGAATAGGGGCATGCAACGGGTTGTCGAGGAAAAAAAACAACAAGAAGAAGAATTTATACAGGTTGTAATTATTTTAATTAATTGAAAATAATCTGTATTGCCTTAATTAAAGCATGTATTGGGAGTAATCAATCAATAAATTAAAAAGATTTTATCATATAAATGCTTTAATTATCTCCATAAAAAATATTACCATAATTATCATCATTATTGTGATTATAAATAACATCAATAAAATTTGAAAAATTAATTTTTTGGTTATATAAAATCAAAATGAAATTAAGATTTAATTATTTAATTGATGAATTTAAGCAGACTATATACTTATTATAAACGCCTTGACTATAAATGTCTTAATTATAGACAACTTAATTACTATAACTAAATATAATAATGTATTTATATGAATAAAAAAAAATTGTGGAATTTAGGCCAAAAAAAAGGAATATGGTATTGCCACGTGGCATCTTTCCATATTATGAAACCTTCTTTTATAATATATAATAGATTTTACATCGGTTCTACTTTGAACCGATGTAAAAAAGTTGTTCCAAATGACAAAAATCCCATCGAAAATTTTTAACTTCAGTTCTCATATGACCGATGTAAAATGACATTGTTAAACGTATTTTTTCCACTATTGCAACTAAATATCAAAACATAGAAATTATGTAATATAGGAAATATCTAGCATATAATAGCATAATAAGAAAAAAATAATATGGATTATAAAAAGAAGAATTAAAAAAATAACAAAAAGGTGAAGTTTTCTCAAAATTGAAACTTTAGTGATTTTTATCTAAGTATTTTAGGAGGGTTAATGAAAAACTTTTTTGGCTGAATGAGTATGACTTGGTCTTTAACGCTCTCCAAATATTTGTGTGGTAAACATGTGTCCAACATGAAATATTCTAGATTTTGTAATTCCTACTCTCAAATATCTAGATAGAAATTAGAGATAATGTTAAACCTTTTTCTACTCAGTTTCCACGAACTGCAAGTCCTCTAATTACGTGTACCAAAGTTTGCCAAGTAGAAATTATATGATAACTCTCATAGATACATTGACTAGTTGACCCAAAATAGTATTATTATGATAAAGACAGTTTGTTATCTTTTCTTTCACTAAAAATCACGTGTAATAGTCCTAAAATAAAGAATTTTTTATTAGTTTATATTAATTTTTCTTGAGAAAATTGTAAAGAAAAGTCAAAATAATTAAAAAATATTAGATTTTAAATGATAAAAATTATTTTTTATTCTATTTGGTTATTTATTCAAATATTAAATTATCTAATTGAGAAAATTTAATTTAAATTAATTAATTAAATTCCTCTGTTTTTTCTCGATTATTTTCATATAAATTATATTATTGTAATCTAAAAATTACTAATTAAATACAGTTAAATATAAAAATATTAGTATTTTAAATAAAAATTATTTTTCCATGAGAAAATGATATATTTTAAATAAAATTTATTTTTTATCTTATTTTCTTTCTCACTTTTATATAAATTTTATTTTTCATATCTATATCTACCATACCATACATACAATATATATATATATATATATATATATAATTGAATGTTACAAAGTGTGTAAATACTAATCATCTTCCCAATGTTCGAGAATAATAGACTTAAATCATTATCACAGTTAGAGAATATTTAACGCTTGTATCTTATGGGTTTCATAAAGTTATGCACCCCATATCTTATAGTTTTTTCCCGCTGGAGCAAATTTAGCTAGCACTATAGGTTTCTTAAAATTAAGCTCCATGGTATCTTATGCTTAAAAAATTATTTTCCTCCATCAACCACCCTTCCCAGATTATGCAAAGAAGAGGGAAAAAATGATAATGACCAAAGCCCCAAAAAGAAGAGAAGAAGAAGATCGGACATTTCATAACTCAACCAATTGAACATTCAGAACAATAGTTGTCATGTCGAAACCAAACAACACCTCAAAAAATCAGAACCAAGATCCAAAAACAATTTTACAATTTTAGAACCAAAACCAAAGATTCACCATATCAAAACCAAGAAACAAGGCGCATGCCCGTCAATGTTTTTGTGGTGATGGCCTTGCATGTTGACATAGCGGTGCAATGTGAGATCGAGTGATGATTTGGTGGTGACCTGGCTTCACTTTGATGGGAGCTCCACTAATGAGATAGATTAATGAGAAGGGAAGAGAGCTAAGAGCATAAAGGAAGAGAAGAGGGAAGATATTTCAGAAAGGGATGAGAAATGAGAAATTGAGAGGGACGGTAGTAGAAATGAGTAATTTTTTCTAGCCTTTTGAGAAAAATGTGTGAAGCTCCTAGATTCTCAAATATCTCTCTTTTGTTAGACAATCTATAGTAGTTGTTTGAATTTTATTTTTTTTACTGTTGGATAGTAACACAAAAATTGTTTGAAAATACAAATTACTACATTGGAAGTTAATCTTATCTGAAAATAATTATTCTTGACATGAAATGTTATTGCTTTATATTGATAGTGAAAAATATTACCGTTGAATTGTATTGGACTATACACAATGGTTCAATTCACACCATTTTGCACACAATTCTCAACACCTAGTTTATTATTTTGTTGTTATCAAGTCCCAATCTTGTTTGTTTTTTGTCAAATGGATCTCAATTAGTTTAATTATCAATGTCACATAATTTTTTTGCAAAACCATCCACCCCCTACTAGTGACAATTCTCAAAATCCTTAGTATTTTATTATTCATCACCACCAACCAACCCTACCATGTGGTATAGGCCTTTGTTGGGTACCAGCGTGGTATGGGAGTCCCCTAACAATGAACTTGAATCACCATTCGTGTCCATATTTGAGTCTCAAGTTTGGCTAGAAAACATTATGCTCAATGAAGGAGGAGAAAATCATACTTAGAAAAAAAAAACTCACGTTAGGTTCTCAGTGGAAGAAGACACACTTCCTATTCAAACATGGCTCAACTTTTCAAAGGATGCAATTGTGGGAGTTGGCTAAACAACAATTGGTTTTTGGTTAAGAATCAAAGACGACAATAACAATTACTGTAGGTAATTTCAAGAAAGGGAAGCAATTCAACTCAAAGTGGTTTCAAATAAATACTGTAGTTCAGAAATTTGTCGGCTGCTACAAAGAAGTCATTCATAAAAAGCAAAGTGGGAGCTCAGAGAAGGACATCACAACTGACACATAAGATTTTTTTTCTCAAGATGTAGGTGAAAATTTCAAATTTGAGCACGCATGGCGGTTGTTGAGAGATGCACCAAAATGGAAGGGAGAATTAATGAAAAACCCTTCAAAAAGAACAGAGGTTTCTACTTCCGGGGCATATTCATCGTCTTCTAACATAAAGACGTCGATCGATTGTTTAAAATATGACCCAGCATCACCAATGCTCGCCTAATACGACAAAAGGCAGCACAAAGGATGAGCAAAGGAAAAAGAGCTAAAATGTCTTCTAATAATGTTGATTTAACTGACATGAAAAATGCTATAAAGGAAAAAAATGTTGTCATGGTAAAAGTAGCTAAGGCAAAGGAGACAAAGAACATTTGTATGTTGTATGAAATCTTCATGAAGGATGCATATGCGATGTCTAAGAGTCAACACAAAGAACATGAATTGTATTGTAATTTTATAAGGCGTAAGTTAGGAAACTAGGCTAATATTGTACTTTTATTTAAATTTGTCGTTATGTACACTAGTCATTATGAAACTAGCTATTATGAAATTGGTTGTTATTTCTCATCCTATATAATTGTGCAGTCTTCTCTTATTCTTTCATCTTCTTATTAAATTGTGCAATCATCTTCTCTTATTCTCTCACGCTTAAATCATCCATAGAATGGATTCAAACATAGACTTTGATACACTTTGGAACCAAATCGTAGATGAAAAACTTGAGGACAATACCAAAGAAGAAGTCATGAGATTAATACTTGAGAGGCAATGACAAGCCGACAACACCAATAGGCGCAGACGAAGAAGAACGGTGATAGATCAGACTCGTGAAGAAGGACATAAGTGATTGTTCAATGACTACTTCTTTGAAAATCCTATATACATGGAGGCTCAGTTTCGACAAAGATTTTGAATGAGAAGGCATATGTTCATTTGAATTGTAGAAGCCCTTAGCAATTATGATGAGTACTTCCAAATGAGGGTTGATGCAGTTGGTAAAATGGGTCTTTCACTATTGCAGAAGTGCACTGTCACTATTTGTATATTGGCACATGGATGACCTATTGACTGTTAAGACAAAGGATGATTTTATGACCTTACTTTATTTTGATACTAACAAACAATCACAAATAGTCTTATTGAACAATTGTCTGATTCTTGTTAATACTGCATGTCTTTGCTATCGTCTGTTCACGCGTTTCTCTTAAAAGATTCAATAACTAACTCCTTCAAGCGATGCTTTGTTCAATCTAAGTTCTACAGTTTTTTTTGAAAAGGAGAAAACTACCTCGAATGAAAAGATGTCTACATACCTATCCTCGATAAAAGTTTACTTTACGCATAAAAGAAGGAATTTGTATGCAGATGTTAGTACGGAAAGTAGATAGGCCCACTGCAACAAGATTGAGTACGAGAAAGGCTAGACAAATAGATTGCTTTATCTTATCAGAGTGACTGGTTGGTGAAAGGCATTAATTGTTGCATGTAATGCTTCAACGACTCTTTTATGCTTTTACAATGTCAGACGAAAGATGTCTCATGTAGCGCTCATAACGAACACTTTTGGGAGAATCCTATAAATAGAAGAAGAAAACTCAGTCTTAAATATATAGATAGTACGTGGAACTGTTGAGAAACTTTTTCTCAATCTGTAATCTCTGAGTACTTTGTTTGTAAACCCTTTCCTAAGCCTCATTGTACATTCGTCTAATTAAGACGTTGACTTTAGTGTGATGACCTCTCTCAACCTTTTCTCTAAGGAATTGGTAAAAGCCTAAAGAGGCTTTGATTCAAAGAATACTTGGGTTTTTTGCTTGAAGAGACAAGTTAAAGACTACTTGGGTTGAGCCTGAAGAGGCTTGGATAAAAGAATACTTATAACTTGTTTAAGTTAGTGGGACTTGGTAATTTGTCAAGAATTGAATGTAGTCTCTGGGATGAGACGAACTAGTATAAACTCTTTGTGTTTCTCTAGTTTGCGTTTTTTTTTGTCTTTAATTAAACTTCTTTTGAAAATCTTTTGATTAAACCTCTAGACAAAACGTTCTTAAAAAGAAAAAAGTTTCTGCAAAAATTTTGAATAACACAATTCAACCCCCTTCTTGTATTTTTTTCCCTGTGTTTTACATTGACAATATGGAGATTATGTTTGAATTAGTGAAAGCACTGCACTGGAGTGCTTAAAAAGATTTGTATGGGGTGTGCACAATATTTAGGTATGAATACTTGATGAGGCCTAACAACGAAGGCATTGAATGACTACTACATATAGGGGAGGTACATGGCTTTCCAAATATATTATGTTCCATTGATTGTGTGTATTGAGAATAGAAAAATTGTCTAGTCATGTGGAAAGGTCAATTCTATCAAGGTGATCATGGCAAACCGATGATAATGCTTAAAGCAGTGGTGTCACAAGACTTGTGGATTTGGCATGCATTTTTTGGCATTGCATGTTCAAACAATGACATTAATTTGTTAGATGCATCTAATGTCTTTAATGACGTTTTGTCGAGAAAAGCTCCTGTGGTGTAATACATAGTGAATAAAACCCTATATAATATGGGATACTATCTAGCATATAGTATTTATTCCAAGTGGGCTACATTTGTCAATACTATCCTAATGCCGCAAGGAGAAAAGAGAAAATTATTTGCCCAACAACAAGAATCAATAAGAAAGAACATAGAACGGGTGTTTTGACTGCTCCAATCTCGATTTGCAATTATACATGGTCCAGCACGTGCTTGGCATGTGAATACATTGAAGAATATAATATATACATGCATCATCTGACATAACATAATTGTTGAAGACGAACAACACACATCCAGTGGTAATTTTGAATAGGATCATGTAGGTAATGACAGCTCAACAATCGAAGTATCTAATTGTCCTTATCCTAATTTTGCTGCAACATATTTGCAAAGGAGAACACATCTTCGTGATAAACAAAGCCACCGCTAACTTCAAGCAAACTTGGTGGAGCATATTTGAAAACGTTTTGGATATAAAATTAATGAAAATTATTTTTTATGTAATGTTACATATTTTTAATCATTATGTATTTCTCATTTGTTTAATATAATGTTATGTATTTCTCTTTGTTTTTAATTATTTAATGTTATGAATTTGTCATCATTTTTAACTTATTATGCTAAAAATTAATTAAAATAAATTTTATACATTTTTATTATTTAATATTTTTATATATATTAATTAAAAGGGTTAAATGTGTTTTTGGTCCTTAAACTTCACTTTTAGACCCTAAACAAAAATTGACTAGTTTTAGTTCATATACTTTTCTTCCGTTAACATTTTTGGTCTTCCTGTCAAGTATCATCAGTTGTCACGTCATTAATTAGTTTGATGTGGCGGTCATGTGTAATTTTTTTTGGTAAATTAAGTTTTGAGTCCCTAATCTTTTCACAAAATTCACTTTTAGTCTCTTAACAATTTTTTGACTAGTTTTAGTCCCTCAACTAATGTTTGTCATTGTTTTTAGTCTTTCCATCAAGTATAATTGTTAAATGATGTGACAGCCATGTGACGTTTCATGTGGTATGCTAGTTTAACGTGGTCAGTCATGTGGTAAAATGTTGTTAGTTCATGACATCTCTACTGATTCTAAGGCATTACAAATTTTGTGACAGTGTAAAACCACCAAAAAAGGGATTTGAAATTTTGAAAAAAGAAAAAACAACGAATGAGATGCAATAAGCAAAATCACCAAAGAATCCTAATGTTCAAACCCTTCAAAACCTTAATCTCTAACTCCATTTCTCAAACAAACTGTTATACCTTTCCATTTCAATCTCACTCCCAGAAACCCTTTTGCTTTACAAGTAACACCATGTACAAAGGGTGGACATATTCGATGTCATGAGAATTTTCAACTAGGTTGTTGATTTTTGTATTATAAGTTGTTGATTTTGCTTATTACATTTCCTTTTCTGTTTTTTTTTTCAAATTTTCAAATCCCTTTTTCGACAGTTTTACACTGCTAGAAAATTTGTAGTGCCTTAGAACTGCTAGAAAATGTCTTGAACTAGCAACATTTTACCACATGACTGTTATGGCAAACTAGTAATCCACATGGTAAGTTACATGGTTGCCAATGTGGTTGTCACATTATTGCTTAATGATGATATTTGATGGGAGGGATTAAAAACAATGACGAACAATATTTGAGGGACTAAGACTAGGCATAAAATTATTAAGGGGCTAAGAGTGAATTTTGTGAAAAGATGAAGGGACTAAGATCGGTCAAAAAACTATTGAGGGATTAAAAGTGAATCTTGTGAAAAGATTAGGGACTAAAAACATAAATTACCAAAAAAAATTTACATGTAACTGTCATGTTAGAATAGTTGATGATGTAATAACTCACGTGGTTAACACGTTATCACTTAACGGTGATACTTCACAGTAGGGACCAAAAATATTAACAAAAAAAAAGTATAAGGACTAAGACCGATTAATTTTTGTTTAGAGACTAAAAGTGAAAATCGAAAAAAGTTTAGGGACCAAAAAATATTTAACACTAGTTAAAATAATTGAATTGATATTTTAATTTGACACAAAATTAAGCGCAAATAAAAAAAAAAATATATGAGTTGTTTTAGAATTGCTTAAAATCGCACCCACTAGAGCCAAAAATTCATGAATTTTTTAAAATAATGTAGTATTGTGGGACCCACTTAAAAGAAGATAAGATACCCAAAGTGGATATTTTAAATTAAACCCATTAAACATGCTCTTAGACATTATTGAAGAAAAGAGTAGGGAGACCAACTCAAAGGGAAGTCAAGTCTTTTTTTAATCTTCTAAATCCAACGTAATAAAAAAATAATAATAGCACACTCAAATTTTTCAAAACCTAAACTATCAAAAAATTATTGCTCTTTAACACCACACCATGAGCTCTGATTTAGAGAACTCAACTACAAGTAAAGTGGAGGAAGATGAGGTGTCTCCCATTGAGGAGGTTCGACTAATGGTGAGCAACATCGACGACCCTACCCAACCCGTATGAACCTTTTGTATGTGGTTCCTAGGTCTTGTTTCATGCTTCCTTACTTCCTTCCTCAACTAGCTCTTGGCTTACCACACCGAGCCTCTCATCATAACTCAGATCATTGCTCAAGTCGTTACCTTCCCTATTGGCCACTTCATCGTCGCGCTTCTACCCAAAACCAAGTTCACAATTCTCGGGTTCGGGTCCAAGATGTTCTCCTTCAACCATAGGTCATTTAACATCAAGGAGAGCACGTGCTCTTTACCATATTTGCCAATGCCGGAAGCGCATTCAAATCCGGGTAGCCATAAGCGGTGGGTATCGTCAACATTATCAAAGCCTTTTATGGACATAGCATCTCCTTTGTTGCGTCTTGCCTTTTCATCACTACAACTTAGGTCAGTGGTCACCTCCGTATCGTTTTCTTACCATAATTGGTTCTTAGTGTGTGTTTAGACTGGTGGTGATAGAAATGATTTTAGATCAATATGATTTTATAAAATTGATTATGGTTAAAATTGATTTTGAAATTACGTGATTTTTGTTTGAATAACATATATTAGAAAAATAAGTTTTTAAGAAAATATTGTTTGGATACTTTGATTCAAAATTGATTTTGAGTGTGTAATTATCAAAATGGGTCTATGTATACTTCTTTTCTTTTATAATTTTCTATTTTAATATATATATATATATATATTAACAAATTAAAAATAAATAGACATATAGTAATTTTTTCACTTCATGCTAATTATTAAATTAAGAAAATATATGTATATTATGTTAACTTTTGAAATAGAACCCATAGCCCTTATAAAAATATTAAAATTGGATGAAATAGATAATAAAAATATTAAGTGTGAGGTAATTGTACTAATTATCATCACTACAATAAAATTTTCAAACATTACCAATTAAAAACAAGTCGAATTAGGCATCACTAATTGAATAGGCTTATACATGAGGGTATAAGTGTGAGGTTAAATTAGAAAAACACATTTAAAATTGATTTTGAATGAAGTAGAAGCAACTCCCTCTTGCTTCAACTTCACCATAATTTTTTTCAATTAAAAGTATTTTTATTTGAGTAACCAAACATCTTAAATTTAAGTCAAATCAAGTTTGACCAACCTGACCATGATCTACTATGCTTTCACCACCAATCCAAACATGCACTTATTCCTTTTGTGATCACGTCGTGACATCTTCAGATTAAACAACTCGAAGTATGTCACTTTCAACCTTTCTTTACTAATTTCATTTCATATTTTGTATATATAATTACGTTAAATTAATTTGTTGGTCCTTAAATTATTTAGAAATTTTTAATTAGGTTTTGAAACTAAAAAAAATTGTAATTTGGTCCTCAAATTAAAAAAAGTAAGTCTTTGGGGTTGGTTTTTGGCGACTTAAAACCGTCAAAGGATGACAATTTATGGTTATTTTAAAAACTCTAGAACCAAATTACAAAAATTTTACAAAATCAATGACTTAATTACAGTTTTTTTTAGTTTGGAGACTTAATTAAAAATTCTCGAATAGTTTAGGAACCAACAAATTAATTTAACCATATAATTATATAGCTTCAGCAAAAAATTTGGAAGAGTTAAAATTATTATTATTATAAAATATAAATTAAATATAATTATTTTGATAATATTATTTCTTGTGTGATTTTAAGTATTTAATTATATTATTAAGATATTGGTTATTATCATAATTATTTATCTTTTATGATATTAATTTTTTATTTTATTAATAATATTTCTTGAATTTTTTTCTTTAATGATTTTTATACTTTTGTTTGTTATTGAATAAAAAAAAAATTGGAAAATTTATCTATGAATTTTTTTGATGGAAAAGTTTACAAGAAACATTAAGTTTTTCTACACAACAAAATTTAAATGATAACACACAAAATAAAATAAAATTTTCTATAAATTTTTCAACAAATTTTAGAAAAGAATCATATTTTTACTAAAACTACAGTAAAATTTGTAGAAAATTTTTGTAGAAAAAATTCACAAGAAAATCATAAAATTAATAGAAAAATATACAAAAAAATCTACAAGAAAAATTTGTAAGTTCAAACTAGATTGTATAAGTTTTCATATACAAGAGTGAGGATATAAAAGTTATAAAATATTGACTTTAAAAAATGAAAAAAAAACATTTTTATGTTATGAAAAAGAAATTATTTAATGTATAAAAGTGTTATTAAAATAAAAAAACAGAAACTTAAAGTACAATATTAACATAAAATTGTCTATAATAATAATAATAATAATAATACAACAACAACAATAGAATATTACAAAAATCTTATTAGTGATTTGATGTTGATTGAACTCTGCGAATATATATATATCAGTTTCATTAACATTCATTATTAGAACCTTGCTCCACCATTTT
The DNA here is from genome assembly GCA_004329165.1 of Spatholobus suberectus. NCBI lineage: Eukaryota > Viridiplantae > Streptophyta > Magnoliopsida > Fabales > Fabaceae > Spatholobus > Spatholobus suberectus. Next base: position 6,398,432 of record CM014729.1, on the reverse strand, counting down.
TTATATTTGAATTATCATTCAAAAACTAACAAATGATAATATAATAATTCTTTCAAATCATGATTATTTTCTTGAAACTTTTATTTCTGAGGTGGATTATTTAATTTGTTTTAAATTGAGAATTATATATCAATTCCAGAATTCATGTTTAAAATAGAATAATTATCTTTTCATAATTCTCATTATATTGTGTAAAATAACATTTATAATTTTCTAAGTTGGAACTAAATATAAGTTATCCTAATTATTGAGGTGCTTTATAGTTATTGAATACTTAATTATGGAGGTTTTTTATAATTTATATTCTTTTCAAGTTTTATAATCAACGGAAGAAAAGATAAATGTCGGACTAATACAATCAACAAATATATTAGACCGGAAATTCTAGCATCAAGTGGGAGCAGTCGATGGCGAGTTGGCTGCAGTATGTGATAGTAATTTATCTGTGTTATATAAATTAGAATTTCTAATTTTTAGAAATTTTAATATTCTTTTTTTTTAGAACTATATTTCACACATTATTCTTCTAATTGGTAAATATATATATATATATATATATATATATATATATATATATATATATATATATATATATATCTTATTCATCTCAAATTATCATTTTCTTATTTTTATCTATGTAATTAATTTTCTTAATCGTTTATTTATTTCAATTTAAAAATAATTTTATATATATTTTTTGGAAGGCAAAAAGAATTTTATTAATAAAAAGAGCTTAACATGAGCATAAGTTATGCCAGCATTAGCCACCAATACAGCTGACAGCACACCAAAAGGATGCGGTCCACAAGCCTTGTCCCAACAAAACCAAAAAAGGGTTATCTAAGTTATCTCAAGTAAAAATAAGATGAAACAATCCTATCAAAGGTGACTGATGTAATGTTCTATGTTCTTAAAAATGATTAGTAAAACATAAAAAATTACATCAATTATTTTTTATGGATTGTTTAATCTCATTTTTACTTAGAATAGGATACAAAAGAAAATAAATACAATCCTTGGAAAATAACACGAGCACCATATCACTATGAGACGTGGCTTAAGTACTATGCCCTGTGACCACCAACTTCAAACCAGAATTAAACAAGGTGGGTACATTCCTTGCTCTCGCCTGACAAAAAGTGCCTCACAAACGCGTAAACATAAAGCCCATCGTCATATGCCAAATCCTATGCTCCATTATCTCTGTAATCATACTACCAATTCCTAAAGCACATACAACCAAAAGAGATAGGAAACCGATACGTGTTACCATATTAGTTAAACCCCTGGCCCCCCTAAAAGTAATATCACGTAGCATCCTATCCACCAATGCGTAGACAGACGAACCCCCATTGCCCATAAGGCAGGGAAGGAAACCCTACATTCTACTTGGAAGGAAATTAAGGTCACCCCAATAAAGACGTCTTATTCATAGCACAGCACCAGGTGTTGGCTTAAAAAAAAATAAAAAAATAAAATTCTCTGCATCCGATCGCGAAAAGCACTTCGCACAGCTCCAAACCATTTCTTCTTTCTACCCTTTCCACCAATTGGGTTGATTGCTACCCCCCTTATACACCTCGAAACCAAACCTCCACCACTTACGTCTTTAATACCTCCCACCTTCTTTGCCCCCAAGAAATGTAAGACTATGCCGTTTCTGTGAGACACGTCACAGGCTCCAAAAACCAGCATGATACTGGCTGTTTGAAGCTCGATTTCCTGCAACGAATCCAGTTCCATGAATAGGACTTTGCCACCTCCACCGTCTCTTTTATCTCCAGCAGCCTCGTAGACTGAAAAACCATTTTATTTCTGACCCCCTATATCGCCCATATGACTGCGAACTAGATCACCTGCCAAACCTCTTTGTTGATGTCTCTCTTAGGCCTCAACTCCTGAGATTTTAAAAATAATTTTATATTACAATTTAAATTATTATTATAAATTTAAAATATAATTTATATATTTAAATATGACTATAAATTTTAATTATAATATAATTTATAAATTTTAAAATATTTATTTATCATAAATTATAGTTATATATAAATTAATATTTATCTCATACAATGCACAGACTACATTATTATTTCACTATCACTATTTTCATATAGTCATATGTTTTTCTCATCCTGTAATACGCGTATTATAAACTTTTCTATTAAATCAATGTATTTTTTTTCCAATCAAAATATATTTTAAAATTTCGTAATTATTTTAATTAATTCTTAATTTTTTTATAAACTGAGAGTATAAACTATAATTAATGAATTATTTATAAATTATTATTAAAATGAGGTTCTATTAATTATTATTTTTACAAAATTTAAATTAAAATATTTAAATGTCTGTACTTTTACATTTTCTATTAGTAGTAAAAAAATTCTTTTAATACTTTCGAATTTATCTTTTTTCATATTTCAATGTAATTTTATAAACGTCTGTGTACAATTACGCATAGTATACTTGCTAGTAGAATATTTTTGAAACGTAGCCAAAACTATATCCTCAATTCATGAGATTTTTTAATATCATCTGTGAGATACATACAACTATATGTAGGATCATTATTAAGACCATCATACCTGTCAACTATCGATTTACTAATCAGATTAACCAACTAAAGTTAGCTTCAGTCATTATATATTGAACAAAATTAAAAACTTTAGTAATGGTACAATGATAATAAAAAGTCAAAGCAAATCCCGTTGTTTTTGGACTAAAAAACAAGTAAGTGTAATTCCTCTTAAATAATAAAATATATTTACATGAGGAGAAAGTATTTATTGGTTATATCATCGACAATCACCTAAATCTCAAGACGTTCTTGTAGAAAATGTTTATAGATTGTGGATGAATGCACTCTTATACTATAAATTAGAATACACAATTTAGAAAATGAGATACTGAGACTCTCACTCTCCTCAATTAGACATTTTTAATATTTTTTCTCTTTTTTTCTTTGGAGATACATTTTACCACTACTCTCCTAGGTAGCCAAAAAATTTCTTCTCAAACTATTTTCCTTTTATTTTTGTGTATATATTTGATTTTCTTAACTACCCAACTTTTTTAATCTACTCTCTCTTATCTCTCTGTATAAATTGAATTTTAATTTGAAAAAAATGTTAATAATTAAAAATAATCTTATAGCACAATTTAAATTATTCATTGTAAATCTACAAATCATTTATATATTTAAATATTTTATTTATTATGAATTTTAATTATAATATAATTTATAGATTCAAAATATTTATTTTTTATAAATTTAAATTATATAAAAATAAACAATTTCCTATGCAATTTACGAGCTAAAGTAGTAGTTTTTTTTTTTTTAAACGAAAGTTTAATAAAACCTCTGGAATATAAGGTTACCTCAAGCATTAAGGATGGTTAATTGATTTAGTCTTCAATTAAGGTCAAGTGCAGTTAACGATTTGGATAAAGTACATCCCGGGAGGGGGGATGAGTTTCATTCATTAATAGAGATCAAGAAAATTTGTCTATAGAAATAACCAAATCTTCATTATTTTTCCTCATTGGAAGGCGAAAGTGAGGAGGAAAAGACGTAAATAATGCTTTTGTATTTGTGGAAATAAAGACACTGAGCTGGCCCAGCTGGGCCATATAAGATTCTAGTCTGACTATACACAATTAACTTTAATTTGAGAACTACAAAACAAACAACGTTAATATCAAGAATTTAAGCTTGCTTTGGTAATGCATAAATCTGTGGTCCATGAACCAAAAGAGTTTGGCCTAGTAGAAACATGCTAGGTCCGTAAGGCAAAAGAGTGTATATATAAATTTTTTCAAGTGGGAGGTCTCTGGCTCGATTCCTTGTAAAAAACATCTTCTTGAAAAGAGGATTTATTCATATTGCTCTAATCTTCAGGATTGTAAAGTTTTCCCTCCACAGTTTATAATTTATCAAAAAAAAAACATAATAAATAAAAAAATCTGTGGTCCATGAATTAACGTTACAATTAGGCTTGACCAGCTATACGTGAAAACGACTTACGAGTTACGAACTCTGAAAGAGACAAGGAGAGAAATGGCAGCGGTTGACACCGAGAAGCAGCTACATGTTGGTTCATGATGCTAGTTTCGTAGTCAATCTGAACTTATTTTTACCTAAAAATGTCAAATATAATTGGCCCATTTTTGTTGATAAGATTTTTTATTTTTATTTTATTTGTTACTGTGTACTTGACTTGGATGTTGACATACCGGAAATCCTGGCATGAATGTTTGGGATGTTCTTGTAAACCTTATAAGGAAAGGAGGAAGTATGATATTTCAACTAGGGGTGGGGTCCACTAAACTTGTGTATAAATTTTAATCAAAACAAACAATCAAATCATATAATATCATATTTTAACTTGAAAATATTTAACAACCAAATCAAAATTCTACCTAGCAAACATGATAGAATTACACAAGTCATTGCAATATATAATATTTAAGTTAAAAATACTTAATAATTTGATTTAAAATTCCCTCGACGATAATCCAAGTGCTTTCTCCATGTCCACAACATGATCATACACCTTCTTGTTAGCAAGAGTTTTCGAGATGGTCTCTTTCTGCAAGCATCTCTTGACTCAAGCCATCAGTTTAGGACACTTCGTTCTCATTTTGAAGTGGCCATACATCTGAAAAGTATAAAACCAACGGTAAAAATGGATCAAACCAGTATAAAAAAAATTAAAAAAAAGTCACCCAGTATCTGTTTTAGTGGCTGAAAGAAAGAGATCAATTCCTTCTCATTTCACACATTCTTGCAATTAGTCAAAAAATCACTCTTTCTCAATCATTTAGAACACTATTCTTGTATTTTATATTTATATTTAATTTTCTTAACCACTTATCATTTCAATTTAAAATAATCATACCTCGCAATTTAAATTATTTATTATTAATGTAAAAAATAATTTATATATTTTAACATATTTATTCAATATAAATTTTAAAATACTTATTTGTTATAAATTATAATTATAATTATTATATATAAATAAATATTTATCTTATGCAATGAATAGACTAAAATACTAGTTCACTGTTATGAATGGACCTCTAATTCATGCTTTCACCGGGGTGTGTCTGCAGGTCCTAGGATACGGATGGGCTGGCATACTGATGAAGTACGTGGTGAAACCAGCCCATATGTGGTGGCCCAGCACCCTTGTCCAGGTCTCACTTTTCCGGTATGTCAATAAAAATGAAAAACTCTTTTAATCACATACCACTATCTATTTTTAATCCATCCTAATTGAATTTTTATTCTTAAAAATTGGATAATTTCTACACATACTCTTATTTTCATAAAGTCATATGTTTTCTCATCCTATAACACGTGTATTATAAACTTCTCTATTAAATCAATATTTTTTTCCCAATCGAAAGAGATTTTAAAATTTCTAAATTATTTTAATTAATTCTTAATTTTTTTTTATCAATAGAGAGTATAAATTATAATTAATGAATTATTTATAAATCATTATATTTTTTTCAAAAATTAAAATTTCTAAATGTCCGTACTGTTACATTTTTATTAGTAAAAAATTTCTTTTAATACTTTTGGATTTATATTTCCTTTCATATTTCAATGTATTTTTATAAATGTCTGTAATGATGCATAGTATACTTGCTATAGTAGAATATTTTTTAAATACATCCATGCACGAAGTAAATGTTTATACACTGTTGTCTATTATAAATTAAAATTCACAATTTAAAAAGTGAGACAATAAGATTTTTATTGGCTAGTTAGACATTTTAATATTTCTTTTAGATGCATTTCACACACCATCCTTGTAACTAGTCAAAAATATGCATATATTTTTTCCGTACATCCTTGCATGAAGTATATGTTTATACAATGTTCTCTATTATAAATTAAAATTCACAATTTAGAAAGTAAGACAATGAGATTAGATATTTTCAATATTTTCTATTTTCTTGGAATGCATTTCACACACCATCCTTGTAACTAGTCAAAAAAATTTCTATCAATCATCTCAAACTATCCACCTTTCATTTTTATCTTTATATTTAATTTTCTCAATCACTTATCTCTTTCAATCTACCGCCTCTTTTATCTCTATATATAATTGAATTTCAATTTTAAAAAATTGTTAATAATTAAAAATAATTTTATTATCACAATTTTAAATTATTTATTATAAAATTTAAATATAATTTATATATTTAAAAATATTTATTTATTATGAATTTTAACTATAATATAATTTATATATACAAAAGTTTTATTCATTATAAACTAGTATTTTAGCCTTTGCAATGTAAAAGATAAATGTTTATTGCATTAAGGCTAAAATACTAGTTTATAATAAATAAATACTTTTGTATATATAAATTATATTATAGTTAAAATTCATAATAAATAAATATTTTTGAACATATAAACTATATTTTAGATTTATAATAAAAATTTTATATTATGATACAATTTTATTTTTAACTATTGATAATTTGTTTTAAAAACTAGTATTTTGAATTGTACAATGCATAGAATAAATATTTATTTTACATAACTAAAATTTATAATAAATAAATACTTTTGAATATATAAATTATATTATAATTAAAATTCGTAATAAATAAATAATTTTTTAATAAATAAATATTTTTAAACATACAAATCATATTTTAGATTTAAACTTAAATATGTTTTTAGTTCCTAAATATAAAGGAGTTTTGATTGTAGTCCTTATAAAATCTTTCTTGGTTTTCATCCCTTAAAAAGTTGAAATCATTATTTTTAGTTCTTATTATTATGTGACACTTTTTAACTACTAATGTATTTAATGGAAGGTCAAGTGACTATCTTAGGTGGCACCTACTAGTAAAAAAATGTTTTATAGGAACCAAAAATAGTGGTTTGAAATTTTAGAGGGATGAAAAACAAAGAAATTTTTTTACAAGGGCCAAAATAAAAACCAGCTCATTTTATAAGGACTAAAAACATAATTAAGTCTTAGATTTATGATAAAAAATTTATATTGTGACACAATGTTATTTTTAATTACTGATAATTGTTGCACACCAAAAAAAAAATACTAATAATTTCTTTTAAAAAAATATTGAAATTCAATTTAAAACTAAAAAGATTGAAAATTATATATTGAAAAATATAAAAGGTTAAAAAAATTCTTAAAAACACTTTCATTGAAAAATGACTCCAAAAACTTTTGTTAAAAAATGACTCCTAAAAATACTCTCGTTCAAGATAACTATTATAATTTATATATAGATAGGATCAAGTTAGAAATAAAGATGAAAGTTATAAATTGAAAGAGATAAGATGTTAACAAAAATTCCTAAAAATACTCTTGTTGAAGAATAACTCCAAAAAACACCCTCATTCAAAATTATTTTAATTTATTCATACAATTATTCTAATTTATATATAGAAAATTTTAATTATATAAAATTAGAATTTAATGGTCATGCACTGTTAGTATAAAAAATTTTACATTGTCAACCAATTTGAATTCATCGTTGGTATGACTTTTAAAGTATTTATTATAAAAGTCAACAAACTTACAATAAATGGTGGTTTGTGATTGGATGACAATGTAAAACTATTTTACACGATCAATGCATGGCCTTTTATTCATAAAATTAAACACTTTCCTATGTAATTTCCAAGCTAAAGTAATAGTTGAGAAAAGGAGAATAAAACCTTTGAAATATATATAAGGTTGTGTTTGAATGAGGAATTTTAAAATTTCAAAGAATTTAAAATGCTTGAAATTTGAATTACTTTAATTTAATTTTTTTCATTTATTAAATGCTTTCTGTTTGGATAAATCAATTCAAATTTTTTAAATTTCAAATTCTAAGTTTGGATATGACATTTTAATTTTCACCATATACAATTTTAATTTTTAAATATATATTTAAAAATTAAAATTTAATATTAAACTTTTCTAAAAATAAACATTAGTCAATTTTTAAATATTTAATAATTCACAAATAATTTTACTATTTACTATTAAATAATATTTAATAGTTCAAAAATATAAATATTGATACTTTTTATATCAATATTGATAAAGAGAAGAGAAAGAAGAAAAAGAAAAGAAGAGAGAGATGGGAGAGAGAGGAGAGGGAGATGAGACAGAGGAGAGAGAGAAAAGAAAGGAAGTGAAGAGAGGGAGATGAGAGAGAGGAGAGAGATAAAAGAGAAAGGGAGGGGAGAGAGAAAGAAGAGAGAGAGGAAAGAGAGAGGGAAGATAGAGAGAAAAAATAAAGAGGAGAGAGAGGAGAGAGAAAATAGACAATGAAGTGAGAGAAAGTAAATATGAAAAATTTTAAATTCTTATTTTTTGGTGAAATTTAAAATTCTACAATTTAGGTAGTCAAAATACCTTTATAAATTACTAAAATTTCAATTTTTTACTAAATTCTCTATCCAAACAACATATTTCATCACAAAGTATTTTAAATTCTCTATAAAAATAAATTACCCTCTTAAAATTTCTCATCCAAACACAAGGTAAGGTTATTCCAAACATTGAATTTTAAAGCTGACGATTAATTGAATTTGCCTTCAATGAAGGTTAAGTGCAGTTACAAAATAGCAATTTGATAAAGTTACATTCCAATGCATATTCTTGAATTTCAAGGCACAAAATGAGAAAGAAAAATTTGTTGCTTTAAAAATCAAAATACTTTTAAGTTTCTCTATCTGCAATGCAAACATACACTATATTTGGTAAATATTTTCCAGTTACCTTCTTAATTACTTTTTTTATCAGCTTAAAACGCTTGTTTAATTTTATTAATCGTATTTAGTAAAAAGTTACTTTGGTAGTTTGCAGCAGTTTTTAATACGGTAGTTTAAGTAACTTTTTTAAAATACTAGTTTATAACGTTTTATATTTTATTCTCTTTTTACACTTAAAAGATTTATTAAATTTCTTTTTACCCTTTTTACATAAATTATATATATATATATATATATATATATATATATATATATATATATATATATGTATGTATGTATTCTTTTTCCTCTATTTTTGCTATTATTTTTGGATATTTTTATATTACACTATATATTTTAACTATTATACTTTTATAATATTTATTTTATTATCTTAACATTACACTTTAAGATATTGATAATGATAGATGATAAGTTTATTTTATTTTATTTTTTATTTTTTGAATATTTAAATTATTTATTCTATTGTTTTAACATTATACTTCAAGATATTTTAACCATTATAATCAACATAATGAAAATATGACATCTACTTAAATGTATGTTATTTTTATTTTATTTTAAACTGATTAGAAATATTTTAGTATATAGTATAAGATTAATAATAGAATACACAATATGAAAAATATAATAATTAAAACTAAAAATATAATTAAAATAATTGATTTATAAATAAAAAATTAAAAGTGTTTAAAATTAATTAAAAAAACTAAAATTATAAATACCCCAAAATATATTTTTATCAACAAATAAAACTAAAATTTATATTAAAATATCATATAAACATGTCTATTTCTATTATTTTACATTTATCAACTACTTCAATAAGGGGTGAAAATAGGTTAGGCCGCTTGATAGGAGCCTATGGCCTAGCTTACATTAGGCCTAGATCAAGTCAGGTTTTTTAGGAAATAAATTAGACCTAGATTTTTATAAAAGCCTATTTGGTTAAAAAGGTCAGACTTAAAGCTATTCAAAAATCATTTTAGGTCTAACAGACCGGCCTATTTAAATAAATATAAATAATTATTTTTTTGTTATTATTATTATTATATTAAATTTTGTTATAATGTTTTAAAATCAAATATTTATTTACCTTTTTTAAATATTAAGCATGTTAACTTACATAAGGAGTCAAGCTTATAAATTTATTGATGAGTAAATTTATGTCCTGTTTAGAAGCTTATTATTACAAAATAGGCTCTTAAATAAGTTATCATGAATGTCATATTAGACATTAAAAATGAACTTATATCGTATAAACATGTTAGACTTTACTCTTATAAAACCTAGTTTGCGTATTTTCACCTTTGTCTCATGCTTTGGGTAGCAGTTATTTTAATTTTTATAAATTATAATTTGTTTTACTTAGAGTTTTTCTCCATTTTCCCATGTTGATAGAAGTTAGACCTATATAAAAGTTTTAATATGAAATAAGCCTTTAAGTACGCTAATAGACTAAGATAGACTTTCATATAGGTTAGGCTAGACTTAAAAATAAAGTCTATGATAGATAACAGGTCAAGCTTAAACCTTGAATTTTTTAAATAGGCCAGACCTATTTAAGTAAGAGATGTGTTATTTATACAATAAATTATATAATGTTATTTTTGTGTTTATCTTTCTCCATCACAATATTTATTATATCTCACACTTCTCTCTCTTTGTAAAATTTGTTGTACAATTTATTGTACAAATAGCATTTTTTTTTTTAAATAAAGTCTTATTTGGCCTAACCTATTTCTATTAACTTCAATAGATAATTTTACTAGACATTTATAATTTAATAAGCTAACTTAATAAATCATTATTTTTCCTCATTGGAAGGCATAAAATGGAGAAATTCTTAAGTAATTTGGGATCATTATGTGTTTATAGTCCCGGCTAATTTCTAAGTGACACATAACTAATTTTTAATTTATAAAAAAAATTAATAACACTTATGTAAAATAGTTCCCAATCATCTGAATATTTTTTCGTGAAGGAAAAGACGTAAACAATGCTTTTGTATTTATGGAAATAAAGAGACAGAGCTGGCCCCACCTGGGCCATATAAGATTCTAGTCATGTAACCAAAAGAAAATATAAGATTCTAGTCTGCCTATGCAGTTAACTTTGAGAACTACTAACGACGTTGATATCAAGCATTTAAGCTTGCTTTGGTAATGCATAAATCTGTGATCCATGAATTAACGTTAAAATTAGGCCTGACCAGCAATATGTGGAAACGACTTACGAACTATGAAGGGACAGGGAGAGAATGGCTGCGGTCCGGTGGACACCAAGAAGCGGCTGCATGTTGGTCCATGCTGCTAGTTTCGTAATCAATTTGAACTTATTTTTTACCTAAAGATGTCAAATATAATTGACCCATTTTTGGTGATAAGATCTTTCTGTTATTATTTTACTTGACTTGGATTCTGACATATTGGAAACCCTTGCATGAATGTTTAGGACGGTCTTGTAAACCTTATAAGGAAGGTAGGAAGTAGGAAATCAAGGATGTAACAAGGGAAGACAGGTTTAAAAGTACTAGAGTAGTTAATGCATCTTCTGAACGATATACTTACATAGAAAAATTGTTGGTATGCAGAGCATTGCATGAGAAAGATGACCACCGAATTTCACGGACAAAGTTTTTCTTTTTCGCACTGTTGTGTAGTTTATCGTGGCACGTGATCCCTGGATACGTCTTCACAACGCTCACAAACATTTAATGGGTGTGTTGGATATTCCCCAAATCAGTTACAGCTCAGCAGATAGGGTCAAACATGAAGGGCCTGGGACTTGGAGCCCTCACACTTGACTGGTCTGCTGTGGCATCATGGTTGGGCAGCCCTCTTATTTCACCCTTCTTTGCCATTGTCAATGTTTTTGTGGGCTATGCATTAGTAGCCTGCGTTGTGATTCCTATAGCATACTGGGGCCTAAATGTGTGCAATGCCAATAGATTTCCCATTTACTCTCCACACTTGTTCACAGCCCAAGGTCAAATATACAACATATCTGCTATTGTAGACAACAATTTTGAGCTAAATGTTGCAAAGTATGAAAAGCAAGGTAGAATTCATCTAAGTGTGATTTTCGCTCTCGCTTACGGTTTTGGATTTGCCGCCATAGCATCCACCCTTACACATGTTGTTTGCTTCTACGGAAGGTAATGCTACTCAAATTATTTATCAGTGATGTTTAATTTAATAAGATGATAGTAAAGAATCAGGGATGTTATTGAGTTTGAAATTCTGGAACAGACACATGCAGTAATATGTTCTAAATTCTATATTGCTTTGGTTGTCAAAAAATTAATGTAATTCATTGCATGTTAAGGTACGTTGCATATTGTGCAAACTAATGAATATCTAACATTTAAAAAATAATTCTCAGAATTCTAGACAATTTACTCATATAAGCTGGAGCTTGAGAAATTTTATGCTTTACAGAATAACTTGAGAAGTTGTGCTTAAAGATAGATCGGATTAAAACAATGATGAATTTTCCACAGTTTTCTTGAAGTTCATGTGCAATATCTTAACATGTAACGCCATGACAAAGCAGAAGCTACAATTGAAACGTTACGACACAAAAGGAACTTCCTTTAACTGGCTTTGTAGTTTAAATTTTCATTGAACTATCCGCTACATCATTTTGAAAATTGTTATATTTTAATGTATAATTAAATACGCAGGGAGATTATAGAGCGCTATCGCACTTCTTCCAAATGCAAAGAAGATATCCACACAATATTGATGAAAAGATACAAAGACATACCATCCTGGTGGTTTCATTCATTGCTGGTTGTGACACTAGTGGTTTCTCTGGCACTATGCATCTTTCTAAATGACCAGGTTCAGATGCCCTGGTGGGGACTTCTCTTTGCTGGAGCCCTAGCTTTTGGATTTACCCTCCCCATTAGCATCATCTCTGCCACCACAAACCAGGTTAAAGTCTAACTTCTGCTCCCCATTAGCATATTCAGGACCACAAAATCTCAAGTTTTGACTACTGCTCTCTTATGCTGTGTTCAGACACCAGGATTGAATATCGTCACCGAGTACATCTTTGGTCTGATTTACCCTGGAAGACCAATAGCAAACGTATGCTTCAAAACCTATGGTTGCAATAGCATGGCCCAGGCTGTCTCTTTCCTCAGTGATTTCAAACTTGGGCACTACATGAAAATTCCTCCAAGATCAATGTTTTTAGTTCAGGTATATTCTTAAAGTGCAACCCACTCCTCTTCCCTCAAATTTTGTAGGGTTCATATGCTAGCTTTTAATTATTTAATTACTGTGATTAAATGACAAAAAACTAAAAAGAAACATCATACCCAGAATTCTAAGCACCTACTCATAGAATGCCCTGTAAGTATCAGTTGTCATACATCTTAATTATTGTCTTTGAGATGGTTTTCCCTAACATCCAAACAGTACATGCATATCACACAAGCTGCTATTAGATAATTTTATCAAGAGAAACATTGAGCCACATCTGCAGTATATTACAATTTACAAGCATATTTAACCAAAGGATTTAATTGTCTTCATTTTCGTCATAACTTCTTTGCTTGATTCTTTGGGCAGGAAATTTAACTGCGACTTTTACGAACATCTCTAGATTTAGGGAGTGTTTGGTAGGAAGATTCTTTTGAGTTTTTCATGAATCTTAGGTTAGCAATATTAAATTTTATGTTTGGTATGAGAATTTAAAAATTTATTTCTAAAAATTTAACATTTTCAAGAATCATTTTTAATTAAGTTTCTCACTAAAATTATTTCATAGGAGGGGTGGGAATTCAAAATTTCTTTTGAAGGATCAGGAAAAAGGTTTTTTTTTTTTATATATAATTATGTCTCTCATTTCCGATAATATTTTAAATATACCAAACATTTTTACAATATTCCCAAAAAATATAATTTCTAGAAAATATAATTCTTAGGAATTTTTAGAGTTAAAAGATAATTTCATATACCAAATGTCCCTTAAAGTAACTATAATCACACTCAGCTCTTACAAAATTGTTAACAAGTTTGTGAACAAAGTACAATCTAGTGCCGACTGTACATGTTAGGGATGCAATGTAGATTTCTCAACAAACTGTTTTATAAGTTAATGTACATAAACAGTAAACCGAAATTCATAATGTTGAAGAAAACAGAATAGAATGCAATTTATCAGCAAATAACCAGTACAAGACAATAACGATATTTCAGAGTAAAAGTAAAGCAATAAAGATCAAACAATCAAGTAGAAAGTGTAAATTAAATTTAGAGATGAGTGTAAAAAAGCCTGAGTTGAAGCACACAAAGTGTTATCTTTAGAAAGAAAATGTCCCCCTGCACTGGTACTTTAAATACTATGAGCTCCTCTCCCAATATATTTCAACTCGCTAAATCAATCGTATGCAGCAAAAAATTCCTGAACCAATAAACGCCGATGCTCCAAAAAAGACTGAGAAATTATCCTTGTATTTGTTTTTTGAGTAGCAGCAGAATTTTAGTAGAGATAGAGATTAATTTTTAGAAGCAAATCCCATTTTTTCTCTTTTATGTGTTCTGTATTCTGTCTGTCTTTCTATCAAGAGATGTTTGTATATGGAGAAAGATAGACGTATCAGAAAATAAGGGTTCACTTAACTGTTGCTTGATGTAGTAAACAATCTAATTCATGCCTATAATAGTGGACAACAATCTGTCACATATCTGTCAATAGGCTCTAAATCACTTTAAAAAACGGAGAAATCAGATTGGTTACCATATGCCAATGGTTTCATTTTTTAAATTTTAAATTACGAATATATTTTCATAATTCATAGGATACAAAATCAATTATATCAGACGTGCTTAAAGGTTGGACTTTTATTTTTACTTTGCAAATCTTTATAATGGATTAATAGTTCAACAACAATTTTTAATGCCTAATCATCGTCTCACACTCACAAAATAGCCCACCTTATATGTTGATAAATATATTACATTTATTCTGTAGTTTCTGAATTCTGATGCATTCAATTTGTTCACACATGAATGTATAGTTCATAGGTACAATGCTTGCTGGAACCATCAACAGTGGGGTAGCTTGGTGGTTGCTGAACTCTATCAAGAACATATGTCATGATGATCTCCTTCCCGCAGACAGTCCCTGGACATGCCCGGTAGCATAAGTAAATAGAATAGAAGGGAGTAGAAAAAAGAGAGTTAATAGCCATTAAAAGTTAAAACACATATTCATTATTTGAATATTGATAATTAATATCTTATTTAATATTACTTTCGGTTTTATCTATAAGAAAAGTCAGTTAATTTTAATTAATAATATCATAAATTTAAATTTTATTTCAAAAATACTTGTTAAATGATTTAAGTGGTAGTTATATTTAAAAACATCACTCATAATTTAAGGAACAATTTTTTGAGCCAATAGGTGTGACTTATATTCTTAATAGCCTAATTAATGTATCTACTTTCATAGAAAATGTGTGGATGTCTTACTAACAAAATTTACAATAAATTAAGGGTACAAAAAGAAATTAGCAATTAATACATTAGAAAGTGAGTCTATATTGCTTATAATTATGAAAAAAAAAAATGCTTTCATTATTTTTTTATACAAAAGACTAGAGGTAGTATCATTTACGTTTATATATATATATATATATATATATATATATATATATATATATAACACTTTTAGTAGCAACATAATTTTATGGAGAGATGAGTTTTTTTTTTTTTTTTAAAGATAAGCAATATAGTTTTTTTCTTTGTAAGTGTGTATTGTTTTCCACCATGAACAAGTGTTTATATAGAGAGATATTGGGCAACAACCCTTAAAACCTATGTAGCATAAACCACTTATAAAAAGATATGGGGAAGAGTCATGGTTCCTAAAAAGTAGGCTCTAGTAAACCACTTTTAAAAATAGTACAATAGATTGGTTATAAAAATAATACCGGTTTCATTTTTTTAATTTTAAATTACGAAGATATTTTGCAACATTTTCCCACTAATTTAAAATTCAAACAAATGAAACAATAGAATATCAAAATTATGTAAAAAACTGAATAACAATCTTAATGGAGCATAAGATATTATATTTTCAATTGAAGGAACCTAACTGGTTTAAGCCTTATACCTAGTGTATATGAACTTTCATTCGAAGAAATGTGGAGACTTGATTGTCTTGAGTTACATCCCCTTCAACCAGACTTTAGAACACAACACGTACAATATAGGTATTCATTTGAGTTCTAATCAATGGTTGTGTGCTACGACCCTGTGCACATATCTTGTTTTGTGAATGTCACTTATAGACTTGCCCATATCTCATAGTGGGGGGCCCAACACCACAATCACTAGGTGAACCCTCCAAGTGTGGTTTGTGACCCCTATATCTGCAACTATTGTCATTGTGTCCATTAAGAGGTACTTTAAATTAAACACAATAAAATATACATGTAAAGACCTCAACCTTATTATTGTCATAGTTTAGAGTACACCTTACCATAGGAATGGGACATAGAAGAAATCTATAAAATAAATTGTTGTAGTTTAGCTAACAACAACTTCGTTATTACCCATTGAACTCCATTCATGGGATCGTCATTCCTTTAGAAACAGGTGTCCATTATTACAACTAGTTGATGGGTCCCATTCCCCTTGACGACTCAAGTACTTGTTGACGTATCAACCCTTTTGTGAGGGGATCCACAAGATTGTGTTTTAACTTGACAAAGTCAAGAGAAATAATACCATAAGATATCAAATTTCTAATAGACTTGTGTCTTATTCTCAAGTGCCTTCTTTTTCATTAAAGTTCTTGTAAGTAACTTTAGCAAAAGCAACTTGATTGTCACAATGCATAAAGTTAGGAGGTATATGCTATGTTCTGAAAACTGGACTGGACCGGCTGATCAGGCCGAAAAACTAGTAAATCGGTCACTTAACTAGTTCAAATAAACCATAGAATCAGCCTAAAGAAAAACTGGTCAAAGAACCGAAAAACTAGTCAAAAATCGACCAAAAATTGGCCAAAAACCAGTTCACAGCTGGTCAATAAAAAATGCTTAATACAACATTATTTTAATTTTTTCTTAAAAAATAAAACCAACCTAAAGTATTTATCATTTTCTTTTTGTTTTAAATATAAACTTGTTTTTATTAATAAATGTTGATATGTATAGTTAAAACTTATATTTAAGTATCATGACATATTTGATTTGCACTTTTGTAGGTATTGTAAATGTAAAGAACCTATACAATTATGTTTTATTTTAATTTTTAGTATTATAAAGTTATGATATTATGTATTTTTTTAATATTATTTCATGTATTATTTAATTATTATTATTATTTTATTAATATCGGTTCAACCACTGGTTTAAGGTTCAATGGTTCAACCATGGTTGAACCATTGAACCTTAAACCAGTGCCTTGATCGATTAAATGACCGGTCCAATTTTAAAAACATTAGGTATAAGTTTATTAAGTATTGACAAATCACAAAAGATTCTTAAGAAATTCATCCTCACTACTAGCAATATTTGAGACAATTATTTTAGCTTTCCTAGTAGAATGAGAAATGATAGATTGTTTAACAGATTTCCAAGATACTAAACCTCCTCCTAATGTAAAAACATAACCTCTAGTTGATTTTGTTTCCTCTAAATCAGAAATCCAATTTGCATCACTAAAGCCTTTATCAACAATGGAATAACAAGTATAATGAATGCAATAATTAATAGTTCGTTTAAGGTATTTAAATATCCTTTCTAATGCTACCCAATATGAATTATCAATATTACGAGTATATCTTCCTAATCTACTAATCATGCATGCAATGTTAGGTCTAGAGTAATTTGTCAAATATAACAATGTGTAGAAATATGTTTCACATCAAAATAATTAAACTTTTTTTTAACAATTTTTGAACATACTGTGATTGTGTCAACACAACATCGTCATGATGGTTTATTAAATTTAATGCCCAAAATAATATTAACAGGACCAAGGTCTTTCATTTCAAAGTTGGTAAACAAGAAAGACTTCACCACATTTATAACATGCAAATTACTACCAAATATCAAAATATCATTTGTGTAGAGACATAGAATAACTTATGAAACATCATCAAGTTGTTTTACATAAACACATTTATCACTATTATTAAATTGAAAACCATATGAAAGAACAACTTGATCAATTTTTTTATGTCAATGTTTTGGTGCTTGTTTCAAACCATATAGAGACTTAACAAGCTTGCAAACTTTCTTTCCATTCCAGGTTCTATAAAACCCTTAAGCTAGTTCATATAAATTTCTTCTTCTAAATCACCATTTAAAAAAGACAATTTTGACATCCATTTGGTGAATTTCCAACTTAAAAACACAAGCAAGTGTAATTAAAACTCTAATAATATTAACTTTAGAAATAGGAATATCCAAGAATTCTACACCTTGTACTTGTTTACAACCAATAACAACAAGCCTTGCCTTAAATTTTTCTATAGATCCATCAATCCTTAGTTTCTCTTTTTTTTTTCCTCCAAAAAACCCATTCATGGTCTATACTTTTACAATCTAGGGAAAGGTTAGTTTGAAACCATGATTTATTGGCTTCAAGAGAATTCATTTCATCATTAATGACTCCCTTCCAAAAAGGTGTATCAATGGACCTCATGACCTCACTATAAGTTTTGGGATCATCCTTAAGCAAAAAAGAACAAAATTCAAGATCAAATTCCTTAGCCTTTCTAGGTCTTTTTCTCCTTTTATGTCCAAGCTCAACATCCTTATTAGCATTACTACTATAAGGCAAAATAGAACTAGAAGCATTACAAACATGTTTAGACAATTTATTTTTCAAACGAAAAACATTTTCAAAGAAAACAACATCTCTAGATTCTATAATTGTATTATTAGGAATTCCAGCAACCTCAAAATTAATAACTAAAAAATTGTAAGTAGTACAATACAAAGAATGTCCAAGAAAGACATGATCAATAGTTTTAGGTTTAATTTTTCTTTTCTTAGTGATAGGAATATTCACCTTTGTAAGACACCCCCCCCCCCCAACACTTTGAGATATTTCAAATTTGGTTTTTTATTTTTCCATAATTCATAAAGGGTTTTATCTAAATTTTTGTAGTGATTTTTGTTAAGAATATGACATACAACATATAAAGCTTCACCTCATACATTATCAGGCAAGCTGAAGATAATAAGCATAACATTTATCATGTCTAGCAAAGTACAATTTTTTCTTTTAGCTATCCTATTAGATTAAGGAGCATAAAGAGTAACTTCATGAATAATACCATGTGATTCAAAAAATTCACCCATTTCTTTAGAAACATATTACCCACCTTTATTAGAATAAAGGATTTTGATTTTCTTTTCTAATTGATTTTCTACCTCTGCTTTATATATTTTAAATTTATCATACAACCCATTTTTTTTGAAAAACCAAGTATACATAGTAATATTTTCAGAAGTCATCAATAAAAGTGACAAAATAACTTTTTTTTACTAGTTAACACACCATTGCTATTACATATATCACTATGAATAAGCTTAAGCAAACAAGTTTTCTTTGGTACAGAAGATTGAAAAGGTTTCCTAGGTTGTTTAGCTTGAACACGAATTTCAAATTTTTGTTTTAATTCAATAGATGATTTGGGAATAAGATAAAGAGTCATCATCTATCTAATAGAATTCAAGTTAACATGCCAAGTCTACCATGCTAAGTATCACAACATTCAACATTTGAAGAAGAATTGCTAGAATTTTTATTAACAAAAGACGACATGAGATTAAGTTTAAACAAACCATCATAAATGTAACCTTTGCCAACAAAGTACCATGTCTAGAAATTACAACTCTATAAGACTCAAAAACAACCTTAAAACTAGGATGGTTTCTCGATGACAATTCTAACTTTACTCAAGCCTAGACCATGAATTTGTGCTAAGCTCTCATTTCCCATGCTCACAATATGCATGCCACATTTTTTATATGAAAAAAAGAATTTTTATCACCACACACATGAACATTAGCTACAAAGTCAATCCACTAATCATTTGAGTTATAAAAAAAATTTAACTCTGGGCTAGTGATGTGATACTTTTCAGATGGAGAACCAGAGCTAGCACTAGCAGTAATAACATTAGTCTAAGGCTGAGAAGTTGATTTTAGACTAGAGCTAGATGAATTCTCTTTAGGTTGACGATGACATTGATAACAATCCTTAGCAACATGGTTGGTTTGCCCAGAAACAAAGCAAAATGACTCATTCCTTTGAATTTTATCCTTTGACCCATTGTTGTTATTAAAAGCATTATTTTTTATCTTTAGAGAAATGATAGTTTTTACCAAACTTGTTTTTTTTAAAACTAAATTTTTTGAAGGACTTAGGCTTAGGGTTACTAGAATCCTTCACTAAATGAGCCTTAGCCTAAAATAAAGGTTTTTAAAAATCCTTTTGTGAAAGACAATTTTTATCTTCAATACGCAAAGAAACCTACAAGTCATCTAGAGTAAAACAATCAGGTTTATGTTTTAGGCTTCTAGCAAATTCAAACCAAGAAGGAGGCAATTTAGAAATCAAGAGACTAACAAGCATGATATTAGGTAGAAAATGTCTTTCATCTTTATTTCATAAATGAAAAAGCAAGAAGAAGATTACTCTTGCCCCAAGTTAATTTAATATAGTTTTGATGATTTAGCCTCTTGATGAGTACAAAGTTGTAATGTGTATTTATGCATGTGTGTGTGGTTGTGAGTCTTGCATGATTTATCTTTATCCTTGACAGTTTGATGGTAATGAGCTCAAAGTTTAAGACTTACAGGTTTAACAAAGTGAAAACATATTTTTATAAGTCTAAAATTGAGTTTAAAGAGAAATAATTGGATAAAACTAAGTTTTAAATTGATAGGAAGTGAAAGCCACAATATTAAAGCTTTAGAACAATTCAATCCTATGTTTAAGAACCATTTAATCGGTTAAATAAGCTTTGTAATTGGTTAAGTTCGGTTAAATTCGTGTAAACAGTGGAAATCTATACTGTTTTAACTAGTTAATTTGATATGTAATCAATTACATGTTTTCTATTTTAACTAGTTACAACATTATGTAATCAGTTATTTCTACTGTAACTAATTACATAATTCTGTAACCAGTTATATAATATAACACTGTTTTTGTCTTATGCGAAAATAACTAGTTACAAAGCTATGTAACTAGTTATTCCAACAAGACTAAAAACGTATAGCCTCTGTTTTAATTAGTTATAAACAAAAATAACTAGTTAAACCCATTCAAAGTTCATTTTTCATATTTAAAATAACAAAATAACTGATTACAAGACTACGTAACTAGTTATTCTAGTGAATTCTCTATATAAAGTGAACCTTAGTGAGTCTTTAAATATACTTCAATACAACTTTATTTTTCTAAATTTGAGAGAGAGTTTTTCTAAAGAAAATCCATATCATTCTTCTTCATCACTACAAGTTTTGGATCAAAGTCAAAGAGCTCATCATGGATCAATCTTGAGGATAAAGAAAATTATTTTCTTGGGTAAAGTTTGATTGGTTCTTCATTGTTTTCCATCTATCACAAACCAAGGTGATATCTAACCACTTTTAATTTGATTTTCGTTCTTGAGGGGGTGTCTCTCATATCTTCCTTATGGTAGGGTTCCACAAGAAAGGTTTCAAGTTTTTCTTGATAGGGTTCAAGAACTTGATTGCGTGGTTTGTTTGATTGTAATTCTTGTGTTTGTGCATAGTGCTTGTAAACATTTGAATTACTTAGTGATAAAACCAATCGGTTTGATTGAATACTAGATATAGATCATAATGGTGGTGATCGAACCAGTATAAATCTTGTTTCCTCTTTTTCTTTTCTCTATCATTTTGCTAGCATATTGAATCTTGATCACTTGCATTTAAAAATCATAAGGCTCTTTGCATAGAAAAGTTCAAGATAAATTGATCCAATCCTATTTCATTCATATAACCAAATCAATAAGATTCAAAGTTTTTAAAAATCTAGTTATTCGTTATTGAAAAGAAATTGGGGATTCTTGAAAATTTTGAAAGATCCAATTCACCCCCCCTCTTAGATCCAGCCCTTTTGTTTAACAATAAACAATATTTTCAAACTCATGAATCTAGTTTGAAATTGATTTTCCTTCTACCATTTGAAAACACACCATTCTTTCATAAGAATATTGTCTTAAACCTTTGTTAGTAGAACCATATTTCAATTCAAGAGCATCCCATAACTCCAAAGAGGTTTTAGTGTGACAAAAGATTTTATAAATATTGTCAAACAAAGCACTCAAAATACGACCACGACATAAGATATCCTTCTCACTAAAATCATCACTAGAAGAACCAATATTAACAGTTTGAACCAATTCATCAGAAGACTTCTTAGAACTCTTTTTATATTTTCCATTACGAATAATAGAAATTAAACGTAATTCAGTAAGGTAGAACTTCATTTGTTGTTGCCATCAAAAGAAAATCTCACCATTAAACTTTTCAGGCTTACCAGACAAAGACTTTAGTAAATCCATGGCAGACATGTTATTAATAGAAAAGAAAATGTTTTCTCTCTAAGATTGCTAGGAAGGGAGAATGCAAAATAACGATCTATTAGCAAAAAGTCGGTACAAGGCAACAGTGATATTTCAAAATAAAAAGAAAGCAATAAAGAACAAACAATCAAGCACAAAAAATAAATTAAATTTAGAAGTTGAGTGTAGAGAAACCTGAATTGAAGCATGCAAAGTGTTATCTTTAGAGAGAAAACACCTCATTGAACTAGTACTTGAAATATGATGTGCTCTTCACCTAAGATATGTCAACCTGCTAAATTAATTGTGTGCAACAAAAGACCCTTGAACCAATGAACGCTAATGCTCCAAAAAGAATTGAAAATTATTTTGTATATGTTTTTAGTAGCAACAAAATTTTATGAAAGAAAGATGAGTTTTTATTTTTGAAAGATGAGCAATTTGGCTATATAAAGAGATATTGGACAACAACCCTTAACAACTATGCAACTTAAACCACTTATAAAAAGATATGGGGAAGAGTTATGATTCCTAAATAGTAGGTTCTAGCAAATTACTTTTAAAATAGTGTTGATATTTAGACACTCTTACATATCAAACACTTCATTAATATTTATTATTATTTTTTATCCATCTTCTTATCACATCATATCACCTATCATATT
The DNA here is from genome assembly GCA_004329165.1 of Spatholobus suberectus. Taxonomy (NCBI): domain Eukaryota; kingdom Viridiplantae; phylum Streptophyta; class Magnoliopsida; order Fabales; family Fabaceae; genus Spatholobus; species Spatholobus suberectus. The sequence continues at coordinate 6,375,425 of CM014729.1, read as the reverse complement.
TATATATTTTCTCTCTTTCTCTTTCTAGGTGTCATATAGTATTGGGATGTCCATTAATTATTTTCCCTTTTAAAAATAGTAAAACAACTCGATTATAAAAGGCTTAAATATATTTTTAGTCCCTTAAATTTGAGATAAATTTATTTTTGGTCCTCCAAATTTAAAATTGATCTTTTTAGTCATTTTAATTTGAAAAAAGTCTATTTTAGTCTCTTTGCCCAAACTTGTCAAAATGAATACTTTGAAAGAAAAACACACATGTGGTAGAGCATTTGACAATAAGAATGCAAAATCAAAGTGAGTTGTCACATAAGCGACTTATAATTCGTTAGTCATGTAAGTGAAGTCTTTAATGATGTTTGGGCATAGGGACAAAAATAGTTTATTTTTTCAAATTATAAAAACTAAAAAGATCAATTTTAAATTTAGAAGACCAAAAACAAAATTGCTTCGAATTTAAAAGACTAAAATATATTTAAATCATTATAAAAACAAATTTAAAAGACTAAAATATATTTAAATCATTATAAAAATACTACTGATTTCATTTTTTAATTTTAAATTACGAAGATATTTTCCAACATATTGCTGTGCGTTCCACGGATTACTGCACTAGTTATCTAGACAAAAATAAGTGTTGTAAATAATAGACTATATTATATTTTTGATTTTTTTATAATTTTTAATTTGCAATTTTGGTTTGATAGATACAAATTTTAAGGACTGAAATTACTGCTACTACTGTTATTGAAATCCAACTCAAAAGAAAAATGTCAACTTCCAGTGTATACGATTGGAGGGTAGTACAACGAGAAAAGAGAAATTGAGACAGAATTGAAATGACAAAAGGATGATCTCTCCAAGGACAGAAGATTAGAATCAGAGAGAATAAAGATAATAACTCTCAAAACCTTGGTCCTTGAGTTTGTTATTCTTTGTCTACCACCTCTCCTTGGCTCCTTGATTCTCGTATTTTTCGTAACTAACTCTTGTCGTAGCTGGGCACTCCCACTTGCCTCAGCTGACTCACCCTCCAATGTGGCATTTCCAGTAGCTGACATCATTACATTTGGTTTTTCTATTTTTAATTTCATGATTTTAGTTTTTTAATTTTTAAAAATTTATAATTTTGGTCTTTTTATTTTTAATTCTGTTATTTTAGTTATTTAATTTTTAAAAATTCTTAATTTTGGTCCTCTAATTTTAGACTAAAATTTTAAAAATTAGTGATTTTAGAGAGATCAAAATTGTAAATTTTTAAAAATTAGATAATTAAAATCGTGGAATTAAAAATAAGGAGACTAAAATTGTAGACTTTTAGAAATTAGAGAACTAAAATCGTGGAATTAAAAATAAAAGAACCAAAATCGTGAAGTGAAAATTATGGGGAGATCAAAATGCAATTTAGCCTAAATAATACTTCACGACACGTTCTACTCATCTCCATAGTCAAGCCTTTTCTACTTCGTGAATTAATATTGACTTACAATTTACAGCATTTTGAATTGGTCATCCTTTCTACTCAAATCAAGTTTTTTAAATAATTAAAATTTTATTTTTTAAAATAAATAAGACCTTTATTTTTTTAACTTAAACAAATACTCTAAAGTCTTTTAAAATTAATTTTCATGAAAAAAACTGACACTCAAAACCAATTAATTAATCCTAATTGTTTCTCAAATGTTAAGTGACATTGTCTTTTCCTCCTCACTTTCGCCTTCCAATGAGTAAAAATAATGAAGATTTGGTTATTTTTATGTTCTATGCTACGGTTGACTCGCATAACATATGGTCCATCGGCGGACCATTAAATAATTTGTATATAATCAATAAGCAATTGTTACTTTTTTCTTTTTTATCAGCAAAAGAAATTATCTATTAATTGGGTGTACAAGGGTACCCCAACCCATCTACAAAAAATACAGTCTAAGGTCTCCTTCCTACATATACATGGCTAATATGAATGAAGAAACCCACCACACACAAAAAAAAAGACCAGTCATAAAACTGTACTGATCCAATGTTAACTGCTGTATAGTTTGACAGTATACACTTGCCCAGCTCTCTGATTTATAGACCACTAATACACTCTAAAGGTAGTGTGACCCATTCATAAAAAGATAAAGAAAAATTTTTCATCCTACAAGTCAGCCAAGCCCAAGAACGATATTTGATGAGCTCCACGAGATTCTGTTTGTCGAAGACTTCGTTGTTGAAGAGGATATTATTTCTGTGCAAACCATACAAAACTTAGTGCCACATTGCTCTTCCTACTGAGAGATCCACATGTGTGCTGAAGGAAATGACACTTGGGGTCCATATGTTGAGCCAGCTGTAATCCCAGCCACTTGTAACATTCGTTCCAAATATTGTGGGAGATCCTGCATGAAAACAGCAAATGGGCTGTTGACTCTTCTTGTTCTTGGCAGAAAGGACAAAGGGGGTCAAGTTCCAGAACCAGGATGTTGCGTTTCAGCAGATTCATCTTTGTTTGTACTCTATCAAGTACCATTAAAAGCTAAGACATTGGATGGTACCGGAGTAGCCCAGAGACGACGGAAGAAAAGAGTGTCTGCATTTGGGAGGTGCTGTTGCAGCAGGTTGTAGGCAGATTTGACCGAGTATTCTTCTGAGCTATCATTAATCCAAATCCATTTATCCTTGTGTTGATGTCTAGGTTTTTCATCAATAATTTCATCCATCATCCTTTCCACCATTGGCTTCTCCCACTCAAACCAGTCCCTCCTCCACTTAAGTTCCCACTTCCATTCTCCTTCCACCCACTTGCCCATCTCCCCCACATATGATACCTATTGGTCTGAGTTTAAATATATCCTTTGATATTTATCTTGCAGAGTATACCCTCCCACCCATTTTTGCTGCCAGAACTACACTTTCATTCCATCCTCAATCTTCCATGACCCCTTTTTCCAAAACCAGTCTTCTTCATTAGCCTCCATGAATATTTTCCCAAGATCCCTCCACCAAACTGACCCTTTATCAAAATGTCTTCTCATGTCGAAGTTGGCTAAATTTTCGTATTTTGACTGTAGTACCCTACACCACAAGCTGTCCTGATCTGTTAGGATTCTCCATCTCCATTTTCCCAACAGTGCTGTATTGAATAGCTTTAAGTTTTTTATACCCAGCCCCCCCTTTTCCTTTGGACAGCATACCCTATCCCAGTTCACCCATGCTAACTTCCTTTGGCCTTCCTCCCCTCCCCACAAGAAATTTCTCTGCAAGCTCATAATTTTTTTCGCTATCCCTTGGGGTATTTTGAAGAAAGATAGAAAGAAAAGGGGCAGTGACGACAGAACTGAATTGATGAGGCATATACGTCCCCCGAAAGAGAGTTGTTTTTGTTTCCACATAGATAATTTCCTCCCCAACTTTTGCAAGATTGGTTCCCAAGAGCATTCCTTCCTCGGATTCGCCCCACCGGTATCCCTAAATACACAAAAGGGGTACTCGTTGCTCTGCAATTCAGTATTGACGCATATGTCTCTATCAGCCTATTTTCAACTTCGATCCCTATTAGCTTGCTCTTATGAAAATTGACCTTGAGCCCAGATGCTAGCTCGAAACACCTCAGAATACTCTTGATAGTTACAACATTCTGCATAGAAGCTTCAGCAAAGAAAAGTGTATCATCCGCATACTGTAGCAAATTGATTTCCACCGGTGCTCTGCCCACTTTAAAACCGGACAGTGAATTGCAACTGACTGCTTGTCTCATTAACCCATTCAGACCTTCCGCCACTATTAAAAAGAGGAATGGTGCAATCGAATCTCCCTGCCTCAGCCCTCTTTGGGTCCTAAACTCTTCTGTTGGGCTACCATTCACCGATACCGAAACTGTTGTCGATTCAATACCACCCTTAATCCAGCTAATCCATTTATTACTGAAACCCATCCTCTTCATCATGTAGTATAGAAAGTTCCAACACACCGAGTCATATGCCTTCTCATAGTCAACCTTAAAAATAAGACATGCCTTTTTCCTTCTCTTAGCCTCCTCCACTACCTCATTAGCTATCATTACCCCATCCAACAAATTCCTCCCCCCAATAAGCAATTGTTACTTATACAAACAATTATTTCATATTTGAGTATGAAACTACTTGTATAAATGTCTATCTTTAAAGATAATTAAATAAGATTCAACAATTTCAAAAGTAATTTTAATATTTTTTCTCATAATTTATATAAAATCGAGATTCAAGAATTTGAACTAAATTTTCCTCTAGTATGATGCAATTCTTAAGAATTTGAATGAATCCTATAATTATCTCACAATTCTTAAAAACAATTAAGAACTATTACTTACATAAGCAATTGTTCTTATATAAAAATTGTCACGTTTGTTCCAATAATAAAATTGTATAAGAATTGGTTTTTAAGTTTAAGAACCTTGTAAACATCTTCCATTAAAAATGCTCTTAATACTTAACACATAGAGATAGAGGAAAAGACGTAAATAATGCTTTTGTATTTGTGGAAATAAAGACACTAAGCTGGCCCAGCTGGGCCATATTAGATTCTTGTCTGACTATGCACAGTTAACTTTGAGAACTACAAAACAAACAACGTTAATATCAAGAATTTAAGCTTGCTTTGGTAATGCATAATTCTGTGGTCCATGAATTAACGTTACAATTAGGCTTGACCAGCTATACGTGGAAATGACTTACGAGTTACGAACTTTGAAAGAGACAGGGAGAGAAATGGCAGCGGTCGACACCGAGAAGCGGCTGTATGTTGGTTCATGATGCTAGTTTCTTAGTCAATCTGAACTTGGCTCATTGACCAAAGTGGTGTACTTTTAAAAATTATTTATCAATCTGGAGTTGTTTTGAAATATATTATCGAAATGGGATAGTCAATGGTGAAAAACGCTAATCAAACTAACGTTTTCCATTCTATGTCAGTATTTTTAATTATTTTTTTTAATTTAATTACAAAAAATGCCACGCTGGGTGCTACGCAGGATACGCTACTAGTATTGGCATATCCCGCGTGGCACCTAGCGTCGCAATAAAGTGAAGGAAGGTGAGAGACACGTGAACAAAATGTTATTACCACTAGCGTTTTCAATTTATATATTTTTTTAAAATGGAAAAAAATAAGTATTTAAAATTTTAATTATCAAAATATAGAAAAAGCTATTTCTAATTTGTGTTTTCAGTTTATTTTTTATTAAAAAAATTTAATTATTAAAAATTATTAATTTTTATTAAAATATTTTCATAAAAATTAAATATATGGAAAACGCTATTACTGATAGCGTTTTCAATTTTTTTAATATTTATTAAAATATTTTAAAATATTTATAATAATACCGTTTTGTATTAAAATATTTAAAAATATTTTAATTATTAAAACTGAAAACGCTATTATTAATAGTGTTTTTTTTTATATATAGTTTTATTAAAATATTGTAATTATTAAAATATTGTAAAATATTTATAATAATACCGTTTTGTATTAAAATATTTAAAAATATTTTAATTATTAAAAGTGAAAACGCAATTATTAATAGCGTTTTCTATATATATAATTTTTATTAAAATATTTTAAATATTAAAATATCAAAAACGGTATTATTCAGTATTTTTTAAATACTAATTTTTTTAAAATATTTAGTATTTAAATAATTAAATACTATTAAAAATATAAAACGGTACTAAAAACTCTACTTTTAATAGCGTTTTGAATTTTTTATATAATTAAAAATTGAAATACTTAATAGTATTTGAGAAATCGCGGCTCATTTTTAATATTTTGAATTTATAAATTAAAAACATAATAGTTTTTTTAAAAATTAAGAAAAAGTAGGTTTTATATGTTTATTTTCTATATTTATATTATTTTAAAAAATATTGAAAATTTTATTAGTACTAGAGTTTTCCATGTTAATGTTTTTAAAAAGACAGTGTTTCGTCTTTAATTTTTTTTTAAAAAGTTATAAATTTCATATTAATATCTTTTTAATAAAGGTTTTCGCCCTTAAATTTTATATTAATTTTTCTTTTTTGTAGAATTTTTTTTAAGTTTGCCTTTAAAAAGCTTTATTTGTATATTAAATATTTAAAAAAATGGAGAAAAAAACGCTAATATTAATATTTTTATAAAATGTTTAAAATTTATAGTTAATATATTTTTTACATTTATATTAATAAAGTTTTCATATTATAATTTTTTAATATTTATATTATATTAAAAAATTAGGAAAAAGCTAATAATATTTTTTTAAAATTTTAAAAAACTATATTAATATTATATTTTCCATATTAAATTTTTTCTTCTGATCAAACTTTTTTGCCATTTTCTATAACGTGCTGTAAGGCTGTAAGGATAACGTGCTGTCAGGCTGTAAGGATCATAAATTGTTAGTATTTTTATTTTAATCAATATTAATTTATTAAATTTTATAAATATTTAAGTTGTACAAACTTTATATTTATTTACACTGTAAAATGAATTTTTCTTATACCATTTTTTTAATTAATGTAAAAGAGAATATATATATATATATATATATATATATATATATATATATAATATATATATATATATATATATGTATATATAAAAGAGAATTGAAAAGAATATTTTTATATAATGTATAAGAGAACTAAAAAAAAATTTCTTATATAATTTTTTTAATTAATGTAAAAGAGAATATATATATATATATATATATATATAAACAAGCAATTAAAAAGAATTAGCAATTAAATAGAAAATTTAACTGTTGAGTGTAAAAAGTCGATGAGCATATCCTATAAGATGACTAACATTTTTTTTCTTGATGAATAACAGTTATTAATAATTGAATAATGTAATTATATTAAATAAGAAGTAGGACAACATTTGATATCTATCGTTTATAATTAATAATATAGATAATAATGAAAAAAGGTCATTATTAATGTACCTATTGTTCTCCAAACTCTCCAAAAGTCTACAAGTTATTCAAAATTTATTATTTCAAATAAAATTAAATTATGAATACATTAAAATCTATTAGTAATATGTATTTAAAAAAAAATTAGTGAAAAAATAAACTAACTTAACATACATTTTTATTAATTATATGTTTAAAATATGAAATATTTTGTATACATTTTAGAAATGGAAAGAATTTTATTTATATTTAAGAAATGTAAAATAAAAAAATAAATAGTTATCCTTTACTCTAATTATGGTATATTTAAAAAAATATAATTGTAATCACATTTTAAATATTACGTAAGAATTATGTTATTATATTAAATATTTTTAATCAATTTTAACTATTAGTAATAGTTGAATGTAATTAATTATTAACTGTAAATATTCTTAATAGATCTAAAATAGTGACAATAACATAATATTGAAATAGTCTTTTTATATTATTCTTTTTCTTATATTTTATTCCTTTATGATATTTTTATTTTTGTAAAAATATTTTTCATTGTATGAAGTTAAAATATTGTCTTTTTTCTAATACCATTCTCATTCATTGACATTTGACTGACATATTAAAATTAATTCATAACTACATTCCATTTTGAAAATAAAAACTGTCAAAATTATTAGTAACAATAAACATAATCTATATTCACGTAGTTTGATATTTGTACGGATATTTGTATTATTGATTAATAAAATATATATATTTTTAAATATTCTTTCTATTTTGTTAAATAATACATTAATAATCTTAAAGCACCTTTGTCTTGTATATTGATTTTATGACATGTAACACATTGTGCGGCATTTAATTTGTAAAAGCTTTTTAAGTAGAATTACTATTGTTGTTAATTTGAGTCAAATATTATATTTATTTGGATTTTAATGTTTGTTATTTATTTTATTTGGTCATTATGAATTTAATTATCTATGTATTTTTTGTTTTTATATTTTCATACCAATATATATTATGGTAATTCATGCAGTGTCATTTGGCGATATTACTATAAATGGCGTCTTCATCATCTTCCGGTTCAAGTAGCATACATTCTGGACCAATAGAACCCAATTTGTTGTGGATGCAGAACATGCACGTGTCTCAACATGTTTGGAATGGTGAGGAAGATCGTAAGCTGGTGGTAAGATGAGCATGTCCAACTCACAATGATATTGAAGGAGTTTCGCATCAAATTGTCCTATACTTAGAAGAAGCAGGCTTTGAATGGATTGCTAAAATGAGCTTCATAAAATTAATGCTAGATCGATTAGTGCTTTGGTTGAGAGGTGGAGACCCGAGACTCATACGTTCCACATGCGATTTGGAGAGTGCACAGTCACTCTTCAAGATGTTGCTATATTATTGGGTCTGCCTGTGGATGGTGTAGCGCTTGTGGGGTTGACAACATGTGATTGGGGTGCTTTATGTGAAGAACTGCTTGGTATTAGGCCTGCACAATTAAATGGAAGTGTCATTAAATTTAGTTGGTTAGTAGAAAATTTTAACAACGCTTAGGACCACGAACATGATGAAGTGCAGTTGATACGATACGCTAGGGCGTGGATGTTGAGATTTATTAGTGGTGTCTTGCTAGTTGATGGGACTAGCAATAAAGTGTCCCTGAGGTATTAGCAATTTCTAAGGGATTTCAGAGTGACGAGGAGGTATGCATGAGGTGCTGCTATCCTTGGCTTTCTATATTGCCAGTGGTGCTACGCTACCAACTACGACTGTAAGTCGATTGGGGGTATGTGCTTGCTGCTACAATTATTGGGCATAGGAGAGGTTCAAAACTATTGCTCCTCCTTCGACACCACTTTTACAAGGCAATTCACCAATTGAAATGTAGTAAGACATTCATTATAAAAGTTTGCAATCAATTTCACACATTGAATTATATTCTTAATCATCAAGTCATTTGCAATTGGTTGCGACGTGGGCATGGAAACATAGGACGTGATGATTTGTTTTATCGTCGTACCAAGTTTGATCAAATGAAGCGACAATATGTAAGTCTAATACAAATTTCGGCCTAAAAGTAAAATACATGAATGTTATATAACAATATTTAACAATTTATGTGTGCAGATTGCATAGGAACCTTATCCAGAAACGGTGTTAGAAGACTTGCCATCTATTTGCATCGAGGGGAAAGGTGTGTGGACATGTGTGGTGCCATTAATATGTTTCAATGTTTGTGAATGGCATCAACCTGATAGGATTATGCAACAATTTGGCTTTCAACAACCGATTCCATAACCTCCCCTTCAGCCACCTCAATTATATGGGCCAACATTACGAGGCAAAGAGCATGAAAATTGGATTCAGATATTACAGCCAGCTCTACAGTTATAGGAAAATAGAGAAAATACTGCACCACAAGTTGGACTTCTTAGTCCAAACTCCGAGTATATGAGGTGGTATATACTAAAGTCCAAGCTCTTTGTGGACCTAAAAAATGCAACCCATGCAGCTCTAGTGAGCAAATTTATTTTATTAAATGGGCCAATTGCTTATGTGTATTGCATGTTGTTCTTGACAACGATTTATTTATTGTAGAGCGATGTGGGAGAAACGTTGTCTTTCATAGTTTCTGAAGAAGACAGAAATACATTTACATTTGACGACATGAAAGAGCACATGGATAAAATCCTCACCATTGTTGAAGAGATTGAACATTTGACTGAGTGTGCGACTTCAGCTCCACCTCCTTCGTAGTAGGTAGACATACCTCTATTTGATATTCCTACACATCGTGTTGAGAGCCGTGGGCTCATGCGAAGAAGGAGAACTGTTGAACCGGAGACATATAATATTCCTGCGATGCCTCCACACCAACCAGGCATGTATTATAAGCCTTCTTAGCAATCTTATTATCCTTCCCAGCAGTAAGGCACGTATTGGTTCCCACCACAGAACCCCTATGGTACAACCACATGTTCACCCTTCCCCGATCATCTGTCACATTTGTCACAGCAACACCGTTCCATGGTTAGGATGTGCATTTTTCACCAGACCCTCATGATGCAGGCACATCTACAGCATATGTATTGCACCAATTTTTTGGAACTCCGGGTTTAACTCCATCACCATTAGCACATACATATGTACCATATACTACTGCACCTCTTGCAACTCCAAGTGCACCTCTGTATAATATTCCAGGTTCGCCTTATTTCAACCTAGAATACATGGAAGGGGTAGATCTCTGTGCTGACTTTTCTTCACAAGCAGATAATGCGCCAATGTTACCAAACGATGCACAAGGGCTAAGAAGAAATCCCAGTAAGGCAGCTAGAAATCGACCATGTACTTGTGTTTTGAAGCCTCAAGAGCGACGACATGTTGAAGTTGACAGTGATGACTGAGTTTCTGTTGTTTTTTGGGTTCATGTAATATGTGATTATGTGATAACAACTCTATCTTGTGTTTGCTTATTGCGTTGTCATTATTATTGCTAATGTTATAATTAACTTTATGTTTAATGTTATGACGTGTTCAATAACATTTCGTTTTAGCAATCCATTTAGTGACCAACTGAAAAATTTTATGCTTAATGCAAACTTACACATGAATAACATGTTCATTACATATCGTGAGACCAAATGTTACAGACTATAGGTTAACCTCATCATTTTGTTGAGAAGATCCTGAAAGTGATTATAACGGACAGTTACGCCTGTTGTGACCTTCTCTCCTACACCTACCACATCTTTGTTTTGGTTGTGAATCGACCCAATCCATCTCATTTCTAATTCTTGTAGATTTAGGTCGTCCTTTACCACACACGGTAGATGGATCCGAAACAAGTATCCAGTTCTCATCATTTGGTGGAATCACGTCCTCATTGCCAATTGGCCACCATTGCCCTGAATATGCATTCATGATGTACTCATTTGTGTACACTGGATCCACATACTGGTAGTAATTTATGCTGACGACACCACATGCGGCAATGACATGAGAGCATGGATAATGAAATGTTGCGAACCGTCTGCATTGACAATAGTTGTTGTTTAAGTTCACTATCCACGACTTACCACCTTGTTGCGTTATTGGATTATATACTTCCTCTACCTCAAACCTTGTAGAATTGAGGTCGTACCTACGGACTTGATGCGAACTTGCTTCCTCGTGCTGTTTGCTCAACACCTCTACTAACTTTTGACAATATATTTGACCACTTATCAACTTTGCCTTAGCTTGTGCACTTCGTTGAACAAAGTACTCAACACATCCGTCGTATGTTGAATTGACCAAGGCAATAATCGGTATGTTTCTGCAATCCTTGAGTACTTTTTAAATGCACTCTGATAGATTTGTAGTCATGTGACCAAATCTACGACCGTGCACATCATATGCCATGCTCCATTTCTCTTTTGAAATTCCACTGACCCACCGAGCAACATCTGGACTGGATTCACCAATTTTTTTCAAATTCCTGTCAAATATGTGCTTGCATGGAGTGTAGCCTACATTGAACACAAACAATAGTTAGAAAGGATATGAGTAATTAAGAGTAGCAGATATTATGTTAAATGCAATAAATGAATATCATACCTAACTTGACCAACATTTGTTTTTATTTCCCATTTTTGAAACGGTGATTAAAGTTGCCTGCAATGTGTCTGATACAGTACATGTGATACACTTGTGGAGGTTGCCAACCAATTGCTTCATTTTCCGCGACAGATTTTATGCTACGATGTCGATCGGAAATAAGACATATTCCCTGTCTATCTGTCACATGCTCACACAGATGCGACAAGAACCATGACTAGGCAAGTAGTGTCTCACCTTCAACAACCGCAAATGCGAGAGAAAGAACATTACTATTTCCATCTTGTGTGGTGGCTATTAACAGTGTACCACGATACTTTCTATATAAATGTGTGTTGTCAACTTGTATCACCGGCTTACAATAACGAAAAGCATCACAACATAGCTTGAATGTCCAAAACAGACGATGGAATTGACGAAATTCACGATTTACATTGTTATCGAAAACAAAATCATCATGACACAGTTGGTAATAACTGCCTGGCGCACAATCCTGCATATATTTTAGCCATTTGGGAAGTGTGGCATATGACTCTTTCCAGTCACCAAAAACATTAATTATTGCCTTCTACTTCGCCTTCCATGCCTTTCGATACGTTATTTTGAAGCCTGTCATAGCTTTAATTCTTTCTTGAATCAAACTTATCTTTACAGATGGTTCTTTTGACACCATTCCTAAACACAAATAACATTGATTAAAATTGTTAATGGACTTTCAATTTATTATAAAAATTTAACGACCAATTAGGTAAGCATACATACCATGTATAAATGTCGAAATTAAATCGAAATCTAACTTGTTATGGTCTTGTGACAATGACATGTTCAAACACGTATGTCGTCCACCCCATTGAGTCACTTTCTAGGTATCAGATTTCTTTGACAAAATTGACCGCATGTACCATAAGCAGCCTTCCTGCTTATTTGGGCATTTCACAATGAATACATTTTTTTTTATTCAACAACATAATAACTTTGATGCATTTTCATTACATACTGTTTAAGTGCATTTTGCACTGCATGTTTGCTTTCAAACTCCAAACCCACATATAATTCTTGCCCGACACTCCAAGAATCATGCACATCTATCCTTAGAACTTCTTCTTGATTAGGATAAGTCCAATTAATGTTAGTATAATGTGATAAATCATTCCAAAATGGACGCTGAATTCCACCTGAAATAAATTAAAAAATAAATAAAGATTCATGATAATATGACAATAAATTGACAAAGTTAATATTAATAAAGACAAAACACAAATGAAAATAAATGCTGGACAATAATATAACTTCAATTGTTAGACAAACATACTTTCCTCAGACGGACATATCGAAAGTGGTTGGATCATGTGACTTGGTTCCTCATTTGGGTCAGATGTCGAACCATCAATTATATCATCCTCATATGATTCCCCCTCACTTTGATATGACAATGACACATAATAATCTTCATCATCATCATCTGAATTTACAGCTCCTCACATAACTAACGATGCTTTTGATTCATTGCAAGTTAAATCATCGTGACCCAACAAACGAGAAGTAATTATCAAATCTTCTAATGGGATCACAAAGCTCCCAACATCATCTACCTCAACATACAATTCAAGTATTGACATATCATTTTGATTATAAAATGCTTCTATCATGCACTCTATGTCTTCATCATCACCAATTTCTAGTTCGGTGTATTTATTACCATCACTTGTTGAAACTAAAAATCTATATGTTATTGCAGATATGACTTGGTTTGATTGGAGCTTCAATTTACCATAAATCCTTCTCTTTAAATCATTTAAATTTAAACCATGTTTAAATTACATTGCTTTCTTAGGCCCTTCAAAAATAACACCTTCAGGACCTTCGTACTTCCTACCATTTGCATAAATAAATGCTATAATTTGACTCATGATTCTTGATTCTTCTCAACGCACCTGTACAAAAAATAAATATAAAATTAAATATCTATTAATACTTTTGTAAATAATATTTAGTGAAATAAAACAAATTATAACGAGAAAATATTTTTATTTAATGTCATTTCTAATAAATATTATTTACGATGTGACTATCAAAAATATAATCAATAATTAATAACAAATGACATAGAAAAACTTAAATACTTTATTATGTACACAAAATAATTACAAAGATATTATATATAAATATATGACAAACACAGAGAAAAATCAATAAAAGAAATGATAATATAAAACATACAAATATTTATTAAAAAACATAAAAAGGGACAATACTGTAATGAACTGGTGTTCACACTATTGAAATGTAGAGTGAAGTTGCTTTGGTGAGTGCAAAAGAGTATTAAACTTATTTATAGGCAAGCGAAAGCTCAGTTAACATCACTTGTGATAGTGTTTATGAGTGCCTCGTTTTTAAAAAAATTATATAACATTGATAACTCTAATAGTAATAGCGTTTTCAATTTAAAAAAAAATGCTATTCATAATAGCGTTTCGGATAAATAAAGAATAAATTTTTTTAATAAATGACGTTTTAAATTTAAATATAAAAATTAAAATGCAAGTTTTAATTTAAAAAAATAAAAAATTGGAAATGCTATTCACAATATCGTTTTCCATAAAAATAAAAAAATAATTACAATAATTATTTAAAAACTGAAAACGCTATTTAAAATAGCATTTTCCATAAAAATAAAAATATCTAATTAAAAATAATAATTTTAAAAATGCTATTGATTTCTGAATTTTTAATAAAAAAATATAAAAAAATAATATATTTTCTCAATTTAAAAAAAATTACAACGCTGATACGAATACCATTTTACAATAAATAGTAAAAATAAAAATACTAATAATATGACGTTTTTAATTTTCAATAAAATAATTTACAAATGCTACTAATTTTTCAATTTTAAATAAATAAAATATATAAAAATTAATACGTTTTCCAAATTTAAACAAAATAATAAACTAAAAAGCTAATACAAATAGCGTTTTACAATAAATAAAAAATTACTAATAATATCACCTTTTTAATTTTTAAAATTTAAAATGCTAGTTATTTCCTAATTATAAATAAATAAATATACAAAATAAATACGATTCGATAATTTAAAGTAAATTACAAAATTAAAAAAGTCATATATATTATTAGCATTTTAACTTTTACATTTTTTTAAAATAATAAAAAGGTAATATGTTTTATATTTTTTATTTAATTAAAATTGAAAAATCAGTATTTTTTTATTTTTGAAATTAACATGTATTTTTATATTTATTTATTTTTAATCAGTATTTTTTTTAATTAAAAAATGATAAAAACATACTGAAATTAAAACATATTGTTAGTAAAAAATTTTAATTTAGTTAAACGCTATTTTCTTAATTTAGTGCGAACGCTATAATTTTATTTAGCAAAATATTATTACGATTTTTTTTATTAATTAGAAAACTCTATTTTTATTAGCGTTTTCATTTTTAATATATTTAAATTTAAAAACGTTATATTTATTGTATTTTTTAATTTTATGAAAATGAAAAAATCAGTGTCATATTTATTTTTAAATTATAAAAATTATAAACGCTATTATTATCTGCATTTTTTATTAATAGTGTTTCTATGTTTTTTTTTTAAAAAAATAACAGAAAACGCTATTATTAATAGAATTTTTAATATTTTAATAATTAAAATTTAAAAATATAGAAACGCTATTAACAATAGCGTTTTCTATATTTTAATAATTAAAAATTAAATACATTTTTTTCCTTTTTTAAAAATAAAATGAAACTGAAAAAAACTAATTAAAAAACTGAAAACGCTATTTCTGAAATAGCGTTTTCTACATTTTATTAATTAAAAATTAATTTTTTTTAGTGTTTTAAAAAAAATTAAACTGAAAAAAATAATAATTAAAAACTGAAAACGCTATTAGAAATAGCGTTTTCTACATTTTATTAATTAAAAATTAAATACTTTTTTTCGTTTTTAAAAAATAAAATTAAACTGAAAAAAAATAATTAAAAAATGAAAATGCTATTATAAATAGCATTTTCTACATTTTATTAATTAAAAATTAAATACTTTTTTGTCCATTTTTAAAATATAAAATAAACCGAAAACGCTATTAGAAATAGCATTTTCTACGTTTTAATAATTAAAATTTTAAATACTTATTTTTTTTCGTTTGAAAAAATAAAATTGAAAACGCTAATGGTAATAGCGTTTTGTACACGTGTCTCTCACCTTCTTTCACTTTTTTGCCACGTTGGGTACCATGCGGGATACGCTAGTACTATTAGCATATTTTGAAAACGCTAGTATTAGTAGCATATCCTGCGTGGCACCTAGCATGACATTTTTGCAATTAAATTAAAAAAAAAAAAATGCTGACGTGGAGTGGAAAACGCTAGTTTTCCACCGTTGACCATCCTATTTCGATAATATGTATCAAAACAACCCCAGATTGGTAAATAGTTTTTAAAAGTACACCACTTTGGTTAATGAGCCTCTGAACTTATTTTTCACCTAAAACTGTCAAATACAATTGGCCCATTTTTGTTGATAAGATTTTTTTTTATTTTTTGTTTGTTACTGTGTACTCAACTTGGATGCTAACATATCGGAAATCCTTGCATGAATGTTTGGGATGTTCTTGTAAACCTTATAAGGAAGGGAGGGGCTTTTTAACCAAAGTAGTAAAAAAAATTATTTATCAAAATAATAATAAAAAAAACAATTTACCAAACTGGATTGTGTTTGGACACGCTAGAATCGATGGCAAAGATATATATATAGGAGGTGCACACTGACCTTTTTTTATGTTCCAAAAAAAAGATACAATAGGAGGCGCCAACTTACATGGCGCCTCGCATTCTTTAGCTTCTTTTTTTTCTCCATTGAAGGAGGCGCACAACTAGTAGGCGTCTCCTGTTAATTTTGTTTGTCTTGTATAGGAGGCACCAACTCAGTAGGTGCCTCCCTTGAATTCATTTTTTTCCCGCTCAGTAGAGATGCTTACTGAGTATGTGCCACCTTTGTTTTCATAAAAAACCAACTGATGTATCAGAGTGAGCTTGTGCCACCTAGGTAAGGTTGTATCAGACTCTCTAGAATCTTCAAAATGTGTCCATGTATAGGATATCTGTCGAACTCCCCTGATCAACCAAAGTCTTCCTAACAACAAAATTGGCCATTTCTACAATGGTGACCACTGGATTGTCTTGATCGAGTTTCACACCTTTAAAGTCGGTACCAGTGAATGTTATAGGGGGTGCTTCTTGAGGAGTTTCAACAATAGATTGTGTATAAAAAAATTAGAAAATTAAGAACCTAAAAGCTCTTTCAACATATTCTTTATAGATATTTATTATATATTATAAAAGAAGGTTTTATCGCGTGGGTAGATGCCATGTGGCAACACCATATTGATTCTTTTTTGCCAAAAATGATATCAAAATTATTTCATTTTATTTTTAAAAGGGAGACAACCGATTTTGTTTTCAACAACCAAGTTGACCCTTGATTTCGCAAATTCCATCGTGTGTTCCGAATGTTCAAGCCAATATGTGACGCACTCAATTTAAAAGGAAGATGACAAAGGTGGTACACACTCAGTACATGCCTCTATTGAGCGGGAAAAAAAATGAATACAAGGGAGGCACCTGCTGAGTTGGTACCTCCTATACAAGACAAAATTAATATACAAATGGGAGGCACCTACTGAGTTGGTGCCTCCTATACGAGACAAAAAAGATTAACAGGAAGCATCCACTGGTTGTACACCTCCTTCAATGGAGAACAAAAAAAGCTAAAAAACGTGAGGCGCCATGTAAGTTGGCGCCTCCTATTCCTTTTTTGGAGCATAAAAAAAAATGGCGCACACTGAGTGTGCGTCTCCTATATATATATATATATATATATATATATATATATCTACCACCGATTCAAACATATCTAAAACAATCCAGTTCGGTAATTTTTATCATTATTATTATTTTGATAAATAGTTTCTTTTTACTACTTTAGTTAAAGAGCCAAAGGGAGGACATATGATATTTGAACTAGGGGTAGGGTCCACTAAACTTATGTACAAGTTTTAATCAAAATCAACAATCAAATCATATAATATCATATTTAACTTGAAAATATTTAACAACCAAATCAAAATTCTACCTAGCAAACACGATAGAATTACACAAGTCATTGCAATATATAATATTTAAGTTGAAAATACTTAATAATTTGATTTAAACTTCCCTCTATGCTAATCCAAGTGCTTTCTCCATGCCCACAACATGATCATACACCTTCTTCTTGTTAGGAAGTGTTTTGGAGATGGTCTCTTTCTGCAAGCAACTCTTGACTCAAGCCATCAGTTTAGGACACTTCGTTCTCATTTTGAAGTGGCCATACATCTCAAAAGTATAAAACCAACGGTAAAAATGGATCAAACCAGTATAAAAAATAAAAATAAAAAAGTCACCCAGTATCTGTTTTAGTAGCTGAAAGATAGAGATCAATTCCTTCTCTATGCCTTATGTTGTTCTCCTTTTCAAAGCCACATTTCCCTCCAAGTAATATACACCTGCATTGAAGATCACAAATAAATTATTTAAATAAACTAATTACCAAAATCAAAGTCTAACACCCATCACCAAAGTGCGAAAATTACCAACAATTTTGAGCTAAATGTTGCCGAGTATGAAAAGCAAGGTAGAATTCATCTAAGTATGTTTTTTGCTCTCACTTACTGGCTTTGGATTTGCCACCATCGCATTCACCCTCACACATGTTGTCTGCTTCTATGGAAGGTAATGCTACTCAAATTGTTTAGCAGTGATGTTTAATTTCTTACTATATAATGTAATAAGATGATGGTAAAGAAGACTCTTGAATCTGGGATGTGATGTTATTGAGTTTGAAATTCTGGAACAAACACATGCAGTAGTATGTTATAAATTCTATACTGCCCTGGTTGTCAAAAAATTAATGTAATTTATATGATGATAAGGTCCTTTGTATATTGTGCAATAACATTTAAACAATAATTCTCAGGATTCTGGACAATTTACTCATATAAGCTAGAGTTTTAGAAATTTTATGCTTCACATATTAACTTGAAAAGTTGTTTTAAAGATAGATCAGATTAAAACAACGATGATTTTTCTACAGTTTTCTTAACGTTCATGTGCAATTTCTTAAGATATAACGCCATGACACAGCAGAAGCTGCAAATGAAACATTACACAAAGAAAGGAACTTCCTTCGATTCGCTTTGAATTTTTGTTGAGCTATCCGCTATATCATTCTAAAATTGTTATATTTTTATGTATAATTAAATATGCAGGGAGATTATGGAGTGCTATCGCGCTTCTTCCGAAGCCAAAGAAGATATCCACACAAAATTGATGAAAAGATACAAGGACATACCTTCCTGGTGGTTTCATTCATTGCTGGTTGTGACACTTGTGGTTTCTCTCGCCCTATGCATCTTTCTAAATGACCAGGTTCAGATGCCCTGGTGGGGACTTCTCTTTGCGGGAGCCCTAGCTTTTGGATTTACCCTGCCCATTAGCATCATCACTGCCACCACAAACCAGGTTACAGTCTAACTTTTGCTCCCCATTATGTGATAGCGCATGCATAGACCAACTCTTATGTCGTGCAGATATTTAACTTACTTTTAAAGACTAGGAGTGGTATAGATCGAGCTCCTAGCCAATTGGTCAGAGGAATTCTAATATTATTTCAAATACTAGCTACTAGCTATGCTAAAAGCTTAAGTTGTTAGATAAAGGTATGATTGAATTTCTATCTAACATTTATCTGCAAAATGATATGAATATGTATACATTTTAATCTGCTTTCTCAGTTATTATTTCCGAATGTAAGAACAGTTTAAGCTAGAGATATTACGTTTGTTTGTTGTATGTGTTTAGCTTGAGAGTCCTCTTGTGGTTTTAAACAATTAAGTACTATGTTCATGGGAGCACAAAATCTCAAGTTTTGACTATTGCTTTCTTATGCTGTGTGTTCAGACACCAGGATTGAATATAATCACTGAGTATGTCTTTGGTCTCATTTACCCTGGAAGACCAATAGCAAATGTATGCTTCAAAACCTATGGTTACATGAGCATGGCGCAGGCTGTCTCTTTCCTCAGTGATTTCAAACTTGGGCACTACATGAAAATCCCTCCAAGATTAATGTTTTTAGTGCAGGTATATTCTTAGTGCAAGCCCACTCCTCTTCCCTCAAATTTTGTAGAGTTCACATGCCCGCTTTTAATTATTTGCTTACTATGATCAAATAAAGAAAAACAAAAAGAAACTTGATGCCAAGGGCAATTATGAGCACTTACTCCTAGAATGCCCTTTAGGTAGCCAGTAAAATTCTTAGAAAATCATAAATTGTCATACATCTTAATTATTGTCTTTGACATGGTTTTCCTTAACATCCAAACAGTACATGCATATCACACAATTGCTGATATTATATTAGGTATTCTTATCAAGAGAAACATTGAATCAAGTGATATACAGTATATTACAATTTTCAAGTATGTTTAACCGAAAGGTTTAATTGTCTTTATTTTAGTCATAACTTTTCCTTTGCTTAATTCTTTGGGAAGGAAATTTAACTGACGACTGTTACAGATATCTCTCGTTTTAAAGTAACAATAATCAAACTCTTACAAATAGTTAGCAAGTTTGTAAATAAAGCAGAAGCTAGTGCCGGCTGTACATGTTAGGGATGCAATCATGCAAGTAGATTTCGCGACTATTTGTTATGATACGAAATCGGTAATATCAGATATGCTTAAGGTTGGACTTTTATTCTTACTTTGCAAAGCTTTACAATGGATTAATAGTTCAGCTGCAATTTTTATTGCCTAATTATTGTGTCACACACACTAAACCAACCCATCTTATATGCTGACAGAGATATTACATTTATTCTGTAGTTTCTGATGCATTCAATTTGTTCACACATGTATGTATAGTTCATAGGCACAATGCTTGCTGGAACCATCAACATAGGGGTAGCATGGTGGTTGCTGAACTAGTGAACTCTATCAAGAACATATGTCATGATGATCTCCTTCCCGCGGACAGTCCCTGGACATGCCCGGGTGACCGTGTATTCTTTGATGCATCAGTTATTTGGGGTCTGGTAGGACCAAGGCGTATCTTTGGTTCTCAAGGAAACTACAGTGCAATGAATTGGTTCTTCCTTGGAGGTGCATTGGGACCCATAATAGTTTGGCTATTGCACAAAGCATTTCCTAGACAGTCATGGATTCCACTAATCAACCTCCCAGTTCTCCTGGGAGCAACTGCAATGATGCCAGCAGCAACAACATTGAACTACAATGCCTGGATTTTCGTTGGAACAATTTTCAACTTCTTTATCTTCCGTTACCGAAAGAAATGGTGGCAGAGGTACAACTATGTTCTATCAGCAGCACTTGATAGTGGGGTTGCTTTTATGACTGTCTTGCTCTACTTCTCACTGGGTTTGGAAAACAAGAGTCTAACTTGGTGGGGAACCGATGGTGAACATTGTCCACTGGCAGTTTGCCCAACAGCAAAGGGCATAATCGTTGAAGGTTGCCCAGCAAACTAGTGATTTTATGCCTATTTTAATGGTTTCATTTCAGTACCACACATGAATATTGATTAGCAAATGCAAATGTAAAACATATGAAGTCTATATTTTCAAGTAAATAGCTAGTTTTACAAACTTACATGGTTTATTACGCTTATTATTGATGTGCTTTCTTACTGTGTGGTATAACGAAAGGCAGTAATTATCTCATTTCAATTAATTGGACATGAGAGTAAAAAGGTGGTCTTTATGCTCATCTCACAATCCCATTTAATTCAATGTTAACTCAACTTTAAAAATAGGCAATGTATACGTGAGTGAACCAATGCAAAGTGCAAAAGTGAAACGACAGCAAAAAGTGGACTGACTTGCAAATTATAACCAGCTTTCAAAAAAGTAAAAAATAAGAAACTGAGTGCAAAGTGCAAAAGTGAAAATATATTAATTTTATATTCATATATATAAAGTTAAAAATAACCAGCATAATGTGATATGATTAATAGATAACCATGTTCCTTAATTATGTGGTGAGAAATTTGATCCCCATATTCATGTCTAAGAAAGAGTATTTATTGAGAGAAGTTAGTCTTTTAAATGGATATTCATACCTAAAAACAACAAAACTTACTTGAACAGTCACAACATAATTAACCGATCGAGAAGCCACTTTTTGCTGAAGGTGCAGGGTCAAGGCTAGCACAAGTAGTCACCTAAGACCCCGTTAAAGCTCCACAATTTTTCATATTTTTTTGAAAAAATAATTTAAATTTAAATTATTAGATAATATATTTTATTATATTATTTGAAGTTAGTTTGTTAGTAAGATTATGCAATTTAAAAATATGTATATATGAAAATATTGTTACAGATTATTTGAGAAGTTTTATTACCATTTAAAGTGCTACAAGGAAAATTATTTTACATTTGCTTTGAATTCAAACAAAAAAAATTGACATTGAAATGAACATAGAGATTAAATTTTATAAAAATATTAAGATCTATAAAAAAATATTTTGATGAAAATGATGGTGATGAGATCACACGTTGAGTTAAAGATTAATTCTTTTGGTTCTTATAAAAACATTAATTGTTTTAGTTTTGATTATTTTGTATATATATCAAATTAATTTATTTTCTTTTATTCACACTTTATTTGAACAATTTTTAAAATATGAATCATTTTGGACTTTTTTATTTGAATCCCAATAGTTGAAAATTTTAAAAGAGAATTAAAAATAAAAAAATATTATATTAATCTTGAGACAAATTTAAGTTTTAGTGAACACAAAATATTAGTGGGCTTGACTTTTTTTTTTTTCTAAATTGAAGTTAGTGAAAGAAATAATAACAAAAGAAGTTAATGTCAAATTAGAAATATTAGACTATATTTAAAAATTAATTCTTTTTTTAATGCATGTAATATTTATAGAATATTATTAATAATACTTGCAATTATTGTTATTGTTAAGAGAAGTTTTTCAAAATTAAATTTTTAAATTCAATTTCAGATCAATTGTGTTGCTAGATAGTGATTAAATGAATTACTATAAGTGAGATGTTGAAATTGCTTGATTATTAAACTTTAATTAACCAATTTACAGTTCAAAATGTTAGAAGAATAAAATATGAATTGATGAGTTATATTAAAGTAGGACTCAAATATAAAATTTACCTAAGATCTTAAAATTTCTAGACACGGTCTTGTGAAGGTGAATTACCAAGCTTTCTGGAAAAAAAAAATAGAAATATATTCATCAACTAAACAAGATAAAGTGAAGTGTGGGATTGTTGAAGTCTTGAAGAAGCTGCAGTCTGATTTGGAAACAAAAGCCACACTGAGTCTGAGAGTGTGTGGGTCACGAAAAGAAAGGGAAAGAAAGAAGTAGAGGGTGTTGATTGTGTTTCTCTTAGGATGCGTTTGATAGAAGAAATTTTTTTTATATCCAAGAATCATGAGTCCTGATAATTATAAATTTCGGAAATTATGATACCTAAAAATGACTAAAATCTGTTTGATTGGTTATAAATATTCTTGAAAATATTTATATTTGTTACTTGAGAATTAAAGATTTTTATGTTTAGTTTTAATAGAATTTTTCTAGAAATTTTAATTATTTATTACATTAAATGAATTAATAAAAAGAACATGATATTTGTACCGCAGTAAAACTTTTCTCCCAACTCAGGAAAGTTAGATTCGCACCTTCTCATGAAAATAATTTCGTAAGAAACATAGATAAAAAAGATTCTCGAAAAATAATATTTTTGGAGAATGTTATTTTTTAAATAATAAACGAAACATAGAAAACAACATTTTCAACTTCAAATTCCTGATAAACTAATTTTTTTTTTTTTTGTACCAAACACCCTCTTCAAGCCTATAGGTAAGAAAAATTCATTCCGTTAATTATTAAACATTTAATAATAAGAAAATGAACATATGTTAGCTAAAGGGTCCTAACTTTTTATTGATTAGTGAATGAAATAAGTGAGAAATATTATATTCAAATGGGGTTTTAACTTTTGTTGGAAATTTTGGGTTAAGAAATATTATATTCGACCGGCTTTGATTTATTGGACAAATACGTTACATTTTTTGGGTCAGAGCTTATGTTAATTTGTATACTTATTTTATATTATTTTTGACGGTATAGTTTGTTTTATAAAATGATTTAAACCTATAACTAATTTCTTCTATATTAAATTCATATAATTATGTATTCCACTTTAATTTAAATGTTGTGAATGTAACCATTTTTTTTTTAATGTTGTGAATCACCAGAAACATGTGTTTACATTTTATTGAACTTATATTCAATTGGCAAATGTGTAAATTACTTGTCTAACTTATGTATACTTATTGTAATATACCCCACTTCTGAATTTTCAAATTTCCATTACATAGTAATTAAACCTAAGAGTTTATAAATTTTCTTAAACGTAATTTAAATTATTAAAATTTTTCTTTAGAAATATTATCTATTAATTTTAAATATCTTTCATCTAATTATTTCATTTTTAACTCAATAATTTTTCTTAAAATCATGCCTTCACAATGAGCTATTTTAAACAATAATACAAGTTTTCTTCTTTTAATCTTCAAATTTACCAAAATCTCATGCTTCATGCTCATCACTATATCCAAGAATTAATGATATCAATCAAACTCATCCTCATCCTATTATGATTAATATGACAACCCAAATCATATTTTGCATACAACACTACTGCAATAGAGACATTTAACATCGGTTAAATTAGGCCGTTTACATCGGTTGTAGAACCAATGTAGATCTTGCTACTTAGCTGGCTGAGTGAAATCTCTAACTGTTGAAAAGCTTTTATCTTGTAATATTCAAATACACTGCTTGTAAAAAGTTTTATTTGTACTTCATTGTATATTCGTCTAATTAGGACGTTAAACTCAGTGAACTAACTCACATTTAACCTTTTTCTCTAAGAAATCGGTAGTAGCTTGAAGAGGCTTTGATTTAAAGAATACTTGGGTTTTTGCTTGGAGATGCAAGTTAAAGACTACTTGGGTTGATTCTGAAGAGGCTTGGTTGAAAGAATACTTGTAACTTGTTTAAGTTAGTGGGACTTGGTTGTTGCCAATAACTAGACGTAGTCTCTGGGGTGAGACGAACCAGTATAAATCTTGTGTGCCTCTCTGTTTTTCTTACAGCATTCGTCTTTCTCTCAATAACATTTTAAAAAAAAATCTTTTGATTAATCTTTCAGACGATACGTCTTTGAAAAGGTTTTTGCAAAAATTTGCTATAACAAAATTCAACCTCCTTTCTTGTGTTATCTTTGTGTTTTACAATATGATATCAGAGCTTAGCCTTTAAAGGTTGAGCACCTTAACAAGTGTTAGAGGAAAAGATCCGTATGGCAAACCTTGAAGGACAGTTCATTCCTAAAAAAGCCTCATTGTTAAGGCCTCTAGGCTTCAATGGAGAAAACTATGCATATTGGAGAGACAAAATGGAGATGTACATCAAGTCCACTCATTATAGCATCTGGAGAATCATTACGCATGGAGTTCTTGTTGTAACAAAGCCAGAAAATGAATACAATTAAGATGACTTCAACATGCTACAGCAAAATGCAAAGGCTAGGTATATTATTACTTGTGCCTTATCCAAAACTGAATATAACAAATTTTGAAGCTGCAGAACAGTAAAAGAAATGTAGGATGCTATACGCATAACACATGAAGGGACAGAAAATGTTTGTCTCAGAAGAGCAGAACCTCTTCAAAGACACTATGAGATGTTCACCATGAAGGAAATAGAAACTATTGACGAGATGTTTGGAAGATTTCAAACAATTCTCAATGGTCTCCAAAGTCTAGGTGTTGAGTTTTCCAAAGGTCAAAACAATCTTAAAATCTTGGATAGTCTACCAAAAGTATGGGAACGCAAGGCTATAGTCATAGCTGAAGCAGGGGACACGAAGACTCAAACTCTGGATGAGTTGTTGGGAGCTCTAAGAGTCCATGAAGTTCATCTCTTTAAAAAAGATAAAATCAAAAATAATGATTCTATTTCCCTAAAAAGTGGAGAATCAAGTTGAAGAGCAAACAAAAAGATTGAGACGAAAGTCAGGAACAAAGCTCTGAAGGTTCAGTTTGATGAATCTGAGAGTTCAGACGAAAGCTCCAGTTGCTCTACAGATGATGAGATCTCTCTCATAACCAAAAAATTCAAGAAAATGCTCAAAAGGAAAGGAAGACTTAAGCAATCCTCCAGGAAGAAGGACACTAGATATAGGAAACCTCCTTAAGATGCAAACAATGAAATTATCTGTTTTGAGTGCAAGAAGCTTGGACATATAAAGGCTGCATGCCCCAAATTGATAAAAAGGATAGAATTCCAAGAAGAGGAACAAGAAGAAGAATCTTCTAGGCACTTGGGAAAATCTGGATAGTTGTAGTAGTAGTTCAGACGATGAAAAGGTTAATATCTGTCTCATAGCAGACACTAAGAAAGTAACATCTGAGGTAAACTCTATCTCTGAAAATTTTCTGCATGAGTCTGATAGCTGTGAATCTGAGTCTGATGACGAAGAAAAATATGTCATATGACATTCTTCTTGCCAATTCTCACATGATTGCTCTTGAGTATAAGAAATACAAAGAAAAGTATCAAGAAGCTACTTTAGAAAATGAAATACTCAAGAAAGATCTAAAGAGATTGCATAAGAGTCAAGCCTCAAATCCTGAAAAGACAATGCTTTTCTTTGAAGTCGACAGACTAAAGAAAGAGGTCATTAGTCTGAAACATGATCTGGCTAAATTTATGGATGGATATTCAAAACTTCAATTAATCTTAAAACATAGAAGACTTCCATCTGACAAATCAAGCATAGGCTTTGTAGAAGACAAAGATTATAAACCATCGTCTTCTAAATCCTATTCAACCTCTTGTAACTTTTGTGGGAAATCTGGACACTCATTTCAAAGGTGTCAGCACAAAAGGAAACAAAGGTTAAATAAGATCTTTGGCACTAACACAAAAGGACCTAAAAGTATTTGGATATCAAAATCTCAAATAATTCCTGTTGCAGATATCCTTAATAGGAAAAAGAAGGGATTCTTTCTGGTACTGGATAGTGGATGCTCACGTCACATGACGAGAGAAAGGTCTATGTTCCTAGACCTCCAACCACATGGAGAAATGGTCTTTTTTGGAGGAAATGGAAAAGGAAAAATCATTGGCATAGGTAAAGTTGGTAAGCCTCCTCTTCCACCCATTAGTAATGTGTTGTGTGTTGAAGGACTAAAATATATTCTACTTAGCATAAGTTAATTTTGTGACAGTGAGTTTGTTGTGTCCTTTAACAAGGAATCATGTATAGTCAAAAGAAGTGATGAATCTATTCTTTTTACTGCCAAAAGACATAACAATCTATACAAGATTGAGTTTGAGGATCTAAACAAACAAAATATTATGTGCTTAATGACCAAAAAAAGATGAAAAATGAATTTGGCATAAAAAGCTTGGGCACATCAATTTGAAACATATTTCAAAACTATATAAAAGGAGTTTAGTGAAAGAATTGCTTGAGATTTCTTTGAAAACTTATTCTTTATGAAGCATGTCAAAAGGGAAACAAATTAAAACCCCTTTTAAATCCAAAGATGTTATTTCCACTTCTAGACCATTAGAACTATTGCATATGGACTTGTTTGGTCCTACAAAGACTCTTAGTCTTGGTGGCAAAAAATATGGTTTTGTTATTATTGATGACTATTCTAGATATACATGGGTTTACTTCCCAATTCACAAACACAAGTTTTTCAATGTGTTTGAAATATTCTGTAAACGAGTTCAAAATGAAAAAGGTTTTTGTATTACTGCAATTAGAAGTGACCATGGAACTGAATTTGATAATGCTAAGTTCAAATTCTTTTATGAAAAGAATGGATTTTTCCACAACTTTTCCTCACCGAGAACACTTCAACAAAATAGGGTAGTTGAAAAGAAAAATAGAACTCTACAAGAGATGGCTAGAACTATGCTTTGTGAAAATTCAATTCCTAAGTACTTCTAGGCAGAAGCTGTAAACACAGTGTGCTATGTTCAAAATAGAATATTATTCAGACCATTAATTATAAGACTCTTTATGAATTGTGGAGAGGTAGAAGACCCAACATTTCATACTTTCATCCTTTTGGATGTGAGTGTTACATTCTCAACACTAGAGATCAATTGGGAAAATTTGACTCTAGGGTTGATAAAGGTATTTTTCTAGAATATTTTGTGTGGAACACAAAGATAACACAAGAAAGAGGGGTTGAATTGTGTTATAGAAAATTTTCGCAAAACCTTTTTCAACTACGTATCGTCTAAAGGAATAAACAAGAAAAAAAATTTTCGAAAGCATTTTGAAAGGAAGACGGATGTTGAAAACGAATTAGGAATGCACACAGAAATTATACTAGTTCGTCTCATCCTAGAGACTACGTCCAATTCTTAGCAACAACCAAGTTCCACTAACTAAACCAAGTTGTAAGTATTCTTTCAACAAGCCTCTTCAGGTTCAACCAAAGTAGTCTTTTACTTGCATCTCCAAGTAATCACCCAAGTATTCTTTAAAACAAAGCCTTTTCAGGCTTCTACCAATGTCTTAGAGAAAAAAGTTGAACGTGAGTTACCTCACTCGGTTTAACTGCTAACAGACGAATATACAATGAAGAATAAATAAAGTTTTACAAACTAAGTTTTATGATTGTCATAAAATTAGAGCTTGATAGATAGAGATTTGAAATAGCGAACTAACTAACTAACTTTGAGACTAAGGTCTCTTCTTCTATTTATAGGCTTTTCCAGAAAAGTATTCGTTGTGAGTGTTTTAAGGAAGACAACCTTTGTCTGGTGGAAAGAGTTGTTGGAGCATTAAATGCAGCATTTAATCCCTTTCACCAACTTGTCACATTGATAAGATAACGCAATATGTTTATCTTTACTATTCTCGTACTCTATCTTGTAATAGTGGACATATCTATTTTTTGTTCTAACATCTGTACACATATTCCTTCTTTTACGCATAAAGTAAACTTTCCCTTGAGATTTGGTGCGTAAACTTCATTTATTTTGAGATTGTTAACACTTTTATAGTTGACCAGTGTGCAGATCGTTAGAACATTGTCTGAGAGAAGTTAACTACTGAAAACTTTGAAACATGATTAAAGACGATATACGAGCAAAAAGATTAGATGATAGCTAGCATAAGAAATTTGGGTAACTAGACATTTGTTTGAAAAACTCTTTTTAATTACTTGTTATTATCAAAACATTTGAGGGTTATAAAATCGTCCTTTGTCTTAACATTCTGATACATCAAAAGCATTTAGAGTATTTAAGTCTAGAATTTTTGTTGTAGAAGAATCCATTCATATTAAATTCAATGATACACTAACCCTTTATAGGAGACTATCAGATTTGGAAGAAGATCTTGCAGACTTACAGATAGGATCGTCTAATCCAATAAGAATAGATGAAGTAAGGGAATCAGAAGATACTTCTCAACAACAGAAGACTAATGATCAAACAAAAGAATCTCATAAGGACTGGAAGTTTGTTACCTATCATCCACAAGATCAGATTATTGGAGAAAGAACTGAAGGAGTAAAGACAAGGTCATCATTGAAGAATCAAGCATCTTGCGCTCTAGTTTCAGAAATCGAACCTAAGACTATTGAAGAAGCACTAACAGACGATGACTGGGTGATAGCTATACAAGAGGAACTTCATTAATTCTCAAGAAATGATGTGTGGATCCTTGTTCCTAAACCAGAACATAAAAGCATCATTGGAACAAGATGGGTATTTCGCAATAAACTTGATGAAGATGGAAATGTAATAAGAAATAAAGCAAGGTTAGTAGCACAAGGTTACAATCAACAAGAAGGTATAGACTTCATTGAAACTTTTGCACTTGTTGCTAGATTAGAATCTATTAGAATTATGCTTGCCTTTGCCGCTCATAAAAACATTAGCTTTTTCAAATGGATGTTAAAAGTGCCTTTTTAAACGATTTTATTGAAGAAGTAGTCTATGTTAGACAACCTCCTGGTTTTGAGGATCCAATCCTCCCAAATCATGTGTTTAAACTCAAAAAGGCTCTGTACGGTCTTAAACAAGCACCTTGTGCTTGGTATGATAGACTGAGCAGTTTTCTCATTACAAATGGCTTTATGAGAGGCAAAGTAGACACAACTCTCTTTAGAAAAGAATCTAACAAAGGTTTCATAATAGTTCAAATTTACGTAGATGAAATAATTTTTGGAGCTACTAATGAAACTTTGTGTAAGGATTTCTCAAATTTGATGCAGAGTGAATTTGAAATGAGCATGATGGGAGAATTAAAATTCTTTCTTGGCCTGCAAGTTAAATAAGAGAAGGAAGGTATATACGTTCACCAACAAAAGTACTTCAAAGAACTACTCAAAACGTATAAGATGAATGAAACAAAACCTATGAGTACACCAATGCATTCGTCTGTTGTCATGACAAAGGATGAATCAGGTAAACCAGTAGACCAGACCGTCTACAGAGGTATGATTGGCTCACTTCTCTATTTAATTGCTAGTAGACCAGACATCATACATAGCATCTGCTTATGTGCCAGATTTGAATCTGACCCTAGAAAATCTCACTTAGAAGCTGTTAAAAAGATTTTTAGATATCTTGTTGGTACCTCTAACCTAAGCTTATTCTATGAGAAAAATAGAGATTTCAAGTTAGTAGGATACTGTGATGCAGACAATGCTGGTGACAGAATTAAAAGAAAAAGCACAAGTAGTAGATGTCACTTCATAGGACCATGTCTCATATCCTGGACCAGCAAGAAGCAGAACTCAATTGTACTATCTACTACTAAGGCAGAATATGTATCAGCTGCTACTCACAGCTTCTATGGGTAAAATATCAACTTGAAGATTACTCTAGCTTTGAACATAACATTCCAGTGTTATGTGACAATACTAGTACAATTAATTTATCTAAAAACCCTATTCAGCATTTTAAGGTAAAATATATAAAAATAAGACATCATTTTATTTGTAATTATGTTCAAAAGGGGTTTTTGATAATAAATTTATTGATACAGACCATCAATGGGCTAATATCTTTACAAAAGCTTTACCTAAAGAATGTTTTGACTTTATACTAGAAAATTTGCACATAAAAGTTTTGCATGAGTAAAACCTCTTATATGCATCATCTTATTAATTATTTTAAACTTTCGTCTTATGCTTCATCGTCTTACATTTTATTATTATACTCCGCCTTACTAACTTATATTTCTCCGAATATGAAAAGTTTTTATCTATCCATCTGATCTTTCCCCTTATGATTACTCATCGATAACCTCCCACAAAATACGCGTCGTCCTCTCTGCTACATCAAGTCATCATAAATGCACATCTTGTCAGTACTTTCAAACTTCACATATATTCAAAATAACCATTCTTTCTTTCTCTTTACACTCTATGCACCCAAACCCTCTCTTTCTCGCTTTCACTCCCAAAAATCTCAACCTTTCAAACTTGTAGTCAGAAACAGCTTCCCCCTATGAAGAGATTCCCAGAAGGTTATTTTGTTGCTGGAAAATGGGTTGATCTCAAGAACTTGAAGAAGAAGGATTCCCTCTGCGAATGTACATTGAGAGCGTTGGATGGGTATCCTCCGTTCAAAAACGAATTGCCTGGTATCATGCCCCGTATGCCTACTTCTGGGCTTCTACATCTGAGGTGAATGGAACCGTCACTGGAATTGTTGACAACCAAGCCATCATTATCTCAACATACACTATTGCAGCAACGTCTGGCTGTAAGGAAGAAGGCTACTTATTCCCAAAATACTGGGAGAAAGTCTTCACCCTAGAAATAGTTGACCTGGCATTATATGGAAACCTCAAACCCTGGCCTGACAACAAAGATGTTCTGAAGAGGTTTCTGTACTCTTCAAACATGAAGCCGGAATGCAAACTCATCCATAATGTCCTTTTACATATCATCCTACCAAGAAAAGGCTCAAAGGATAACGTATCCTCCAAGGACAGATTATGCATTTACAAGATGTTAACTGGTCAGAAGGTAAACCCGTCTGCTCTTATTTTCGACAATTGGCGATTATGCCTTATTAAATCAAAGGAGAGCTCCAAAGGAAGACAAAGGTATCCCATTCCCTATGCCATGCTCTTTACTAAGATTATTAGATTGGCGGGCGTTAATGAGTCTAGATGGGAAAAGAAGAAACAAGGTTCTGAGATTGACATATCAATAATCAGGAAGATGAAAATAGCCCATCTCTTTTCTAGATACATAGCCAAACATCTTGAGTTGGCTCTAATCAAGGAAGAACCTCTTGAAGAAGTTGTTGGAGCAGCTTTCCTAGTTGGATCGTTTATTGATCCTTCTGTTGGTATTGCTTTTGCTCAACCTTTACCACAGATGAAGCCTCAACCTTCTCAACCACAACCCAAACAGACCAAACCACAAAAGCCTAAACTGCCCATAAAGAGACCATCTCAACAAGACCCTAAACCATAAGCACAACCACAACCGTCTTCCCCTATTAAAAAACAAAAAACCCCTAACTATTCGTTTGAGATCCAAACCAACCCCCCAACTTGACTCAAACAATGACCTTCCCATTAACACTCTAATTACAACCACCAGCATAACCATCCCTGAACCTTCATCAGAACAACCACCTCCACCACCCTCTGCCATTGAAGCAGCTACCCTTGCCCAACCTTCCAAAAAGCTATCAAAATCCAAAAAGATTCCAGTACCTGACACGAGTGCAAGAGGAAAAGCAGCTCAGGAGAGCCAAAGCTGAATCAAAAAGGGATGAGAAGAAAAAGAAGGAAGAAGAAGATAAGCTTGTTGAACAAAAGCAAGTAGTAGATTAAGGAAGCAGGGCTGTAATTAGTCATTGAGCACTCGCTACAAACAGCCCCTATGGAGCTTGATGAGCAAGAGATGTTAACTCAAGAGGACATCATTGCTACCTTAAGTGATAGATTACCTAGATCTCTTTTTTGGGAAGTTCCTCAATCTGTTTCTTTATCTCAAGTCTTCCACCGTCTTTTTGTAGACATAACAGCTAAGCCAAGCAATGATAAGCCTGTAAGGGTTGTTTCCTTTAATCTGCCAGAAGCAGAAGGCCAATCTTCTGGAGGAGCTGAACCTATGATAGACGAAGTTTCACCAAAACTCTACCATTCAGAAACGCCTCCGTCTGAACGTCTTAAAAAGCCCTAAGTCATATACTTTGAACAAAACGAGCCTCGAAGTGTTGGGAAAACCAAAGAGTTCTAACTTCCAAAGTCCTTCGACCTAGAGACCCTTCAAGCTCTCATTAATTATGAACTGGGTGGAGTCAATAATTCGAGGATGTGGATGACTCTTATCACTGAAGAATGGCCACTGTTGGTGCGCCATGGGTATGCTGAGAAGTTCCCTGATATAGAAGACGAAGCTACCTTAACACTTTCCTATGAACCCCACATCACTCGATATGTTTGGAAGGAAGGGTACAACACTTTACAAACACTCCGATCTTCATCTACCCTACCTCAACCAGAACCAAATTCCCACCTGGACGTGTAGTATGGAGACAATGCGAGATTCTTTGCCACACATCCCATTTATGCTGAAATGCAACTACTCAGAGTATCTGATCACATACAGAACCTACCATTATAAGCCCAAACTTATCTATCCGTTTTGCCATGGGAAGATCACGACTTATCCTCTTGCCATTCGTCCAGAAGATAGTCCAAACTTTGAAGAATGGCAGATTGGTGATGATGATTGGGAGTTAGGAAGGGTGATGAACAACTTCCTAAGGGAGAAAATGTAGATTTCCCTACAGCATGCTATTTGCGAATGAAGGTGTCCTGACCTTGAGCTAGGCTTGCCTAGACTCATGGCAACTCAAATGCCACTTCTGTTAAAGCCATGGACTACCTTTCGTATATGCTGCTAAAAGACGATTAAGTGTCAAAACTTGTCTATGGGAAAAGGCAAAAAGCCAAAATTTAGACGTAGACGACACTTGATGATCAGGAAGAGAGCTCTTTCCCCTGCACAGCTGGCTATACTTAAAGGAAAAGAAACTCCCCAAAGCTCAGATTGAAAGAGGCTACAAGAACATGTTGAAGCTTTTAACCACTTCTCGGGTCTGACTGTGGAAGATAAAAGCATTCTAATCCTTGAAGCTGTTATTCATCCAACAAGTCATTGGATGCAAATTTCTCTATCCCCTTCGACCTGTACATCCAACCTCAATAATTAACTCTCAATAAACTGCCCCAAGACCTACATTTTCTTCTTTACAGAGGAAACACTTCTGAAGTTTTCCTTCCCTTCGGCCACTTTTGGTTCTGTGGACCCCTTGTTCCATATGTTTTTAATTTATGTTTTGTAGAGGAACCCACTGAAGACAAAGCCACGAGCTCTGCCCTTGCGCTAGAACCTTCAGACGTCAAACAAGAATTCTAAGAATTGAAGCAGGTTGTTCTACGTCTTGAAGTTGATCTGGTAAAGGAACGCAAGAAACATAAATGCGCGAAAGCTCTACTATCCAAGCTGGCCAAATGCTTCAAGGGTGATCTTGGCTCATCATCTACACCTTTAGACTCTGAATGTTCTGATTGATGATGCCAAAAGGGGGAGAAATGAGAAATAAGAAGGAGGAGAACATAAGGAAGATATTAATCGTAGGGGGAGTATTTTATATATATATATACAATGATATTTACATAATTCGTATACGTATCGTCTAGTTTTACTCAGTTATATTTCTTTCTATTTGTTTTACTGAACTTAGCTATATTTCTGATTAATATTGCATTTGCTTAATTGAAATAATTATGTATGAAAAATGCTTTCTAAACTAAAACTTACATTTCAAAAAGCTTTTATATATGAAGATGCTCTATGAAAATTAAAGAGATTTGTCATCATTAAAAAGGGAAAGATTCCCTCAAATGTTTTAATAATAACAAACAGTTAAAAAAAGTTATTCAAGAAATCGTCTGGTCACTCATAATTTGCATATTCACTATCATCTGATCACTTGAGCTTATATTGTCTTTATCTTTCTTTTAAAAGATTTAGTAACTAACAACTTTTAGATGATGCTCTAATAATTTGCATACTGGATAGTTGCAAAAGTGTAAAACAACCTCGAAACAAATGAAGTCTACGTACCTACTCTCAAGGAAAGATCACTTTATGCGTAAATGAAGGAATGTGCGTGCGGATGTTAGAACAGAAAAGTAGATTTGTCCACTGCTATAAGATTGAGTATGAGAATGATAATGATAAGTAGACTACTTTATCTTATCAAAGTGACAAGTTTGTGAAAGGTATTAAATGCTTCAATGACTTTTTTCAACAGACGAATGTTTTCTCCTGCAAACACTCACAATGGATACTTTTTTGGAGAAGCCTATAAATAGAAGAAGAGACTTTAGTCTCAAGAGTTAGTTAGCTGGATGAGTGAAAATCTCTAACTATTGAAAAGTTCTCGTCTTGTAATATTCAAATACACTGCTTGTAAAAAGTTTTATTTGTACTTCATTGTATATTTGTCTAATTAAGACATTAAACTCAGTGAACTAACTCACATTTAACCTTTTTCTCTAAGAAATCGGTAGAAGCTTGAAGAAACTTTGATTCAAAGAATACTTGGGTTTTTGCTTGGAGAGGTAAGTTAAAGACTACTTGGGTTGAGCCTGAAGAGGCTTGGTTGAAAGAATACTTGTAACTTGTTTAAGTTGGTGGGACTTGATTGTTGCCAAGAATTGGACGGAGTATCTGGGGTGAGACGAACTAGTATAAATCTTGTGTGCCTCTCTGTTTTTCTTACAACATTTGTCTTTCTCTCAATAACGTTTTAAAAAAAATCTTTTGATTAATCCTTCAAACGATACGTCTTTGAAAAGCTTTTTGCGAAAATTCGCTATAACACAATTCAACCCCCATTCTTGTGTTATCTTTGTGTTCTACAAATATGGTGTTGTCACGTGGCATCTTTCCATATTATAAAACCTTCTTTTATAATATATAATAGATATAATAGATTTTACATTGGTTCTAATTTGAGCCGATGTAAAAAAGTTGTCCCAATTGGCAAAAATCCCATCGAGCATTTTTAAGTTCAATTCTCATATAACCGATGTAAAATGACGTTGTTAAACATATTTTTTTCACTAGTGCAACTAAATATCAAAACATAGAAATTATGTAATATAGGAAATATCTAACATATAATAGCATAATAAGCAAAAAATAAAATGGATTATAAAAAGAAGAATTAAAAAAATAACAAAAAGGTGAAGTTTTCTCAAAATTGAAACTTTAGTGATTTGTATCTAAGTATTTTAGGAGGGTTAATGAAAAACTTTTTTGGCTGAATACTCTTCCATATGGCACGTCTATGCAGCCATCTAATTAAATGAGTATGACTTGGTCTTTAACGCTCTCCAAAAATTTGTGTGGTAAACATGTGTCCAACATGAAATATTCTATATTTTGTTAATTCCTACTCTCAAATATCTAGATAGAAAATAGAGATAATGTTAAACCTTTTTCTACTTAGTTTCCACGAACTGCAAGTCCTCTAATTATGTGTACCAAAGCTTGCCAAGTAGAAATTATATGATAACTTTCATAGATACATTGACTAGTTGACCTAAAATAGTATTATTTATGATAAAGACAGTTTGTTGTCTTTTCTTTCACTAAAAATCACGTGTAATAGTCCTAAAATACAGAATTTTTTATTAGTTCATATTAATTTTTCTTGAGAAAATTGTAAAGAAAAGTCAAAATAACTAAAAAATATTAGATTCTAAATGATAAAAATTATTTTTTATTCTATTTGATTATTTATTCAAATATTAAATTATCTAATTGAGAAAAATTAATTTAAATTAATTAATTAAATTCCTCTATTTTTTCTCGATTATTTTCGTATAAATTATATTATTGTAATCTAAAAATTACTAATTAAGTACAGTTAAATATAAAAAATATTAGTATTTTAAATAAATATTATTTTTATTATTTTTCAATGAGAAAATGATATATTTTAAATAAAATTTATTTTTTATCTTATTTTCTTTGTCATTTTTATATAAATTTTATTTTTCATATCTATATCTATCTCTCTCTCTCTCTCTCTCTCTCTCTCTCTCTCTCTCTCTCTCTCTATATATATATATATAATAGAGTGTTACAAAGTGTGTAAATGCTAATCATCTTCCCAATGTTCGAGAATAATAGACTCAAATCATTATCATAGTTAGAGAATATTTAACGCTTGTATCTTATGGGTTGTATAAAGTTAAGCACCCCATATCTTATAGTTTTTTTCGTTGGAGCAAATTTAGCTAGCACTACAGGTTGCTTAAAATTAAGCTTCGTGGTATCTTATGCTTAAAAAATTATTTTCGTCCATCAACCACCCTTCTCAGATTATGCGAAGAAGAGGGAC
The DNA here is from genome assembly GCA_004329165.1 of Spatholobus suberectus. Lineage (NCBI taxonomy): Eukaryota > Viridiplantae > Streptophyta > Magnoliopsida > Fabales > Fabaceae > Spatholobus > Spatholobus suberectus. The sequence goes on along the minus strand of CM014729.1, from coordinate 6,338,300 downwards.
AAAACGATAATGACCAAAGCCCCAAAAAGAAGAGAAGAAAAAGATTGGACATTTTATAACACAACCAATTGAACATTCAGAACAATAGTTGTCATGTCAAAACCAAACACCTCAAAAAATCAGAACCAAGATCCAAAAACAATTTTACAATTTTAGAACCAAAACCAAAGATTCACCATATCAAAACCAAGAAACAAGGCTACAAACAAGATTCACACACAAAAAAAATTATATATTCACCATTTTTTTTCCAACATTTTGTTAAGGGTTCCAACTTTCCAAAATTGTAGATCTACAGGAAGGGGGAAAAGATCTAGTGGTGACATGGGTGAGGTATGGAGAACATGGTGGCGGTCATGTGCAGCATTAATGATGTGGCGGTAAGTGTGTTCGCCGGAGTTTTTTTGGCAATGGCCATGCATGTTGACACAACGGTGCGATGTGAGATCGAGTGATGATTTCGGTGGTGACATGGCTTCATTTTGATGGGAGCTCCGCTAATGAGGTAGATTGATGCGAAGGGAAGAGAGCTGAGAGCATAAAAGAAGAGAAGGGGGAAGATATTTCAGAAAGGGATGAGAAATGAGAGATTGAGAGGGACGGTAGTAGAAATGGGTAATTTTTTCAAGCCTTTTGAGAAAAATGTGTGAAGCTTCTAGACTCTCAAATATCTCTCTTTTGTTAGACAATCTACAGTAATTGTTTAATTTTTCTTTTTTTACTGTTGGATAGTGACACAAAAATTGAAAATACAAATTACTACATTGGAAAAGCTTATCTAAAAATAACTGCTCTTAACATGAAATGTTATCGCTTTATACTAATAGTGAAAAATATTACCGTTGAATTGTATTGGACTATACATAATGGTTCAATTCACCATTTTGCACACAATTCTCAACACTTAGTTTATTATTTTGTTGTTATCAAGTCCCAATCTTGTTTGTTTTTTGTCAAATGGATCTTCATTAGTTTAAATATCAATGTTACATAATTTTTTTACAAAACCATCCACCCTCTACTAGTGCCAATTCTCAAAATCCTCAGTATTTTATGTATCCATCATCACCAACCAACCCCACCATGTGGTATAGGCTTCTGTTGGGTACCAGCGGCAATGTGGGAGTCCCCTGATGATGAACTCGAATCACCATTCGTGTCCATGTTTGAGTCATAAGTTGGGCAAGAAAACATTATGCTCAATGAAGGATGAGAAAATCATACTTAAAAAAAAACCTCATGTCAGGTCCTCAGTGGTAGAAGACACACTTCTTATTCAATCATGGCTCAACATTTCCAAGGATGCAGTTGTGGGAGTTGGCTAAACAACAATTGGTTTTTGGTTGAGAATCAAAGATGACAATAACAATTACTGTAGGTAATTTCAAGAAAGGGAAGCAATTCAACTAAAAGTGCTTTCAAATAAATACTGCAGTTCAAAAATTTGTTGGCTGCTACAAAGAAGCTATTCATAAAAAGCAAAGTGGGAGCTTAGAGAAGGACATCACGATTGACACATAAGATTGTTTTTTCCTCAAGATGTAGGTGAAAAATTCAAATTTGAGCATACATGGCGATTGTTGAGAGATGCACCAAAATGGAAGGGAGAATTAATGAAAAACTCTTCAAAAAGAACAAAGGTTTTTGCTTTCGAAGTATATTCATTGTCTTCTAACATAAATATGTCGATCAATTATTTAGAATATGACCCAGCATCACTAATGGTCCGCCCAATACGACAAAAGGCAGCATAGAGGATGAGCAAAGGAAAAAGAGCTAAAATATCTTCTAATAATGTTGATGTAACTGACATGGAAAATGCTATAAAGGAAAAAAAATGTTATCATGGTAAAAATAGCTAAGGCAAAGCGGACAGAGAACATTTGTATGTTGTATGAAACTTCATGAAGGATATATATGCGATGTCTAAGAGTCAACACAAAGAACATGAATTGTATTGTGATTTTATTAGGCGTAAGTTAGGAAACTAGGCTAATATCGTACTTTTATTTAAATTCGTCATTATGTACACTAGTTATTATGAAACTAGCTATTATGAAACTGGCTGTTATTTCTCATCATATATAATTGTTCAATCTTCTCTCATTCTTTCATCTTCTTATTAAATTGTGCAATCATCTTCTCTTATTCTTTCACGCTTAAATCTTCCATAGAATGGATTCAAACACAGACTTTGATACATTTTCGAACCAAATCATAGATGAAAAACTTGAGGACAATACCAAAGAAGAAGTCATGAGATTAATACTTGAGAGGCAATAACAAGCCGATAACACCAATAGGCGCAGACAAAGAAGAACAGTGATAGATCGGAGTCGTGAAGAAAGACATAAATGATTGTTCAATGACTACTTCTCTGACAATCCTATATACACAGAGGCTCAATTTTGACAAAGATTCTGAATGAGAAGGCATATGTTCATTTGAATTGTAGAAGCCCTTAGCAATTATGATGAGTACTTCCAAATGAGGGTCGATGCAGTTGGTAGAATGGGCCTTTCACTATTGCAGAAGTGCATTGTCGCTATTTGTATATTGGCACATGGATCACCTATTGACTGTTAAGACAAAGGACGATTTTATGACCCTCACTTTGTTTTGATAATAACAAACAGTCACAAACAGTCTTATTGAACAATCGTTTGATTACTTGTTAATACTGCACGTCTTTGCTATCGTTTGTTCATGCGTTTCTCTTAAAAGATTCAATAACTAACTCCTTTAGGCGATGCTTTGTTCATCTGAGTTCTACAATTTTTTTTTGAAAAAGAGAAAACCACCTCGAACGAAAAGACCTCTACGTACCTATCCTCGATAAAAGTTCACTTTACGCATAAAAGAAGGAATTTGTATGCAAATGTCAGTACGGAAAGTAGATATGCCTATTGCAATAAGATTGAGTACGAGAAAGGCTAGATAAGCATACTGCTTTATCTTATCAGAGTAACTGGTTGGTGAAAGGCATTAAATGCTGCATTTAATGCTTCAACACTCTTTTATGCTTTTACAACGCCAGACGAATGATGTCTCCTGTAGTACTCATAAACAAACACTTTTGGGAGAATCCTATAAAAAGAAGAAGAGAACTCAGTCTTAAATATATAGATAGTGCGTGGAACTCTTGAAAAACTTTTTCTTAATCTGTAATCTCTAAATACTTTGTTTGTAAATGCTTCCCTAAGCCTCGTTGTACATTCGTCTGATAAAGACGTTAACTTTAGTATGATGACCTCTCTTTACCTTTTCTCTAAGGAATTGGAAGAAGCTTGAAAAGGCTTTGATTCAAAGAATACTTGGGCTTTTTGCTTGAAGAGGCAAGTTAAAGACTACTTGGGTTGAGCTTGAAGAGGCTTGGATAAAAGAATATTTGTAACTTGTTTAAGTTAGTGGGACTTAGTAGTTTGCCAAGAACTGGACGTAGTCTCTAGGGTAAGAGGAATCAGTATAAACTCTTTGTGTTTCTGTAGTTTGTGTTTTTTTTGTCTTTAATTAAACTTCTTTTGAAAATCTTTTGATTAACCCTTCAAACGAAACGTTCTTAAAAAACAAAGGTTTCTGCAAAAATTTTGAATAACACAATTCAACCCCCCTTGTGTTTTTTCTTGTGTTTTACATTGACAATATGGATGATTGTGTTTGAATTGGTGAAAGCATTGCACTGGAGTGCTTAAAAAGATTTGTATGGGGTGTGCACAGTATTTAGGTATGAGTACTTGAGGAGGCCAAACAACGAAGGCATTGAATGACTACTACATATGGGGGAGGCACTTAGCCTTCCAAACATGTTATGTTCCATTGATTATGTGTATTGAGAATAGAAAAATTGTCTAGTTATGTGGAAAGGTCAATTTTGTCAAGGTGATCATGGCAAATCGACGATAATGCTTAAAGCAGTGGCATCACAAGACTTGTGGATTTGGCATGCATTTTTTGGCATTGCGGGTTCAAATAATGACATTAATATGTTAGATGCATCTAATGTGTTTAATGACATTTTGTTGGGAAAAGCTCCTGTGGTGTAATACATAGTGAATAAAACCCTATATAATATGGGATACTATCTAGCATATGGTATTTATCTCAAGTGGGCTACATTTGTCAATACTATCCTAATGAAAGAGAAAATTATTTGCCTAACAACAAGAATCAATAAGAAAGAACATAGAACAGGCATTTTGAGTGCTCCAATCTCGATTCGCAATTATACATGATGCAGCACGTGCTTGGCATATGAATACATTGAAGAATATAATATATACATGCATCATCCGACATAACATAATTGTTGAAGGCGAACGACACATATCCAGTGTTAATTTTGAATACAATCATGTAGGTAATGACAGCTCAACAGTCAAAGTATTTTATCGTCCTCATCCCAATTTTGCTGCAACATATTTGCAAAGGAGAACACATTTTCGTGATAAACAAAGCCGTCGCTAACCTCAAGCAAACTTCGTGGAGCATATTTGAGAATGTTTTAGATATAAAATTAATGAAAATTATTTTTATCTAATGTTACATATTTTTAATCAATATATATTTCTCATTTGTTTAATATAATGTTATGCATTTCTCGTCGTTTTTAATTATATAATGTTATGAATTTTTCATCATTTTAAACTTATTATGGTAAAAATTAATTAAAAATAAATTTTATACATTTTTATTATTTCATATTTTTATATATATTAATTAAAAGGGTTAAATATGTTTTCGGTCCCTAAACTTCACTTTTAGACCCTAAACAAAAATTGACTGGTTTTAGTCCATATACTTTTCTTCCGTTAACATTTTTGGTCCTTCCTGTCAAGTATCATCAGTTGTCACGTGATTAATTAGTCTGACATGGCAGTCATGTGTAAATTTTTTTGGTAAATTAAGTTTTTAGTCCCCAATCTTTTCACAAAATTCACTTAGTCTCTTAACAATTTTTTGACTAGTTTTAGTCCTTCATCTAATGTTTGTCATTGTTTTTAGTCTTTCCCATTAAGTATCACTGTTAAACAATGTGACAGCCATGTGACTTGTCATGTGGTCTACTAGTTTAACGTGGCAATCACGTGGTAAAATGTTGCTAGTTCAAGACATCTGTTACTGATTCTAAGGCACTACAAATTTTGTGACGGTGTAAAACCACCAAAGAAGGGATTTGAAAATTTGAAAAAAGAAAAAACAAAGAATGATATGCAATAAGCAAAATCACCAAAGAATCCTAATGTTCAAACCCCTCCAAACCTCAATCTTTAACTCCATTTCTCAAACAAACGTTAAACCTTTCCATTTCAATCTCACTCCCACGAACCCTTTTGCTTTACAAGTAACACCATGTACAGAGGGTGGACATGTCCGATGTCACGAGAATTTTCAACTAGGTTGTTGGTTTTAGTATTATAAGTTGTTGATTTTGCTTACTACATTTCCTTCTCTGTTTTTTTTTTCAAAATTTTAAACCACTTTTTCGACGGTTTTACATTGCTAGAAAATTTGTAGTGTTTTAGAACTGCTAGAAAATGTCTTGAACTAGCAACATTTTACCACATGACTGCTATGACAAACTAGTAATCCACATAGTAAGTCTCGTGGCTACCAACGTGATTGTCACATTATTGCTTAACAATGATACTTGATGAGAAGGATCAAAAACAATGATGAACAATATTTGAGGGACTAAGACTAGGCATAAAATTATTGAAGGGCTAAAAGTGAGTTTCGTGAAAAGATGAGGGGACTAAGATCAGTCAAAAAACTATTGAGGGATTAAAAGTGAATTTTGTGAAAAGATCAGGGACTAAAAACATAAATTACCAAAAAATTTACACGTAACTGTCATGTCAGACTAGTTGATGATGTAATAACTCACATGGTTACCACATCATCACTTAACGGTGATACTTCACGATAGGGACCAAAAATATTAACAGAAAAAAATAATATAAGGACTAAGACCAATCAATTTTTGGTTTAGAGACTAAAAGTGAAAATTGAAAAAGTTTAGGGACCAAAAAAATGTAACTCTAGCTAAAATAATTGAATTAATATTTTAATTTGACACAAAATTAAGTGCAAATAAAAAAATATAAAAGTGTGAGTTGCTTCAGAATTGCACCCATTGGAGCAAAAAATTCATGAATTTTTGAAAAATCATGTAGTATTGTGGGACCTACTTAAAAAAAGATAAGATACCCAAAGCGAATATTTCAAATTGAAGCCATTAAACATGCTCTTAGACATTATTGAAGAAAGAGTAGAGAGACCAACTCAAAGGGAAGTCAAGTCTTTTATTATCTTCCAAATCCAACGTAATAAAAAAACAATAGCACATTCAAATTTTTCAAAACCTGAACTATCAAAAAATTATTGCTCTTTAACACCACACCATGAGCTCTGATCCAGAGAACTTAACTACAAGTAAAGTGGAGGAAGATGAGGTGTCTCCTGTTGAGGAGGTTCGACTAATGGTGAGCAACACCAACGACCTTACCCAACCCATATAGACCTTCCGTATGTGATTCCTGTAATGCCTGGCTACTTTCAGGATCTGTGATTGTCCCCACAAACCAACACAAGACTTTTCAGTGTGCTTTGTCCTCACTCACACGCTTCCCAAAAAACTACCCAGGAGGTCACCCATCCCAAAATTGCTCCAAGTTAAGCACGCTTAACTATGGAGTTCTTAAGTGATAGGCTACTGAAAAGTAGATGCATCTTGTTGGTATAGGTAGCACTTATTAATTTCTTTAAGCTATCCTCAACTGTACAGTCCTATACCTGCACAACCTCTGGATCCCTCTCATTCTGATGTGTATTCGATTCATTCATGTACCCCTCCCGCTGGAAGCCTGCCAAAAGTCGCTCATTGTCCGTGCCTCATCTCTTTTGTACCGGCGATCACTCCCCGTCCTCCTCACCACTTGTGATCTTATAGTTCTTGGGTCTTCTTTTGTGCTTCCTCACTTCCTTCCTCAACCAGCTCTTGGCCTACTGCACCGAGCCTCTCATGATAACTCAAATCATTGCTCAGGTCGTTACCTTCCCTGTTGGCTACTTCATGGTCGTGCTTCTCCCCAAAACCAAGTTCACAATTCTCGAGTTCAGGTCCAAGACGTTCTCCTTCAACCCTAGGTCATTTACGTTGAAGGAGAGCACGTGCTCATTACCATATTTGCCAATGCCGAAAGCGCATTCAGATCCGAGTTGCCATAAGTGGTGGGTATCATCAACATTATCAAAGCCTTTTACGGACGCAGCATCTCCTTTGTTGTGTCTTGCTTTTCATCACTACAACTCAAGTCAGTGTTCACCTCTGTATTGTTTTCTTACCATAATTGGTTCTTAGTGTGTGTTTAGATTGGTGGTGATATAATTGATTTTAGATCAATATGATTTTATAAAATTGATTTTGAAGTTACGTGATTTTTGTTTGAATAACATATATTAGAAAAATAAGTTTTTAAGAAAATATTGTTTGGATACTTTGATTCAAAATTGATTTTGAGTGTGTAATTATCAAAATGGGCCTGTGTATACTTCTTTTCTTTTATAATTTGCTATTTTAATATATATATATATATATATATATATATATATATATATACATATTAACAAATTAAAAATAAATAGACATATAGTAATTTTTTCACTTCATGCTAATTATTAAATTAAGAAAATATATGTATATTATGTTAACTTTTGAAATAGAACCCATAACCCTTATAAAAACATTAAAATTGGATGAAATAGATAATAAAAATATTAAGTGCAAGGTAATTGTACTAATTATCATCGCTACAATAAAATTTTCAAACATTACTAGTTAAAAACTAGTTGAATTAGGCATCACTAATTGAATAGGCTTATACATAAGGGTATAAGTGTGAGGTTAAATTAGGAAAACACATTTAAAATTGATTTTGAATGAAGTAGAAGCAACTCCTTCTTGCTTCAACTTCACCACAATTTTTTTTCAATTAAAAGTGTTTTTATTTGAGTAACCAAATATCTTAAATTTAAGTCAAATCAAGTTTGACCCAACTCACCATGATCTACTATGCTTTCACCACCAATCCAAACACACACTTATTCCTTTTGTGATCTCGTCGTGACATCTTCACATTAAAGAACTCAAAGTATGTCACCTTCAGCCTTTCTTTGCTAATTTCATTTCATATTTTGTATATATAATTCTGTTAAATTAATTGTTGGTCCTTAAACTATTTAGAAATTTTTAATTAGGTTTTGAAACTAAAAAGATTTGTCATTTGGTCCCCAAATTAAAAAGGTAAGTCTTTGGGATTAGTTTTTGGCGACTTAAAACCACCAAAGAATGACAATTTATGGTTATTTTAAAAACTCTAGGACCTAATTATAAAAATTTTACAAAATCAAGGACTTAATTACAAATGTTTTTAGTTTGGAGACCTAATTAAAAATTCTCAAATAGTTTAGGAACCAACAAATTAATTTAACCATATAATTATATAGCTTGAGCAAAAAAATTGGAAGAGTTAAAATAATTATTATTTTAAAAATTACATATAATTATTCTGGTAATATTATTTCTTATGTGATTTTAAGTATTTAATTATATTATTAAAATATTAGTTATTATCATAATTAATTATCTTTTGTGATATTAATTTTTTATTTTATTAATAATCTTTCTTCAATTTTTTTTCTTTAATGATTTTTATACTTTTGTTTGTTATTGAATAAAAAAAATTGGAAAATTTATCTGTGAATTTTTTTGACGGAAAAGTTTACAAGAAACATTAAGTTTTTCTACACAAAACAAAATTTAAATGATAATACACAAAATAAAATAAATTTTTCTATAAATTTTCCAACAAATTTTAGAAAATAATCATATTTTTACTAAAGTATAGTAAATTTGTAGAAGATTTTTGTAGAAAAAATTCACAAGAAAATCATAAAATTAATAGAAAAATATACAAAAAAAATTGTAAGTTAAAACTAGATTGTATAAGTTTTCATATACAAGAGTGAGGATATAAAAGTCATAAAATATTGAGTTTAAAAATGAAAAAAATAGTTTTATATTATGAAAAGGAAATTATTTAATGTATAAAATTGTTATTAAAATAAAAAAACAGAAACTTAAAGTACAATATTAACATAAAATTATCTATAATAATAATAATAATAACAACAACAACAACTACTACTACTAAAGATTATCTTTTTTAATAACTAAAAATTTGTGACTTCAAAAATAAATAACTAAAAATTTGTAAATTAAATTCTCTATATTTTTCAATAATTCAAAATTATTAATAATTGAAGAATAAATAGCTTAACAGAATATCATAAAAATCTTATTAGTGACTTGATGTTGATTAAACTCTGCGAATATATATATATATATATATATATATATATATATATATATTTTAACATTCATTATTAGAACCATACTCCACCATTTTTTATATTTGAATTATCATTCAAAAACTAACAAATGATAATATAATAATTCTTTCAAATCATGATTAGTTTCTTGAAACTTTTATTTCTGAGGTGGATTATTTAATTTGTTGTAAATTGAGAATTATATGTCAATTCCAGAATTCATGTTTAAAATAGAATAATTATCTTTTCATAATTCTCATTATATTGTGTAAAATAACATTTATAATTTTCTAAGTTGGAACTAAATATAAGTTATCCTAATTATTGAGGTGCTTTATAGTTATTGAATACTTAATTATGGAGGTGTTTTATAAATTATATTCTTTTCAAGTTTTATAATCAACGGAAGAAAAGATAAATGTCGGACTAATGCAATCAACAAATATATTAGACCGGAAATTCTAGCATCAAGTGGGAGCAGTCGATGGCGAGTTGGCTGCAGTTTGTGATAGTAATTTATCTGTATTATATAAATTAGAATTTCAAAGTTTTAGAAATTTTTAATATTCTCTTTTTTAGAATTATATTTCACACACTATTCTCGTAATTGGTAAAAAAAATCTCTCTTATTCATCTCAAATTATCATTATCTTTTTTTTTTATCTATGTACTTAATTTTCTTAATCGTTTATCTATTTCAATTTAAAAATAATTTTATATTTTTTTGAAAGGCAAAAAAAAATTATTAATAACATAAGCATAAGTTATGCCCGCATTAGCCACCAATACAAACGACAGCACACCAAAAGGATGCGGTCCACAAGCCTTGCCCCAACAAAAGAAAATAAATACAATCCTTGGAAAATAACACGAGCACCATATCACTATGAGACGTGGCTTGAATACTATGCCCTGTGACTACCAACTTCAAACCAGAATTAAACAAGGTGGGTACATTCTTTGCTCTCGCCTGACAAAAAGTGCCTCACAAACGCATAAACATAAAGCCCATCGTCATATGCCAAATCCTATGCTCCATTATCTCTGTAATCATACTACCAATTCCTAAAGCACATACAGCAAAAAGAGATAGGAAACCGATACGTGTTACCATATTAGTTAAATCCCTACTCCCCCTAAAAATAATAGCTATCTTAAATTAGAGTATTTTTTGCTGTTATTTTTTAACGAGAGTGTTTTTAATTGTCATTTTTTAATGAAAGTGTTTTTAGAAATTTTTTAACTTCTTATTTTTTTTAATCTATCATTTCAATATTTTTAGTTTTAAATTGAATTTCAATATTTTTTTAAAAGAAATTATCAATAATTAAAAATTAACATTGTATATTATATTACAATAATTATTTATTATAAATTTAAAATATAATCTATATGTTCAAAAATATTTATTTCCTATAAATTTTAATTATAATATAATTTATATATTTAAAAATATTTATTTATTATAAATTTAAATTATATAAAATCAATATTTATTCTGTATAATGTACATGTTAAAATACTAGTTGTATTATAAAAGAATATATTAATTATCTACGGTTTCCTCCTTTCGTTTCCTTTTTCGTGGTTGTCAATTGTCATTCTCACATTATTTTACTTAAACGCTCCATAATTTGTTGCTCTCTATTTCTGCCCTTTTTGTGTAATTTTATTCCACATATAGTCTCCTTCACTTAATATTTTTTTCTCTCTAAGGCTTTTGTTTTAGTTATTAAAATATTGATTTTAATCAATGGCACAATTTATATATTTTTTTATCAATTTCATTTTAACCTTTATTCTTAGAGCCATACTCCACTATTTTTTATTTTTTTTTAGTTGTCGTTCAAATACCAACAACAAATGAAAATATAATCGTTCTTACAAGTCATGATTATTTTGTTGAAGGTTTTATTTTTGAGGTGGATAGTTTTGTTGACAATCGAGAATTATATAACAATTCCAGAACTCATGTATATAATATAGAATAATGATGTTTTTATAATGAGTTTAATGGACATGCACTAACAGTATAAAGTAGTTTTATATTATCATCCAATCACAAACTCACATTTCTTTGTAAATTTATTGACTTTTATAATAAATACTTTAAAAGTCATATTAATGGTAATTGCTAATTGGATGACAGTGTAAAATTTTTTATATTGACAGTACATGACTATTAAACTCTTTTATAATTATCATATTGTGTAAAATTAAATATATAATTTTATGATTTTGAAGCTAAATATAATTTATCCTAATTACTGAGGTGTTGTACAAGTTGTAATACTTGTTGAATTCTTAATTATGGATGTGTTTTATAGTTTATATTTCTTTCAACTAGTATAATCAAGAGAAGAAGATAAATAAACTAATACTATCAACAAATATATTAGATCCCAAATTCTAATATTCAATTGCGAGCTGGCTGCAATTTGCGATTGTAACTGACAATAATGAAGGGACCTCTAATTCATGCCGTTTCTGCAGGTGCTAGGATATGGATGGGCCGGGTTAATGAGGAAATACGTGGTGGAACCAGCCCATATGTGATGGCCCAGCACCCTCGTCCAAGTCTCACGTTTCCGGTATGTCAATAAAAATGAAAAACTCTTAATCATACACCACTATATAATTCTAATCCTTCCCTGTTGAGTTTTTTATTCTTAAATTAAAAATTGGAAAATTTTTACTCGTCTTTTCACATAATTACATGTCTGTCTTATCTCATAACACATGTATTATAAACTTCTCTGTCAAATCAATAATTTTTTTCAATCAAAAGAAATTTAAGTTTTCTTAATTATTTTAATTAATGCTTAATTTTTTTTTATCAACAGAGAGTATAAATTGTAATGAATTATTTATAATTCATTGTTAATATAACGATTTATTAATTATTATTTTAAAGTTTTTTAATCAACATTTCCAAATGTCTCTATTTTTGTATTTATATTTTTTAGTAATAAGAAATTTTCTTTTAGTACTTTTGAATTTATTTTTTTTTCATATTTAAATGTATTTTTATAAGAGAAAACAGACTATGCATTGATAGTGTAAAATAGTTTTACATTGTTATCCAATCACAAACTATCATTTATTGTAAGTTTGTTGACTTTTATAATAAATAATTTAAAAGTCATATTAATAGTGATTTCTGATTAATTGACGGTATAAAATTTTTTATATTGACAATGCATAACCATTAAACTCTTTTTTATAAATGCTCGTATAATGATGCATAGTACACTTGCTAGTAGTAGAATATTTTTGTAATATGCACATATTCTTTGCATCCTTTCACTTGGTAAATGTTTATAGAGTGAGGATAAATTTAAAACAAAAGGCAGAGTTTATTAAAACCTCTCTAATATAAGGTTACCCCAAACATTTAGGATAGTTAATTGAATTTGACTTCAATCTAGGCCAAGTGCAGAGCTACAAAGCAGCGATTTGGATAAAGTAGAAGAGGGTGGGAAAGGGGTTTCATTCATCAATAGAGATCAAAATAATTTGTCTATAGAAATAGCCAAATCTTCATTATTATTCCTCATAGGAAGGCATAAAGTGGGAGGAAAAAACGTAAATAATGCTTTTGCATTTATTCAAAATAAAAGCAGAGCTGGCCCAGCTGGGCTGTAAGATTCTAGTCTGACTATGGCACCGTGGACTTTAAGAACTACAACAACGTTAATATCACGCATTTAAGCTTACTTTTGTACTGCATATATGTGGTCCATGAATTGCCGTCACAATTAAGCTTGACCAGCAATGTGGAAGCGACTTACGAACTATGAAGGAGACATGGAGAGAATGGCTACGTCGACACTAAGACGCAGCTGCATGTGACCCATGATGCTAATTTCGTAATCAATTTGAATTTATTCTTTAAAAAATGTCAGATATAATTGACCCCATTTTTATTGATAAGATTTTTTATTATCATTATTTACTTGACTTAGATTCTGCTATATTGACAACCCTTATATATGGGAGAAATTATTGTATGATTTGCCAATCTTTACATAACATGCAACTGAATTTTATTAACTCTATTAACATACAATAATTTTTCCTTACATGGATGTTTAGGACGGTGTTGTAAATCTTATAGAAACTAGGACATTTGACTCGTCGGTTTGTAGCTTTATGAGCTGTGTTGTTGTACTGTTGCGAGATAGCAACATTAAAATTACCACCGGGAAATCAAGGATGTAACAAGGGAAACAGGTGTAACAGTACTAGACTAGTTATTCATGCACCTCCGGCGAGATGTAGCAATAAAAAGTTTCACATGCAGTCACATTGTATGAAGATTCTGTATTGATGTATTTCTGAAACAATATACTTACATAAATAAATTGTTGGTATGCAGAGCATTACATGAGAAAGATGAACACCGACTTTCACGGGCAAAGTTTTTCTTTATTGCACTTGTGTGCAGTTTTTCGTGGTACGTGATCCCTGGATACTTCTTCACAACGCTCACAAACATTTCATGGGTGTGTTGGATATTCTCCAAGTCAGTTACAGCTCAGCAGATAGGCTCGGGCATGAGGGGGCTGGGACTTGGAGCCCTCACACTTGATTGGACTGCTGTGGCATCATTCTTGTTCAGCCCTCTTATCTCACCCTTCTTTGCCATTGTCAATGTTTTTGTGGGCTATTCATTAATAGTCTACGTGGTGATTCCTATAGCATACTGGTGCCTAAATGTGTACAATGCCAATAGGTTTCCCATTTTCTCCTCACACTTGTTCACAGCCCAAGGTCAAAAGTACAACATATCTGTTGTAGACAACAATTTTGAGCTAAATGTTGCAGAGTATGAAAAGCAAGGCAGAATTCATCTGAGTGTGTTTTTCGCTCTCACATACGGCTTTGGATTTGCCGCCGTAGCATCCACCCTCACACATGTTGTCTGCTTCTATGGAAGGTAATGCCACTCAAATTATTTAGCAGTGATGTTTAATTTCTTACTATATTAATTTAATAAGATGGTAGTAAACCAAGACTCTTGAATCAGGGATGTGATGTTATTGAGTTTGAAATTTTGGAACAAACACATGCAGTAGTATGTTATAAATTCTATATTGCTCTGGTTGTCAAAAAATTAATGTAATTTATATGATGTTAAGGTCCTTTGTATATTGTGCAATAACATTTAAACAATAATTCTCAGAATTCTAGACAATTTACTCATATAAGCTAGAGTTTTAGATAGATCAAATTAAAACAACGATGATTTTTCCACAGTTTTTTTAAAGTTCATGTGCAATATCTTAAGATATAACGCCATGACACAGCAGAACTGCAAATGAAACATTACACAAAGAAAGGAACTTCCTTCGATTCGCTTTGAGTTTTTGTTGAGCTATCCGCTATATCATTCTAAAAATTATTATATTTTTATGTATAACTAAATATGCAGGGAGATTATGGAGCGCTATCGCGCTTCTTCTGAAGGCAAAGAAGATGTCCACACAAAATTGATGAAAAGATACAAGGACATACCTTCCTGGTGGTTTCATTCATTGCTGGTTGTGACACTTGTGGTTTCTCTCGCCCTATGCATCTTTCTAAATGACCAGGTTCAGATGCCCTGGTGGGGACTTCTCTTTGCGGGAGCCCTAGCTTTTGGATTTACTCTGCCCATTAGCATCATCACTGCCACCACAAACCAGGTTAAAGTCTAACTTTTGCTCCCCATTATGTGATAGCACATGCATAGACCAACTCTTATGTCGTGCAGATATTTAACTTACTTTTAAAGACTAGGAGTGGTATAGATCGTGCTCCTAGCCAATTGGTCAGAGGAGTTCTAACTTTATTTCAAATACTAGCTACTAGCTATGCTAAAAGCTTAAGTTGTTAGATAAACAGGTATGATTGAACTTATATCTAACATTTATCTGCAAAATGATATGAATATGTATACATTTTAATCTGCTTTCTCAGTGATTATTTCCGAATGTAAGAACAGTTTAAGCTAGAGATATTACGTTTGTTTGTTGTATGTGTTTAGCTTGAGAGTCCTCTTGTGGTTTTAAACAATTAAGTAATATGTTCATGGGAGCACAAAATCTCAAGTTTTGACTATTGCTTTCTTATGCTGTGTGTTCAGACACCAGGATTGAATATCATCACTGAGTATGTCTTTGGTCTCATTTA
Source organism: Spatholobus suberectus (assembly GCA_004329165.1). Classification (NCBI taxonomy): domain Eukaryota; kingdom Viridiplantae; phylum Streptophyta; class Magnoliopsida; order Fabales; family Fabaceae; genus Spatholobus; species Spatholobus suberectus. The sequence continues at coordinate 6,322,736 of CM014729.1, read as the reverse complement.
CCCTGGAAGACCAATAGCAAATGTATGCTTCAAAACCTATGGTTACATGAGCATGGCGCAGGCTGTCTCTTTCCTCAGTGATTTCAAACTTGGGCACTACATGAAAATCCCTCCAAGATCAATGTTTTTAGTGCAGGTATATTCTTAGTGCAAGCCCACTCCTCTTCCCTCAAATTTTGTAGAGTTCACATGCCTGCTTTTAATTATTTGCTTACTATGATCAAATAAAGAAAAACAAAAAGAAACTTGATGCCAAGGGCAATTATGAGCACTTACTCCTAGAATGCCCTTTAGGTAGCCAGTAAAATTCTTAGAAAATCATAAATTGTCATACATCTTAATTATTGTCTTTGACATGGTTTTCCTTAACATCCAAACAGTACATGCGTATCACACAATTGCTGATATTATATTAGGTATTCTTATCAAGAGAAACATTGAATCAAGTTGATATACAGTATATTACAATTTACAAGTATGTTTAACCGGAAGGTTTAATTGTCTTTATTTTAGTCATAACTTTTCCTTTGCTTAATTCTTTGGGAAGGAAATTTAACTGACGACTGTTACAGATATCTCTCGTTTTAAAGTAACAATAATCAAACTCTTACAAATAGTTAACAAGTTTGTAAATAAAGCAGAAGCTAGTGCCGGCTGTACATGTTAGGGATGCAATCATGCAAGTAGATTTCGCGACTATTTGTTATGATACAAAATCAATTATATCAGATATGCTTAAGGTTGGACTTTTATTCTTACTTTCCAAAGCTTTATAATGGATTAATAGTTCAGCTACAATTTTTATTGCCTAATCAATGTGTCACATACACTAGACCAACTCATCTTATATGCTGACAGAGATATCACATTTCACTACTACAAAAACCGGTTTTTAAAACAGGAATTTAAATCGGTGTTTTTGAGTCCGATTTAAAAAAAAAACGTGGTGACATTTTTGTAAATAAGTGAAAATTTTTTAAATCGGTTGTAAGAACTTTTTAAATCGGTTCTCATATAAAAAGTGAACTTTTTAAATCGGTTGCAAGTGCAACCGATTTAAAAAAGTACGCGCTGGCTCAAATTTTAAAACGATTTAAAGTCCTTGGGTTTCCCTTTCAGCTCCAAGCCCCTCTCCCCCAACCCCACCCCCCTCATCATCGTCATCAATGGCCCCAGCTGTGTCGGCAAGGACGCCTTCATCGCACGCCTCCGCAAGTCCCACCGCTACCCTCCACTTCGTCGTCATCACCACCATGCACCCTCGATGCTCCGCAGAGGTCGACAGGAAAGATTACCTGTTTCTAGAGATGGTGGAGCTCGAGAAGCTGCTAGAGTATGTGCTGTTTGTATTTGTGGCAGCAAAGAGTGAGATGGTGTTGATGGAAAGGCTCGTGGACTGAAAGACCGAGACTGCGGAGTTGCTGCTCGTGAGGATTGGCACCACTAGGGAGGAGATGAAGCACGTCAAGAATGTTGATTATTGGTGGTGAATGTCAATGGAAGCTTGAGAATGCGATGACCATATCACTGAACTTTTTAACTCGGTTATCACCATGACTGAGTTAAAAAAATATTTTAACTCAGTTCAAATTACGATTTAAAATGATTACATTTTTTATACTGCCTGTATTTAAATCGGTTGTATAACCGATTTAAAAAGCTTTTTTTAACCAATTTAAAAAACCTTTTCTGCAATAGTGTTTATTCTGTAGTTTCTGATACATTCAATTTGTTCACATGTATGTATAGTTCATAGGTACAATGCTTGCTGGAACCATCAACATAGGGGTAGCATGGTGGTTGCTGAACTCTATCAAGAACATATGTCATGATGATCTCCTTCCCGCGGACAGTCCCTGGACATGCCCTGGTGACCGTGTATTCTTTGATGCATCAGTTATTTGGGGTCTGGTAGGACCAAGGCGTATCTTTGGTTCTCAAGGAAACTACAGTGCAATGAATTGGTTCTTCCTTGGAGGTGCATTGGGACCCATAATAGTTTGGTTATTGCACAAAGCATTTCCCAGACAGTCATGGATTCCACTAATCAACCTCCCAGTTCTCCTGGGAGCAACTGGAATGATGCCACCAGCAACACCATTGAGCTACAATGCCTGGATTTTCGTTGGAACAGTTTTCAACTTCTTTATCTTCCGTTACCAAAAGAAATGGTGGCAAAGATACAACTATGTTCTATCAGCAGCACTTGATAGTGGGGTTGCTTTTATGACTGTCTTGCTCTACTTCTCACTGGGTTTGGAAAACAAGAGTCTAACTTGGTGGGGAACTGATGGTGAACATTGTCCACTGGCAGTTTGCCCAACAGCAAAGGGCATAATCGTTGATGGTTGCCCAGCAAACTAGTGATTTTATGCCTATTTTAATGGTTTCATTTCAGAACCACACATGAATATTTATTAGCAAATGCAAAATGTAAAACATAAAAAGTCTATATTTTCAAGTAAATAGCTAGTGTTACTTACTTACATGGTTTATTACGCTTATTATTGATGTGCTTTCTTACTGTGTGGTATAACGAGAGGCAGTAATTATCTCATTTCAATTAACTGGACATGAGAGTAAAAAGGTGGTGGTTATGCTCATTTCACAATCCCATTTAATTCAACGTTAACTCAACTTTAAAAATAGGCAATGTATACGTGAGTCAACCAATGCAGAGTGCAAAAGTAGTGAAACGACTGCAAAAAGTGGACCGACTTGCAAATTATAACTCAGCTTTCAAAAAAATAAAAAATAAGAAACCGTATGCAAAGTGCAAAAGTGAAAATATATTAATTTTATATTCATATATATAAAGTTAAAAATAACTAACATGGTATGGTATAATTAATAAATAATCATGTTTCTTAATTATGTGGTACGGGATTCGATTCCTATATTCATGTCTATGAAAAAGCATTATTAAGAGAGGTCAATCTTTTAAATTGATTTTCGTAAAATAACAAAATTTGCTTGAGAAGCCACAACATAATTAACCGAGAAGCCGTTAAAGCTCCTCAAATTTTCGTATATTTTTTAAAAAATAATTTAAATTTAAATTATTAGATAATAAATTTTATTATATTATTTGTAGTTAGTTTGTTAGTAAGATTATGCAATTTAAAAATATGTATATATGTAAATATTGTTATAGATTATATGCTATAGAGAAATTTATTTTACATTTGCTCTGAATTCAAACAAAAAAAATTAACATTGAAATGAACATAGAGATTAAATTTTATAAAAATAGTATGATCCATAAAAAATATTTTGATGAAAATAATGGTGATGAGATCACACATTCAGTTAAATATGAATTCTTTTGGTTCTTATAAAAAAGTTAATTATTTTAATTTTGATTATTTTGTATACATATCACATTAATCTATTTTCTTTTATTCACACTTTATTTGAACAATTTTTAAAATATGAAATCATTTTGGACTTTTTATTTGAATCCCAATAGTTGAAAATTTTAAAAGAGAATTAAAAAGGACTATTATATTAATCTTGAAACAAATTTAAGTTTTAGTGAACATTAAATATTAGTGGTCTTGACATTTTTTTTTTCTAAATTGAAGTTGGTGAAAGAAATAATAACAAAAGAAATTAATGTCAAATTATAAATATTAGACTATATTTAAAAATTAATTCTTTTTTTAATGCATGTAATGTTTATAGAATATTATTAATAATACTTGCAATTATTGTTATTGTTAAGAGAAGTTTTTCATAATTGAAACTTTTTAAATTCCATTTCAGATCAATTTTGTTGCAAGATAGTGATTGAATGAATTACTATAAGTGAGATGTTGAAATTGCTTGATTATTAAACTTTAATTAACCAATTTACAGTTCAAAATGTTAGAAGAATAAAATATGAATTGATGAGTTATATTAAAGTAGGACTCAAATATAAAATTTACCTAAGATCTCAAAATTTCTAGACACGGTCTTGTGAAGGTGAATTACCAAGCTTTCTGAAAGAAAAAAAATAGAAATATATTCATCAACTAAACAAGAAAAAGTGAAGTGTGGGATTGGTGAAGTCTTGAAGAAGCTGCAGTCTATTTTGAAAACGAAAGCCACAGAGGTCTGAGAGTGCTTCGCTCACGAAGAAGGGGGAAGAAAGAAGTAGTGTTGACTGTGTTACTCTTAGGATGTGTTTAGTAGAAGAGAAATTTTTTCATGTTCAAGAATCATGATTTCTGAGAATTATAAATTTTAGAAATTATGATTTCTAGAAATGACTAAAATCTGTTTGATTGATCATAAATATTCATGGAAATATTTATATTTGTTACTTGAGAATTAAATATTTTTATGTTTAGTTTTAATAGAATTTTTCTAGAAACTTTAATTATTTATCACATTAAATGAATTAACAAAAATAACATGATATTTTTATCGCAGTAAAACTTTTCTCTCAACTCGGAAAAGTTAGATTCTCACCTCCTCATGAAAATAATTTCGTGAGAAATATAAGTAAAAAAGATTCTTGAGAAATAATGTTTCCGGAGAATGTTATTTTTTAAATAATAAACGAAACATGACAAACAAACATTTTCAACTTCAAATTCTTCATAAACTAAAAATTTTCTTTGTATCAAACGCCCTCTTCAAGCCTAGAGGTAAGAAAAATTCATTCCTTTAATTATTAAACATTTAATAATAAGAAAATGAACATATGTTAGCTAAAGGGTTCTAACTTAGTGATTAGTGAATGAAATAAGTGATTACTGAAATATTATATTCAATTAGGGTTTTAACTTTTGATGGAAAATTTGGGGTTAAGAAACATTATATTCGATCGGCTTTGATTTATTGGACAAATACGTTAGATTTTTTGGGTCGGAGCTTCTGTTAATTTCTATACTTATTTTATATTATTTTTGACGGTATAGTTTGTTTTATAAAATGATTTAAACCTATAACTAATTTCTTCTATATAAATTCATATAATTATGTATTCCACTTTAATCTAAATGTTGTGAATGTAACCTTTTTTTTTTTAATGTTGTGAATCACCAGAAACATGTGTTTGCATTTTATTGAACTTATATTCAATTGGCAAATGTGTAAATTATTGTAAGAGTAATATGTAAATTACTTGTCTAACTTATGTATACTTATTGTAATATACCCCACTTCCAAAATTTTAAAATTTCCATTATATATTAATTAAACCTAAGAATTTATAAATTTTCTTAAACCTAATTTAAATTATTAAAATTTTGTTTAGAAATATTATCTATTAATTTTAAATATCTTTCCATCTAATTATTTCATTTTTAACTCAATAATTTTTCTTAAAATTATGCCTTCACAGTGAGCTATTTTAAACAATAATACATAAAGTTTTCTTCTTTTAATCTTCAAATTTACCAAAATCTCATGCTTCATGCTCATCACTATATCCAAGAATTAATGATATCAAACAAACTCATCCTCATTGTATTATGATTAATATGCCAACCCAAAATCATATTTTGCATACAACACTACTGCAATAGACACACTTAACATCAGTTAAATTAGGCCTTTTACATTTGTTGTAGAACTAATGTAGATCCTGCCATTGTAAAATGTGGAAACTTTTTACATCAAACTATCGAAACCAATGTAGAAAGTTCGTCTTCCTTTGAACAGCTCACACCCTTCGTCTTCCTTTGTCTTCCTTCAATATCTTTTACATCGGATTATTAGAACCAGATATAAGAAACACAACCACATCTAAGAAAAAAAAACAGATCTAAAAATAGATCTAAAAACCGCAGAGTGCAACATCGCCTGCTTACCCACGACATCGAAAAAACCAAATCTAAGAAACAAACTACATCAGTGAACAAACCCAACTCCCGCAAACCTTGATTCCTAGCATCACCACCACTAAACCTACAAAAGAAACAAAACTACAAAGAATCAAGACCATGTTGCAAACCTGGGAAAGCGATATGCATGAGAGAAGAGGAAGAATTGGGGAAGAAGGAGAGAAGAAAGGGAAACGTGTGAGAATTTAGTACTTGCAGCAATGGCAACAATGGTGATATGAGCACAGCAGCTCAGGCACGACGCAATGACAACACGGAAGAAGATGATGATGAGATTTGGAGGGAGCAGAAATAGAGGGTTGTAGAATGGGTTAGTGAGGAAGAAGAAGGCGAGGTTTGGGGGGACACGAGTGGAATGAATAAAAGTTATAGGTTTTAAAAAGCCACTAGCATAATAACTCGTGCCCTGCACGGGTGTTGAGTTTATAATTTTTTATATTATTATAAATTTTAATGTATGTTTTAATTATTTTTAAATTTTATATAAGTATATATTAGTAAATATGTATATAAATATGTAAAAAATATATAAAAATAATTATAATATTAATATATATTCAAATAATTTTATAATTTTATATGTCTTATATCATTTTAATTTATATAAATATTTTTTTAAATTCTATTATCTTTATAAATATATTTGCATTTGTATATAATTTAAATATATACATAACTTTAATAAGAAATAGTAATAATAAAAATTATTTTTTATTACATTTTGTAATTATTATTTTTTTTTTTTAAATGTTTCCATCATAAAGAAAAGAAAGAAATGACTAACATTAATTATAAAAAAAAGAGATTTGTGAGTATTTAAACTATTAGAATAAAAAAATAATGATGAATAGAAAGATAAGATGATGTGTGTATAATAATAGCATTGTTAATCTTATTTTATTTTGGCTAATAACTAAAAGACTTGTAAATTTTTCTAAAGTGATTTTGAGTTACAAGTAGGTGATTGCAAAGACAAATTGCAGGGAGTTGATTGCTTGTATGAAGGAGCAACAACAACAACTTATTGATTTGCATTTGCACAGAGCTATTATCATGCGTCTTAGATGTATGTCGCATTGCTAACAAAGTTGCTGACTGTTTAGTTTGTTGGGGTGCTCGTTTCCCTCATAGCATGCGTTAATGGACATTCCCACCATCAGAGGTTCTTTTGGAGTATAACAAGACTTAGGCTTTGTGTCTTAGTTTGTGTTGTTTGTCTTTATTTTCCATATGCACCCAAAAAAAAAGTGATTTCAAGTTGGTTTAGTTTATTTCTAGTTCTACTTTTATGTACGATTTTTATTCTTATACATAGAAAATAATTAGGTCCTTTAAACATGCATGCCAATTAGGATTTAATTCTTGATCATATACATGAAAGTGAAACTTGATAATATATACTCAATATATCATTATTGGATACAACCAACAATGAAATGACACATCATTAAAAAATTTAAATATAAAGAAAAAAGGTAATTTCTCTACTATGAGTTTATCTGGGTGGGTATCAGTACCCCTGATGAATACATTTTAAACTTATACAACTAAAATCTACTTAATTGCTGACATGGAAATACCATTTTTTTTTATGGTTAGGGTCTATTTTATTTTTAATTGTTGATTGATCTTTCAACAATAAAAGTTAAAAAGACATATTTTAAAATCAACTTTGTAAAGGCAAGCATAAAGGGTGTGAAGAATCAATAAATGAACTCTTCTTGTTCCTTAACTTGACATTAGAAAAATACCATTTCACATTCAGGGCATGACTAATTTGTCTTAAAATTGATCTCAGTTAAGTTTTTACTTAATAAATATCTAAATGACAACAACGAAGTAGTGATGAAGGCGATCAATGAATGTGGTTATCAATTTCTTAGTTTTGTCCTTTCAATGAGTTCTCAATTCTCATTATACTATAATTGTCTTTATTTTTCAAAAATTAGTGTATTCAAATTGATTATTTCTAAATTTATATGGTAGGTTAAATATATATGAACATAAATTAACATTTTCTAGGTGAAGAGTGATATCATTAACTATATATTGTGTAATTAGTTGTAGATACATGTGTTTAATTAAATGTTATGGTATGAGTTTAAGTGTTTGATAAAATGTCTTAATTGAAAATGTGTTATTTTGAATATGGTGGCTCCATTCGAATCTAGGTAGTGATGACGTGGTTGCAAAAACAAAAGTGCAAAACACATACCTAGCAAAGAAATAAAGTTGGGTGATCAAGGTTGACTACTTGCCCACATGTGTTTATATTAGTGAGTCTCTTTGATGTGAAATATTCAAATTGATTGAGACTTTGTATTTAGGAAAAATATTTGTTACATGCATTTGAAGTAACAATAAACATAAATATTGGAAAGAAATGATTAGCTGCTGATTGGTAGGGAACATTGATTGATGTTATGGAAATACTTTAAATTAACACTAATTGACTTATTGATTGAATATATTATTTATATAATTACAACTATGTTTTATTAAAATAGATTATTGAATTCAATCTTTAAATCATAAAATTGGTGATTGGAATCATTGCAATACTTAAATCATCAAAAAGATTAGTCAATTGAATCTATAAGCAAAGTTATAATTATTTTAATTATGTACTTTATGAATTAAAATATATTTTTATTTCGATAGAAAAAATATTCTCTAAAGTGATGTCATATGAAAAAAACTTCTTTTATATATATATATATATATATTTCTAAATTAGTTGCGCACAGTGCATTCTAACTTGTAACTAATTTTTTTAATAAGCATTCACCTATAAATTCAATTTGTATTAGGATAGTTTTGTTCATTAATTTAAATCTTCACAATTTTTCAAAGAGAAAGAGAAAACAAATGATATTTCTAATTTATATTGATGAAGAGATAAAAAAAAATGAGCTAAGTTTCAAGTACTTATAGATTAAGTGATATTTTTGCATGATTTTTAAGTTTGTTTAAGTTTATTTATTATTTTAAATTTATTGATTTATTATTTTATCTGTATAAGGTTTATATTCTGATTGTGATCTTAAGTATAAATTAATTTTTTACAATTTTAATTTAAATATACATTAAGTACAAAATCACATGATCACATTTCAATTTTATTTTAATAAACACACACACACACACACATATATATATATATATATATTATACATTTGATTGATTTAGTCAAAATTTAATTTAATATTGGTTTACATACAAATTATTTGTCATTTTTAATTTATTACTTTGTGTAAATTTTATAATTTAATTATGATAGTTTGGATATGTATCACTTCAATTAGAATTTGATTTGATTTAAATCAAAATATTATTCTTTTCTAGAATTGATATTTATAAAATGTTAAAATTTAAATTAATGAGAATGACAATTAAAAATAAACAATTTTTGTATTGATACGTGACATGATTCATATTGGAGACAACATCAAAAATATCTAAGAATATACATCTAAGTTTTGTCCATAATAATAATAATGATTAATGAAATGATTTGATTTAAGTAATTATTAATAACATAAATAATAATTTGTGCATTTATATTTTAATTTTATATGTGATGTGCATTTATTTGTAATATTTTAATCTTGTAATTAGTTGCGTAAATTTAAGGTTTTAAATATATTACAATTAGTTAAATAAAGTATTTTATTAATTATTTCAGCATGATTCTTGTTTAAGTATATGTTTTCTTAATTTTTATTTTATATTTATAGTAATTATTTATTACACATACTATTTCAAAAATAATTAAACAAATTGAAAGTTTTAATTGTATTGTGTAATATTTTGATATGAATCTAATCTTCAATGATAAATAAATTATTAAATTATTCATTATAAATTTTTAAAAGATGATAAAATAAAAATTATTTTAAGAAAAAATAAACATGGTAATGATAAGAAATATGAGACTTGAAAATTAAAATTGTTATAATAGAATATTATTTTTATTAATATATTAGATTATATAAATTGAATTCAATTGAATATACAATTAAATATAATGATTAAAAGGAATAAATGTTGAAAAATTGTTATTTTCACAAATTATTTGTTATTTTTAATCACATGAACTGATTTTTTTACTTATTTATATGAAATTTATAATTTGTGTGTTATATTTTGAATATAAAATAATCTGATTAAAATGTAATTCAAATCAAAATTATTAACCAATTACACAGTGTAATTTATTCACATAGTTAAATGAAATTATTTTTAACTATTTGTTTAACTAATGAAACAATAATTTGAATAATATGTTATAAAAGACTATAACTTAAATTTTTTACGTGGTCTATTATTTGAAGTCTTGGTCTCATTATCTACTGTATTGTTTTTCATCTCACACATATCAACAAAAGGATCACCTTCACATAATAAAATATTCAACACTTGAATCATTACATTTTAACTCATAATTCAAAAAATAAATAAAAATTCATAAACGTTAAAACTCTTTATGAAGGAAAAAACCAAGAAAAAAGACAAAGTTACATATGAAGGAATAAAATTAGTATAACAATATTTTTAATGAAAAAAAACACAATTTTAAAGATTAGTAAATAATATGATATACCCATAATTTATTTCCATTTTTTCCATTAAGGTTTCACCTTTACTAAATAAAAAAAGAATGAGGTCAGAAACAGTAAAACCATAGGATACGCATGGTGTGATCGAAGCAAGAAATAAAAAGAAAAGTAGAAATATCTTATGTGAGAACAAGTAATTAGAAAAATAAATAATAAAAAGTAGAAAAAGAAACATTGACTTATCCACTATTTTTTCTATATTTTTGTCGTTACTGGTGAACCTTTGCAAAAGAGCCAACTTGAGTTAAAAAATATTGAAGAATAGGGGCATGCAACAGGTCATTGAGGAAAAAAAACAAAAAGAAGAAGAATATATACTAGTTGTAATTATTTTAATTAATTTAAAATAATCTTTATTGCCTTAATTAAAACATGTATTGGGAGTAATCAATCAATAAATTAAAAAGGATTTTATCATATAAATGCTTTAATTATTAGAATAAAAAATATTACCATAATTATCATAATTATTGTGATTATGAATAACATTCAATAAAATTTGAAAAATTAATTTTTTGGTTATATAAAATCAAAATCAAATTAAGATTTAATTATTTAATTGATGAATTTAAGCAGAATATATACTTATTATAAACGCCTTGACTATAAATGCCTTAATTATAGACAACTTAATTACTACAATTAAATATAATAATGTATTTATATGAATAAAAAAATGTGAAATTTAGGCAGAAAAAAATGAATATGGTGTTGCCACATGACATCTTTCCATATTATAAAACCTTCTTTTATAATATATAATAGATAATAGATATAATAGATTTTACATCGGTTCTAATTTGAACCGATGTAAAAAAGTTGTCCCAAATGGAAAAAATGCCATCGAGCATTTTTAACTTCAGTTCTCATATAACTGATGTAAAACAATGTTGTTAAATGTATTTTTTCCACTAGTGCAACTAAATATCAAAACATAGAAATTATGTAATATAGGAAATATCTAACATATAATAGCATAATAACCAAAAAATAATATGGATTATAAAAAGAAGAATTAAAAAAATAACAAAAAGGTGAAGTTTCTCAAAATTGAAACTTTAGTGATTTTTATCTAAGTATTTTAGGAGGGTTAATGAAAAACTTTTTTCGCTAAATATACTCTTCTTTATGGCACGTCCATGCAGCCATCTAATTAAATGAGTATGACTTGGTCTTTAACGCTCTCCAAAAATTTGTGTGGTAAACATGTGTCCAGCATGAAATATTCTATATTTTGTTAATTCCTACTCTCAAATATCTAGATAGAAATTAGAGATAATGTTAAACCTGTTCCTACTCAGTTTCCACGAACTGCAAGTCCTCTAATTATGTGTACCAAAGCTTGCCAAGTAGAAATTATATAACTCTCATAGATACATTGACTAGTTGACCTAAAACAGTATTATTTATGATAAAGACAGTTTGTTATCTTTTCTTTCACTAAAAATCACGTGTAATAGTCCTAAAATACAGAATTTTTTATTAGTTTATATTAATTTTTCTTAAGAAAATTGTAAAGAAAAGTCAAAATAATTAAAAAAATATTAGATTTTAAATGATAAAATTATTTTTTTATTCTATTTGATTATTTATTCAAATATTAAATTAACTAATTGAGAAAAATTAATTTAAATTAATTAATTAAATTCCTCTATTTTTTCTCGATTATTTTCATATACATTATATTATGGTAATCTAAAAATTACTAATTAAATACAGTTAAATATAAAAATATTAGTATTTTAAATAAATATTATTTTTATTATTTTTCCATGAGAAAATGATATATTTTAAATAAAATTTATTTTTTATCTTATTTTCTTTGTCATTTTTATATAAATTTTATTTTTCATATCTATATCTACATCTAAATAAAATATTTAACGCTTGTATCTTATGGGTTGCATAAAGTTATGCACCCCATATCTTATAGTTTTTTTTCCCACTGGAGCAAATATAGCTGGCACTATAGGTTGCTTAAAATTAAGCGCTGTGGTATCTTATGCTTAAAAACTATTTTCCTCCATCAACCACCTTCTCAGATTATGCGAAGAAGAGGGAAAAAACAGTAATGACCAAAGCCCCAAACAGAAGAGAAGAAGAAGAAGATTGGACATTTCACAACACAACCGATCGAACATTCAGAACAATAGTTGTCATGTCGAAACCAAACAACACCTCAAAAAATCAGAACCAAGATCCAAAAACAATTTTACAATTTTAGAACCAAAACCAAAGTTTCACCATATCAAAACCAAGAAACAAGGCTACAAACAAGATTCACACACAAATTATATATTCACCAATTTTTTTTCCAGCATTTTGTTAAGGGTTCCAACTTTCCAAAATTGTAGATCTATAGGAAGGGGGAAGAGATCTAGTGGTGACGTGGGTGAGGCGTGGAGAACGTGGCAGCAATCATGTGCAGCATTGGTGACGCGGCGATAGGCGTGCGCGCTAGTGTTTTTGTGGCGATGGCCATGCATGTTGATGTAGTGGTGCGATGTGAAATCGAGTGATGATTTTGGTGGTGACATGGCTTCACTTTGACGGGAGCTCTGCTAATGAGATAGATTGATGAGAAGGGAAGAGATCTGAGAGCATAAAGGAAGCGAAGGGGGAAGATATTTCAGAAAGGGATGAGAGATGAGAGATTGAAAGGGACGGTAGTAGAAATGAGTAATTTTTTTAAGCCTTTTGAGAAAAATGTGTGAAGCTTCAAGATTCTCAAATATCTCTCTTTTGTTGGACAATCTACAGTAATTGTTTGAATTTTTTTATACCGTTGGATAGTGACACAAAAATTGTTTGAAAATACAAATTTCTACATTGGAAAGTTAATCTTATCTGAAAATAACTGCTCTTGACATGAAATGTTATCGTTTTATACTGACAGTGAAAAATATTACTGTTGAATTGTACAGGACTATACACAATGGTTCAATTCACACCATTTTACACACAATTCTCAACACCTAGTTTATTATTTTGTTGTTATCAAGTCCCAATCTTGTTTGTTTTTTGTCAAATAGATCTCAATTAGTTTAATTATCAATGTTACATAATTTTTTTGCAAAACCATCCACCCCCTATTGGTGACAATTTTCAAAATTTTCAAAATCCTCAGTATTTTATGTATCAATCACTACCAACCAACCCCATCGCGTGGTATAGGCCTCCACTGGGTACTAGTGGCGATGTGGGAGTCCCCTGACGATGAACTCGAATCACCATTCATGTCTGTGTCTGAGTCTTAAGTTGGGCTAGAAAACATTATGCTTAATGAAGGAGGAGAAAATTGTACTTAGAAAAAAAAAAACTCATGTTAGGTTCTCAGTAAAAGAAGACACACTTCTTATTCAATCATGGCTTAACATTTCAAAGGATGTAGTTGTGGGAGTTGGCTAAACAACAATTGGTTTTGGTTAAGAATCAAAGACGATAATAACAATTACTGCAGGTAGTTTCAAGAAAGGGAAGTAATTCAATTAAAAGTGGTTTCAAATAAATACTGTGGTTCAGAAGTTTGTCAGTTGCTCCAAAGAAGCTATTCATAAAAAGCAAAGTGGGAGCTCAGAGAAGGACATCATGACTGACACACAAGATTTTTTTTTCTCAAGATGGAGGTGAAAATTTCAAATTTGAGCATGCATGATTGTTGTTGAGAGATGCACCAAAATGGAAGGGAGAATTAATGGAAAACTCTTCAAAAAGAACAAAGGTTTATTCTTCTAAGGCATATTCATCGTCTTCTAACATAGAGACGTCAATCAATTGTTTAGAATATGACTCAGCATCACCAATGGCTCGCCCAATAGGACAAAAGGCAGCACAAAGGATGAGCAAAGGAAAAATAGCTGAAATGTCTTCTAATAATGTCGATTTAACTGACATGGAAAATGCTATAAAGGAACAAAATGTTGTCATGGTAAAAATAGCTAAGGCAAAGGAGACAAAGAACATTCGTATGTTGTATGAAATCTTCATGAAGGATACATATGCCATGTCTAAGAGTCAACACAAAGAACATGAATTGTATTGTAATTTTATTAAGCGTAAGTTAGGAAACTAGGTTAATATTGTACTTTTATTTAATTCGTTGTTATGTACACTAGTCATTATGAAACTAGCTATTATGAAACTGGCTGTTATGTCTCATCCTATATAATTGTGCAATCTTCTCTCATTCTTTCATCTTCTTATTAAATTGTGCAATCATCTTCTCTTATTCTCTCACGCTTAAATCATCCATAGAATGGATTCAAACACAAACTTTGATACACTTTGGAACCAAATGGTAGATGAAAAACTTGAGGACAATACCAAAGAAGAAATCATGAGATTAATACTTGAGAGGCAATGACAAGCCGACAACACCAATAGGTGCAGATGAAGAAGAATGGTGGTAGATCAGAGTCGTGAAGAAGGACATAAGTGATTGTTCAATGACTACTTCTCTTAAAATTCTATATGCACAGAGGCTCAGTTTCGACAAAGATTCTGAATGAGAAGGCATATGTTCATTTGAATTGTAAAAGCCCTTAGCAATTATGATGAGTACTTCCAAATGAGGGTTGATGCAATCAGTAGAATGGGCCTTTCACTATTGTAGAAGTGCATTGTCACTATTTATATATCGGCATATGGATCACCTATTGACAATATGGATGACTATGTTTGAATTGGTCAAAGCACTGCACTTGAGTGCTTAAAAAGATTTATGGTGTGCACAGTATTTAAGGATGAGTACTTGAGGATGCCTAACAACGAAGGCATTGAATGACTACTACATATGGGTGAGGGATGTGGCTTTCCAAGTACGTTATGTTCTATTGATTGTGTGTATTGTGAATAGAAAAATTGTCTAGTCATGTGGAAAGGTCAATTTTGTCAAGGTGATCATGGCAAACTGACAATAATGCTTAAAGCAGTGGCATCACAAGATTTGTGGATTTGGCATGCATTTTTTGGCACTGCGGGTTCAAATAATGACATTAATGTGTTAAATGCATCTAATGTGTTTAATGACGTTTTGTAGGTAAAAGCTCCTACGATGCAATGCATAGTGAATAAAACCCTATATAATATGGGATACTATCTAGCATATGGTATTTATCCAAAGTGGGCTACATTTGTCAATACTATCCCAATGCCGCAAGGAGAAAAACGAAAATTATTTGCCTAACAACAAGAATCAATAAGAAAGAACATAGAACGGGCATTTTGAGTGCTCCAATCTTGATTCGCAACTGTACATGGTCCAGCATGTGTTTGGCACGTGAATACATTGAAGAATATAATATATGCATGCATCATCTTATATAACATAATAGTTGAAGAAGAATGACACACATCCAGTGGTAATTTTCAATACGATCATGTAGGTAATGACAACTCAATAGTCAAAGTATCTAATCGTTCTTATCCCAATTTTGCTGCAACATACTTGCAAAGGAGAATACATCTTCGTGATAAACAAAGCCATCGCAAACTTCAAGATAACTTGGTGGAGCATATTTGAGAACGTTTTGGACATAAAATTAATGAAAACTATTTTTTATGTAATGTTACATATTTTTAATCATTATGTATTTCTCATTTGTTTAATATAATGTTATGCATTTCTTGTGATTTTTATTATAATGTTATGAATTTGTCATCATTTTTAACTTATTATGGTAAAAATTAATTAAAAATAAATTGTATACATTTTTATTATTTAATATTTTTATATATATTAATTAAAAAGGTTAAATATGTTTTCGGTCCTTAAACTTCACTTTTAGACCCTAAACAAAAATTGACTAGTTTTAGTCTGTATATTTTTCTTTTGTTAACATTTTTTGTCCTTCCTGTCAAGTATCATCAGTTGTCATGTCATTAATTAGTCTGACGTGGCAGTCAAGTGTAAATTTTTTTGGTAAATTAAGTTTAGTCCCTAATCTTTTCACAAAATTCACTTTTAATCCCTTAACAATTTTTTGACTAGTTTTAGTCCCTCAACTAATGTTTGTCATTGTTTTTAGTCTTTCCCATCAAGTATCACTGTTAAACAATGTGACAGTCATGTGGTCTACTAATTAACGTGACAGTCACGTGGTAAAATGTTGCTAGTTCAAGACATCTTCTATCGATTCTAAGGCATTACAAATTTTGTGACAGTGTAAAACCACCAAAGAAGGGATTTGAAATTTTAAAAAATGAAAAAAACAACGAATGAGATGCAATAAGCAAAATCACCAATGAACCCTAATGTTCAAACCTTTCCAAACCTCAATCTCCAACTCCACTTCTCAAACAAACGTTAAGCCTTTCCATTTCAATCTCACTCCCATTTGCTTTACAAGTAACACCATGTACAAAGGGCGGACATGTTCGATGTTGTCAGAATTTTCAACTAGGTTGTTGATTTTTGTATTATAAGTTGTTGATTTTGCTTACTGCATCTCCTTCTCTGTTTTTTTTTCAAAATTTCAAACCCTTTTTTCGATAGTTTTACACTGTTAGAAAATTTTTTGTGCCTTAGAACTACTAGAAAATGTCTTGAACTAGCAACATTTTACCACATGACTGCTATGACAAACTGGTAATCCACATGGTAAGTTACGTGGTTGCCAACGTGGTTGGCACATTATTACTTAACGATGATACTTGATGGGAGGGATCAAAAACAATTATGAACAATATTTGAGGGACTAAGACTAGTCAAAAAAATTGTTGAGGGGCTAAAAGTGAATTTCATGAAAAGATGAGAGACTAAGATCGGTCAAAAAATTATTGAGGGATTAAAAGTGAATTTTGTAAAAAGATTAGGGACTAAAAACATAAATTACCAAAAAAAATTACACGTAACTATCACATTAGACTAATTGATGATGTAACAACTCACGTGGTTACCACGTCATCACTTAACAGTGATACTTCACGGTAGGGACCAAAAATATTAACAGAAAAAAAGTATAAGGACTAAGACCGATCAATTTTTTGTTTAGAGACTAAAAGTGAAAATCGAAAAAAGTTTAGGGACAAAAAAATATTTAACACTAATTAAAATAATTAAATTAATATTTTAATTTGACACAAAATTAAGTGCAAATAAAAAAATATAAAAGTGTGAGTTGCTTTAGAATTGCTTAAAACTGCACCCATTGGAACAAAAAATTCATGAATTTTTAAAAAATAATGTAGTATTATGAGACCCACTTAAAAGAAGATAAGATACCCAAAGTGAATATTTTAAATTGAACCCATTAAACATGCTCTTAGACATTATTGAAGAAAAGAGTAGAGAGACCAACTCAAAGGGAAGTCAAGTCTTTTATTATCTTCCAAATCCAACGAAACAAAAAAAAAAAAAAACAATAGCACACTCAAAATTTTCAAAACCTGAACTATAAAAAACTATTGCTCTTTAACACCACACCATGAGCTCTGATTTAGAGAACTCAACTACAAGTAAAGTGGAGGAAGATGAGGTGTTTCCCATTGAGGAGGTTCGACTAACAGTGAACAACACCAACGATCCTACCCAACCCGTATGGACCTTCCGTATGTGGTTCCTAGGTCTTCTTTCATGCTCCCTCGCTTCCTTCCTCAACCAGCTCTTGGCCTACCACACCGAGCCTCTCATCATAACTCAGATCACTACTCAAGTTGTTGCTTTCCCTGTTGGCCACTCATGGCCGCGCTTCTACCCAGAACCAAGTTCACAATTCTCGAGTTTAGGTCCAAGATGTTCTCCTTCAACCTTAGTTCGTTTAACATGAAGGAGAGCACGTGCTCATTACCACATTTGCCAATGCCGGAAGCGCATTCAGATTCGAGTCGTTATAAGCGGTGGGTATCGTCAACATTATTAAAGCCTTTTATGGACGTAGCATCTCCTTTGTTGCGTCTTTCCTTTTCATCACCACAACTCAGGTCAGTGGTCACCTCCGTATCGTTTTCACTTCATGCTAATTATTAAATTAAGAAAATATATGTATATTATGTTAACTTTTGAAATAGAACCCATAACCCTTATAAAAATATTAAAATTGAATGAAATAGATAATAAAAATATTAAGTGCGAGGCAATTGTACTAATTATCATCGCTACAATAAAATTGTCAAACATTACCAGTTAAAAACTAGTCGAATTACGCATCACTAATTGAATAGGCTTATACATAAGAGTATAAGTGTGAGGTTAAATTAGAAAAACATATTTTAAATTGATTTTGAATGAAGTAGAAGCAACTCCTTCTTGCTTCAACTTTGTCATGATTTTTTTCAATTAAAAGTGTTTTTATTTGACTAACCAAACATCTTAAATTTAAATCAAATCAAGTTTGACCCAACTCACCACGATCTACCATGCTTTCACCACCAATTCCAAACATGCACTTATTCCTTTTGTAATCACGTCGTGACATCTTCACATTAAACAACTTGAAGTATGTCACCTTCAGCCTTTCTTTACGTTAAATTAATTTGTTGATCCTTAAATTATTTAGAAAATTTTAATTAGGTTTTGAAACTAAAAAATTTGTAATTTGGTCCCCAAATTAAAAAATGTAAGTCTTTGCTGGGGTTAGTTTTTGGCGACTTAAAACCGCCAAAGAATAACAATTTATGGTTATTTTAAAAACTCTAGGACCCAATTACAAAAATTTTACAAGATCAAGGACTTAATTACAATTTTTTTTTTAATTTGGAGACCTAATTAAAAATTCTCAAATAGTTTAGGAACCAACAAATTAATTTAACCATATAATTATATAGCTTGAGCAACAAATTTGGAAGAGTTAAAATAATTATTATTATAAAATATAAATTAAATATAATTATTTTGATAATATTATTTCTTATGTGATTTTAAGTATTTAATTATATTATTAAAATATTATTTATTATCATAATTAATTATCTTTTATGATATTAATTTTTTATTTTATTAATAATCTTTCTTGATTTTTTTTTCTTTAATGATTTTTATACTTTTGTTTGTTATTGAATAAAAAAAAATTGGAAAATTTATCTATGAATTTTTTGATGGAAAAGTTTACAAGAAACATTAAGTTTTTCTACACAAAACAAAATTTAAATGATAATACACAAAATAAAAAATAATTTTCTATAATTTTTTCAACAAATTTTAGAAAATAATCATATTTTCACTAAAACTACAGTAAAATTTGTAGAAAATTTTTGTAGAAAAAATTCACAACAAAATCATAAAATTAATAGAAAAATATGCAAAAAAAATCTACGAGAAAAAATTGTAAGTTCAAGAATGAGGATATAAAAGTCATGAAATATTGAGTTTAAAAAATGAAAAAAATAGTTTTATATTATGAAAAAGAAATTATTTAATGTATAAAAGTGTTATTAAAATAAAAAAACAAAAACTTAAAGTACAATATTAACATAAAATTGTCTATAATAATAATAATAACAACAACAACAACTAAAGATTATCTTTTTTAATAACTAAAAATTTGTGAATTCAAAAATAAATAACTAAAAATTTGTAAATCAAATTCTCTATATTTTTCAATAATTCAAAATTATTAATAATTTAAGAATAAATAGCTTAACAGAATATTATAAAAATCTTATTAGTGACTTGATGTTGATTAAACTCTGCGAATATATATATATATATATATCAGTTTAATTTTAACATTCATTATTAGAACCATACTCCACCATTTTTTATATTTGAATTATCATTCAAAAACTAACAAATGGTAATATAATAATTCTTTCAAATCATGATTATTTTCTGGAAACTTTTATTTCTGAGGTGGATTATTGAATTTGTTGTAAATTGAGAATTATATATCAATTCCAGAATTCCTGTTTAAAATAGAATCATTATCTTTTCATAATTCTCATATTGTGTAAAATGACATTTATAATTTTCTAAGTTGGAACTAAATATAAGTTATCCTAATTATTGAGGTGCTTTATAGTTATTGAATACTTAATTATGGAGGTGTTTTATAATTTATATTCTTTTCAAGTTTTATAATCAACGGAAGAAGAGATGAATGTCGTCGAACTAATACAATCAACAAATATATTAGACCGGAAATTCTAGTATTCAAGTGGGAGCCGTCGACGGCGAGTTGGCTGCAGTTTGTGATAGTAATTTACCTGTGTTATATAAATTAGAATTTCTAAGTTTTAGAAATTTTCAATATTCTTTTTTTTGGAAGTATACTTCACACATTATTCTTGTACTTGGTAAAAAAAATATCTCTCTCTTAAGCATCTCAAATTATCATTATTTTTTTTTTATCTATGTACTTAATTTTCTTAATCGTTTATCTATTTCAATTTAAAAATAATTTTATATTTTTTTTGAAAGGCAAAAAAAAAATTATTAATAACATAAGCATAAGTTATGCCCGCATTAGCCACCAATACAAACGACAGCACACCAAAAGGATGCGGTCCACAAGCCTTGCCCCAACAAAAAGAAAATAAATACAATCCTTGGAAAATAACACGAGCACCATATCACTATGAGACGTGGCTTGAATACTATGCCCTGTGACTACCAACTTCAAACCAGAATTAAACAAGGTGGGTACATTCTTTGCTCTCGCCTGACAAAAAGTGCCTCACAAACGCATAAACATAAAGCCCATCGTCATATGCCAAATCCTATGCTCCATTATCTCTGTAATCATACTACCAATTCCTAAAGCACATACAGCAAAAAGAGATAGGAAACCGATACGTGTTACCATATTGGTTAAACCCCTACTCCCCCTAAAAGTAATATCACGCAGCATCCCTGCTCTAACACAACTTAAGAAGGCTATATCCACCAATGCGTAGACAGACGAACCCCCATTCCCCATAAGGCAGGGAAGGAAACCCTACATTCTACTTGGAAGGAAAGGTCACCCCAATAAAGACGTCTTATTCATAGCACAGCACCAGGTGTTAGCTTAAAAAATAAAAAAATAAAAAAAATTCTCTGCATCCCGAAAAGCACTTCGCACAGCTCCAAACCATTTCTTCTTTCTACCCTTTCCACCAATTGGGTTGATTGCTACCCCCCTTATACACCTCGAAACCAAACCTTCACCACTTATGTCTTTGATACCTCCCACCTTCTTTGCCCCCAAGAAATGTAAGACTATGCCGTTTCTGTGAGACACGTCACAGGCTCCAAAAACCAGCATGATGCTGGCTGTTGGAAGCTCGATTTCCTACAACGAATCCAGTTCCATGAATAGTACTTTGCCATCTCCACCGTCTCTTCTATCTCCAGCCTCTCAGACTGAAAAACCATTTTATTTCTGACGCCCATATGACTGCAAACCAGATCACCTGCCAAACCTCTTTGTTGATGTCTCCCTTAGGCCTTAACCCCTGAAATTGTTAAAAATAAATTTATATTACAATTTAAATTATTATTATAAATCTAAAATATAATTTATATATTTAAATATAAAGTAATTTATTTTTTTTAAAGAAGAGTTTAATAAAACATCTGGAGTATAAGGTTACCCCAAACATTAAGGATGGTTAATTGAATTGTCTTCAATTAAGGTCAAGTGCAGTCAACGATTTGGATAACGTACATCCGGGGGGGGGCGATGGTTAATTGAATTGTCTTCAATTAAGGTCAAGTGCAGTCAACGATTTGGATAACGTACATCCTGGGGGCGGGGGCGGGGGGATGAGTGTCATTCATTAATAGAGATCCATAAAATTTGTCTACAGAATAACCAAATCTTCATTTATTTTTCCTCGTTGGAAGGCGAAAGTTAGGAAAAAAAGACATAAATAATGCTTTTGCATTTGTGCAAATAAAGACACTGAGCTGATTCTAGTTTGACTATGCACAGTTAACTTTAATTTGAGAATTGCAAAACAAATCACGTTAGGGTCCGTTTGGGATGGTTTTTGGTTGTGAGTTTTGAAAATTTCAAAAATTACAACTAATTTTTAGTTTTTAAAAATTAGTTTTAGGGCCCGTTTGGGGTGGTTTTTGATTGTGAGTTTTGAAAATTTCAAAAATTACAACCAGTTTTTAGTTTTTAAAAATTAGTTTTAGTTTTTTTTCTTCTAATTTTTGGTTTCAAAATAAACTAACTTTGAAATTTCTTATTATGTTAAAATTAGCTTAAGAATATGTTTGTGTGGTGACAACAGTGGTAGTGGTGACGACAACAATGATGGTGGTGGCGGTGGTAATGCCAACGGTGATGGTTGTGGCGGTGTTGACAGCAGTGGTTGCAGCGATATCGATGGTGATCGTGGCGGTGCCAGTGGTGGTGGTGGTGGTAGAGTCAGTGGTGGTGGTGACATTGCCTGTGGTGGTGGCAACGACGCTAGTGGTCGTGATCGTGGTCATGGTGGTGGCGGTGATGATGGTAGTGGTGATGAAGCTTGTGATGGTGGAGGCGATGCTGGTGGTTGTGGTAGTTATGGCAGCAGTGATGGGTCATAGTTGTGCCAGCAGTGATGGTGGTGGCTATGCCAGTGGTGTGGTAGTTGTGACAGCAGTGATAGTGGTGGCAGTGCCGGTGGTGGTGGTGGTGGTAGCGGTGGTGGTGGTGGTGACGGTGGCTACGGAGATGGCGGTGACAGTGGTGGTGATAAATGGCGGTGGTTGTGGTGGTGGTGGTGGCAAGAAAGGCTATTGTCAAATATAATGATGTGTATTTTTTTTTAAAAACCAAAAACCAAATTCACAAATCCTTTTTTCTTGGTTTTGAAAATGAAGGTAAAAGTGTTTTGAAATTGAGTTAAAAACAATTTCAGCTCCATTTTAGCCAAACGCGTTTTGTTTCAAAAATTATATTTGAAAACCAAAAACCAAAAACTCGCAACCACCCCAAACGGGGCCTTAGTTAATATCAAGAATTTAAGCTTGCTTTGGTAATGCATAAATCTATGGTCCATGAATTAACGTTACAATAAGGCTTGACCAGATATGTGGAAACGACTTACGAGTTATGAACTATGGAGACAGAGGGAAGCCAAGTCTTTTAAGTATTATCTTCCAAATCCAACGTAACAGACGCAGCTCAACCATAATTTTCATAACCATCCAAAACCCAACTCTATCTAACACCACACCATGAGCTCTGACCCAGAGAAGCCGATTACAAGTGGAGTGGATGAAGATGATCACAAGGTGTCTCCCATCGAGGAGGTTCGTCTAACGGTGACCAACACCGACGACCCGACCCAACTGGTATGGACCTTCCGCATATGGCTCCTGGGCCTTCTTTCGTGCTCCCTCCTCTCCTTCCTGAACCAGTTCTTCGCCTACAGCACCGAGCCTCTCATCATAACTCAGATCACCGTTCAGGTCACTACTCTCCCTGTTGGCCACTTCATGGCCGCGATTCTACCCAAAACAAAGTTCACAATTCCTAGGTTCGAGTCCAAGACGTTCTCCTTCAACCCGGGTCCGTTTAACATGAAGGAGCACGTGCTCATTACCATATTCGCCAATGCCGGAAGCGCATTCGAATCCGGGTCGCCCTACGTCGTGTATATCGTTACCATTATCAAAGCCTTTTATGGACGCACATCTCCTTTTTTGCTTCCTGGCTTCTCATCATTACAACACAGGTTAGTGTTCACTAGTCACCACCATTCCTCTTCACCCATTAATCATTATCATTATTTTTAATTACTTTTTCTTCAATTATTTTTACATCCTCCGTATATATTAAATGATAATAGCTATCTTGAATGAAAGTATTTTTAGCTGTTATTTTTTAACTAGATTGTTTCTAGCTGTCATTTTTCAATAAAAGCGTTTTTAGAAATTTTTTAATCTCTTATTTCTTTCAATCTATCATTTTCAATATTTTTAGTTTTAAATTGAATTTCAATATTTTTTTACAAGAAATTATCAATAATTAAAAATTAACATTATATATTATATTACAATAATTATTTATTATAAATTTAAAATATAATCTATATATTCAAAAATATTTATTTATTATAAATTTTAATTATAATATAACTTATACATTTAAAAGTATTTATTTATTATAAATTTAAATTATATAAAATCAATATTTATTCTGTGTAATGTACATATTAAAATACTAGTTGTATTATAAAACAATATATTAATTATCTACGGTTTCCTCCTTTCGTTTCCTTTTTCGTGGTTGTCAATTGTCATTCTCACGTTATTTTACTTAAACACTCTATAGTTTGTTGCTCTGAGTTTCTACCCTTTTTTTGTAATTTTATTCCACATATATTCTCTTTCACTTAAATTTTTTTTCTCTCTAAGGCTTTTGTTTTTAGTTATTAAAATATTGATTTTAATCAATGGCACAATTTATATATTTTTTTATCAATTTCATTTTGACCTTCATTCTTAGAGCCATACTCCACTATTTTTTTTTTAATTTTTATTTGTCGTTCGAATACCAACAACAAATGAAAATATAATCGTTCTTACAAGTCTTGATTATTTTATTGAAGTTTTTATTTTTGAGGTGGATAGTTTTGTTGACAATCGAGAATTATATAACAATTCCAGAACTCATGTTTATAGTATAGAATAATTATGTTTTTATAATGAGTTTAATGGACATGCACTTACAGTATAAAGTAGTTTTACAATGTCATCCAATCACAAACTACCATTTATTGTAAGTTTGTTAACTTTTATAATAAATACTTTAAAAGTTATATTAATGGTGATTGCTGATTAGATGACAGTGTAAAACTTTTTACACTGACAGTATATAACAATAAAACTCTTTTATAATTATCATATTGTGTAAAATTAAATATATAATTTTATGATTTTGAAGCTAAATATAATTTATCCTAATTACTGAGGTGTTGTATAAGTTGTAATACTTATTGAATACTTAATTATGGAGGTGTTTTATAGTTTATATTTCTTTCAACTAGTATAATCAAGAGAAGAAGAGAAATAAACTAATACTATCAACAAATATATTAGACCCGAAATTCTAATATTTAACTGCGAGCTGGCTGCAATTTGCGCTAGTAACTGACAATAATGAAGGGACCTCTAATTCATGCCGTGTCTGCAGGTGCAGGATATGGATGGGCCGGGTTAATGAGGAAATACGTGGTGGAACCAGCCCATATCTGGTGGCCCAGCACCCTCGTCCAAGTCTCACTTTTCCGGTATGTCAATAAAAATGAAAAACTCTTAATCATATACCACTACATAATTCTAATCCTTCCCTGTTGAGTTTTTTATTCTTAAATTAAAAATTGGATAATTTTTATTCGTCTTTTCACATAATTACATGTCTGTCTTATCTCATAACACATGTATTATAAACTTCTCTGTCAAATCAATAATTTTTTTCAATCAAAAGAGATTTAAATTTTCTTAATTATTTTAATTAATGCTTAACTTTTTTTATCAACAGAGAGTATAAATTGTAATGAATTATTTATAATTATTTGTTAATATAATGATTTATTAATTATTATTTTAAAGTTTTTTAATCAACATTTCCAAATGTCTCTATTTTTGTATTTATATTTTTTAGTAATAAAAAAATTTCTTTTAGTACTTTTGAATTTATATTTTTTTTCATATTTAAATGTATTTTTATAAGAGAAAACGGACTATGTATTGAAAGTGTAAAATAGTTTTACATTGTTATCCAATCACAAACTACCATTTATTGTAAGTTTGTTGACTTTTATAATAAACACTTTAAAAGTTATATTAACAGTGATTTCTGATTGGTTGACAGTATAAAACTTTTTACACTGATGACCATTAAACTCTTTTTATAAATGCCCGTATAATGATGCATAGTACACTTGCTAGTAGTAGAATATTTTTGTAATATGCACATATTCTTTGCATCCTTTCACTTAGTAAATGTTTATAGAGTGAGGATAAATTTAAAACAAAAGGCAGAGTTTATCAAAACCTCTCTAATATAAGGTTACCCCAAACATTTAGGATAGTTAATTGAATTTGACTTCAATCTAGGCCAAGTGCGGAGTTACAAAGCAGCGATTTGGATAAAGTAGAAGAGGGTGGGAAAGGGGTTTTATTCATCATTAGAGATCAAAATAATTTGTCTATAGAAATAGCCAAATCTTCATCATTTTTCCTCATGGGAAGGCATAAAGTGGGAGGAAAAAACGTAAATAATGCTTTTGCATTTATTCAAAATAAAAGCAGAGCTGGCCCAGCTGGGCTATAAGATTCCAGTCTGACTATAGCACCTTTAAGAACTACAACGTTAATATCACGCATTTAAGCTTACTTTTGTATTGCATAAATGTGGTCCACGAATTGCCGTCACAATTAAGCTTGACCAGCAATGTGGAAACGACTTACGAACTATGAAGGAGACATGGAGGGAATGCGTACGTCGACGCTAAGAAGCAGCTGCATGTGACCCATGATGCTAATTTCGTAATCAATTTGAATTTATTCCTTAAAAAATGTCAGATATAATTGACCCATTTTTATTGATAAGATTTTTTATTATCATTATTTTACTTGACTTAGATTCTGCTATATTGACAACCCTTATATATGGGAGAAATTATTGTACGATTTGCCAATCTTTACATAACAAGCAACTGAATTTTATTAACTCTATTAAAATACAATAATTTTTCCTTATATGGATGTTTAGGACGGTGCTGTCCACCGGGAAAATGTAACAAGGAAAACAGATGTAACAATACTAGACTAGTTAGTCATGCATCTCCTGTGAGATGTAGCAATAAAAAGTTTCACATGCAATCACATTGTATGCAGATTCTGTATTGATGTATTTCTAAAACAATATACTTACATAAATAAATTGTTGGGATGCAGAGCATTGCATGAGAAAGATGAACACCGACTTTCACGGGCAAAGTTTTTCTTTATTGCACTTGTGTGCAGTTTTTCGTGGTACGTGATCCCTGGATACTTCTTCACAACGCTCACAAACATTTCATGGGTGTGTTGGATATTCTCCAAGTCAGTTACAGCTCAGCAGATAGGCTCGGGCATGAAGGGGCTGGGACTTGGAGCCCTCACACTTGATTGGACTGCTGTGGCATCATTCTTGTTCAGCCCTCTTATCTCACCCTTCTTTGCCATTGTCAATGTTTTTGTGGGCTATGCATTAATAGTCTACGTGGTGATTCCTATAGCATACTGGGGCCTAAATGTGTACAATGTCAATAGGTTTCCCATTTTCTCCTCACACTTGTTCACAGCCCAAGGTCAAACATACAACATATCTGCCATTGTAGACAACAATTTTGAGCTAAATGTTGCAGAGTATGAAAAGCAAGGTAGAATTCATCTAAGTGTGTTTTTTGCTCTCACTTACGGCTTTGGATTTGCCACCATCGCATCCACCCTCACACATGTTGTCTGCACCCTCACACATGTTGTCTGCTTCTATGGAAGGTAATGCTACTCAAATTGTTTAGCAGTGATGTTTAATTTCTTACTATACAATTTAATAAGATGATGGTAAAGAAGACTCTTGAATCTGGGATGTGATGTTATTGAGTTTGAAATTCTGGAACAAACACATGCAGTAGTATGTTATAAATTCTATATTGCTCTGGTTGACAAAAAATTAATGTAATTTATATCATGTTAAGGTCCTTTGTATATTGTGCAATAACATTTAAACAATAATTCTCAGGATTCTAGACAATTTACTCATATAAGCTAGAGTTTTAGAAATTTTATGCTTCACATATTAACTTGAAAAAGTTGTTTTAAAAGATAGATCAGATTAAAACAACGATGATTTTTCCACAGTTTTCTTAACGTTCATGAGCAATTTCTTAAGATATAACGCCATGACACAGCAGAAGCTGCAAATGAAACATTACACAAAGAAAGGAACTTCCTTCGATTCGCTTTGAATTTTTGTTGAGCTATCCGCTATATCATTCTAAAAATTGTTATATTTTTATGTATAACTAAATATGCAGGGAGATTATGGAGCGCTATCGCGCTTCTTCCGAAGGCAAAGAAGATATCCACACAAAATTGATGAAAAGATACAAGGACATACCTTCCTGGTGGTTTCATTCATTGCTGGTTGTGACACTTGTGATTTCTCTCGCCCTATGCATCTTTCTAAATGACTAGGTTCAGATGCCCTGGTGGGGACTTCTCTTTGCGGGAGCCCTAGCTTTTGGATTTACCCTACCCATTAGCATCATCACTGCCACCACAAACCAGGTTAAAGTCTAACTTTTGCTCCCCATTATGTGATAGCACATGCATAGACCAACTCTTATGTCTTGCAGATATTTAACTTACTTTTAAAGACTAGGAGTGGTATAGATCGAGCTCCTAGCCAATTGGTCAGAGGAGTTCTAATATTATTTCAAATACTAGCTACTAGCTATGCTAAAAGCTTAAGTTGTTAGATAAACAGGTATGATTGAATTTATATCTAACATTGATCTGCAAAATGATATGAATATGTATACATTTTAATCTGCTTTCTCAGTGATTATTTCCGAGTGTAAGAACAGTTTAAGCTAGAGATATTACGTTTGTTTGTTGTATGAGTTTAGCTTGAGAGTCCTCTTGTGGTTTTAAACAATTAAGTACTATGTTCATGGGAGCACAAAATCTCAAGTTTTGACTATTGCTTTCTTATGCTTTGTGTTCAGACACCAGGATTAAATATCATCACTGAGTATGTCTTCGGTCTCATTTACCCTGGAAGACCAATAGCAAATGTATGCTTCAAAACATATGGTTACATTAGCATGGGGCAGGCTGTCTGTTTCCTCAGTGATTTCAAACTTGGGCACTACATGAAAATTCCTCCAAGATCAATGTTCTTAGTTCAGGTATATTCTTAAAGTGCAAGCCCACTCCTCTTCCCTCAAATTTTGTAGGGTTCATATGCCTGCTTTTAATTATTTCCTTACTATGATCAAATAAAGAAAAACAAAAGAGAAACATGATACCAAGGGCAATTATGAGCACTTACTCCTAGAATGCCCTTTAGGTAGCCAGTAAAACTCTTAGAAGATCATCAGTTGTCATACATCTTAATTATTGTCTTTGACATGGTTTTCCTTAGCATTCAAACAGTACATGCATATCACACAAGCTGATATTCGGTATTCTTATCAAGAGCAACATTGAATCAAGTTGATATACAGTATATTACAATTTACAAGTATGTTTAACAGAAGGGTTTAATTGTCTTTATTTTAGTCATAACTTTTTCTTTGCTTAATTCTTTAGGAAGGAAATTTAACTGACGACTGTTACAGATATCTCTCGTTTTAATGTAAAAATAATCAAACTCTTACAAATAGTTAACAAGTTTGTAAATAAAGCAGAAGCTAGTGCCAGCTGTACATGTTAGGGATGCAGTCATGCAAGTAGATTTCGCAACTATTTGATGTGATACAAATTCAATTATATCAGATATGCTTAAGGTTGGACTTTTATTCTTACTTTCCAAAGCTTTATAATGGATTAATAGTTCAGCTACAATTTTTATTGCCTAATCATTGTGTCACACACACTAAACCAACTCATCTTATATGCTGACAGAGATATATTACATTTATTCTGTAGTTTCTGATACATTCAATTTGTTCACACATGTATGTATAGTTCATAGGTACAATGCTTGCTGGAACTATCAACATAGGGGTAGCATGGTGGTTGCTGAACTCTATCAAGAACATATGTCATGATGATCTCCTTCCCGCAAACAGTCCCTGGACATGCCCGGGTGACCGTGTGTTCTTTGATGCATCAGTTATTCGGGTCTGGTAGGACCAAGGCGTATCTTTGGTTCTCAAGGAAACTACAGTGCAATGAATTCGTTCTTCCTTGGAGGTGCATTGGGACCCATAATAGTTTGGTTATTGCACAAAGCATTTCCCAGACAGTCATGGATTCCACTAATCAACCTCCCAGTTCTCCTGGGAACAACTGCAATGATGCCAGCAGCAACAACATTGAACTACAATGCCTGGATTTTCGTTGGAACAATTTTCAACTTCTTTATCTTCCGTTACCGAAAGAAATGGTGGCAGAGGTACAACTATGTTCTATCAGCAGCACTTGATAGTGGGGTTGCTTTTATGACTGTCTTGCTCTACTTCTCACTGGGTTTGGAAAACAAGAGTCTAACTTGGTGGGGAACCGATGGTGAACATTGTCCACTGGCAGTTTGCCCAACAGCAAAGGGCATAATCGTTGAAGGTTGCCCAGCAAACTAGTGATTTTATGCCTATTTTAATGGTTTCATTTCAGTACAACACATGAATATTTTTAATAGCAAATGGATAATGTAAAACATAAAAAGTCTATATTTTCAAGTAAATAGCTAGTGTAACATACTTAGATGGTTTATTACACTTATTATTGATGTGCTTATAATGAGCGACGGTTATTATCTCATTTCAATTAACTGGACATGAGAGTAAAAAGGTGGTGTTCATGCTCATTTAACAATTCCATTTAATTCAACGTTGCCATAGACATTATGATTTACCACAATATTTCAGATTTAGACTGCAGTGTGATGGATTGTAATTACATAAAATTGCTCTTATAGTACGATTTCCAAGTCCAGGCAAAAGCTACCATGCTTATCTTCTCTTTTTCACGTAAAAGACGCACAACACGTATGAGCCTGATGACGCAGAACCAAACATATGGTTCAAAATTTTTGCAAGACTAGGGGTATATTATATTAACTGTTTTCTTCAGTGCAAAGTTGAAAAGTAAAACGAGTGCAAAAAGTGGGGCTGACTTGCAAATTATAACCTAGCTTTCAAAAAATAAAAATAAAAAACCGAGTGCAAAAATGTTCGAGAATAATAGAGTCAAATCATTATGATAGTTACACGTTATTAAAGAAGAGAGTAGAGAGATAAACTCGAAGGGAAGTCAAGTCTTTTATTATCTTCCAAATCTAGCGTAAGAAAAAAACAACACACTCAAATTTTTCCAACCTTATCAAAAAACTATCGATCGCTCTCTAACACCACATACACCATGAGCTCTGATCCAGAGAACCCAACTACAAGCGAAGTGGAGGAAGATGAGGTGTCTCCCATTGAGGAGGTTCGACTAACGGTGAGCAACACCGACGACCCGACCCAACCTATATGGACCTTCCGCATGTGGCTCCTGGGCCTTCTCTCGTGCTCCCTCCTCTCCTTCCTGAACCAGTTCTTCGCCTACCGCACCGAGCATCTCATCATAACTCAGATCACCGCTCAGGTCGTTACCTTCCCTGTTGGCCACTTCATGGCCGCGGTTCTACCCAAAACCAAGTTCAGAATTCCCGGGTTCAGGTCCAAGACGTTCTCCTTCAACCCGGGTCCGTTTAACATGAAGGAGCACGTGCTCATTTCCATGTTTGCCAATGCCGGAAGCGCATTCGGATCCGGGTCGCCATATGCAATGGGTATCGTCAACATTATCAAAGCCTTCTACGGACGCAGCATCTCCTTTGTTGCGTCCTGCCTTCTCATCATTACAACTCAGGTTAGTGGTCACCTCCATATCGTTTCCTTACCATAACAGGTTCTTAGTCCTCCTTGTGATCATGTCGTGACATCTTCACATTGACATTATTTTTAATTTAAACAATCCAAAGTTTGTCATCTTCAGCCTTTTTTTACTAATTTCATTTCATATTTTGTATATATAATTATATAGCTTGAGAAAAACTTTGGAAGAGTTAAAACCATTATTATTATTATAATATATAAATTAAATATAATAATTCTGATAATATGATTTCTTATGTGATTTTAAGTATTAAATTATATTATTTAAAGAGTTTAATGGTCATGCATTAACAGTGTAAAGTAGTTTTACACTGTCATGTAATCACAAATCACTATTTATTGTAAGTTTATTGACTTTTATAATAAATACTTTAAAAGTCATATTAATGGTGATTTTTGATTAGATGACAGTGTAAAACTTTTTACACTGTCAGTGCATGATTATTAAACTCTTATTAGAATATTAATTATTTTCTTAACTAATTATATTTTATAATATTAACTTTTTCATTTTATTAACAATATTTCTTGAATTTATTTTTTCTTTAATGACTTTTATACTTTTGTTTGTTATTGAGTAAAAAATAGAAAACTTATCTATGATTTTTTGATGAAAAAATTTACAAGAAACATTTTGATATTTTGTTATTATGTTAATGATCATGCACCCTAAATTTTAGGTAAATTAGACATTTGTAGTTAGTTAATCGTATAGTTAATATTTGCTTATAATTTTAAAAAGTATTTTGTACGTCAATTTAAATCTATTTAATAAAGTATCAAATAGTTTTCAAAATTTGTAAAAATTTGTAGACTTGATCTACTTGATATAATCTTTTAATTGAATAGTTGTATCACTAAAATTTAACACATATCAAGAGTTATTGAGTGGAGTAATTCTATCAAAATTATTCTTAGAGTAACTTGATCTCCACCCATATATATATAACCCATATATATATATATATATATATATATATATATATATATATATATATATATTCGTTTTAACCTTCATTATTATAACCATACTCCACCAATTTTTATATATGAATTATCATTCAAAAATAACAAATGATAATATAACAATTCTTTCAAATCATGATTATTTTCTTGAAACTCTTATTTCTGAGGTGGATTATTTAATTTGTTGAAAATTGAGAATTATATATCAATTCCAGAATTCCTGTTTAAAATGGAATGGTTAACTTTTTCATAATTCTCATATTGTGTCAAATAACACGTATAATTTTCTAATTTGGAACTAATATAAGTTATCTTAACTATTGAGGTGTTGTTATAGTTATTGAATACTTAATTATGGAGGTTTTTTATAATTTATATTCTTTTCAAGTTTTATAATCAACGGAAGAAGAGATGAATGTCGAACTAATACAATCAACAAAAATATTAGACCGGAAATTATAGTATTAAAGTGGAAGCCGTCGATGGCGAGTTGGCTGCAGTTTGTGATAGTAATTTATCTGTGTTAAATAAATTAGAATTTCTAATTGGAGAGTGAAACTTTATTCTCTTAATTAGAAATTTTAACATTCTTTTTTTTGTAAGAATTATATTTCACACATTATTCTTGTAATTAGTAAAAAAAATAAAATCTGTCTTAAATATCTCAAATTATCTATTTCAATTTAAAAATAATTTTATATTATAATTTAAATTATTTATTATAAATTTAGAATATAATTTATATATTTAAATATGACTATGAATTTTAATTATAATATGATTTAAAAATTTAAAAATATTTATTTATTATAAATTATAATTATATATAAATTAATATTTATCTCATGCACACACTACAGTACTATTTCACTGTAACTGATATGAATGGATCTGCAATTCATGCCTTCACTGTGGTGTGTCTGCAGGTGCTAGGATACGGATGGGCCGGCTTACTGATGAAGTACGTGGTGAAACCAGCCCATATGTGGTGGCCCAGCACCCTCGTCCAGGTCTCACTTTTCCGGTAAGTCACTCCAACTGTCCAACAACAATAAAGCCTTATCCCTGTCGAATTTTAATCAAGTACCACTATCTATTTTTAATCCATCCCTATTGAGTTTTTATTCTTAAAAATTGGATAATTTCTACACACTCTTATTTTCATATAGTCATATGTTTTTCTCATCCTGTAACACGTGTATTATAAACTTTTCTGTTAAATCAATATATTTTTTTCAATCAAAAGAGATTTTAAATTTTCTTAATTATTTTAATTAATTCTTAAATTTTTTTTATCAACTGAGAGTATTAATTATAATTAATGAATTATTTATAAATAATTTTTAAAATGAGGTTTTATTAATTATTATTTTTAAAAATTTAAAATTAGAATATCTAAATGTCTATACTTTTACATTTTCTATTAGTAGTGAAAAAAAATCTTTCAATACTTCCGAATTTATATTTTTCATATTTCAATGCATTTTTATAAACGTCTGTATATATTCATGTATGGTATACTTGCTAGTAAAATATTTTTGAAATGCGGTAAATACAGCCAAAACTATACCCATAACCCAAGTTAATTCATGAGGTTTTTTTAAAACCATCTATGAGATACACACGAAGTGTGTGTAGGATCATCGTTAAGACCATCATACTTGCTGACCATTGATGAACTGATCAGATTAACTAATTAAAGTTAGCCTTAGTCATTATATATTGAATAGAAGCAAAAGCTTTAGTAATGGTCGAACAATGATAAAAAGTCAAAGCAAATCCCGTTGTTTCTTGGACTAAAAAACAAGTGTAATTTCTCTTAAGCAATAAAATATATTTACATGAGGAAGAACGTATTTACTAGTTATATATATCATCGGCAATCACCTAAATCTCAATACGTTCTTGTAGTAAATGTTTATAAATTGTGAATAAATGTACTTTTATACTATAAATTAGAATACACAACTTAGTGAATGCAATACTGAAACTCTCACTCTCTTAATTAGACATTTTTAATATTCTTTCTTTTTTCTTCTTTGGACATGCATTTTACACCTCATTCTCCTAACTAGCCAAAATTTTTCTCTATCAACCATCTCAAACTATTTTTCTTTTATTTTTATGTATATATTTGGAGAAAATAGGCTATGCATTGACAGTGTAAAGTAATTTTACACTGTCATCCAATCACAAACTATCATGTATGGTAAGTTTGTTGACTTTTACAATAACTACATTAAAAGTTATACTAACGGTGATTTTTAATTGGTTGACAGTATAAAATTTTTTATAGTGAGAGTGTATAGTCATTAAACTCATATATTTGATTTTCTTATTTACCTATTTTTTTCAATCTATTCTCTCTTATCTCTATATATAAATTGAATTTTAATTTGAAAAAATATTAATAATTAAAAATAATCTTATAGCAATTAAATTACTAATTTGGTCTCTTAATTTATTTATTTTGTTCAATTGGGTCCTTCTATTATTAAAAGATTCAATTAGGTCTCATAACTTTTAAAAATCCACTAATGTTATCTTTTTCATCCAAAATGACGTCATTTTTCATCCTATGTTACATTAAACGAGAAGGCAAATGTAGTGAAAAACGACATCGTTTTAGACAAAAAGAATAACATTGGGGCGTTTTTGAAAATTATAAAACCTAATTGAACCTTTTAATAATAAAGGAACCCAATTAAACGAAATAAATAAATTAAGGAACTAAATTAGTAATTTAGTCTCTTATAGCACAATTTAAATTATTTATTGTAAATCTAAAATATCATTTATATATTTAAAGATTTTATTTATTCCGAATTTTAATTATAATATAATTTATATATCCAAAATATTTATTTTTATAAATTTAAATTATATAAAAATAAACAATTGTTATTTCCTATGCAATTTACGAGCTAAAGTAATGTTGTTGTTTTTTTTTAAGGAAAGTTTAATAAAACCTCTGGAATATAAGGTTACCCCAAACATTAAGGATGGTTAATTGAATTTGTCTTCAATTAAGGTCAAGTGCAGTTAACGATTTGGATAAAGTACACGGGGGAGGGGGGGAATGGGTTTCATTCATAAATAGAGATCTAGAAATAACCAAATCTTCATTATTTTTCCTCTTTGGAAGGCGAAAAGTGAGGAGGAAAAGACATAAATAATGCTTTTGTATTTGTGGAAATAAAGACGTTGAGCTGGGCCATATAAGATTCTAGTCTGACTATGCACAATTAACTTTGAGAACTACAAAACAAACCAACAACGTTAATACCAAGAATTTAAGCTTGCTTTGGTAATGCTTAAATCTGTGGTCCATGAATTAACGTTACAATTAGGCTTGACCAGCGATATGTGGAAACGACTTACAAACTATGAAGGAGACACGGAGAGAAATGGCTGCGGTCGACACCAGCTGCATGTTGATCCATGATGCTAGTTTCGTATTCCATCTGAACTTCTTTTTTTTTTTTACCTAAAAATGTCAAATATAATTGACCCATTTTTATTGATTAGTTTTTTTTTTTTTTTTTTGGTTATTCTTGTACTTGACTTGGATTCTGACATATTGGAATCCTTGCATGAATGTTTGGGATGGTCTTGTGAATCTTATAAGGAAGGTGGGAAGTATGATATTTGAACTAGGGGTGTGCTCCACTAACATAGCTTGACTCGAGATTTATTTTAACAAGTTTGAATTTTAAAAATTGAACCCAATATATTTTGAAGACGGATTTGAGTTATGTTTTGGGTTTTTTCAACTTAATTTAATGTCTTATATATATATTTTTAAGAAAATAGTTTAATGGATATGTATTGTTAATGTAAAAGATTTTACTCTTTCAACTAATTAAAAATTAACTTTGGTATGACTTTTAGAATGATTATTATTAAAGTTAACAAGCTTACTATATATACTGATTTGTGATTGGATGACAATATAAAAAAACTTTACACTATCAGTGTATATATTTTTTTCTCATTAAAAAATATAAGTTTTTTTTTTAACAATTGTGTGTTAATAATAAAAAATTTAAAACTATGTATTAATAATAATAAAAAATTTAATTTAATAAATAGTTTATATAAACAATATTACATTTATATTGATATTATTTATTTTGAAATATATATTATAAAATATGTCTTAATTTAAATTTTATATTTTTTTATTGTATGATTTAATTATACATAATGTGAAAAGTAAATTGAATTGACCTGGTTTTGTCCTATATATTATCAAGTCTTGATTAGATTAGGTTTAAATTCACGTAATGTTAACATTTTGGGTCAAACTAGGACAAAGATAAGTTAAATTCACAAAATATTAACATTTTGCAAGATAGCAACATTAAGATTAAGTTAAATCACTCAGTTAGTCCCTAAGCAATTTGAAATTTTCAAGTAGGTTTCTAAACAATTTTTTTAATTGGATTCTTGATCATGTAAATTTTTTTAAGGGATAATACATCTGCAGATCCCTGAACTTTTTAGATTTTTTAAATAGGTCCATAAACTATAAAAAATTGTAATTGAATCACTAATTTTTTTCAATTTTTGTAATCAGGTCCTTGGGGTTAATGGTCTGTTTACAAATCGTTACATTATGCCCAAGGACCTAATTACAAAAAATGGAAACGATTAGGGACCTAGTTTAAAAAATTGAAAAATTATTTAATATAAAAATTTTGTGCGTTAAAATTTTTTTATTTTGAAATGTAGGGAATAATATTTTCTAAAATAATTATATATAAAAAATAAAAAAAAATTATAACCCCTTCTAAAAACTAAAGTTGTCAAAATTGGCCGAGTTTGATGACTTGGTGGGCCAGGCCAGGCTAGGCTCTTTATTTAGAGGCCCAAAAAGAATAGGGCCAATTTGGCCTAGCTCAATGGGCCAAATAGTCAGGCCAAGCTATAAAAATGTTGGGCCAAAAGCTATTAAGCCTATTTGACCTTTTTTTTTTTCTTATAAAAAAATATATAAATTTATGTAAAAAAAATAAAATGAGTTAATTTGGCTTGGCCTATTAAGCCAAATAGTCCAAAAAAATTTGTGGCCTATATGGAAATCAGTCTGGCCTAGGCTGCTTCTGAAACTTTGGCCTGTCAGGTTAGCTTGGACTGAGCGGCCTATTTTGACAACTCTACTAAAAACATAGCTCCGTCCTTGAATGTCAATTAATCTTTCCTATATAATTTTCTATATGTATACGTTATTGTATAGGGTGACTCATTGGTTCTTTTAAATTCTAGGACAAAGAACATTGGAAGTAGATTTTTAGGACACATAAATTATAGGACATGTCTCTCAATATTAAGTTTTATTTAGGAATAACATTTGTAAGTCCCTAAACTTTTTGGATTTTTTTAAATAGGTTCCTAAATTGTAAAATTTGTAATTGAGTAATTAATTTTTTCCAATTTTTGTAATTAGATCCCTGGAGTTAGGAGGGAACAAAAAATATTTTGTCAAAGTTAATGATTCGTAAACCCTAGGAACCTGATTGCAAAAATTAGAAAAAATTAAGAATTCAATTACAAATTTTTATAGTTTAGAGACCTATTTAAAAAAAATTCAAAGTTCACAAACTTACAAATTTATTATCTATTTTTTAAATGAAGTTTCTAGGATTTTTAAAATTGTCGCAAATAGTTATTTTATGGCAGTTTCAAGCGGTAAAGAACTAACCTTAAAGACTTATGTTTTCAGTTTAAAGATCCCATTAAAATTTTCAAATAGTCTAGGATGAATTTAACCTTAAAATTACCACGGAGAAATTTAGGATATAACAAGAGAAAACAGGTGTAAGAGTACGAGTAACTCATGTATCTTCTGAACGATGTACTTACATAAAAAAAAATTGTTGGTATGCAGAGCATTGCATGAGAAAGATAACCACCGAGTTTCACGGATAAAGTTCTTCTTTTTTGCACAATTGTGCAGTTTATTGTGGTACGTGATCCCTGGATGCGTCTTCACAACGCTCACAAACATTTCATGGGTGTGTTGGATATTCCCCAAGTCAGTTACAGCTCAGCAGATAGGCTCGGGCATGAAGGGGCTGGGACTTGGAGCCCTCACACTTGATTGGACTGCTGTGGCATCATTCTTGTTCAGCCCTCTTATCTCACCCTTCTTTGCCATTGTCAATGTTTTTGTGGGCTATGCGTTAATAGTCTACGTGGTGATTCCTATAGCATACTGGGGTCTAAATCTGTACAATGCCAATAGGTTTCCCATTTTCTCCTCACACTTGTTCACAGCCCACGGTCAAATGTATAACATATCCGCTATTGTAGACAACAAATTTGAGCTAAATGTTCCAGAGTATGAAAAGCAAGGCAGAATTCATCTGAGTGTGTTTTTCGCTCTCACATACGGCTTTGGATTTGCCACCGTAGCATCCACCATCACACATGTTGTCTGCTTCTATGGAAGGTAATGCCACTCAAATTATTTAGCATTGATGTTTAATTTCTTACTATATTAATTTAATAAGATGGTAGTAAACCAAGACTCTTGAATCAGGGATGTGATGCTATTGAGTTTGAAATTCTAGAACAAACACAAGCAATAGTATGTTCTAAATTCTATTTTGCTTGTCAAAAAGTTAATGTAATTTATAAGATGTTAAGGTACTTTACAGTTGCGTGTTGTGCAACTAATAAATATCTGACATTTGAACAATAATTCTCAGAATTCTAGACAATTTACTCGTATAAGCTAGAGCTTTAGAAATGTTATGCTTTACATATTAACTTGAAAAGTTGTGTTAAAAAATAGATCGGATTAAAACAATGATTATTTTTTCACAGTTTCTTAAAGTTCA
Organism: Spatholobus suberectus; assembly: GCA_004329165.1. Lineage (NCBI taxonomy): Eukaryota > Viridiplantae > Streptophyta > Magnoliopsida > Fabales > Fabaceae > Spatholobus > Spatholobus suberectus. The sequence continues at coordinate 6,282,959 of CM014729.1, read as the reverse complement.
TGTGCAATAGCCAATATTTTAAGACGTAACGCCGTAACACAGCTGAAGCTGCAAATGAAACATTACGACAACTAAAGGAACTTCCTTCAATTCGCTTTGCAGTTTTTTTTTTTTTTTTTTTGAACTATCAGCTATATCATTTAAAAAATTGTTATATGTTGATGTATAACTTAATATGCAGGGAGATTATGGAGCATTATCGCGCATCTTCAGAAGGCAAAGAAGATATCCACACAAAATTGATGAAAAGATACAAAGACATACCTTCCTGGTGGTTTTATTCATTGCTAGTTGTGACACTAGTGGTTTCTCTCATACCATGCATCTTTCTAAATGACCAGATTCAGATGCCCTGGTGGGGACTTCTCTTTGCTGGAGCTCTAGCTTTTGGATTTACCCTCCCCATTAGCATCATCACGGCCACCACAAACCAGGTTAAAGTCTGCAACTTTTGCTTCCTATTATGTGATACCACATGCGTAGACCAACCCTATGTCGTGTAGAAATTTAACTTACTTTTAAAGACTAGGGGTGGTATAGATCGAACTCCTAGCCAAAATTGGTCAGGGGATTTCTAATATTATTTCAAATACTAGCTATGCTAAAAGATTAAGTTGTTAGATAAACAGATATGATTTTTTTAGGGTCACCATATTATTGGTACAAAGTATTTACGACTTTGTCGGTGATTAATTTTCGTTGAAAAATTTGGCTGACCACTTTTAATAGGGTTTCGTTTTCTAACTACATTTTTTTTTTATTTACAAGATTCGAACTCGAAACTTTGTTTAAAGAATTCAAACCCAGTTCTACTTGGACCAACAACATGTTGGTAGATAAACAGATATGATTGACTTCATATCCAACATTTATCTACAAAGTTATATCAATATATATACATTTTGATCTGATGAAATTTTTTTCCTATCTGAATTGCTGAGAACTTGTTAGAAACTTCATCTTTCCATGTCTCTTATGACAAAACTAGATAGTGATATCTTCTTAAATACTCAACGTAAAATGCTGTCAATGATTATTTCTGAATCTAAGAACAGTTTAAGATAAGATGGAGACATTACGTTTGTATTTTGTATGTAATTTTAGCTCGAGAGTCCCCTTGTGGTTTTAAACAATTTAAGTACTCTGTTCACGGAACCACAAAATCTCAAGTTTTGACTATTGCTTTCTTATGCTGTGTGTTCAGACACCAGGATTGAATGTCATCGCCGAGTACGTCTTTGGTCTCATTTACCCTGGAAGACCAATAGCAAACGTATGCTTCAAAACCTATGGTTACATTAGCATGGCCCAGGCTGTCTCTTTCCTCAGTGATTTCAAACTTGGGCACTACATGAAAATCCCTCCAAGATCAATGTTCTTAGTTCAGGTATACTCTTGAAGCGCAAGCCACTCCTCTTCCCTCAAATTTTTAGGCTTCATATACTAACTTTAATTATTTCCTTATTATGATAGTATGATAAAATAAAGAAAAACAAAAAGGAAACATGATGCCCAGGGCAATTATGAGCTCTTATAGAATTCCCTTTAGTAAAATAAATTTCTGAGAAAATCATTAGTTGTCATACATCTTAATTATGGCCTTTGATATGGTTTTCCATAACATAACATGCAAAATTGCACAAGCCGCTATTATAGATATTTTTATCAACAGAAACATTGACTCACCTCTGTAGTAAATTTATTTGTCTTTATCTTCATCATAACTTTTTTTTTTTGCTTAATTCTTTGGGCAGGAAATTTAACTGACGACTGTTACAAACATCTCTAGATTTAAAGTAATTATAATCACACTCTTACAAATAGTTAACAAATTTTTGTATACAAAGCAGAAGCTAGTGTCGGCTGTACATGTTGGGCATGCTATCGTGCAAGTGGATTTCTCAACAAACTATTTCATATGTTAAGATATATAAACAGTAAACGAAAATTTCATAATTCATATGATACACAAAATTAATTATCAAATATGCTTAAAGGTTTCATTAAAAAATATATATATATATGCTTAAAGGTTTGGCTTCGTCTTAATTTTTACTTTGCAAAGCTTTATAATAGAATAACAGTACAACAACAATTTTAATGCCTAATCTTTTAGCCACACTCACAAAAACCGCTCATCTTGTATTCTGGTAGATATTACGTTTTTAAAACAGCTCACCTCATATATTGTCATATACATGATAAGAATATTTACTTTTGTAATAATTATTTTATTTTAAAGGTTATATTTAGAGTAATTTTTGATTGATTGTCGGTTTAAATATCTTTACACTAGCATGTTTGGGATAGTTTAAATTTGAAAATTTCATCTGTTTTTTTTTTTTTTGAGAAAATAAGCTATTTGTATAAATTTAATTTTTGTTAGGAAAACTTTAATTAGAATGTACTATTAATGTGAAAAAAAAAATTATACTATCATTCAATTATCGATGGTTATGAATGGTAAGATTATTAACTTTTGTAATATCTTTAACAGTCATATGTAAGGTGGTTTTTAATTAGTTGATGATGTAAAAATCTTTGAGAAAAATGTCATACACTGATAGTGTAAAGCAATTTTACACTGTCATCCAATTACAAATTATTATGTATAATAAATTTGTTAATTTTTACAATAATAGCCTTAAAAGTCATACCAATGGTAAATTTCAATTAGTTGACAGTGTAAAACTTTTTACATTAACAGTGCATGGTATTAAACTCAAAGTCTTATGACAATGTATGAAAATTAATGTCGTACATTTATTCTACATTTTCTTATGCATTCAATTTGTTCATACATGTATGTATAGTTCATAGGCACAATGCTTGCTGGAACCATCAACATTGGGGTAGCATGGTGGTTGCTGAACTCTATCAAGAACATATGTCGTGATGATCTCCTTCCCGCAGACAGTCCCTGGACATGCCCTGGTGACCGTGTATTCTTTGATGCATCAGTTATTTGGGGTCTGGTAGGACCAAGACGTATCTTTGGTTCCCAAGGAAACTACAGTGCAATGAATTGGTTTTTCCTTGGAGGTGCATTGGGACCCATAATAGTTTGGTTATTGCACAAAGCATTTCCCAGACAGTCATGGATTCCACTAATCAACCTCCCAGTTCTCCTGGGAGCAACTGGAATGATGCCACCAGCAACACCATTGAACTACAATGCCTGGATTTTTGTTGGAACAATTTTCAACTTCTTTATCTTCCGTTACAGAAAGAAATGGTGGCAGAGGTACAACTATGTTCTATCAGCAGCACTTGATAGTGGGGTTGCTATTATGACTGTCTTGCTCTTCTTACCACTGGGTTTGGAAAACAAGAGTCTCACTTGGTGGGGAACCGATGGTGAACATTGTCCCCTGGCAGATTGCCCAACAGCAAAGGGCGTAATCGTTGATGGTTGCCCAGCAAGCTTGTGATTGATTTTATGCCTCTTTTAATGGTTTCATTACAACACTACACATGAAAAAAACGTATTTATAGCAAATGCCAAATGTAAAACACAAAAAGAACTATATTTTCAAGTAAATATCTAGTGTTACATGGTTTATTACACTTCTTATTGATGTGCTTTCTTACTGTGGGGTATAACGAGCGACAGTAATTATCTCATTTCAATACGCTGGACATGAGAGAAAAAAGGTCGTGTTCATTCATGCTCATTTCACAATTCACATTTAATTCAATGTTGTCATAGACATTATGATTTACCACAATATTTCAGACCTAGGCTGCAATATGATGGATTGTAATTACATAAAATGGCTCTAAATCTGGCCAAGGACAATTGTGTCACCCAGTATCTCTTTTAGTAGATGAAAGATAGAGATCAATTCCTTCTCTATGCCTTATGTTCTTCTCCTTTTCAAAGCCACATTTCCCTCCAAGTATTATACACCTGCATTGAAGATCACAAACAGATTTTAGCATTGAAAACAGAGACAAACATACTAAAAATCAAAATCTAACACCCACCACCAAAGCACGAAAATTACCAAAAATCAATGATATATCCGATTTAGACTACAATCTTCTCTTTAATACAAGTAAATATATTAACAAGAATGAAATTCAATATTTGTTTGTAGCCTCACCTAACTTCCAATACTCAGGTTCGTGGTACCTTACCTATCTGTGCAACAAAGTGGGCAGGTAAGAAGCTAAAATAAAAAAAATAAAAATAAAAAAAGGTCTTAACTCTTCAATTCAATAAAAACAAAAGAAAAAAGTATGTCTCACTTTCGAGATAGGTCAGGTCCAGATTTCATGTATCCAATGTATATCCATGGTTTTGATCAGTGTCTAACTAGATTTTCTTCACCCTTGCATAATATTTTCTCAAACTGCTAATGCCCCTGCAGGGGGGTTAAACAAAACGAATCAGCACATCAAACCACCTCTTTGGCGTAGTGAGATCAAAACTAGCTAGACATCAAACCACCCATATGGAGGCATTGGCCATTGAGGTAATAGCTAAATCGAACAAGAGGACATTCAAATTAATAAATAAATATTGAAGGTCATTAATAGAACAAAACATCGGACCCAATGTCAAAACTCGTGGATACGAAGCGTGTAATGTAATCATCTTCCCAGTGTTCGAGAATATTGATAGATTAAAGGGGTACTCATAACACACATAGCGGAATAAAAGGGATCTATTTTGGTTTTAAAATACATTATCGCAATAAAAATAAACGTGGTTACCTGGGTATGAGCTCTTTAAGCAAAAAAAAAAAAACTTCAATTTTGTGAAGACTCCACGTATATCTACACTGAGACTGATATTTACTATCAACCCCTTGATAAGTGGAACCACATAGCACAAAGTAATCCCTCTATAATATTTTAGTGTGTGAGCAATGAGAAGAAGGAGGAAAACCGATTGTACTATTCGGTTCTGGCAAATCAGCTGCTGGGTCGAATAGACCAAGGAAGGTCGATCGACTACAACGAATCTTGCAAATAGAGGAAACTGGGCAACGAATCTTCGAGATAAGGGCGAGGATATCTCACAATATTAGTAAGAAATATCTAATAATATAAGAGACATAAGTGTACATCTTCGAATCCTAATTTTCAACTGGTAACCTAAAACCCTGCTTGATCCAAGGCCTCTCTTGACTTGAGCGTCAGAGTATCTTTGCAGGTATCCCCCCATTCCGCGCAGGACTGATTCAAACGTTGGAAGGAAGGAGCGTCACTTTGAAGGAAGAGTTTGGAGAAAAGTCACTTTTTAGTAAGAACATTGATGGTTCTGTCAGTGTATCAAGATGCCATTTTATAGCCAGCTATTAAAGATACATTTTTTTTTTATCTTATCTAATAAAATCAAACAAATTTGATTTTTATTGCTATTTTAAAGATAGCATTTGAAATCCTTTGACTAAGTCAAAATTTTCTCTTTTAATTTTCGTAAAGCTCACTCATAAAATATTATAATAATTACAGTAATTACTCACATAACAGTCTTAGATACACAATGATTACAGTAACTAATCACATGACTAATTACAGTAACTAATCACATAATAGTCTTAGATATACAGTAATTATAGTAACTAATCACATGACTAATTACAGTAACTAATCACATGAAGGGATACTGTATATATATGTTTTTATATTAATTATATTCTTGGTGCTAGCAAAGAAAATAATAATATTCCACATAAAAAAATTATTTATTTAATTTAAATTAAATCCTCTAATTTAATTTATTAAATAAAATAATTTCTTTAACAAAGATTAACACACTCGTTTGTGTGTGACCCCGTAGGTTCAATACTATGCTGGTAGTAAATTAATCAAATTAATTTACTAATCAAGGTAGGCGTCTAGCAATACTCCTTAATGTCTGGATAGTATGAAGTAATATTTTTACTTTTAAGAACCAATAGAAGAATAAAGTGATATTTCCTTCCATAATTTACAACTCCAGGTTAACTCTAGAGTATGATATTAATGTCAAACTCTAATAAATTAATTCATATGTTTATTTAGTAAATGACTTAAGAAACTCTTTTCTTCATACATTCAATTTGCCCTAGCCAAGGTCTCAATTTTATCATAGAGCTCAAACTCATTATGAAGAGTTGATGAATTCCTTCTTGATTAACCATTAATTCTACAAGTATTTAATTATATCCAATGTCCATTCAACTAGTACCCTAAGGCATTAGGTGTCCAAGATTAAAATATAATAAATATCTTGTTAATTACTATGGTAATCTCAGGTCAAAGGAAACTATTATGCTTCTTCTTGAGAATTTCTTATTGACAGTTTAATGTAATGTTAACCATTAGAAATTCTCAATCGAGTCAGTTCAATGATTATAGCCTCATGTGCATCATTTATATATGTAAATTAATAAATGAGATCTATTAATATTCATCCAATAAATATTATCACATATATATTGATCTATCTAGATTATTGATGTCCTATTCATAATAATCCTATGATCAAGAACATTTTATATTAAAATTTTGAAAGGCTTATTTCTCATTATCATAATCTATATTATGATAACAAGCCTATAATTCTAATCAAGGAGCTTATCAAATTAACTATTTAACTTAAATAGTAAAATATGATAATGAAAATAAAATATACTTTATTATTAAAACTAAAATTGATTACATGATGAATTGGATCTTGGACAAACACATTTATTCCCAACAAATATTAGACTCAAATAATTATCTATCTCAGTTAGACACTGTAGAAGAGAATGGAGAGACCAATCCCAAGGGCAGCCAAGTCTTTCAAGTATTATCTCCCAAATCCAACGTAACAAAAACGGCTCACCCAAAATTTTCACCACATCGACCCAACCAGTGTGGACCTTCCGCATGTGGTTCCTGGGCCTTCCCTCGTGCTCCCTCCTCTCCTTCCTGAACCAGTTCTTCGCCTACCGCACCGAGCCTCTCATCATAACTCAAATCACCTTTCAGGTCGCTACTCTCCCTATTGGCTACTTCATGGCCGCGATTCTACCCAAAACCAAGTTCACAATTCTTGGGTTCGGGTCCAAGACGTTCTCCTTTAACCCGGGTCCGTTTAACATGAAGGAGCACGTGCTCATTACCATATTAGCCAATGCCGGAAGCGCATTCGGATTCGGGTCGCCCTACGTCGTGGGTATCGTCAACATTATAAAAGCCTTCTATGGACGCAGCATCTCCTTTTTTGCTTCCTGGCTTCTCATCATTACGACGCAGGTCAGAAGTGGTCACCACCACTCACCACTAATCATTATCATTATTTTTAATTACTCTAAAATTACATTATAAAAACTTGTATTAATTATCTACGGATCCCCTTCCCGTATCCTTTCGTCTTTTTAGTTAATCATGTGATGCAATTCTCATCCTCACATTATTTTACTTAAACAATTCATACTTTCTGCCTTTCTTTGTAATTTTATTTCATATGTATACATGTTCTCTTTTCACTTAATATACTTTCTCTAAAGAGAAATTATTACATGTTTGAGAATCATAATGATTTAGAAGTATTATGGTTTTCATCAATCTTCACATGATATATCATTGAGCTTTATTAAATTTTTGAAAAGTAAAAAATTTGATTGTGTCATAGAAAGATTATAGAGGTGTTCATAAATAAGGGGTAACCTAAAACTAATTCAATCACTTCGATTTGAATTTTTTGAATATTTGGATAGAATCTAACCCAACTTGTTCAAACTCATTCATATATATATTGGATAACGGAAACATGTGAACGAAACTCATTGACATGACATTTTTTTAAAATTTATTATATATATATATATATATATATATATATATATATTAATTTGAAAAATATGAATAATGAAATAAATGAATAACTAGTATTTTGATGTGAGCCAGTGACTAAAATTCTTATCTTTCCCTGTATGTCTATCCTTCTTGTCCAGTTACGCACGTGAGAGTCTCACATAAATTTCAAATCGTGAGGAAAGTAGCGTATGGTGATGAAAAAGATACATGCACAATTTATCCGAGATAGGTGTACAATTTTCGTCATTATTCAAAAATATAGTAGAACAAGAACGTTTTCAATAATTCACTAGTATAGAAACATGTGAAGGCTTATTGTGCGTTCATTTTCTTTTGTGGGAAAATTGTTAGATATACTTGTAATGCATTGCATACACATCGAATTTTAAAATAAATAAATAAATAAATAAATAAATATATATATATATATATATATATATATATATACATAAAGAATTTTGAAAAATTATTTTACTGAAAATAAATAAATATAATACTCTAGGCATTTGAAATTTTAAGTTTAGAAAATCTAAAAACTTGCCTTAATGAATGGATTATATTATTATTATTATGATTACCTTAGATTGCACCCTTAGTTAATGAGATAATGAGAATGGATACCCATGAATCCAACCCAAATCATCTCATTATTGACCAGTTTGGTTCGATTTGGATTTGATAAAAAATTTACACAAATATAACTCAACCCAACTCACCCAAATTATTTTGATTAGTTGGGTATTGGATTTGACCAAATCTAATGCAAACCAATCCATGAACACCCCTAAGAGATTGGTTGGGATCATAAACATGTAATAGTCCCAGATTATATAATAATTTTTCCTCTCTAAGACATTCTGTTCTATCTTTTAGTTATTAAAATATAAAATATTGATTTTAATCAATGGCACAATTTAATTTTTATCAATTTCATTTTAATCTTTATTATTAGAACGTATTCCACAATTTTTTTTATTCTTAATTGTCGTTCAAACACTAACAAATGAAAATATAATCGTTCTTTCAAAATCACGATTATTTTGTTGAACTTTTATTTTTGAGGGTGGATTATTTTGGTGGAAAATTGAGAATTATATAACAATCCAGAACTCATCTTTATAATAGAATGATTATATTTTTATAATTATCATGTTGTGTAAAATAACATATAATTTTATTATTTGGAGTTAAATATAATTTATCCAAATGACGAGGGTTTGTATAAGTTGTAATACCTTTATTGATACTTAATTACGAGGTGTTTTTATAATAAAGTAAATCAGGGATGGATCCTCATGCAAGATTATGGGAGCAGTTGCCTACTAACTTTTTAACATTTATAAATATAATACATATTTATAATTATAAATTATCCTTATAATTTAAAATTAGTAAATAAAATTAATTTATAATATGAGTATTGCTCCCACAAATTTTTAATCTCATTCTCTCAATTAGATATATATATTTTTTGAATGTGTAATTTACATATTTGCAATGAGTTTAATGGTCATGCACTATACTGTCATCTAATCACAAACCACCATTTATTGTCAGTTTGTTGACTTTTATAATAATATTTTAAAAGTCATATTAATGGTGATTTTTGATTAGATGACAGTTGTAAAACTTTTTACAACTGACATTGCATGACCATTAAACTCATCTGCAATTAACAATTTGTTTTTCTCTTTCAACTATTTTAAACTATTCTTCTTAGAGAGAAAAAATATATACACCAAAAATATAAAGTTTTTTATATTGTCATCTAATCATAGATCACTGTGTATAAGAAATTTGTTGACTTTGATAATAATTATCTTAAAAATTACACTAAAGCTGATTTTTAATTGGTAGACAATGTAAAATTTTTTACACTAACAATGCATATTCATTAAACTTATTTCTCATATCTTTGTTGTATACTTGAATTTTTTTAACTATGTAACCTTTTCAATCTACTATCTTTTATCTCTAATTTTAAATTAAATTTTAATAATTTTTTTAAAAGAATTATCAATAGTTAAAAATAATTTTATATCAAATTTAAATTATTCATTATAAATCTAAAATTTAATTTATATATAAATTAATTTATTTACTACTATTTTAGCCTATTCAATATACATGATAAATGTTTATTTTATATGACTAAAATTCATAATAAATGAATACTTTTGAAAATATAAATTATGAGAAAATAGGTTATAGTATAAAATAGTTTTACACTGTCATCCAATTACAAATCACCATATATGGTAATTTTGTTGATTTTTATAGTAATTATCTTAAAAGTCATATTAACGATGATTTCTGATTTGATGGTGTAAAACTTTTTGTACTGATGGTGCATATATAGTCATTAAACTCATAAATTATATTACAATTAAAATTCGCATATACAAATACTACCCCCACAACTTAAAATTTTTGGATCCGTTACTATAAATAATTTATTGCACTAACACTATAAAGGAATTTTAGACTGTTATCCATTACAAAATTGCTATGTATATTAAGTTTGTTCATTTTTACAATAACTATTTTAAAAAACATACTAACAATAATTTCTGATTCATTTACATTATTAAAAAAAAATTTCACTGACCGTACATTAAAAATTAAACTCTTAATTATATTCTTTTCAAGTTTTTATAATCAAGAGAAAAGATGAATGAACTAATAACAATCAATGGATCAACAAATATATTAGACCCGAAATTCTAATAGATTTGTGAATGAACTAATACAATCAATGAATCAACTGGGAGCCGTCGATGCGAGATGGCTGTAATTAATGATAGTAATTGACATTATGAATGGACCTCTAATTCCCGTCTTCATCATGCCTCCATTGCTGTGGGCTTTTGCTATTTACAACCTCTCTAGTAAGTAGTTATTCATTCTCCTTTTTCCTTTTTGGTATATAATTTTACTTAAATAACCTTCGTCTTTATTTTGGAAAGTAAACTTTTAAAAACTATATTCTTTTGAAAAAACATAGTTCTAGAAATTACTTTCTAGAATTGGGATGATGTTTCGTAAAGTGATTTTGGAACTATGTCTTCTTTGAAAAAAATAATTCTAAAAACACTTTCCAAAATTGGAAAATGTTATTTCAGAAAGTGATTTCCAAATATAGTAATAGGAAATGAATTCAAGCGTGATTTTTGAATGCACGTTTTCAACTTTCATCAAACACAAAATTAAAAAGTAAAATTAAAAGGATTGCAAACATTGAGAGTGACATAGGCAATTGTCTTTATTGAACGCACACAAATCAGATGTTGAGAGACAAAAGTTGATAAATTAATGAATGCATGCTTTGTAAACTGACACGTATAATAGATGAAGTTGACGTTGGACGTACCTTGAAAAAACAATGTCACATAAAAAGAAAACATACAGGCACGTAAGAAATTTGATGAAAAAACACACGTATTAATTTGATGAAAAATGTTGTATTACATAATTAGGGTTTAAAAGAATGTGAATATGGGGTGAAGAATGGGGGTTCAAAATTAGGATTTAAAAAATGATAAAGATAGAGTATAAAAAATAGATTAAAAATAATAACATGGGGTATAAAAAATAGGGCTAAGAGGGTAATATTTGGTAATAAAAAATAAAAAAGGATGGGGTGCACTTAGTGAATAGGAGGTGTAAATAGCAAAAGCTAAAAAAAAATAGGAACAAACTTATATTATGATAAGTATATGGAGACAAAGGTTTTAGTTTCACTAGTAGCTTCTTTTCTTTTCAAATTAGGGTTGCTTGATTTATGGTGTAGCTCAAATTTGCTTGGATGTGTCATAACAAGACACTTTAAAGAGGATATACAACTGAGGCATTTTGTTTCGTGTTGCAGCTTCGATGCAACCTAAACAAGAATGTGGAAGAGAACTACATCAATTCTAATAAATAACTACATAACAGCTAAGCATGAAATACAAAATCAGTGTAAGACAATGCAAAAGGACATTTTCATTTTTATTGTTTCTTTGTAATTTTCTTTAGCAATGTTGATTTGGCATAAGGATACATGACCAATCTAACCTTGAAAGGTCATCAAAGAATTTGGACAAAGATGCAAAAATATTTTTAGACCATATAGGTGTAGTGCTACTTTCTTAATTGTATACCTCAAAATTATGCCCTATCAGTCTAAGTAATTCTTTTGAAGTTCATATTTTGTATAAAGAAGACAAGATGTTTCAAGAAATTGCCAAGATGAGACACACTGTGGATTGGTTTTAGAGTGGTCTTTGACTCTTTGGATAGTCATATGATTCATATTCTCATACTTTATTATTTCTAACTATTAAAAGTTGCAATGAAAAAATTGTTTATGTCAATATCTACTCATGTTTTCCCTTTTTTCTTTATTTGTAAACACAACTGTCAAACTTTTTTTGGAGTTGGGCAATTCAAATGCATTAACCCTTGGCTGTTGAAAGATAGGCAAATGAATTCACGGAGAAGACTGCAAAAATTGAGTCCTTTGGGCAAGAACTAGCATGACTGATTGATTCTATGGAGCATATGATAAAGTGCAATTGGCATATTGTATATTAGAATATGCTTCGGTTATAATTCATGTTCAAACATTCAATTTTATTTAAATGCATAGACCAAAAGTTGTAGGTGTCTGCAATTTGGTTTTAAAATAGAGAATTTATTTATAGTGGTAAAACAATGAAGAATGGTATTTCTACATCATAAAGGAAGCATTTGTAGATGTTGATGGAAAATTAAAACGTTTTTTTCCATCTTTCTTTAATAAGTTGCAAGACAGGTTGGGAAAGATATTATAACTTCTATAATCGAACCAAACAAATAATTACAATAACTAAAACACTAAAAAAGATTCATAGTTTTATAGTTTTTGCAGACAACTTTTTCATTCAAGGCAAGATCTTGCAATGAATTACAAAGAGACACCATCATTTTTGGTTGAAAAGTATGGACAACAAAAGATTCCAACTAGATAACGTATAAACAAAAATAAGTTAATCCAGGATATAACCAAGTTAAATGCAAAAGCAGAAAACTTGACCTTCATACAATGCAATGAACTTGAATAATATTGGGCAACGAAACGTAAAACATCCTGAACTGATTATGAGGTACAAAATTTTAAGAAATGGAAGTCCACCCCCATGGCCCCGCCTTGCCCATGCAAGTGTTAGATCAGTACCATAAAAAGAATAAGGCTACTTTCACAACAATTCTTTTATCTAATCAAATTAAGAAACTTTAATTCATTTTATAATAATTTAATATAAATGCATTTTTTATTCCTTAATATCTTTTGACTTAATTAATTTAATGAATATTTTTATCTAATCAAATTTAATTTCTGTTTTATGTATTTAGTTTAGATTAAATTCAATTAAAAAATAAAATTCAATTCAAGTATTTATTTTAATCTTTCACATGATATTTAAAATTTTAAATCTTAAAAATTGTAGGTATATTGTTATTCTTTTCTTATTTTTACACTTTAATATCAACTTTTAAATTGACTAATATAAAAAACAGGAATAAAACATAACTCATGGGGTAAACATATAAAATATGAATAAAATATAACAAATTGGGATGAACATTTTCTAAGAAAATATGAAGAGAAATTTACACTTAACTTATAGGATGAACAATTTATCTTAAATCAAGTTAAAATTTGAATTACTGGAAAAAATATGCTCTATTATAATTTTTGTACTTTCAATTCATTGTTATAATAATTTAAACATAAATTTATCATTTTCTTGCTTATTATTTTATTGAATATTTCTTTTATCTAATAAAATTTAAATTTTGTTTTAAATAATTAGTTTAGATTTAATTAAATGACAGAAAATGAAATCTAATTAAAAATATTTGTTTAATTTTTTGCATGATATTTAAAATTTAAAATATTAAAAAAATGTAGGCAAATCATTACTCTTTTCTTATTTTTACATATTAAAATCTATATATAAATTAATTACTATAAAAAATATATGCATGAAGCATGACAAAATAAAAATTTAGCAGGAAAGTACATTAGGAACTATTATAAAATTCATTTTTTATTATAATTTTAGTATCTTTCTATAATTCATTGTTTTAACAATTTTAGTATGAATTTATTTTCTTATCATTTTTCTGTTACCGAACTTATTTACTAAGATTTTATCCAAACAAATTTAACACTTCTTTTACCTAATTATTTTATATTTAGTTACATAATGAAAAATCAAATTAAGTCCATGCATTCGTTATTGTCTTCTCCATGCAAAAGTAATGTCTAAAATTATTTTTTAGGCAATCATTATTCATTTCTTATTGATTATCTTCTTACTTAACTAAGTTAAAGATTTTCTGTTACCCTGGTTTAATTTAAATATTCTTTTCTACATTAATTAATATCTATATGTAAATTTATTGATGTAGAAATTATATATAAAATATAACACGTGGAGATAAATGTTTTTTTATATATAAAAGCAGTAAGGGAATTAACACTTAACTCACGGAATAAACAATTTACATGAAACCACCCTAACATCTAAATTATTAGGATGATATTATACATTTTTAATTCATTGTTATAATAATCTTAACATAAATGTATTTTTTCTTACTATTATCTTTTGACTTAATTTATTAAATGTTCTATTTTATCTAACATAGAAAGTATGATGAATAAAATATAACAAATGGGGATGAACATTATTCATGAAAGTACAAAGAAAATTTTACACTTAACTTTATAATATTGCTCAAGTTATGTTATTTTCAATTAAGATTTTGAACTAGAATGTATGCAACGATGGTTAATATAATTATGCAATTAAGCTCTATTTATTTATTAAATGTTCTTTATTTTAAGGATAAATTATATTCTTCATTCCTAAACCTACACAATTTGTTCTTTTTTCCTTGGATTGATTATGCATGTTTCTTTATTTCATTCATGTACGAACCAAATTATAACCCACCAAAGTGACGGATAAGGGCCTTTTTCATGAAATGTGGATATTGAAGCATTAAGCAAACCTTATGATGCATTTACTTTTACATACAGTGGTGAGTCACGAATTGGGGTAGGAAAAGAAGGAATAAAGGAACATGTCAAATATTGTGGTACTATCTTACAAATTCAGCCAGAGAACTTTCAATTAAGTATTTAAGTTATTTTCACACTTTAACAAGTATTTTTTATTACAATTACAATTTTATATTTATTAACCTATTTCATAGCTGAATTTTTTTAAAAAAAATTGTGAAAATTAGTAATCCTTTTATAATTAGCCATCATTTTATATATAAGTTTAACAATTTAATCTCTTCAAAAAATTATAAATAAACAATACTCATAAATATTATCTATATGTTACAATAAAGACATGTAAACACAGCTCATGCGACTCACGAGTCAATACACTAGGCACTAAATGAAATGCAAGAAAATTACATAGTCAATAACACAACATTTAAAGCAAAAAATGTTTGACTCTTCATGGATTACAATATGATGCCTTTAACTAAAATGTAAAAGCGGAAATTATTAGCTAAATATGGGATATAATGACTTTTGTGGTAGAAACATCTATGCAACATTCACACTTGGACACATCATGTTAAATATAAAGAATAATAAATAATACACTTAAAATTTATTTATCAATAATTTTTAATATCTACAGTTTTAAGATAAAAAAATCTAAATAAAAATTCTCACACACTTTGCACGTCAAAATCTAGTTTTAGATAAGAAAAATGTTTATTGTAAAGTTTACAGAGGATCTAAATTCGTCAAAATGCACTTTTAAACTCTTCAGCACTAATTGATTTTTAGTGGCTTGTATATATATTTTGATAATAATTTTTACAAAGTAAATTAGCACTTGCAAACAGTTCATGCCATTGATAAACACCTACTGGTCTGGCTAATTGGTAAAAGGAAATATGAATCACGCTTATACCTCAAAACATAGTCAACTGGCGGCAAGTTATTGAAAGATTGTGTTTTGATTAATTGTCTTGTAACATTTTTAGGTGAAGTTTGCACCCAGTATTTTTGTTTTATCCTAATTAAATCATTTCTCGAGAATGCGATTGTTAGGAATATAATCAATATTTGGGAAAAATTATAAAATATGTTTGATTATTATTCAATTTTGTTAAAAAAATTTTATGCTCAATTATTATAAGAAAGCTTAGTAATTGGCTTAAAATGTTTTTAATCCCTATAAAATGAGTAAATTTTGATTTTGGTCATTATAAAATTTTATCTTTAGTTTTCATCCCTAAAAGTTATGAAGTTATTGTTTTTGATCCCTATTATCATGTGTTAACTACTTTTATGTTTAATGAAAAGCCAAGTGACCATCCTAAATAATACCTACTAGTATCTGTGGTACCATGTCAACATGTGATACCTCTAAAATATTTTCTAAATCTAAAATGAATGTTATGTATCTATCTTAAAATGAATGTTAGATAATAAAAATTGTTATATCAGATTTTAGAGGGGGTAAAAATCAAATAAATTATTTTATCAAGACTAAAACTAAAATTCACTCATCATTTACAATAGTGATTTCAAATATTAAAAAGATGGAAAATAAAGAAAATTTTTACAGAGACTAAAATCAAATTTAATTTATTTATAAGGACTAAAAACATATTTATGCCTAATAATATTATGGTTAATTATCAAAGGAAAGTTTTATTTCCACTCATGGCGACATTTTTATTTTACCTATTCATAAATTAATATTTTTATGAACCTTTTATTTTTATTCCCTATTATCATTTGATAAATACTTTTATTTTATTCTCTTTCATTAAACCTGGAAAATTTTTATTTTCATGTTACTTTCCTAAAAACTTTAAAACATTTCTGGTATCAACCGTTACTTTAAATAAATTTTATATTTCTCATCGTGTTCTGCTAAAAAATGGAAACCCCTTTCGGTCAAACCTCCAATAAGGTTAGACTATTCTTAATACAATCAGGCGCTCGATCAAATGGATTTGCACAAATATACAATTCATGGTCCTTCCCATCATGTTGATTATTAAGTAATAAGAACATAAGAGGAGGGCTGCACCATGAAAAGAAACATTCTTCATCTTAAACGTATAAAGAAAGATTAATCAATTAAACGTTGGAGGTCGCCAAAGCTACGGCGAATCATGCTCAAGTTGCCCACTTGCTCGCTGCTCGTCCACATTCAATGGAAAAAGGGAAGGAACACTCCTCCTTCGTTGTATCTGTCTCCAAATATTTCCGACATCTACACGCCCACCAAAGAACTTACAGATAATATATATATATAAGGACAGGATTTGTTAACACCAGGTATAAGAGTTAGTCAAATTATACATTTCAATAACTTTTTGTATAATACAAATTTAACCAATTCAACCATTGAATTTGATGTTCTTATTAATTAGATTAAGTATACAAAATTTCACACAATTCTAAAATTATTTAGTAGTTCATTAAATCACTTTATTTTAACGTACAATATGATATTAAAATATATGTAAATATTTAATATTAGATAACATATTTAGAAAAGTCCAAATGATGTGAAATTTGATATACATAATCATAAAGATAATATCATCAAATTCAACGGTTGAATTAGTTAAATTTGTATTATACAAAAAGTTATTAAAGGTGTAATTTGACTAACTCTTACACCTGGTATCAACGGATCCTACCCTATATATATATATATATAGAGAGAGAGAGAGAGAGAGAGAAGAGATCAAATGACATCGGTGTAATTTACATCAACTATTACACTATTTAGTAATTTTTAATTGGATAATTTTATTCCAAACCCACTGTTGGATTGAAAGTTCTTTAATATAAATCATATTTACAAAATTTTATATTAATCCAAAATTATTTGATGCATTATTCATATAGATCAAAATAGACGTAATATATACTTTTTAAAATATAGTAAAACATGAGTCATTTGATTACCTTCTTATTGTTTTTCAATTTTGAAAAATTTGATACTAACAATCTTGGTAATATGAAATTATAATTTAATAGTTGAATTGATAAAAATCACATTCTATATCGAGTTATTGAATGATGTAATAGTTGATGTAAGTTACACCGATGTCATTTGATTCTTATATATATATATATATATATATATATATATATATATTGGTTAGGATCTGTTGATACCAGGTGTTAAAGTTAGTCAAATTACACATTCAATAACTTTTTGTAGAATAATACAAATTTAATTTATCTAACTATTGAATTTTATATTCTTATTCATTAGATTAAGTATACAAAATTTCATGCAATCCAAAATTATTTAGTAATTCATTGCATCACTTTATTTTAACGTATCATAAAAAATTAAATATATGTAAATATTCAATGTTAGATGACATATCCAAAAAAGTCTAAATTATGTGAAATTTGATATATATGATCATGAAGATATATCACATAATTCAAAGATTGGATTAGTTAAATTTACATCTACAAAAAGTTATTGAAAGTATAATTTGATTAATTTTGACACATAGTGTCAACAGATCCTGACTATATATATATATGTATATATATAATATATATATATATATATATATATATATATGGGTGGGGATCAAGTTACTTTAAAAGTAATTCTTGATAAAGTTACTCCACTTAATAACTCTTAGTATATATTAAATTTTAACGATCCAATAGTTGAATTAAAAGATCTTATCAAATAGATCAAGTCTACAAATTTTTATAAAATTTGAAAAATATTTGATATTCATTAAAGAAATTTAAATTAGTGTATAGTATACTTTTTTAAAATTACGTCAATTTGAATTTATTTAATAAAGTATCAAATAGTTTTCAAACTTTATAAAAATTTGAGAACTTGATCTATTTAATAAGAACTTTTGATTCAACGGTTGAATCATAGAAATTTAACATATACTAAGAGTTATTCAGTAGAGTAACTTTATCACGAGTTCTTAGAGTAACTTGATTCCTATATATATACATATATATATGGGGGCGTATTTATGAGAATGGCTTTCTTATGTGAGAATGAAAACAGTCAATCTTAACCGTTAAATTAAAATAGAAGGCCTAGATTAAAATACTTAAGAATTCAAATTTAAACCTTATATAACAATCAAATATTAAAAGATTCACCAAACAAAAATCAATCTCTAAAAGATTTTGATTATCACGTCCTAAAATATCTCAATTATCATGTCACTCTTCTTCAAGATTGTCGTTAACCATCATTATCACCTCCAT